>JAOYMR010000002.1:9233067-9250836 GCA_025802075.1 Tenebrosternarchus preto | reverse complement strand
CCCCCCCCCCCCCCCCCCCCCCCCCCCCCCCCCCCCCCCCCCACCCCCCCCCCCCCCCCCCACCCACCCCCCCCCCCGCCCCATGTCGTTGTTCTTGTTAGTTCTTTTTTTGCCAACCTGCTGTTAATTTGCGCTTTGTCTGCCTTGCTTGTCGGCCGGTACATCTTAGCGATGGTCTCGGGGGCTGGTGCCAGCTGGCTGACTGACAGCATCTTGTACACAGCTTCTGTCTCAGGCGAGTCGGCGAAGAACGCGGGCATGCCATTGGCCAGCTTGACAATGGAAGCTGCCGTTTCAGATCGAAATAACCAATTAGGAGCCTCATATATAAAACCTAAAGCTACCACATTGGTTTAGAGACCGAGCTGGGGACCAAGAGTGGATCGTTTCCCTGCAAAACCGGCCTGTTTTAAACAGCAAGTACACCTATTTTCACGGTGCTCTGTGTTGTTTTCAAACTAGCCCAGGACCATAAAGTTTAGCCTATTTCTGGCCAGGTCTTTCATCAAACATAAAAGCCTTGAACCAGCTTTACTTGTGGGCAGCGGTGCACTGGTGATGTCATACACCTCATCTTCCTCATCTTTCTGTTTCTTCTTCTTCTTTTCTTCCACTGGCCGGAGGAGCGACAGCTCTTCTGGGTGACGAATATCTGCGCGAGATCGAGGAAGGCAAGTGAATGAATGTCTTTATTCTAAACCGTTATAGAGTTCTTTCAGCGTCTAGTTGGAAGTGATTGAAGATCGTATGTGTTTCCCTATACGGGCTGAGCTATTTACATGTATGGCACTCAACTCTCTCTTTCATACATCTAACCACACCCACACAATACTCACTGAGTAGCTTGCAGATGCCCATCACAGTGTGGAACATGGGCCTTGAGAAGCAGGCCCTCAGACGGAGGGTGGAGAGGTTGGGCATGACCAGGCGCAAGGGCTTGTGCTGGGGGGTGAGACTGAGGCGGGCGTCCGCGTGGATGCCGCACTTGTCCAGTGTCCATGAAGGCTTGAGCAGCCACTGCTGCTTCTGCTCCCACCACAGCGCGTGGTCAGACCAGTCTTTCTTAATCTCTGTGGCAGAGCACATGATCCCCATGCTCAGATTAAGACTGGGAATATTTACAATCTTAGAGGGACTAGATTATTTAGTGAAGATGCAGAGTCTCCATTCCTTGATTTAAGACTAGAATTACTTAATGAGAGCACAGGGTGCCCATACTTGGATCAAGACTAGAATTACTAGAATTACTTAGAATTTTAGATGGATTAGATTATTTTGGGGAAATTTCTAATCTGTGTAGCCAAGAAAAGGCCCAGTTGGGATCATGTAGGGGTAGCATTTCCAGATCAGGGACACTAATCTCATATCAAAAGATAAAGTCCCTTACAAAAAATTATTTACTGTAATGTGCTAAAAACCTTTTTACTCCAGTATATTACAGTACTTTATGGCCCATTATGGCCACCACCTATTTTTACAGTTTTATTACAATTAATAAACTAGTCTGTCAGGTCATTCTACTGTAAATGTATGTTTAAATGTATGTCAAAACATACGTGTTTTTTCCACGACTTTGAGGATGACGCCTCCAATATGAAGGTCAGATGTGACGCTGATTTTGAGAGGAGGAGCCTCAGCGCCTAGTTCCTCAACGGTTATGGATAGATCCCACACCGCCATGCTTGAACACAGAAACACAGAGAATGAAAGAAACAGAGAGAGAGAGGAACAGAGAGAAAGAGGCAGAGAGGGAAAGGGAGACAAGGTGTGTGTGAGAGAGAGAATGCTTATTTTCAAAAGTTTTAAGTTTAACTGTAATATGTTCACTTTTCACACTGTACTACGTGAGAAACAAAGGAAAATTAAGAAAAAAGCTGTTTGTTTTTGTTTAGGTGTAGTAATGCGTAAGTATAGTGGCTACATCTTAAAATCATAGATTTGTCTTAGTCCTACTTAAACAGTCACAAAACAATTTAGGACCATGTTGGTAATAACGTTGTGTGAGGTGTGCTTGACGGGGCTTTGTCTGCCCGCACATAAACTGTATAATAACTCTCAATTCTAACTGTATCCATCACCAAAATCAGACCTGAGACCTTAAAACACGTAATCACCACCGCCTTTACTCTATGGATCTGTCATCTATCAATTCTTTGACGCAAACCCCTGCATTCACTATGACAGAGAGAACATGGCTTGTCCATGAGGTGTCAGTCCGGGCCTAACTGCACTTATTAAGTCCACATGACTCTAACCAATAGACACAAACACACACGCACACACATACACACACACACACACACACAATCCATTCTCCTTCTATTTGACACACTCTCCCCATTCTTTCTTACCTTGTTTGTGGTACTGAAGAATGGTGTTTAACAGACTACGCCCTTGGTGTCTACTACAGTTTCACACAGCTTGATCTCTGCAGTCACTTCCTCCAGTCTCTCTCTCTCTCTCTCTCTATCTCTCTCTCTCTCTCACACACACACACACACACACACACACACACACACACACACACATGCACACACAGACTCTCTCTCACCCGTTGAGGTTTCACCCGGCTGTGAAAACAACGTTCCTCTTTTTGTTTGTTTCTTAAGGGTCTTGGCTGTGCAGAGAGCAGGCTTTCTTTTCCTCTTACAAAGATGCATCCTGTTTTGTTTTGTGATCAGTTAGGTGAAAAAAAGGTGGAGATGGTTACAAATGTTGCAAGGAAATGCAATGAAATGGCAATGAAAACAAAATTGCGATGTCATTAAATACATTTTTCATTCAGAACACAAAAGGGTAAAGTAAAAACAATGCTTTCACTCTGAAAAAGTTCCAGGATTTATTTCCAGAACAATGTATTTTAATAGGGAGGTCACATAACTTGTGTAGTATTACTGCAGGTAATCTATCCTCAATTAATAGAAAAATGGCTGCTGAAAAAAATGAGGCAGAATACATTGACTGGGGAGACAGCACCCCCTCTTGGCCAAACACTGTAATTATCACCTAAAACTAAGAATAAATTAGCCTTTCACTATTAACTCATCCTATTAACTGTCAGACAAATCACGCACTTTATTAACAATTATTTATTTTAAAGAAATACCTTGTATGTGTAATCAGATTCTATAGCTCAGTTCTTATGATGCACAGTGGGTGTTAGCTAGTTCTTCATCAGTGGTCAGTTTTTGGCGGGCTTTCGCTTTTGGCTGGCAATTGATTCTCATCCCAGCAGGGCACAGACACGTACAACATGCCTGTGCTTAATGCACTTATACCAGCACATCTTGTCAGCAGTGGTCCTATGGCAACAACATGATGAATACCAGTGATGAATGGCACTGAGGGTAGCTGACAAAATAGTTTAAGAGACACTCTGCAGTCTCTGCATCTATAAGATATAGTGCCTCATACAGTGGTTTGTGAGATGTAAAATAGGTGTTTCTGATAAAGTGGGTGGTTATGGCAATTTAGAGGTTACAGTAATGGATAACTCTAAAACAACTGAAAATGACACGAGCATGATATCTCGCTCTCCTACACTGTGTAAGGAGGATGGTTTTAAGATTTAAAAAAAATGCATCCATGAATACATCTAGAGCACCGCAGGTGATGTGTAGATATTTGTGCGATTGCGTCCAATCGAAACGAAAGCATCTCGCAGACATGCTTAACGACGGCATTAAGACAGCAACATTAGGTCCTGTTTACTTTTTGTCGCTACCCAAACACGACATTTAGGCCTGAACGCGTTTATTAATAACAGTGGTTTAACATTTTTTTCTAAACGTTTCTACATCGCCTCAGTGTTAAAAGTAATTTCTGCTCCGTGGCTGTTATGTCCGCTACTGTTGTCATTCAGATGTTTAAGTTTCTGCTGACTATAACAGGCATTTATGCGTGCGAAAAATAAACGTTACATACTGTTATTTTCACTGAATGTAAAATAGTTTGTGTTATTTTACCCACACCGTTACAAAAATAGAATAGTGATTATCTTAACAGCATATTACTCCAAAAAATAATTACACAACGTACTTATACTAATATACTAAAATACTAATTTCTAAATAAAATACTAAAAGGGAAGGGTTTCTATGGAAGCACAGTGATGAATCTTCGTTACAACAGTACACTGGAGATCAAAAGAACAATGTATGAACACTTGATATTCTCAGAAATAATGTAATCTACACTGATCAACATTTGAAGGGTTTTTGTAAGGGGTACACCATGCCACTAGAACAGTCTTTTACAAATTAACCAAAGTATATCAACATGAAACTTACTTGGAACAGAACAGCAATGACTATAGCACAGAGAAAAATTACAACTAAATGTTATGAAGGTTACAACAGTCAGTAATCATTAGGAAGTGTACAGGCTACAGGCCTTTGCTTTGAATGACTTCAGCACATCTGTGGCCACAGGACATCACTAGTCTCACACTACTCTGGTGTGATTTTGGGCCACTCTTCTTCCAGTCTCTTCCACAGTTCTGTGACTGTTGTGGGTTTCTTGATCATAACTTTGTCACCAAGGATTTCCCAGAGGTTTTCTATTGGGTTGAGATCAGGGCTGGTCATTTAATTGTTTCAATGTTTTCAGTTTCAAGGAACTACTTTACCCGTTTTGCTGTGTGACAGGGGGCACTGGCCTGCATGAAAATTGCTGGCTGATTTAGTGATGAACACAAGGAAGGAACCATGTGTTGTTGAAGGTTCTGATACACACTTGCATTCACTCTTCCATGTAGCTGTATGAGAGGTCCAACTCCTGCTGCCGAAAACATTCCCTAAACCATGACACTTCCTCCTCCTCCTCCTCCTCCTCCTCCTCTACCTTTCAATAACTTCTTTACACATTTTGGGTTCAGTCTTCCCACAGTTTGTCGACAAACAAATGTTTCCCATCAGACCCAAATAAATTAAACTTGCTTTGGACCACTGGACCATTTCTCTGTCCACACAACATGCTCCTTAGCAAAGGTGAGTCTAGCTTTTTGATTCTTTCTGCTAGTGAGAGGTTTGGTCACTGCAGAGTGGGCTTTCAGTCCAAATGCTCGAAAACATCGAGACACTGTATGACAAGACAGATCATTTCTCTGTTCAGTGCCGAACTGGCGAGCGATTCCAGCTGCAGTGTCGAATCGATTACCCATGGAGACATTCCACATTATCCTGTCCTCTCTTGCATTTGTCTTTCATGGGCAACCAGCCTTCTTGAGGGACTTGAATGAGTTTGTGATGCTGTAAAGATGCAGTATTCAAGAATTCACAGACTTGGAACAACCAACTTCTCTTGCTGTGGCTGATAGGGTCACCCCATTAGCCTTCATCTGGACAACCTGCAGCCAGAGGGTTTCAGCCATTTTGGAATGGCTCACCATTTTTGCAAAGTCAGTGAAAACTGGAAAGTTAGGCTGCCAGTTAAATAGGGTTTGACAGATAATTAAGGAAATTAGCACCAGGTGCCAGACTAACGCCAATAACTTGCAGGTATCTGAAAGTGTTCTCTAATTTTGATCAGTGTTCTTTTTCAATTATATCATTTTAAGTTTTTTATGCTGTGCTTTACAACATATACAATTTATGAAATAAGATTAAAACACTGCTATTTCACTCCTGTTAGGATAATTTCACATAGAACTACACAATGATCTTGACATTTAGGAAATGGTGTGTGGTTCCCTAATTTTGATCTCCAGTGTACTTTGAATGTGAGACCCAGTATCTTTGATATTATTATTGTTGTTGTTAGATTGACCTACTACAAGGGGTGGCGTGGTGGGTGGTGATTAAGATAAACCACCAGTCACTGGAATATCTTAATATGACTACATTGAAAATTAGGTTTAATACATATTGGCTGGGACCAAACTAGAGTTCTTTAGACTTCCTTGTACTAAACCACAGTGAAACCCCTGGAGAAATGATGCTCTGTAGAACTCCAGAAGTCAAAGAGCTCAAGACACCTTTGTATGTTCTCACACCAAACATTAGCTGTGATTTCTTGGCAAAGGACATGTGGAAAAAGTGTTAAATTCCAGATGCTTTGTACATGCGACATACATCTTCAGAAAAATTGTTTGTTTTAATCATTTAATAGTATAACATTTTCATGGTGCTTACCATAAAAACATAAGAAGAAAATGAGGTACTTGTGGAGAGTCCCATTACAGACACCATACATATAAGAAAGTTACTGAAACTGGAAATGTAGATCAGTTGTTTTTGATTATTCATAGGAATCAAATACATATAGACCAAAAGGTCTCAGAAGTTATACTGATTTAACTTTTAAGGGCTACATCCAGGACAAATAATACCACATGACTGGTGTCAGTCAAAATCTGTCATGTTTGCATAATTAAAGCAATGAGTCATTTTTGTGAAGCACTTCCTATCCACACATCTACTTACATAAACTGTATTATAGGAAGCTTTATATTTTATGCATAAAGTCACACATATCGGACTTCTCAAATTTAAAGTGCTGTTCTAGGATCAGTTTTTGCCTTCCCATCTACTAACCTTTCAGAACCAAATCAAATGGACACGTTGCTGATGAACGTTTGCTCCAGATCCAGATGTAAATGGGGAACTCATGAGTGGGATTTCACTGCCAGCAAGAAGTGAAAATTGCACAGATTTGAACTCTTATGAGATGCCTGACAGAGATTCTGAATTTCAATATGATGTAGGATTTGTTTCCACCCCTCCTTCAAAGCAGAGGTCAGACATTTTTTTCCAAAGCGACTTAAAATTGTGACTGAATACATCTTGAGCAGTTGAGGGTTAACGGCTTTTGCTCAGGGGCCCAACAGTGGCAACTTGGCAGAGGTGGGGTTTGAACCAGCAACCTTCTGATTACTAGTCAAGTGCCTTAACCAGTGAGCTACCACCGACCCCATCGTAACAGACAGTAAGAAGCATTTCGAATTGGCTGTAGTTCATACTGCATCCTAGTCAGTACAATGTGCCATTCTGAGAGCAGTTAGTGACCATAGCAGTGAAGCGCAAACCACAGAGAGAAGCCTGATTGCAACTGGATGACAAAGAACTGAGACTATACTTTTCAGCCTCTTACCAATGCATCTGTGGTACTACAGCGACACAAAATGAATTCTGCATTCTGGCTTGTTGTTTAAAGAACATTCTAAAATGAAATGCAAATGCCTCATGGGTCATGAACAGCACTGAGGGTAGAATGACCTGGAAAGAATCAAATGCAGTATTGCGTGTTACATATTTCCCATAACATGTTTAATGAATACCGGTTTAAGGCCTTACATTGAAATGAAGGGGAATTAAAAACCCTATCGCATTAGAATACAGATGAGTATACAATTTGGTGAGCTAGAGTTTGTTGGAATGGCATCTTCTTCCTTCTTGTGTGGGGTGTTGATCGATGTCTGGGTCTCCTCTGCTCCGAGATTATCGGATGGCAATAAGACCAACATCTATCAGTTTCTGTATTTTCTGAGCGATAACTGGGTTCTTCAAATGACTGCAGAAGGGGGGGTGGGGAAGGAGAGAAGAAAACAAGCGTTACAGAACCGAAAGCAAAACGTCAGCAACCAGACAGAGTCATGAAACGACGTTGAAGCAGCAAGGGTTTCGGCTCGATGGCTGCGGGCGGCTCTTACTCGCTGAGGGCCTGCGGGTCCTTCTGCATCTGCTCCAGGATCATGCGCATGGCTGGGTCGCTCATGATCTGCTGCACCTCGGGGTCGGCCATCGCCCGTCGCTTCACCTCCTCGGGGCTGTCGTTCCGCAACGCCTGGCTCACCATGCAGCGCTGCAGGCCCTCCGTGGCCTCCTGCACGCCAAAACACACACAAACCACGCAGTGACCAAAAAAAACAACAACAACAACAACAAAAAAAAAAAAACACCATGCGGCTCTGTTCGCTAAAACACGAGAAGCGAGAGAAGCATGCTGCCGTCCATCTGAATCCTTGCTCCGCCGCACCTTTGAATTGGAGTCCAGTTCCAGGGCTTTCTGGTAAGCGTCCATGGCTTTGGAGAAGTCCTTCATGGCCTCCAGTGCCGCTGCCCTGCGCGTGTACCCTTTAACTGCAAGACACACGGGCGGCAATTAAACGGAGGAGTCTTAAACCCTGTCTGAGGAGACTATGTGGGGGGGGGGGGGGTGCACTTACTGAAGGTGGGGTCCAATCGGATGCACTCCTCACAGTCCTGTGCGAGACATGCAAAAACGTGACTCGGGATTGGGCGAGCTCGTGGGGGAGGAGCTTAAAGACGGGGAGGTGCGCGTGTTCGTACCTTGAGCGCCAGCTGGAACTCCAGCAGTTTGGTGTAGCAGGCCGCCCTGTTACTGAAGAGCTTGGCGTCATTGGGATTCCTCTTTATGGCCTCGGTGTAGTGTTTCATAGCCAGGGGATAGTCACCTAAACATGAATGCACGCGCGCACACACACACTTCAAAGTTCAGACTACTGCAACCAAAACAAAACACCTGTTTTTCTAACAATTTGAGAGCAGGTTAGTTGGAAGGCGATTTGAAGCCAGTAAATGGACTGATTCACATGCAAGTGTGTGAAAACTGCCCTGCTGCTAAAGAGAAACATGGATGCTGTGTACACACACCTTTCTGGAAGGCCTCGTTGCCTTTGTTTTTCTCTTCCAGTGCCAACTCTGGGTTAACGTAGGCCAGCTTTTCCTGCTCCTTCACTATCTTCTCTGCCTGTAGGACAAGAACACACACACTTACTCACCTAGACAGTGCACAGATCTGCTCCGTCAGACAGTCCATGAAATGAACATCTCCACCCCACAGAGCTCTTTAGGGCTGGCATTGGCATGGGACCCATGCTCTTCCGCACCAAGCTGGAGTCCTCTACTGCTCTAGCGTGCACACCCACGCACACACCCACACCCACACCCACACCCACACACACACCCACACACACACCCACACCCACACACACACACACACACACACCCACACACACACACACACACACACACACACACACACACACCCCTACCTGCTGGCACTTCTTCAGCACCTCAGGTGTGCGATGCTCAGTCAGGCTTTTGTTGAAGAACTGAATAGCTTCCTTATACTTCTCCTCCTTGAAGTAGGAGTTGCCAATTCTGGCGTAGGCCCTAAGACACAGGACAGAGGAGCGCCAGGTACTAGTGGTGAATATTAGCCCCTGGGAAAAGATGACTGCCATATTAAAGGCATAAGGCAGTCAGTTTGGCTGTGGACCAAAGTAACAGCTCCCCCTTGTGTCCATTTAGCCATTCTACAAACAGACCAGCAGGTGCAGTGAAATAATGCATGCCGATGCTTCAGGTAACAATTCCTGAGAGAACATGATAAGAATAATTCCTATACTTCAAAGAGAAAGAGCAAACATTATGGACTTCTAGCTACCATACAGTTTCTGCACTTTTGTGTGTGTGTGTGTGTGTGTGCGCACGTGTCACCTCCTCTACATGTACACCAATTTGGAATAGTGAGCTTAGCAATACCAAGGACAGAATCTCCACTCTAGAACATTACCACTTCTAGTCTCGTTAGAGGACATGAGCAGGCTGTGCAAACAAAGTTACATTTTCATGTGTTTGGTTGAGTAGATTGGCTGTTTAGTATTATTGTCAGTATTAATCCCCAGAACGTAGCAACAACACAAGACAGACGAGCCTGTACAGAAACACGCATATGGACAAAAATTTCATACTTGGCAATTTGTCTGTAATCCTCACGATTCTCTCGTCCCACATCAATGGCCTTCTCACACAGCTCTCTACACTTGTCAAACTCGCCCTTCTCAAAGAACACAGCTGGGGACGGAAAAAAACAAAAAAAATCCAAAAGACAAACAACAAAAAAAAAACAACACACAAATCTTAAGTACAGACATCTTTAAACACTTTTATATAAGCCTCAAAACAAACAGATTCAAAGTTTTAGAAACAGCTGCTTTTCAAGGTGACTTTAACGCTCGTTATTAAAGTAGTGGCAGCCTTTACAAGGATGGAAAATTTTTTTAATGAATTAATAAATGCTATGCAGACTGTTTTTGATCAGCGTCTTTTGAGTAAACGGCAAACATCTTTTCATGTATGAGGTGCTGTTCCAGGAGGCTCTGTGTTTGATTCAGCGTTTAATCAGCCCATCTCTTCCCGCCTTCAGCAGGCCAAGGATGGGAGAACATAAAAAGCTCAAAACGGCAGGAATATTCGTGCAAGTGAAAAGTGCCCTTCTGTTCCTGGGGCTAAAGAGCCCTGAGAAATGAACAGAAGCCACGCAAACACACTGCCAATTAGCAGGAGAGATCAATAAGAAACTAGGTGCTTAATACACGATCAAACCAGCAGGCCCGCCTACTGCAAGCTGTCATCATGCATAGCTTTGCACATTAAACACTTCAGCTAGAAGCGTTAAACCTAAGGTAAATGTTTATTTCCTGGCAGCAATGGTAAATAAAAAAAATTAAAAAAACCCACAAAACAGGCTGTCTGTGGTGTTACAGTTAGAAGCAGCTCGAGGGGGTTAGGAGTGATACTTGGACAACATCCACCTCACAGCTGCTCGCATGGGGGGGGCGGGGCAATCTAAACAAGGCGGAGCTTACCAGCTTGGTTAGAAAGGTAGGTCATGTTGGTGGGGTCATGCTTGCAGGCCTCCTCGTAGTGTCTGAGGGCCGCCTCGAAGTCCCGCCGTTTGTACGCCGCGTTCCCGAGTTCCTTCTCCTTCAGTGCCTGCGGGACCCAGTAAAAAATGTTTAGCAAAGCCACTTGCATGGTTCAGAAAGCTGTTTGCACCCATCCTGAAAAACCCGAGTAAAATAATGAACCGAATTATATTTATTTGTACTGCTAAAGGTTCTACATTACACACAAGCAGAGCTTCAGATAACATTTTCTGTCAAGATTTTCAGTGGGTATTTGAATGAATTGTAATAAGACTTGGCTGCTTAATTGTTGACAGCACAGAAATGGGCATGGCCACACATATATGTATTTTAGATGAGCATTAACCACAAACCCCACAAACCCCACAAACCCCACAAACCCCACACACACACACACACACACACACACACACACACACACACACACACACTATATTCTTCAGAAGTGTTCTACAAATCACAACATACTGGGGGAAAAAAATAACAATTACATTATATATTTATTCAAATATCTAATATTACATTCACAATTTATACCATTCTCTTGTTTTCTGGCAGGTCTTCCTCTTTGGGAGGGGGTGGGGCTGTCTCTTTGGGTTTAGGTGGAGGGGGTGGAGTCGGCTCCTCGTCCTCCTCCATGCCAGCCAGGTCCAACCCCAGCAGCACTGACAGAGTTGTCATCACCCGCGGGTCCTGCAACTTCCTGCACAGAACAAGACAGAGAGAGAAAAAGAAAGAGAGAGGGAGGGAGAGAGAGAGAACGAAAATAAGCATGACCTGTCAGACAGAGAGGAGTGTGGAAGGTGTTCTCAAGTAGTGAGTGGAGAATCTGGAGGGGCCACGAGAGCATCTGGAGGCAGGGCAGCTCTCAAACAGGTCAGTATCAAAGCATGGCCTCAAGGAACCGAGCCGACAGGCAGGGAGTAGAGCACACAGAAACGAGGTCCGTGATGACGGACAGCTAGAACGTGGAGACAGAAGCAGCGATGTTGGGGGCGGGAGGTCCGCCAGGAGGGCCGAAGCACTGCGCACTTACGTGCCGAGCTCGGACGGCTTGCTGCGAAGCTTCTCCAGCAGCTCACGGTAGCTGGGGTCGGCCAGTAGGGCTCTGGTCCTAGGATCCGCCTCCAGCTTCTCATACAGGTTGGGCACTGCGAACGGGTTCATTATCTTCTTCTCTGGTGGGAAAACACCGGAGAGAAATGCAGGGGGGATTCGGTCACAGCAACATAACTGGGTTGCGTTTGAATGAGAAGAACAGACCCTTAAAATTGTTGCCATTGTTATTAACCAACTAAGAAACTTAGGCAGTGCCCTCTGCCTGTTCATTATTTTGCATTTGTGTGTGACAAACAAGTTTAGGCTACTTTATTACTCCATTTGGATGCCTGTACACCATTTAGAGGGCAAGGTTGGTTTAGATGGAGAGCTTGGAAGAAGTTCAAAATCAATCCCAGCAACTTTATAATAAAAAGCAACTGAAAAATGTAAATCGTGCACAGGGAATATGAGGCAAAGAGCCTATACCTGCTAGCCGAGCCTCGATGTTCTGAAGCCCCTCCTTTAGCTGCTGGTTGGACGGCTCTTGTCTGAGACCTTCCTGATAGGTCATTTTGGCGTCCTCAAATCTCCCAAGAAATTCCAAGGCTGCAGCCTTCCTTGAGTATCCCTGAAATGGGGGGGGGGGGGGTTGTTACAGGTCACTGTCTTGCTAAAGCACCCATTCTGAAGCAGATGTCACATTATTGAAACACGCGTATGTGAGAGGGTCTCGGCGCTTGGTGAAGCAGCAGACGTGAAGCAGCTAGCACTGAAGACTGCAAAAGCTTTTTGCTTACGGAGAGTAATGGTTGCGCTCCCATTAAATCACACACTTTGCTAGCTTAGCAGGTGGATTACATCCAGAAACAATTATTTTCACTAAGTGGAAATAGCTCCTTTAATGGAGTCCAGTTCTAACTTGATGGCTTGTAATGTGCAAAGTTTGTGACGTTGGTGATGAGTTTCATGTTAACGTTAATGGTGATGAGAATTACAGCAATAATTGTTAATCTAGCGTGTTCCTCTTTGCCCAATAAGTTGGGAGGGAAAAATATATGTTTCCTGCTTAGATCAAACACCAGCCACTTTTAGCAAGCGAGCTCAGATGTTTATTAGCCAGTTAGCTATGCAGCATGAAATCTCAGTCACATTTTAACAATCAGCGATTTCTCAGATACTGCAGTTAAGTACATAATGGAAAAAACCTTCGTTGTAATCATTCTACTTTCTCAAGGGTATCATTAGGGGGTTTTTATATGAGAAAAGTGTTTATCTCCTCGTTGTTGAAATGCGCATAAACAAGAGATCCAAGGGATGTCATGTTTATTATTAGACGTGGCCATTACCAACAACTTCACAACACAAAGCAGACTAATGTTCTGCAGCTCCACACAGCAGATTAGTCTGCAGAATAGCAGAACCGAGACAGTTTTCTCAGCACTTCTGTCCACTTGAGTTTGGTCTGTCCACTATGCTTTTGTCTGGGATTTGGAAGCGTTTTAGATGTCATGCTGCTGATACTTGCACAGTGAATGGGTGACCCAGTTAAACTAGGCTTGTCTAGATGTATTGCTTTGAAAACACTGAACTATTTAAGTTGTCAAAAAATATTTCTTGAAATGACTTTCTAAGGCCCTGTATGAAAGAGTACCATTTCTTTTGTTATGGCATCATGTCCCTTACATTTAAAGGTCTTGTACATTTTTATGGAAAAGATTTACAGAAACGTATATATATGCCCTCCCTAGGGATCGAACCTGTGACCTTGGGCTTGTTAGCATCATACTGTGTCTGCTCCAGCAGGTGAGCTGCAGAGCACCTAAACAGCACTGGGCAAACTGTAATGCATTCATCTGGGATAATTCTGTGGCAAGAAGCCACACATCCATTTAGAACCACTGCCGTAAAATCTGTCAAACCCAGCGCGCGGAAGGTCAGCAAGGCTTCTTGGCTGCTGATCTAAACCCATGTACAAGCGTGCAGCCTCTGCACACAGACGCCCGGGGACGGGGTAAGGGCCGGCATTCGAAAACGGCGCTTCAAGTCACCCACCTTGCCCCAGTCAGGCTTTATCTTGATGGTCTGGCAGGCGTCCTTGAGAGCACCGTCATAGTCACCCTTCTTGGCGTAGGCGGCGGAGCGGTTGCTGAAGAGGACATGGTTGGCTGGGTCCAGCGCCAGGGCCTCCGTGTAGCAGCGCACTGCCTCGTCAATCTTCCCCGCGCTCAGAGCCTTGTTCCCCTGGTCTTTCAGCTGAGATACCTGAGGGAAGGTGGTCACAGTTACAAAAAAAACATAAGACATGCACGAGAAAAGAGTTCTCAGATTATTTGTTGTTTAAAGGAATACAAATATACTTTATTCACTGTGAATGAACTACAAATGAAAGGACTATACACACAGACTGTGAAAGAAGGGACTATATAAAATGGAGTAAATCAGACTATGCTTCTTCCATAACCACATTAACACTGTAGTTATACCCCCTAAAGGACTTTCACCAACAGAAACAAAACTTGCCAACACGGCATCTCCAATGGCACAGAGCACTTTCTGGAATAAACAGACTTTTAATAAAATAAAAAAAATAATAATCACAGGCTGTTCTAACAGTCCATCGAATATATGTAATACTACATATTCTAAGAGCCTGTGATGCTAAAAATCACTGAGCAATTTCATGACAACAATTAAAATATTAATTCATTTATTACACATCTTACTGAACAGGACTTCAAAAGGTGAGAACATGGTGCATTAAAACAAGTAACCGGTATAAGGACTGCAGGAAATGTGAATTTTGGTATTTCTATTAATGACCATGTCCCAGCAGGTCACCAGGACTTCACGTAAAGGCTTACATGAAGTACAAGAGAGCGGGTACTGAAATTCTATTGCACTGCAATTTAAACAGGCGAGACACAATGACATCTGCCCGTAGACCGTACAGTGCATGATCCGATTCAAAATGTTCTTCGCACAGACGGTAGCTGTGTTTCATAACCTCGCACATGAAAGAGCAACTTCCGGTGGCAGATGCGGTAATATCTGATCAAATATCTCTGTGGTGCTTATTTCTGCAGCGGGCTACAGCGGATGCTGCACCTGTTCCAAGTTCTTTATCCCAAATGCCACTGACAGCTGATCGATGCCAACAATCACATTCCATCCAGCGAGCCAATTCACAACCTGAAGATTGCCAGCGTCAGGACTAAACTACTCACTTCCTTTTTCTTCAAAAGCCAACCACAGTTAAACAGGCTTAAATAGTTACATGTTTAACGCTATTTTTGTCTAAACTATTAAACTACTACAATTGTTTAGCCGTCTACCACAGCGTAAAACTGCTTGCTAGCTAGCTAAATAAAAGTCAATTTCTGAATAACAATTTCAGAACAAATAAAACAGAAAATATTGTTGTTTTTTTAAAGGGATATTTGGTATTTGATAAATATTAGCTAGCTATCTAACTAGCTAAATAAGATGAAGTTAGCTATAAGGTTAGCTAGCTAGTTAGCTATGTTTCTGAAGCCGACATCCCAGCAATGTTAACTCAACTATTTCACTAAATCCAGCCATATGTTAACATTAAATACTTACGGTAGCTTTAGTTAATAAAGTGCAGCTAGATAACCATCTATAACTTCTGAACCAAGAATACAAGGACACTTAAGACCTACAGCAAGCCAGCTAGATATCCTATGTTACGTTAGCTAGCAATAGCTCTGCAAACGATCTAGCTAGCTAGTTATATTGGTTTGCTGATCTAACAACACACGGGCACAATAATATTTAATTACATTATTATTATGCACATATCCACACAACTGTAGTTACTAAAATACCTTTTCATTACTGTGGTTACCTCTGCTAGTTAGCTAGGCAGTTTGAGCCATTGCTAACAATGAAACTACTGCAGTGCCTGTCACAGCTAGGTGAAGTTAGCTTTCGAGCTAACGAAGTTAGGTGGGTTTAATGGACAACTGAGAGAATATCTCTACACTCTTATTACCCACCATACATATTCTAGAAAACACGTTACAGAGCAACGATGTCTTACTACGAGAAGATTCTTGAGAATATACTATTCATTTGCAGGCAACTTGGTACTTACTTTCTCCATGGTGCAACCATGAGGTTCCAGAAACTACTGTGAGACGATGGTAGGGACGCACCGCCCACCGCGCAATATCAATATGCCCGAAAATTGTGTTGCCAGATTTAGCGTAAATGTACGTGCTTACCTACCTACATCTCAAATTTGTCTTTATAGCAAATATATATTTTTGATCATACTTCACACCACGTAATTTTAAATATGAGAATAATATTTGCGTACTATTACAATTCATCATTCATTTTTTATGACTTATACCCACTAAACATAAAAGAAATGTTGTTCGAGAATTTTCTGATATCCTGAATATTTACGCTCTTTAAGTATTATCTTGGCAACCTACTATAAACAGGGAAGTAAAGTGTGCTTGAGGTGATTACATTTCCTCCTCGCTGGAGATGCGCTTTTGTCCCTGATTGGTTATTTCATGTTACGTTTTGAGGCTTGAAGGAATCAGTACTCAGCACTCTGAAGATGAGTTGAGAAGCGTATAAGATTCTAGTTCATTCTGGACAGCTCAGTATGCTTCGAGAACTGAATACACAGTTCCTGCTGTTGTGTTTACGACTGTTGATGAACTCTGGAGAAAAGTTTAGCAATGGGTCTACTGGTACAATTTACTGAAGGGAAGTTATTATTACTATAATATTGTTATTAATATATAATGAATAATGTTATATTAATAATGCATTAATTACAAGTAAAAAATTTGGTAGTTAATATTTGGTATGATATCAGTGTAAATCACAACATGTAGGCCTTTTAAATATGTCAAATAGGACTAGATTTTAGTAATTATTTTGTTTATTTCAGAGCAGAAGTGGAAATATTCTTTTTACAAACAATATAAAGGTATAAACTAAATGTGTCAACAGCTCCACAATATACATTTTAGGTGGACAACATCAAGGTAAAAACACACCCCTCTAGTTATCAGATTTGTGGGCCAGGAAGACTTTTATTGTTCAAGCATTTCTAAAGAAGCATAGAAGTGTAGTTTTAACATTTTCTTTTAGCCGTTCATACTTCTTATGCCAAACTGTCGACTGTCTAGAGTCAGTCTTACTGTCTATGGCCTTGCTGATTACAATTACTGACTTATTCTCACATCAGTCTCTCTCTCACATACGTGCACACACACACACACACACACACACACACACACACACACACACACACACACACACACACACACACACACACACACTGCTGCAGCAGTTATTTTGTCTGATTAAGGAATAGCCTCATTCAAAAGCACTTTACCCAACAGCAGCACTAGCAGTAGGATTTTACAAAAGATGCAATCAATACTACACTCACAGAATCACTGTCATCTCTCTCTGTCTCTCTGTGTGTGTGTGTGTGTGTGTGTGTGAGAGAGAGAGAGAGAGAGAGAGAGAGAGTGTTTATGCACTTCAGCTTTGTATATGATTGTACAAACAAATATTATTAAAGAAATATAATTACTACAAATCACACACACTTATGCAATATCTACAGGATCTACTACAAACACAAATAACAATTCCAGCAATAACTCTATTATAATAATAACTCTATTATTAGTATTATATCTATTACAACTCTGTTATAAGTAGCTGCAACTAATCTCAATTATGACGTTTGTAATTTGCTATAGATTTGCCTAAATTATCTCTCAAACAATCAGCAATACACATGCACACACATACCACACACACAAACACACCCACATACACGTGTGTGTATGTGTGTGTGTGTGTGTGTGTGTGTGTGTGTGTGTGTGTGTATAAGGTATATAAGGGACCCTCTACTCCTCTGCTGTTCTATATGAAATTACTCTTATTGAACAGGAGATGGCAATGTTAGCCTATTATATTTGAAATGGCACAACAGTACTTGTGAAAGAAGTGTATATGTGTGTGTGTGCGTGCTAGAGTGTGAGTATACATGAGGTGAT
>JAOYMR010000002.1:9214223-9226723 GCA_025802075.1 Tenebrosternarchus preto | reverse complement strand
GGCTGTTGACTCAGAATAATAATTCTGGTCTTTCTCTCCCTCTCTCTCTCTCTCTCTGTCCTTCTGTTCCGAGAAAACCCAGGTGCACAGATAGACAGAAACCATCGCTCTTTCCAGCCTACACTGATGCTCAGTGTAATTCTAAACCTGTTTTATATTCTATGTTGTGTTTGCTTCTGCTTTTAGCATTTACTTCTCTCTCTCTCTCTCTCTCTCTCTCTCTCTCTCTCTCTCTGTCTCTGTCTCTGTATGCACACAGCAGTTGGGGAGGCAGTAAGATCACTGAAGCAATGTGGTGCAAATGAGAGTGTGTGTGTGTGTGAGAAAGAGAGAGAGAGAGAGAGAGGGACAAAATAAATATTCAAAACATGCCTGAACCTGCAGTCCTGAATATATCTAATTATATATTCTCACCTCATATTTTCCTCAATTATTTTTTTAAATTAAATTTCAAAATATGTACAGGCTTGAGATATAATGTGATTGTGTCTCAGTAACATTGTAGAAATTGCCTAGATTTATAACTTGCACTTGTTCTTTGTATTAGTTTTTAGATTCAGGATTGTGTGTGCAGGGTTTGAGTTTGTTAATAGGTATGTGTGTTGTATCTCTTGGTTTTTAATGTGTATGTATAAATGACAGAGAGAAAGTGCACACTCACTCTGTCTCTCTCTCTCCCTCTCTTCTCACATGTTCAATCACATCAAAACCAAAGCCAGTTTTAGTACATCTCTTTTTAATCACATAGAAAAGAAACATACTTTATACAAAATAGGCTTTTTTTCTTAACTTTGAGTCATAATCACCAGTCCAACAGAGGAAGAGAGAGCCCTGTGTTCAAAAGCAGCAACCAATGGGAAAAAAAGGCGGTTTATGGGAATCTGTGTGTCTTTCTCCCAGTTCCTCTCTCTCCCACAAAGGTAACCAAAGAAGAAAGAAAAACATACTGTATTTAACAGTCTGTGTCCTTGCTGCATTGTTACCTTAAAAAAAAAGCAAAGGGAAAAAAACATTGGGGAAAAAAAGGGAAAAAAAACCCATTGGATTGTTTCAAGAAATTATGTTTCTGTAGGACTCATAACAGCATCCATTTTGCTGTATCTGGCCATTCTGCTAGAGAATATAGATGAGACTGCAGTTTACTATAACTCCCCCCCCCCATCTCTACCCCAGGACCAGCTACATATAGGACGTATAGGGACAGAGGATGGGTTTGTTGAACTGCAGCATATCTGCCTCCGAAGACCTTGGGCTGCTCCCATGACGTGAGCAAGGACCTTCCGACATGAGCAAGAGAAGCAATCAGAGAGCATCACCAACCAGCCACTGGGTCAGCCATGACACGGCCTCCGGTAGAAATAACCCACCATTTATTTGTTTGGGAGAAAACATGCCAACACCTCCTTCTGTTGAGTAACAGATTTTGTTTCATGGCCCTCGTTCGCGCTCTGGTTATGTCGGCGGATTCTACCTCTGCAGGTTTGTTTCCTGCGTGCACTAAAGGTGGGACGAGCCAGACTGTGTTCTGTAGCGCTGGAAACCGCAGATGTGAGTGAACGGCAGCCTGGGAAGCCACAGCGGAAGATTGGAGTCACATTATAGCCACGTGGGTTCTAGTGGGCAAAATACGGTCCAGTGCCGGCGAGATCCAGAACCGGGCAGCAGGCGGGCGTGAAGAGCGGCTCGCCGGGCCGTTCCCGCTGGGTGACGGCCTCCACCAGTATGGTGTCATCACAAGGAAGCTACGTCTCGTTGAACTGAACCAAAGAGCCTCTGCTCTAAAGGATGTGTGATGAACAGGAGGAACAGGAATCAGAGAGGGCCATCGGCACCACCTGGGGGAAGGTTTTGAAAACAGGGAGAGTAAGAGAGAAAAAGAGAGAGAAAGATATATAGGGAAAAAGATAGATTGGGAGAAGTAGGAAGATAGAGAGAGAAAAGGAGAGTGAGATAGAGAGATGTAGAAGTAAAGAAAAAGGCCAGGAAGTATCAGGAGGGAAATAGGTGAACCTGTTTGCGGGTACAATGTGACAGTGACATTATTTCGTGAGGAGAGAACAAGGGAAAATGGTGTTATTTTTGGAGTGTGTGGATGTTAGAGCTTCTCTCATGGGTGAGACAGCAGTTGTGTGTGTGTATGTGTATGTGGCTATGGGTGTGTGTGTGTGTGTGTGTCGTTATGGGTGTGCTTAGGGGGGTGTGTGTCCGTGTGTGTGTGTGTGCAGGAAGACATCTGCGTTAATGGGCTGCAGGTGGAACAACTGCTGGTCAGAGTCGGCAGGAGGTGTAGAATCTGCAGATGGCTTTAAAAAAATGGAAAAAGACTCTCACCCAACATCTCCAGAGGACACACACTTGATGTACACATGTCCACACATGCATTCACAAAACACAGGCAAACCTGTGCACACCCTCGCCCCACATTCTGCAAAGTCAAAAAGAAAAAGCAGCCATACATCAAAGGGGCTTTCAAACACGGGGACGTGTGAACCGATGAACAGTAAAAGGTAACATCTGCAAGTGCGTCCTTCTCAGGTGGAGAGTGGCTTGTTTGGGATAAGGATTCGAATCCGACTGAACACCCTGCGTTGGGTCCCTCTCTGCGGGTGCTAATTGTGAGCCTTGCAGTTTTCCATGTTTTGTGAGACAGTCAGGATCAAGCAGACATTTATTACTGCAATCATTAAAAATCTCCATCAACCTTTTGTTAAACGAGGGCTTTGTCGCGACAGGCCATCAGCGTTCGCGGAACCCGTCCGTGCCGTGTTTGATTGGTACTCAGGAGTGGGTTGGTTCCATCGGGCGTGCGGTCCCAAAAGAAAGCCATAACCAGCTATCTTTCAAACGGAGAACCACCAAGCAGTTCTTTACCGAGAGGAGAGGAGGAGCTGGCAAGCGAGGGGAGAATGAGAGGAGAGGAGAACAGGATAGGAGGAAGGAGGAGTCCAGAAAGAAAGGGAGTTGCAGTAGAGAGTGGGAGAGAGGTAGAGACAAAAGCCAGGGAAGAGGGAAAAGGACAGGAGAGAGGGAGGGGAGAGCCAGAGTATTAATGTAGTGGCAGACATGAATGCAATGACAAACAATTTTATGCCTGGGTGAATACCACACTAGCACGACGCCACTGCCTAAGGCTTCATTTCAGCTTAGGCCCCAGTTTCAGTTCATGACACGCATCTTGTGTGTATAATCTCTCCCACTCTCTCGCCCCGCGGAAGTTTCGCTGTGTCTTCAAAGTCTGAACGGTGCCTAATGGGCCTACGCCAACATGAGCCCATTTCAGAGCCTCGACCCCTCCCCCGTCCCCTGAGTGCAACGCCAGCTTCACTACACCCACGGAAAACGCGACGTAAACTTAAAAAAAAACAGAAAAGAAAGAAGAAAAAAAAAGCACATTGTACTTCAGGTTCATGCAATATTCAGGAGCTCTCTGCCTGCTCTCGCACAGTGCAGGTCCACAGTGGTACGGTACGGATGTCTGCTCTCAGTGCTGCTTCCTCTTTCCCCATTGATAAACAAAGTGGCCGGTAGGACACCTCACTGCAGCTTTGTTTACTGCACCTGTGTTTGGGTGAGCCTAGTGAATTCTATAGTACAGTCTTGTATGGAGGTGTAAGCTGCAGTCCCTTCCTCCAGCTTGTCAGGTCCGGAGGCCGCTGAACAGACTTCATTTCCAGGAAATGGCAGAGGGGAGGCAAATGGTTAAAAGTGCCTTTGTGTTAAGATAGAATCAGCTTCGCTTCACTGAATCCCATAACGTTACTCTTGGTAAGGTGTACAGCAAAACTACAGGTGAGGAGACTGGACTACGCTATACTGTATCTGTGCTATGAGTCGAGGGGAGGGTGCAGGGGTCCATCTGCTTTTTTGTGTCAGCGGGGTCAGTATCGATGCTACTTCCTGTTTCTGGCTTCTTAGTGGGCATAATGCTGGTGCCAACTGGATCGTGGGAGGGTCTGGCAGATGAGGTTTGGGATCTAACCAGTCAGGTGGAGAGCTCATAGAGAAATAATGACAACCCTCTGACACAAAATAATCCTCTTCATTACATCAATTACAGGACTAGGCAAAACCACAGTGTTTTTAATGTCACCAGCAGCTGGACTGACTGAGTTATACCTAAACGAATAAAAACTAATATAAGACAATAACATGAGATAAATAAACTAACAAACTGAAAAAAAAACAGAAGTCCGGAACACAGAATATGTTTTCACACTTTCACAAGTTCAAGTCTGTGTGTTCTATCCAAGTATCTACACACTTTGCTTGTATTCAGAATATATATATATATATATATATAGTGTTGTAATTTTCAGTGTGAAAGAGTCAGTCAGGGCTAATTGCACCTGGTCCTTCTCACAGACCACCTTCCCCATTTGGTCCATGTTAAAAAGAACCAGACAGCATAGATGCACTATGCACAATTTGTCAGGCAACTTGCTGGCATGTTTTTGAGGCAAATGAAATCAGTGACACATCACCACTGAGGGCCTACGTTTATAACTCCATATTCTTTGAATTCCAAGGAAAGTCTCATTAAAGGGGATCCAAAATGTCAGCCCAGTTCCTTTTTTCTAGAGGAACTGAACTGCAAAGACATCCTCTACAACACTGGCCAATCCTTTCATCTCTGACACTCTTTCCAGTCACTTTGGCCAACAGTGGATTTCTCGGACCAAGAGTTCACAAGTCAGGAGCAGTTGGGAAGTTGTTAGGCAGCTAATAATTAGAGCCGAGTGGAAGTGAAGGTTTACATCCAGGCAATTTTGTTTTGTTTTCTTTTATTTCCCAGGAAGTGCCACTTAACCAGATTATATATGATCTGAGTTCTAAATAAAAAGGACTCTGTGGTAAATACAACATGTGCTGCCCTTGAACTTGCCTCTCTGAGGCAGCCAGGGATAAAGCAGTTATTCTGAGGACACACTAGGTTAAACCAGAGGAGTGAAAATAGCAGTTGGTATCACCACCTGAAATGGTGCAGCCGTGTCCTGGCACCAAACACAGAAAGCTGTTTCTTAGCAGGTTTCTGGGCCAATTAAGAGCTTCCTTTGAGCCATGGACAGCAGGCTTGGTTGGAACAGAGACTAGAAAGGCACAAAGGGGTACTGCAGACCCCACACTGATTAAAAAACTGTGCATCTATCCAGTACATGATTCCTAACAGTGTTCGCTAAATCAGGCCTATCACGTGTATGAGTAGTCTATATCCGGGATGCCTCCTTCTCGGTAACCACGATTCGTGCCATAGCCTGAGTTGGTCATGTGTTGGGGCGGTTTGTATAGGCCTGTGCCATTGGAGGGGAAGATAGTGTGTATAATATAATCCTCTCGCATTGGTTTGGGCTGAAGGGGCTCTCTGGCTGCCATTGGTGTCATCTGAAAGCCTGGCCCTCGGATCTCCAGGATGGTGGTGTCCTTCTTAGTGCCTGATTCAATGTAGTCATCGTAGTGCTTGCTCTTTCGGGAACTACTGCGGTTGTAGTGATCCCTTGAGGAAAATCGCCCAGCCCGATGCCCATACCAACAGAATATGCCAAAGATGAGTGCAAGGGACACTATGGCTGTAGCTCCACCAATTATCCCAGCTAGTGGCAGTGAGGTGATCTGCTCCGAACCCTGACCATGCCCCTGGTCCACGTCTGACAGGCTGGGATCGGATGTCTCAGCCTTGGCGCACACCGGAACCTCATCAGAGTCCATGTCCCCGCTGGACACACTGCCTTTGTTCCCGCTGCCAGAGACTAACGGCACCATGCAGATGATGTAACTGGATGCCGGCTGGAGGGCGGAAAGGAGATACTCTCTACGGTCGCCCCTCACCAGAGTCTCAGTGATGGAACCCATGGTGGCACTGGTCCCCAGGCGGAGCCAACTGAGCCTGAAGGAAGAAGATGGTTGAGCCACACTCCATGTAACCCTGATACTGTCATGGGACAGAGTCTTTACATTCAGAGCCAGGTTCTTGCCCACCCCACTGCTGCCAAGCGCGTAGTCCAAGCCTGTGTCCGGAAGCCCCAGACCTGGTCGCTTGGACCGTAAAGTGAAGAGGGAGCCTTGCGGAGGGGAGAGAGTCGTGGAACTGGCCGCTACTCCTGATCCACCCATTCTGTTGCCACCAGCACTCCCCCCTCCTGTGGAGCCTGGACCACCTACCCCTCCACCTCCAGCAGCTGCCAACTCGCACTCGTCCATCTGGCTGGTGAGGTCCCTCAGTGACATGTCGCGCACACGCTCCGGTGACTGGCAAGTCAGTCCTCGGACTGTGATGGTGTTCCCCTTGGCTTCCAGCCAGTCGTACAGCCAGCGAAGGTTGCATCCACAGTGCCAGGGGTTGCCACGCACAAGCAGCTGCCCAAGGCTTTCCAAGTCCCGGAACAAACCTCTGGGAAGTGTGGTCAGGTTGTTACCAGAGAGATCCAGCCTCTGTAATCGACGCATTCCATCCAGGGAGCCCCGTGGCATATGGATGAGAGCGTTATCCTGAAGGGAGAGCCTCTGCAGGTGGGCGCTGGGTAAATTGAGAGGTGGAGTTTGAAGAGAGTTCCGGACCAACGAGAGCTCTGTGAGGTTGGCGAGACGTGAGAAAGTGTCATCTGCGATGCGCTGATTGGCTAGGAGGTTACCGTCTAAGACGAGGCGGCGGAGAGAAGACAAGCCGCGAAAGGCATGTGTGGGTATCGTTGAAATGCGGTTGTCATCTAACCGGAGTTCCTCCAGTGATGCTGGAAGCCCAGACGGAATGCTGGAAAGGTGGTTTCGGGAGAGGAAGAGCAGTCGAAGGCGAGGGTTGTCGGCAAATGCCTGGTCTTCTATACTAACTGTGGATACTGAATTGTCATCCAAATGTAACTTCTCCAGCAGAGGGAGCCTGGCTAACGCAGCCCTTGGCAACACCCGGATGTTGTTGTCTTGGAGATGGAGCTCCCGTAATGATGGTGGTAGATGCATGGGAAAGTCATCCAGCTCATTATCGTAGAGATATATGACCCGCACTGTGGTGAGGTGCTCAAGGGATGTGGGCAGTCCTGCATTATCTATATGATTGTTTTGAAGATAAAGAACGGTGGCAGATGGGGGCAGTGGCGGGATGGCACTGAGCCCGCGGTCATTGCAGTAGATAAAGTCCTCGTCGCAGCGGCACACAGACGGACACACCACGTCCCCCTCACCATCCAGTCCCTGGGAGGAAGCTGCAGTGCACTGCAGCAGCTCGGCCAATAGAGTGAGGCACAGCAGGAAAAGGAAGAGCCAATCACGAAGCTCGGCCACGCTGTCAGGAGCCATGATGCCCGTGGCTCCTCTTCAGGAAGCTTTGCCCTCGTTCTCTACTTGGCTACTTTATAGATCCCAGAATGCATGCACTCCTGGCTCAGTTGCAGAGGAATCTAGCGTATGCTCACAGTGGGCCCAGGTTGGTTACCCTAGGGAGAGAGAGAAAGACAGCAGAAACAAGTCTGAATTAATACCCAAAGATCCCATTGATGTTCCTGTGAAAGAAAACCCCCAAAGCGCCAGACTCAGTGCAGGTTTATTACGTCACATATCCGAACAGATTCAAACCAATTACGTACAGTCACAACCTGACTAAACAGCAAGACTAATCTGCATATACTTTTGAGTTTGAGCTACCAGTCATGCAGTATGAGGGTATGAGGAAGATTAGGAGAAATGGACCAGAGCAACATGATGACAGCTGTCGCCTGAGCAAAATGGTGCTCACCGATATGTGGAGCTTAATGTAACAGTCAAGTTAATGCCAACTGAAGCCATCCACATAAACACTGCCAGTTGCTAAATGACCACGTGCTACTTGCTGTGAAGTGTGAGCACACAGAGATTTCAGTGCAAACACTGCACGTGTTTTAAGCATTGGCCACCTTTTGCTTCCTCATTGATCCAAGCCTGGGAATGTTGACACGCCTTTGCAGTATCAGCTGTACGTGCACGAGTGGGTTCGCATCCGTGTGGGTTAGCGCGTATGTGTGCACACGCGTGTGGTGTTTGGCGAGGGATAACGGCATGATTGAACAGCTGGTCAAATTAATCTGTCAAGTAGCATGAGGTATTGGGGTCACTTCATTCACAAAAAAGACAGAGAGAGATGTACGTTAAGAGGAGAGCGAGAGAGATTACAAAGCATGTGGGTGTGTTATTGTGGATCAAGCAGGTGCTGAAACAATCTAAACAATAATAAACACATCTAAACAATAATAAATACCCATTCATGCTTTTTGATGCACAGTTCTAAGAAAGACAATATAAAACAAACAGAAACATGGTGCTATGCTTAGATATACAGGTAGTGAACAATACAAATATGAATTTAGTTCAATGATTGTGTGTTTGTATTAATTGTAGACAGTATTTATGTATTTCTCTTAGAGGTGGGTTGGAAGAAGCTTTACTGTACAAGTATTTTGCAGTATCATCCACTTTTACAGTCAGTCAGTAATTGTGGCTATAAATGTACTTTGCGTGTGTTTATGTTTAGGAGTCTTGGTCATTTGTTTATTTCTTATCTGATGAAATTCATGCGTTTTGTAAGATTTCGATCTTTTAAACTGCAGACTTAAATAAAGAAGTTAAAATGTGGTTCGTGTCTCAGTGACATTACTGTGCAGACTATGACTGAGTCACTCGGGAAACTGATGTGCAAGCATGTGTGTGTATGGATATAGGCTAGGATTTATGTGTGTGTGTGTGTGTGGCCTTGTGCATCCACTGGCATTTGTGTGTGTGTGTGTGTGTTGCGGGGTTCACACGTACGCAGGCGTGTGTGTGGGGAGGGCGTCTGAATCACTGGGGAACAGATTGAAATGCGTCTGCCCAGACAGCCTGTCGCCTGTGGCCCCCCCACCCCTCCCTGCCTGGTTTCTCCTATATTCCAGCCAGTGAGGATAGCCTGGAACTATATCAATTTACATGCAGGGGCCCAGGGACAGGCCTGAGCGAGAGACACTGACTGTGACTGCGCAGCTTGCCTATCTCTCCCAATAAAATTCACAGCATAACAACGAAACCATATCTGGCGCTCCCGGCTGTCACGTGCATGTGTGCGAAATAAAAATTATGGTTTATCAGGAAGGAACACTGACGCATGAGAAGATGTGGCTGCGTTCGATGGCGGGCAGGAGATAAAGCCGGAGTACGCTTATCTGAGAGCCAACGCATGTCTGGAAATATGAGCTTTTTTTGAATTCGGGAATTGGAAAAAGAGGATGGAGGGATACACACTGGAAAGATGGACATACTGATTAAGGTGTATGACAGGGAGTGGGTGGGGTGGGTGTGTTGAAGACAAATGGAAGGAGGTGTTCATCTTTAATGTGGATGTTCCGAGACTTACACATGTAAGTCAGAACTAAGAAATTTTCATCATTTTCATCCATCGTCCCATTTCTAAAGCAGGGGGATTCAGATCGAGACTCCTGCTCTCCTTTACTGTGGAGTCGGGCGTGATGATTAAGCGACTAACCAGTTGCATTATTTCTTCAGACAATTATCACTGATTACTGAGAACAAGTCCAAATTTAGAGTTGGGGGCAAGACTTGAATAACCCTGTCCTAGAGCTTCACCTCCCTATTACACTGGCTATTGATTATCTTCCGAGAATGATAGAATTCACATCGATTTCCAGCCATCCCTGTTAGAAATGCAATTTTGCCAGAGCACACAAAATGTGTGAAGACGATAATGCTAAACTGAGTTGTAAAGGCGGGCTATCAGAGATTTCTTTTTGCAGTGTCTGCCTTTGCTGTGAATAATATGAGTAAAATGTCTTGTGAGTTAATGCCTGCACCTGCATAATTAATCTCTCCCATTCGGTCAGTGCGCTGGTGGCATTTGTATCAAATAAAAACACAGGCAGTATAAGGGTAGCAAATCTGCCAATTACTATGGTAACTGCCCCTTTTCACTGATAAATGGGTGATAGAATGTATTGCATTAACATATTTATATTCTTAAATGATTTATGAGCTTCAAATCTTATAATTACTGTAGTCATTTCTAATGCTGATACTGAATTCTAATAGTGAATTACATTTCAGCGTAACTCAGTTATATATGCTTGTGACAGAAGAAACAATTCAAGATTGACTGAATATGTGGACAAAGAGTAAATAATGAATACATATAAAGAAGGAAACTCACTGTACATTGATCCACTATAATTTCACTTTGAATTCAGAAATGTCTTCATGCTGCTAGCTAGTCACCAAACCACATACTGCTATACAAAACTAAAAACAAAACTTGAAGAAAGGACTGAAAGTACGGGTTTGCTCAGAAGTCATATGGAAATGGTTGCCATAGTAGATTATGTGACAACAAGAATAGAGAGTCAGGTGGGGTTATGTTTTACATAGCAGAGGGGTGAACTGTCAGCCATATGACTTAAATGACTGACAACAGGAATGTTTGGAGAGCCTCTGTTGAGACTGACAATGTGGTTTAAACCTTCACACTCAAACACAGAGCGACAGTCAAATGCATCAGCAGTTTTCTCGGGCCACAGCTATTGAATGATCAAGATCTCTTTCTTCTCTGTCTTTATCTCTCTCTCTTCTCTCTCCGTCTCTTCTCTCTCTCGGCTCATTTTCTTTCCACCCTTTCTCATGCCTTTCTCACCTTCTCTCCCTCTCTTCAACAGTGCCGTTTATCAAGCAAATCCCTGTTAGCCATTAAAGGAGCACGTTCCACAATTAAAAACCTGTTGCCCACAGACTTCATTTGTCCTCTCCCTCTGAGTCACATATTAAATGTAAATATTTGAAGCGTTAGCGATTAGCAGCCAAGCTAACCCTGTACCCCACCCCCAGCCTCAGCTAAATGCCAGATGACCAAGCAAAGAAGATGAACGAGAAAGAAGGAAAAGAAACAGTGGACATATCCAAATACAAATAAATGAACAGGAAATGGAGTTTGCATTTTCCATGGGTTCACTCCCTTGGAGGTTAACTGAGTACCTGAGTCTGATGGGATCAGAGCCAATATAAAGGAGGCAAAACTGGGGGTTTGTTAAGAGCGCTTCTTTCACGTTTTACTCAACTTCCTTTTACACTAAACACATGCTTTATTAGAAACACCTATTTATTAGAAACACCTAGGTGTGCACTTAGGGATTCTATGCCATCTGTTTCCATGCACAGTTAGTATTGGCCCATCCTTTATAAAGAGTCAGTGTCTGACCACAGGGTCACTGTTGGCTGGATATTTTTAGGTGGCAGACCATTTTCAACCCAACAGAGATTTTGGCACACCTCAAAAATGGCAGCAACGCTGCCTTCCCTGATATTCTCTCGCCACAACTCCCACTACTGGCATCTACCAGGTCAGTGTTGTTGAGAACGCTGGTGCTAATAACGGTAACATTGTTGAGAACCTGTAGTCAGTAACTCAGCAGTGATTAACAAGGTGCAAACTGCATGGCTAGAGTCTGTAACACCTATGAATGGTACCTGTGAGGTGTAGGTAATAATGCGGTTAGCGAGTGTAGGTGAAAGGTCGTGTTCTAATGTAATCCATGAATATTTATTAACTTTAAATATTATGATGGGTGTTGATGGATGACATATATCCACATGCTACTGTGTAATGTAAGATCCAATATTACATGTATTATCACTGTATAATGTATCATACAAGAATATGATTCTATCATTAATAATTAATATGATACTTTGTTCATAAGTAAAAGGTCAAATAAACACATTTAAGAAAAAACATTAAAAACATTCTCCACAGAACATCCAATCGCCTGGACCTCACACTGTACACCACGTTGCATGTGAGGTGTATCGGCAGGGTCCTGAAACGCTGTCTGTCCTGAAACACTGTCTGTCCTGAAACGCTGCGTCCGCATCACGGCTGCGGGAAGGCAGCAGCCATGTGCATTTGCACGTTTCCGCCAAGTGCCGGCCGTTCCTGCCCACTCCGATCACCTCTCCGGCTGGTTTTCCTCTCCGGCTGGTTTTCCTCTCCGGCTTCCCAACCCACCCGCCTTCCCTGTCTTTCCATCCCATCCCGCATTCATCCCTTAATCAGTGCTCCCTTTAGTCTTTCTTTCAAGCAACTTTGGTTTCAAAGCTCAAAGCAGGCTACGGGCTTAAAGTGGTATTGACAGCTCTTTAACGTCCTAATGTTTTATGATGAGGAAAGGCTTTACACTAGGAAAAGCTTTTGGGGTGGAGAAGGGAGGGTGGTGGGGGGTGAGTCAGTTACACTCACTCTCTCTGTCTCTCTCTCTCTGTCTCTCTGCCTCTCTGTCTCTCTCTCTCTCTCTGTCTCTGTCTCTCTCTCTCTGTCTCTCTCTCTGCCTCTCTGTCTCTCTCTCTCTTTCTCTCTCTCTCTGTCTCTCTCTGTCTCTTTCTCTCTCTCTCTCTGTCTCTCTCTGTCTCTGTCTCTCTCTCTCTCTGTCCCTGTCTCTCTCTCTCTGTCTCTCTCTCTGCCTCTCTGTCTCTCTCTCTCTTTCTCTCTCTCTCTGTCTCTCTCTGTC
>JAOYMR010000002.1:9186072-9197830 GCA_025802075.1 Tenebrosternarchus preto | reverse complement strand
TAATGTCACACCAACACCTCCCCAATGTCCCCCTACAATATCCCCTTAATGTCACACCAACACCTCCCCAATGTCCCTACCACGACCCCACAATCTCCCCACAATACCCCTGCAACCCTCAGCCTCCCCCCCAATATTCAAGCAACATTTAGGCAACATCTGGCCTGTGCTGATCCAATTAGTTGTTATCCTCCCCAAACAGCAGGAGCAACTGGACTGCGTCCATCTCCATATGGCTGTCTTTGACTTATGGACCCCAGTTAAAAAGACCCCTTTTGTCTTTGACACTTAGCAAAATTGAGTTTCACACAATACGGACTCAATTTGAGGGAAGCTGCTAATGCATTGTGTGTGTGCGTGTGTGTGTGCGTGTGTGTGTGTGTGTGTGTGTGTGTGTGTGTGTGTGTGTGTGTGTGTGTGTGTAGGGGGTGATAATCAAAAGGTGGCACTGTAAAAGTTTTGGAATATGCCTATTCACAATTATTGCTGCTGGGCCATACAACCTGAAACTGGGCCAACCAACATGGTGTATAAGACCTGCCCAGCAACTAAAAAAAAAAAGACCAGGCAAGAAATAAGGACGATGACCTCACCATATACTGAATTATACTGAGTGCTGAGTGTGGTGTAACCTATATGGCCATGGTGACTTCATTCAGGTTATTATACGGTTTCGGGAGGCGGGTCATTATTTCGGGTGGTCTATCTCTCAAAGCCTCTCATCTCGACAGCTGGAGTTTTTGAGAGGTGTTTGCTTTAAGGTCCCACACTGATTGGCTCCTTGAATAAAGCATCAAGGAAAGGACCATTTACATATAGTAAACAACATGATTATATGAGGAAATAGAAACAATAATTGCATGTGCACATGGTGCTCCTATTCCTATCCCACGGAGGCAGTTTGCCATTAGGCTTGTTATTATTGTTATTATCTTGCTTTTCTTGGCTATAGGAGAGTAAACTGGGGTTTGGCCAGCAAAAAAATGCAGTTGATCAATTCCAGATTGCCATTCCAAAATACTAGGACTTTACAAAAAAGACAGATTTGAAACACAGTGGTAATTTGCTATGAATAAGATGCTTTCATCATAATTTGGTTGTGTTGTAAATGTAGATTCACATTTAGTAATAGCATTATAACAATGCAACATAAAATGAGATGGAAAACAATTACACAAATGCACAATGCCTTTGCTGAGCTGTTTGAATCTAGCAGGCTATGTGTCCTATTCCCCAATGCAGCAGAACTGTTCCAGAATTTGTCCCAAATAAGCACAATTTAATGAGTGACGTCAGTTGGCCGGTAGCGTATTAGACTGTGCGCTTGGCACGTAGTATGTGTGTGTTTGTGTGTGTGTGTGTGTGTGTGTGTGTGTGTGAAGGGGACACATACTTGCGCTTTGCCCTGGCTCTCCATGTGAACTCCACTAAGTAAAGCTCTGGCTCGCTGACTGCATGAAGCTTATTTCACATGCACAGAGCCCAGGGCCGACATCCCTCAGTCTGGCATGACAGCGCACGCGCATCTGTGTGAGTGTGTGTGTGTGAGTGTGTGACTGGGTGTGTGTGTGTGTGAATGTGTTAGTGTGTGTTTGTGTCTGTGTGTGTGTGTGCGTATGTGTGTGTGAATGTGTGAGTGTGTGTGTGTGTGTGTGTGTACATATGCTACATCTCTCACCTGTGCCTTCCACTCTCCTCGGATATGTGCAGTGGCTTCATCTTAACTTCATCTGACACCTCTCAGCTTTCTCTCTGTCTCCATCTCTCTTTCTCTGTCTCTCTGTCTGTCTCTCTCTCTCTCTCTCTGTCTCTCTCTCTGTCTGTCATTTCTCCATTTGTTTCTCCAGCTGTGGTATTGTGGATCAGCTCTGCTGATGTAATCCCGTTACGGCCAGTCCGCATGCTTTATCGCATTACGTTAAGCTTGTACGGCAGGGAGCGTGACTCTTAACGCAGAGCGTTTGATAACAGCAGACTGATTGGGGAGCGGGGGGGTGGTGGTGGGGGGGTCTAGGGGCTACTCGCTGATCGACACCTTGATTGATTTGGCACAGTTCATGAAACAGCACAGATGGGCCCTTAGGTTGTCCTGGTGAGGGGACTGACAGCAAACACTCAGTAACACATTCTGCTACATTCATCGCAACCAACATATTATTCTCTGCTGATGGGAGTTATTTCCATATGCCTCGAAATGGAATGTGTGTTGTCTGTGCTATAATCATCACAAATTACAGGACATGAACTGAATAATACAATTCGCTCTACATACTACTGCATCACCACCTAGGAAAGGGAAAATCTCCTGGCATGGTATGAGAAATGTGTGGAATTAGAAGTTCCTGATTATTAATGAGTTTAAGAGAAAAATGCTCTCCCATTCACAAACCAACTCTGCATCTCGCGCAGCGGTCGAGTGATTAAGTAGAACCGTGCGTGTGTGCTCGTGTTTGTGTGTGTGTGTACGTGTGTGTTTGTGTCTGTATCTGCGCGCGCATATGTGTTAATGTGAAAGCTGTCACTGCCTGAAGAGGAACCCTGCAACTTTAGCATATGCTAATCAAATCAAGATAGCTTATCATTAATTAGTGGTGATGGTTAAAAATAGCAGAGGCCAACGAAGTTGGTTGGATGGGGAGGAGGTGTGGAGATCTGAGCTGCGGCTGCTTCGTTCCTGATGCCTGGGAATGCTCCAGCTGAACCACGTCTGCTCTCTTCTCCACTTTTGTCCCTTTGTTTTGTCTGTGACTTGTTCTTGTATTGTTCCCTGCATTGAAGTTGCCCTTAAGCGTTCATCGAGAGCTGGTTTCCCCAGCCAGAAACTTTGAATCAGTTGCAATAAAACTGGTCTCAGATCATCTCAGTTTTTTCTGTCTTGTAGGTTTCTTTTTACCCGCTCTGGTGTGTGTATGTGTGTGTGTGTGTGTGTGTGTGTGTGTATAGTGTAGGTTATCCTTATTTGTGATGTAGTCTAAATGTAGGTTAGCATTATTTAAAAGTTTATTGAGACTGAAGTTCAGGTCAGTTTGGGTTTGTCAGAGGTGGGGATGTACAGGATTAACCCAGTATCTAAAACTGTAATCTTGTCTGGTATTCAAACGTGGGTGTTTCTGTAATCTTTTACTCATACCCAGAACCTGGAAGGCAATAATCCAGCCTACAAGAAATCTCTCTTGATAATTTTTGTCTCTTTCTCTCTGCCATACACACACACACACACACACACACACACACAAATACACACACTGTGCTTAAAACAACAACAAAAAAAAACCCCAACAAAAACAGGACTGACTCAATTCCCATTCTTAGTTCTGTTCAGATCATTCAGGTTAGATACAGAAACGACGTCATTTTTCAAAACATTCTTTTTCGGATGATTTTTACAAATGTGACATGCAATTTGCAGTTTAATCTCATTTGCATGTTTTCTGAGACCAGACTGACTAATAGATTCGGTGTGAACAACCACTATGCACCCCTAAAGATTTACTACAGACCTCTGTAGGAACCACATGGGTTTCAACATTACTTTTTAGTGTTACTCGTGAAAGACTGCCCCGCTAGGCTACTGGAAAGGCAGCATAAAAAACATTAGGTCATGAAAGACCATTATCTGTGTACTTAAGGGAATTGATGTCATTGTTTTTTTTTTTTCTTTTGCATTTTGTACATTTTTTTGTAAACTCTTTTGGACACGATGCTGAAAGCTTCACAGACTCAGTGCCAGTCATTGCGCTCCTCTGCTCCCCGAAAACACCAAGGCTTTGAATCAAGGATGCGAGAGGCGGTCTGATATTCCTGCCTGACTTGGAAATTAAGAAATCAATTTTACATCAGTTCTGCATCACGTTGCATAATAGATTCTAGACGCGCTGAAATGGGAAATCTGAAGGACTGTGAAGTAGGTAGAAAAAGTGAAGAAAAAATGTTTTTGCTTTTTTTTTTTTTTTTTTTAAAAAGGGCCAGAATAAACAAGTACCAAAAACAAATCAAAAATAAAAGCCAAGTGGCAGCCTTAAGTAAACGAGGCAGGAAATGTGAACGGCCTGTGTGCAATTTCAGTGTTCCTTAAAGGTCTCCGAGGACAGAAAAACCGCAGGTCTAGTTTTCCGTGGATATTTAAAAGAAAAAAACACAACAACAAAACTACTGTTTAAAATGATCTTGAGATGGGGGGGAGCTTGTTAACTTGACCTGTACATTTGGGCTGGTCCTCATCATTGTTGAATTAATTAAGACAATGTTCCGGAGGCAAAAAGAAGGTCAGAATGTTTAGGCTTGCAGCCCCAGTGCGTTGCCACCGTCTGAAGAAGGTTTGCAGGCATAGCTTTTGACAGCAGGTGATCCTAATCCATTCAGTGTAGGCTGGGGCATGTGAGTGTGTGTGTGTGTGTGTGTGTGTGTGTGTGTTATTTAAGAACCCGTGAGTCCAGACAGCTATACCGTTTCACTTTTACATCCAAATCCAGTGTTACAATCCCCTTCCTGAACATGTCAAAGCTTTGCCCACTGCTGTTATGATCTGCGTCTGTGTGTGTGTGTGTGTGTGTGTGTGTGTGTGTGTGTGTGTACATAGTCCTAGTGGAATTACTGTTGCGTTGTAATATATTTGTAATATAAATGTAATGCCTATGTAATAAATAATAACATTTAATAAAGGCAAAACAGTGCTATAGTAAGCATTATATTTGGTCTGAAGTCCTTTACACATGAAAATGTACAGCTATTACAAGACATATATTCATGACAATAACTTTGTGTCATATCCAGAAGAAATTATGTCTTGAAACACAAGCCCGAGATACTTCTGATGTGTGTGTGTTATGTCAGCATGCAGCCATCTCTCACACGACTTTCCATGCACTGGTTAAAATCCTCCCTGCATACTGGCATGGTCACTGTGCCCTACTGACTGCCAGCTGTCACATACAGAGAGATAGAGAGAGAGAGAAAGAAAGAGAGGAAAAGGCAGAATGAAGGGGAGAGAGGATGGGAACAGAAGATGAAAAGAAGTGTGGGGGACGGAGGGGGGGGAGTCAGTGTGAGGACACGCTCCTCTCTCTCCTGTCTTTTCTCCTGATGACACAAGCAACATGGCTGCCCGACGGGGCCCGACAAAGAGAAGAGAGACGGAGGGAGAGAGACGGGCATCGGCTTTTGCATAATCTGAAAGAAAATGAGAGAGGTGGTAGGGGAGAGGGGGGAGGGAGGGGGTGTATACTGGCCACACTAGTTGAGACACTGAGACATGAGATTTATTTCTTTCTCAGCTGTTCTTAATTTAAAATCACCATGGAGACTTATCTCTTTTTATTTTCTTTTTTCAGAATAAAACGTATGAAATTTCCCTCATTCTCAGCAGCTCCCTATTATAGTCAGAAATAAAAAAAAAATCTGTCTCTTTTTAATTCAATTTGTCATCCGTTTCTTTGAGAAACAGTGGCAAATGTGGATCTTTGGATCGGTTCTACTGTTCCCTCTTTATCCATCCTCATCGATTTTGTCTGTTTTCACAAAACAGTTTCATTTCTAGCACTTATTCATTGTTGTGTAATTATGCTGCATACGTGCTTTGACAACAGTACACTGACCGGTCGCCTCCCTGTTGAGAGAGAGAGACGGAAACGCAAAGCTCAAGATGGATGGAGCAGGTGAGTGAGAGTTGAAGAACAGAGCAGATGAAAGGAGCAAATGGATGTAAATGAAGTAAATGAGCTTTGTGTCCTGTAATGTTTTCAGATCCATGCAGCTGTGGTGAACTTTCCGAGGTAATGCTACGATAATTAGGCCCACGTGATTGCATTGCTGTCTTTAGCGAGGCTGACCCTTGGTCTTCACGCATCAGCCATTCAGAGCGTTTCCCACTATAATTAGGATGCCAGAGAAAGGACAAGGATCTACTATTTAAACATTGTCCTCAGTTCTTTCTTTGTCTTTCAAATGACAATGGATACAAGTGAAGAGCAGTAATGTCTGGGGTCTTTTTTTATGTCTGTTAAGGCACATTTTAGTAACTTGATTTTAAAAAAAGTAAAACTTGATTAATCAAGATGCATTTATTAACAGAGTAACTCTGCTCATACTAAAACGCTCCCTTTGAACACACTCGAATAAATCAAATGTATAGTCACTACTGGCTATACACTAACACAATCAGATCAAAATACTGAATACAAACATGATAGTGAATTGATAACATCTGCGCAAGGGTAAAAAAAACTAATATGCACTGGTGAAATCCATATACGATTTAGAACAAGAGGATCAGATCAGTAAGAAAAAGCATGTCCAAATTGTAAAGACTTATTTGTGGAAATATAAATGAGATTTTGTGAGAGAGGTACAAATCAAACAGAAGTACCAGATGATGAATCTTTTTCGAGAGAAAAACTGCACATTTATTCAGCCACAGTAATCTTATCTCAGGGTTTGGGCAGGCCAAAGAACTTCATCTACCTCACATGCAGTATCTTCCCTGGCCAAAAAGACCCTTCACAATGTGGGGTAAAGGTGGAAAGAACACAGCTATGAAATGTTTGTGGACCTGAATACTGCAATGAAAACTGTATCCCAAATGTGAATGGAAGCAGGACTCTCTGACCGTTCTCAACACTCTTGGTCGACCAGAGCACCCCAAAGACCACCGAGACAAAAGTTTCCTCATTTACTTGGATGCCTGAGTGTTTTATTTCCATGTTATGAAAGATACCAAGGAGTTACCCTGAGGTACAGCAGAAACAACATCAAGAGGACCACGACAGAAAGAGCTTCACTGTGTCTCGGCATAGATTCTACAAGTCTTTGGACCTATCTTCTGAAAGGTATTTTCTAACTTAGTGTTTTGATGATGATACTGGAGAGCACCGTCTGCAAAGTAGGTTCAAAATGTCCTATAACATTCAACTGAGTTTGAGATTCAACTGGGAAAGCCATCGTTTTACACCATTCTCAAATGCATCAACCATTCCATGACCACTCATGCCTTGTGGATGGGTGGTCTGTGTCATTCTGGAACAGACAATTCCCATCAGGATGGAAATGTTTCATCATTAGATGAAGGTGACCAGTCTGAATAACTGCATAGATTTGCATTGATGGTCCACTCTAAGGCCAAAATTGGACCTAAATCATGAGATACCAGAGGTCAAGCATTCAGGTCTGTGACAGTCTCTTAGTTCTCTCTGCTTACTTACTACACTAATATAAAGGAATCATTAAATGTGCTTTTTAAATAACAATTCCAGCTATTTATACATGGGTTTTCCTATACATCTAAATGCAGACATCACTCTAGTCACTGTTTCTACCGAAACAGACAGCTGAATGGTTTTGTGACTGATGTTCCTGCCCCAGTAATGAGTCCTCTTTCAAAGTCACTAGGATCTTTTCCTCTTCTTATCTTGGTCTAATATCAAGGTCAGCTCAGCTAGCTCAGCATTTTTACAGTTTTCTCAATTGCATACACGACTTTGAGACAACAGTGTCTCTGCTCTAAAAGGCCTGAATACACTGCTCAAACTGTTACAGATATTTTGCAGATCCTTATACACTGGAATCAGTAAAATATGTATTTCAAAACCATGAGCATATCTCTACAAATGAAACAAACCATGTTTTTTCACACCAGTAAATTAACACATTTGTCGCAATCTATATTCTGTGGTTTGTGATGTATCCAAAGATTACAGACACTGAGCAGAAAATGTGTCATAATTTAATGAATAATATATGGATTTTTTTTGTTAATTCTTTATATTTCAGGCAATGTTTGAATTTATCATGCTGTGCATAGTTATTATATAAATACACCTAAATTTATACAGCAAGTTTAGACATGCTGACTGTGACAGAGAACATGGTAAGCAGAGAACATGGAGACTGCTTCCATTACATGTACCTGTACGGGCACATACAGCTGCCACCACTTTGCAACAAACAAATTGAGAACCACTTGATGGGTCTGTGTTCTCTGATCGGAGTCCTGGAGAGAACAGTAGCACTCTACAACCAGCTTGAGTTGAAAACTTTGTTTAGTATAATTTTATAAGGTTGTACACTGTTAAAGATCACAGGCCTTCCAGCGACACTGGACATAATGGTGAATATCATACAAAAACAGCAACGTTATATTACCTTACACACAATAAAACATGGCAAAGCAAAGGTCTGACAGAGACTGCAGTTACTGTAACCATTTCCATTTGCAAAAGCTCACATTTTAGAGGCCACTATAAAGAGCAAAAGTTCAACCTGCCTCCCACACTCAAACCATGGCTGAAATCTCAATTAGTGTAGTTTGCATTTTAGATGTACCCTCCACTTCCTCATCTTCCTCTAACACTGCACTCTCCTCATCTTCCTCTAACACTGCCCTCTCCTCATCTTTGTGCACTCTTGTCTCCCACCTTTTCCCACCATACAGCTGTTAGACCCACAGGCCTCTCACAGTAGATACTGTTATTTTCTGTAACTGCAAGTTGCTTGTTACAGTAATTTGTGTGTTCCTATCTAGTAGTGTCATTTTTAGGTTTACTGGATGAAGATCTCTTTGGCAGGTCTTTGTATCTCTATGTAGGTACAGTACAACACACCCATCACTCTGTCTAATTTCTAAATAATAATTTTTTAAAAGCTGGCATTTTCTCACACATCAGTCAGTCTCTGTATTTTTGCACTATATTCCACATAAGACCTTGTCATTTTGATTGTAATTGTCTAATGACCTAAACACTAATACAGAATCGAAAAGCTCTTTACTATTCGTCCTGCTGAGTTCTGTCACTAATTCCCAAATTTATTCATATTCTGTTTTAATCTTACCAAAATATGGCATCAAAATTTGTCTTAAAAATGTTGCTTAATGTAACAATGAAAATTGTGTGCAGTGTTGTGGAAAAAGAGTCTAATGGTTTGTAATGAAAGTCAGGTCTTGAAAAATGCGTTTCGAATTTTCGCACCTCTGCCACAGGCAAGAAAAAACCTGCATGTCACTGACTGAGAATCGTGTACCAGTGTTCAATAACAATGTGTTAGCAATCATAAAATAAATACAATTATACAAGAGACTATATTGACTGTATCGGACAGTACACCTGTCTGAAAGCATCTGTTCTTGTCATGTTTCTGCACACATTTATGCAGGCTTTTCCTTTCATTTGTTCAAACGTCATTGCTGTTTTCTCACTGACTGTCTGAACTATTTGTTAACAATTAAGCTCGTTAGTGTTTAAACCATGACATCTTTGTACTACTTGTGTTTCATCATTAGTGACTGGAGTTTCATGTTTTTAATGGCAGCTTTCTGCATGAAAATATAAGTTCATTGTATTTTGTGAAGAATCTTGTGCTTATAGTTATGCGAAAAGAGCTGAAGAGATTTGCAATTTGTGTATATCAGCTGAATATTGGCAAAGAATTCTTCTTTAAATAATTGAAGAAAATGTTTTTTGGTAGTGTTCAAGGTATTAACACAAGACGGAGCGAAAAGAAAACAGCTAAAACACCTTTTTGAGTGGACATGAATAAGGCCCTCTCAAACACATTAACAATTCACTCCCTGGCATATGTTTATAAAAGCAAGAAACAGATAGTGTGTTGAGAGAGGGGTGGGGGGTGGTTCATCAAGTGCACTCATGTTGCATTTTTACTGCTAAGCGTTTGGCCCTTGGTGTTAGGGAATCTGCAAACATGATGCAGTGTTCTGGAAAGATAAGAGAGGGGAGATGAAGAGAGAGAGGACCTACGCAGGCGAGGATTGATAGGTCAGAGCAAAGAGGATATTCCTTCAGGGCAGAAACTATTAAGCCCAAACAGAGAAGAGGGGAGGGAAGGGGGAGAGAGAGAGAGAGAGAGAGAGAGAGAGAGAGAGAGAGAATATGAGACTACTTTAAAAAGGAATACCATCAAAACAACAACCCATTCTTGAAAACCCTCATTTAAAAACCTCATATAATTGGTGGCATAACAGCTTCAGCACCAAGCATTTGGATAGGAACAGGTGTTCTTTCCAAATTTGATATAGTAGAGACATTTCAATTAGTGACAAATCATGATTTAGTCATCTCCATTTGAATAAATATTCATAATGAAAATGTGACAGAACACTCCAGCTTGGTCAACATCTGTTAAGGCTGTATGCTAAACAGACAGAGTAACAGAACCTCCTCCATGTTGTTTTAGGCCTGCTCTCTGTATGTGCGCAGAGGTCAGGATGGGATCTACTGATGGCACATTCAGTAATATTCTTTTTTATATACATAGACAAGTACATATGCCCTCAAGACCCATGAGACAATAATGGTGATACTAATAAAATTTAGTTACAAAAGAAATTAGTGTTGTTCTCGACACATAGCATCTCCTGTGAGGAAGAATAATAGTACTAACACATGTATAAACACTGGGCTAGGCGTTAGGCCTGAGCATTTACGAACATTCATTTAAGTAAATGTGACTGATGTGACTTAATGTAGCTACTGAGAGTGCTCAGAGCAGCCCAACCCACGCAGTCATCACACAGTTCCCATTCTTAACAACGTAAAAGCTCAAGGCGAAGGTAAAGATATTTAGTCATTCAAAAGCTGAATGCTTATTACGTCACTCGGACGAGCTTGTCGCTTGGTGTCTTTGTTTAACTTACAGTAACCTACACGTGTAGCCCTCAGGTAATGTCCCGTGCAGCCCACCTAGAGACCGGGTGCAACGCAACAACAGAGGCGACGGCGTTCACAATTCGTTTAGTCTTAGCTCATGTCGAGCTCAAAACGACCCCGGTTTCGTCTCGAACATAATGTTCCCCACGCTGCAAAGCTTAGGGTGTAAGACAGAGGAAAGGAGGTAAGGCAGAGTAACTCGCACTCAACCTGTTCGATGCACTGGTAAGCATGTATAAGCCGTGCACACGCGCTCATCATGTAGCCGTTCAATAGGCTAGTATACATTGACAGCAATGAGCTAGGCGGAAAAAAACGGACTAAAAAAACGGAAAAACGTCTCAACTTATTTTCAGCTGACTATCTCAGCTGTGTTTCCAGTTTGGCTTCATGCAGACCACGGAAAACATCAATATCACATCCGCTTTTTAAAAAGGAAGATATTTTAAAACTCAAAAAGCCAGGCATTTACTTATCTAAGTTCTGTGCATATATTGAATACCTTTCTCTTTATGTTGGGCTTTATTTTTAGTCGTCCATCGTGTAGTTCATATGTCAGCAAAAAGCCATAAAGGGAAAAGTCGTGGCAGGTGTTTTATATGCGATAGTTGTTCCCTCGTCATTAAATTCTGGGTGCGCTATATACGTTTGTTGCATACTTCTTTTAATTATTCAGACCTTTCGCGTTTAAATAATGACGTCCAGTGATACACGAAGCTTATCAGTGAAAGATATTTTGCATTATGTCGAAGGACAAATGTCTTATGCCGTCTTACCTTTCAGGAGTGAGCTTTTCCTGTGCCTTTCTCTCCTCTCATCACTCTGCGCGCGCAGCAGATCGTCCCTCTTTTGGTGTTTTCCGCGCAATAAGTTCCACTGCTCGATGTCATTAATTTAGCGATACAGGATATGGTAGCCTTAACTGGATCGTAGTCCCAAATTAAGTCACTCGTCCAGTGTAGCCTCTCAGTCAGTCATCATCATTTCAGTCATGTTCCAGTCCCTCTCTCTCTCTCACTCCCCCGCCTCTCTCTCTCTCTCTCTCTCTCACTCACTCTCTCTCTCTCTCTCTCTCTCTCTCTCTCTCTCTCTCTCTCTCTCTC
>JAOYMR010000002.1:9124740-9137546 GCA_025802075.1 Tenebrosternarchus preto | reverse complement strand
CCCCCCCCCCCCCCCCCCCCCCCCCCCCCCCCCCCCCCCCCCCCCCCCCCCCCCCCCCCCCCCCCCCCCCCTGTGAGTCGTGCGGGAGTGTTCTAGGGAGCCAGCACACGGGACGGTCCCGCCGTTGTGCAACTCCTCTCGTTGACATCCTGGCATCGTGGCAGACAACTCAAAGCACATTACAGATATTGACAAACAGTGCGACTGCATGCTAAGGCTGGGGGGAAATCCGATATTATATATTGTTATGTTTTATTTGTATCAAAACAATTTTAGCATGGTAGATCATGTCAAGGTTGGAATTCTTTAAAACAACCACAAATTTCCCATTCCACCAAAGCCAACAAAGAATTGGTGTGGTTGACTAATGGATAACCGATCTTTGGTGTCCGATTTAGAATATGTGAACACACTTCCTACTCTTTGGAATTGGTGTCAAAATGAAAAAACGCACTGGTAGCTTGTTAAACCAGTACGCTAAAAAACTCATCCATATTGTTTATCTTTTACAAGAGAATACATAAAAGGCTGAGAAGTCAGAGAGTTTTAGATATCTGGGCATTGAGACTGACCCACATTGAACTTGCATAAAGATTGTGTATTAAAAATAGCAACTATGCCTTTCATTCCTGAGAATGTCAAAAATATTTAAGGTAGAGTATTTTAGAAGTTATTTACAAGGTGAGCAATTAAAGCTGTGTTCACATATTACACATATAACATCTTGGTATTTCTTTCTTTCTGTCTACAAAAAATAAAAAGCAAAAAAAATTTTTTTTAATTACGTGGTCATTACAGTGGCTCTTTCAAATATCCTCCTATCTCCTGAGTTACTACATTCACAATGTGGTTTTAAGATACAATTTGCAGAAAATAACATAAAAACAATTCTTCTCTCTGAGCTAACGGACTATGTTACGTGATTTTTTTTGTCATTGTTTATGACGGATTTATTGCTGTTCATTCTTCTGTGAGTAATTACATATGAATGTTTCTCTGTTGCTAGACAAACTCAACTTTCTATCTCACTTTGTCTATCAGTTTCCTATCTCTGTGGGCAACAGAGAACTTTGAAACTGAATTAACAATGTCTCATATTCGTCGGGATGTTCGCAGCAAATAGGAAGGAACCGTGAAGTGTCAAGAGAGCTCATTTGCGTATTTCAGCCTTCCGCAATATCAGTATTACGGAAGATGATATTACAAAATTGATTTACAGACTGTCGTGTTCTAGATGTGTTCCAGCCCCATAAACCCCAGAATGTGTCAAAAGGACCAAACGCTCAAGTCCAATGAAACAGACCTTCATGGCGTAAAGCTTGCCCTCGTCGTGGCCACTGATCTTCCTGACCAGAAACACTTTCCCGTAGGCTGGAAGAAAGGAGGAAAAGACAGAAAGATATAGCTGTTGTAGCAGGAACGACTCATCATAGGTGGAGCAGGACTGACTCATTGTTATTCATTGTGGGTGGAGCCCAGTTTCAATTTAGGACCGACATTGTGATCGTGTAAATTCAACTCTTCCTTGGAACATCAGAAAGGAAGCAGAGAGAAGGGGATGGCAGCATATGAAGGTTTCTTACTTGATTGTCAGAAGACTACACAGCATGGAGAAGAACGTAAAAGCACTTCAGGAATCTAAACCTTAAGGTATTTTTGTTGTTTTGTTGTGTTCATTCAACGTTCTCCTTACCAAACAGATTTAACTGAAGCCCACACCTGGAACTAGACATCCAGTTGAGCATATAGGTAAGGCCTGGTATCTCTTTTAGACACAGGCATAGCAAAGAAAAGTTTTACACAGAGCAAAGTTAGCATCCATGACCCCTAGCTAGTCTCAGCAGATCAAACAGATTTAGCAAAGATCAGCATTTCCTGGTTCCAGTCTGGTTGCAGTTCTAGGGATTTGCCTGCTCGAACAAACCTTCAATCTGCTCAAAACCAAACCAGAACTGTGAACTGTAGGAGTCTTCCAGGAGAACGAAACACAAGGTTGGCCAAATAAAGTTCAGTAAAAACAGTCTGGCAGGAGCCAGTGAGCCTAAAGTCCCTCAGCAGAGACCCAACTTTGGTTTCTGTGTTCAATGGCCAGAAAATAAATAGGGATGCAAATTCTGGTAAACTACATTCTCCATCACACACTGATATGATTAAGATCACCTGGTCATGTTACGACAAGATACATTTTGGAGTTCCAGAGAGCCGCTTGATCAATAGTTGTTGAAGTTCTCAGCACTAAACACAACAAACATACAAGCTGCAGCATCTAGCATGACACACTCTTACGCAATGTTTGGATCTCTCACCTCCAGTGCCAAGCACTTTGAGAAGTTCAAAGTTCTCCATGCCAACTTTCTCGGTGTATCCTGTGAGATTTGCTGTGAAGAGCAATGGATGGTGTAAGTGCTAATCTCAATCAATCTCTCTCTCTCTCACACTCACTCACACACACACACACACACACACACACACACACACACACACACACACACACACACACACACACACACACACACAGTAATCATATGCCTGTGACCACACTGACATCAGTGGCGTCAACGACAGCTTCAGTAGATTCTCTTACAGACAACTAAAAGGCATCTTTCTTGTATACTGGTGACACTGTAAATATTACTGATGGAAACCACTGCTGTGGTGGTTGCATGTGTACTAAAGCGCTTTTTAGGTTACTTCAAAAAGAAAAACATCATTCAATATTAACTCATGGGGGGCTTTGTTGAATATAGTACACCTATATTAAAGACCCACTTCTTAATGAATAACATGCAATGAAAATGAGATGCCAAAAATATCGGATCCGAACGAATTGTGTTACTACTCTGAACTGAACAGGTTGATGTGTTCAAAACATTAAAAGGTGCGGTTTCATTGATGACACAAAACGATTGCAAGGGCACTGGATACAACCTACCATTTGTGATTTCGTGTTTGATGGTGCAGACTTTCTTCCGAGTCTCTCGGTCCGAGTCCTCGCTACTGCTGCCGCTACTGTCCCCGGACATGGTGCTTTTGAATTTTAGTATATTCTCGTAAATAAAGTGAATTAGACAGAATTCTCTTCCGGTGTACAACCATCTATGTTAACACAAATCGCGCAACTTACTACAGCCCAAAGGAAAAAGACTTATGTGTCAAAACACGTATTTCGAAATACATCATAGCTGTGAGTCGGATATGAATGGCAGATGTGGTCGCTTTGTTTTGTTTTGTATTTGTGACAATCCTTCAGTTCACAAATCCCTTTGACATCCCGCCGTGGACGGTAATCATCAGCGCGCCCTAATATTTTTCGCTGCAAGAGTTAAATATTAATCGCCTGATACGATCACTTTTGAATGCTAGTGTATACCGTAAATCTCTCTCGAAATATAGCGAGCATAGCCCTTGAACAAATATTCAACCTACCGCTAATAACTCCAGTTATTTGGTTACAATGTCGGTAGTACGTGGATGCTATTTCCGTATTTCCTACTTCGACACAACTGTAGCAAGCTATCAGCTAATGATATTCAACTGGTTACAATTGTAGCGGCGGTGACGGTGACCTGCCCCGGAGAACATCTGCCAGCAACCTCTCGTAGGACTCTTTACATGCTAGCTGTCGATTTAGTACCGGTTGACAAAAATAATTTCGCGCTGACTAAACTGCTTATTTGGCAAGTAATTAGCTAGGCCTGTATAATAAACGATAAATAAAGACATCGTAGCCTTGCTAACGAGCTAACATAGTAGCAAGCTTGCTAGCTATCAACCTTGACAGTCAATTAAAACTCAATGTAATGGCTAATGCACAAAGCCCAAGTAGCATATCCCAGTAATGCTATCTTTTCCCGTTGCTTCCGGATGTAGTTTTGTATGAGTCACGCTAAAATATGCGCCTGTTATGGAACGAAAGTAAATTAAAACGATAAAAGACTGGAAAAAGTATAGTAAAGACTACGGATTACTTCAACTACGGAAGCCGAAATGTGTCTCTTGCATTCGTGTCGATTTCGGAATACAGCTGTGGTAGGAAGTTTGGGGGGGAGGAAGTTCGTGCAAAACTTAACACCCAGAACTGGTTACTCTGCCAGACGCGCTACCAGCCACTCCTTGATCCATCTGGTGTAGTTTCTGTTATGCGAGGGGTTTTGAAATGGCAACTACTGCAATGTTCCATAAGAGCAGCTGGGTTGTCGCCTACTCAGATATGTACAAGGCGGTGATGGTAGGCAGTTAGTTGTCATGGCAGAGGTATCTAGAAGAGGCTTATCTGTACTAAAAGGAAGTGAAATACAGTGATTACATTTGCCGATTGAATTCTCTCTTGAGGGCTTGCACGAAGAAAGCCTAGCGTTTGTTAGCTCTTACAATAGTTCTGTCCTCAGAAAAAAAAAACGCAAATATATTAATAATATACATTGTTTTTAATGCAGTTACTAGGGAATCAATGGTGCGCAGGGCATATGAGAATGGCATTCTTCCTTAAAACTGACAGATAACCCCACCATCTCTAACCAGAATATTTTAATTAACCTAATACACTCCACACTGTACAAGCCCTGAAGCGTGTTCTCAAACACTGGCAGGCCTGTAAGTGATCTGCAGTGTTGTTCCAAAAGCCACTCAGGGCGAAAAGGACATCTGCAGGGCTTCTATACACATCCAAATAATTTGGTTGTCTGTAATACTCTGAGAAAGGTCACATTGTTTAAAGGACTTTATAAATAAATTTGGATTTAATCAAATTGGAATAGAAAGGTTTTGGACTTCACTGATAACATTTTCATCTCTTAAAGCTTCTAAAAAAATACAACACTGCCAAAAGTACTGCTGAATGGCTCATTGCACTGACTCACAGAAGACAATACAAATGACATGCATATAATATTTATTTAGCTAGACTGACCCATACAAGCAGCATCCACTGTCAGTCATAGAAACATGTAACATATTTCAATCAAGTGTGGTGGGTGGTGCTGTGGGGTATTTTATTTATAACCGTGGACATCTGGGACCTCTACCATCGAATAGGGGTTACTGCTGTACCTACCACTCCCCAACTTCCCACAGTACATAATAGACATAATAGAATAAATTTTCTTGCAGCTGTCACCCTTGGCTTGCTCGCTGGTCGCTTGGGGCTCGCTGGTCGCAGGAAGCTGGTCGCTTGGACATCTGTAAAAGCTCCTTTGCAACAACAGCTGTTGTAAAAGGTGCTATATAAATAAATTTGACTCGACCCGAGTTAATAATGTCCGGTAGTCTGTCCATGCTTGCTGTTACTGAGCCTTTAAAAGAATTAGCAAATTAAAACAAACTAGTTGTACAAAACATAATATGTAAGAATGTTTTTTTTAACTTACTATCTTGGTATTTGCACAGCTTCAACAATGTAGGAAGGTTTACCCCTCTTAGAGCAAGCAAGTCCCAGGAATTCAACTCCCATGCAATGTCACACTGAGATATAAACATTCACCCCTGATTTCTGCCATAGCTACTATACATTAAATATGCTTCATCCTTATTTTACAGCTTTAACCATGACACTAAAATGCTTAAAATTTCATGCCACTTCCTGACTTTCCTCATGTGTTCCTTACCTGGTGAGGTCTAATTGGATGCAGTGGGGGGGAGATTTGGGAGTGCAGGTGCTTGGGCAGCAGTTTGAATATTAAGAGCTTGGATTAGGGTCAGTTTGAAATGTGTCAGAAGAGAGGGCACATATATACTGGCCTGTATTACTGGCATGTAAATGATTACTGTTTCACCAATCTCCATAATCCTATTAATTTCACCTACTGACATTCAGCTATGTGTGCATGTACGTGTGTGTGTGTGTGTGTGTCAAGTGTGGGTCCTGCCTCTGTCTGTATAAATGTTCTTGTGTACATGATAAAGAATAAATGAAATGGTATGCCTACGAGCTAGTTTGTATGTGTGTGTTGGTGGGTGGGTGGGTGGTTGTGAGTGCATGATTTACTAGGCAAAAAAACAGACACAGGCAAGTGGGAGATATTTGAACACACATCTATTCATAATCTAGTCACATAAAATTAGACTACACAACAAAGCAGTTAAGAACTTTCATTTTCATTTTTCGATCTGAATATCCTACTTTTCAGTAGTTCTTCAGTGCAGTTGCCTAGTAGAGCATGGAGTGGTTCTGACCACACCAGCTTCTTACATTTACAAGGCTGCTATCTTGCATTATGTACAGTAGCTCCTATTATTTGGTGGCAAGCAATAGTGTAAATGAGAAATAGGCTTTCACTGAAAAGTTCTTGGTTTTTCACATTGCATAAGCTGACTGAAATCCAGTAAGAGGGGCAATCAGATAAGTGATCATGCAGTTTGTTCCTCATTAACGCAGCCTGGAAAAACAGCAGGAGGAAAGTGTGAAATGATCCTTAACCTGTGGCAGCTGCCAATACTTCGTTGACATCCTTTCTGATAGCTGAATCCTGGCAAAACATCATGACAGGGTCTGAGAAAACTATTCCTCTCAGGGGGGCCTTGTCCATTTGTCTTAAACACAGGCCACAGTCTTGGGCTTTTCTTAATAACTAGAATACACACTGCTTCACAGATTAGTACAGTTGCTTTTAATAGAATTGACATAGCTTTACATCCCACAGTACTATCAAGAATAAGAAAGGTCTGAGGGGGGAAGGGGGGGATGGAGGGTTAAGGTGTTGAGGAAAACTGTACAGTGCTTTAAGGTACAATTTTTAATATGAAAGTAGACTTATAAAAGACCAACATTTAAGAGCCAACTTGCTCCAGGTTTGTTTCATCATTTATTTGGATTGCTCTGTTTTTGTTTAGTTGGCAGTGGTCATTGCTGTCCCAGACGATCCTGCAGCTCCACTTTCTGCTTTGGCCTGTTCGTCCTGCACCTGGTTCAGCAGGAGTAGCTTCCTCACTGGGTCCAGGTACTCTCGAATGGTCTCCGATAAGCTCTTCTCCAGAAGATAACCCTCCGTCTCGATCTCTGGGTTCTCCTGCCCAATCACAGCCTCCGTAGAGGTCTGCAGATATCTCAGGCTAGCAACCACTGCACTCTGAGGTAAAGATTGAGGCGGGGGGGGGGGTTTGGAGATAAAAGAGATAAAACATTACTGAAGTAGGGGATGGAAGGATATAGCCTCGTAAGACCTGGTAATTCAGGGGGCCACACAAGTTTCTTGTTTCAAGTTTCTAAAAGATATTTCAAAAACTTAAAAAAAAAAGTTTTTCTTGATCTCTGGAGGTTATTGAAAGAAGAAAGGTGTGGAGATCATTGCATGAACCAAATCATTCACTTGCACACATAAATTAATATACATGAGGACGTGTATCTCCATGTAGGAAATAATTAACAGGTTTTAGTCCTGCTAAATTGGTGGTATATGAAAATGAATTAAAGCATTGTAAACAAATGAGAGTGACCAAGTACTATATTTTCTTCTATTGTATCTTTAGGTTTCAGCGGATTCCTACATCCCAAATGGCTCTACAGCACTTCTTCTAAGACAGACCCTACATGATCACCAATTGATCAAGCGAGTGTGAACCCTCGGGTACCTGAAGCAAGAAGACGAGCAGCACTCCGGCCCCAATGCTGTTCATTAGGGCCATGTAGTAGCCGAGCAACGCCTCCCTGCATCCACGGATGAAGATGTTGAGCTCCTCTGTTTGGTGCTCATAGTTGTAGTGAGCAGAGTTGTTGGTGAGCTTGTACTGGATGCAGGGCCTGGGGGAGCTGGGATTGCAGCAGCTGAAGGGGACGGCATCAAGCAGGTAACGCCCATCCACGTTGCTCTTAATGCGGCTGAGAGACAGGAGGAACATGCATGAACAGTAGACAATCAGAGACAGGACCCCTGAACCCACATGTTTACTGAGGTAATAATAAGGGAATGAAGAATATACATCACATTCTAGACTTAATATGATGGTTGATATGTTCACAAATTTTAAATTGATTGATGCAACACTTTGAGATCTGCAAGTTATCACAGAAAGAAAGTGGTCAACAGTTTCAACTGCTTGCTTGATCTTTTTAGTCAGCATCAGAATAGATTTGTCAAAACAGCTAACCCATTTTGTTTTTGTCTGCATATTTCTGTATGTTAAATTCTATCTTGAGCTACATCATTGTGTGCATTGAAAATTATTATTAGTCCATTGCTGAGCTTGATTTCTGACCACCCCCCAGAGGCACCAGCCTCAATTCACAGAAGTAATTTATGGTGTTTTATTTTTTAGACCTTTCTTTCCACATATAACACCAAATTCCCAACATCCTCTCTCCTCTGCCTCCACCTCTCCCCTCTGCCTCCACCTCTCTCCTCTGCCTCCACCTCTCCCCTCTGCCTCCACCTCTCTCCTCTGCCTCCACCTCTCCCCTCTGCCTCCACCTCTCCCTTGACTCACTCCTTAACCTCCTTGGTGCTGAAGTCCAGGTAGCGGTTGCTGATCCACTGCACCTCGAACCAGTCCTTGTAGTCGTTATTCCCGCAGCACTGGAACTCCATCTGCAGCCGGTCGACGGTCTGCTTCTGGAAGCAGCGGCCCGGCGTGTCCGTGTCCTTGTAGAAGCGCAGGCTGTTCCTCAGGCCTGCCTGCAAGGAGCCCTCTAGGTGGCCCTTCATGGCCAAGCTGAGGATGACTCCGATCAGCATCAGGGTGGTGAAGAAGATGGAGCAGCAGAAGTAGGGTTTCAGGAAGTTCTTCCAGCTCGGAAAGCGTCCGGCATCCAGGGCGTCCTGGCACATCCTTCCCGCAAAGTAGTTTATGCCAATGGCTGCCAGGCCTGATACTATCAGGGTGTTTGGGACCATGTGAATGTCGCTGTTGTCCATCACCTAGACGACAAACTTGGAGTTACTGAACTGTTGTTATGACATAGATCCCAGGTTACTGGAGTGGTTCATTTATGATCATCTGTTGTTCTTATTGTCTGTTCATGGTATTGCAGTGTGGACCCCATTTGGCCTATACTGTATGTACAGTGTTGCAGTAAATAAACTGATTCACTGTCAGTGGGCCTAGTGAGGGACTCTAAGCTCTATCCAGCCTAAATCTCTTAAGAACTGAATCATTTATTTGCAAAGCTTTATTATATATTAAAGCACTTAGCTGGAGTAGCCTTTTATAGTCATGTGGTTGCAGGAAATCAAGAATTTAAAAATCCTTGAGGGCATTTCTTGTTGATTGCCGTGCATTCTCTTTCCACAAGGCCCATGGTTTGAGCACATCCTGCTCAGGTCCCGTTTTTGTAGTGACTGCAGCACTTTATTAGTTTTGAATTAGGGTTGCATTATAACAGTGAACTACAAATGTACACAGCATAGAACCGAAATGGCCTGGTTTGCATACAAATCGGTAAAAACACTTAGAGCTGTCCTAAAACTTTGAAACGAGTTTGCATGCAAACAGACATCAGAGTCATTTTAATGGCAACATTTCTGATCACTTGACCAGTTCAATTAAGCAAGCAAAATGATCTTTAATGAGATGAATGTTCCAGCTTTGGTACACTGAATGTGACCCAGATTAGTTACAATGCATTGGACAGCTCACTGAAGACGACAGTTTCCTAAGCCTGTAGTAACCAGCTTAGGTAATATTTATATTCACATAGGTTAATCCTGTACAGACATTGCAATCACTTCAGAATATCTGCTGAGTTTTTATCCTGTGACAAGCACACATGCACTACCTTTTAGCAACCATTGTTGTATTTATATTCATAAATTACTTTACTGCATATATGGTAATTGATGGATCCTAATTATTTACATATTTGTATATTATGCTGTTTTTTCTTAATATATGCATAAACCCACTTTCAGTGTACGTCATAGAGGTCTAGGTAGTTCCACTAGTAAGTTTTCAGTAGGTTTTAAGATAACATTGTATTCTGACTCTGACTGTCAGACCTTAGTAAAAATATGTGGTTCCATTTTCAAAATGTATCAGTATAAATAAAGTTTGACGTGTGGTACAAAAGAATATGTTTAGATACCTCTGCTCTCCGGCGTAGTTCTGTCTTAAGGAAGCACCCAAAACAGAAGGTGAGCGCTCCACCTACAGTAGCAAGCCAGGAGAGCATCCACAGACCCTGAGCCAGCTTCACCCTTTTGTTAAAGGGGAACTTCATCTTAGCCCACACCATGATGACAGTGGATGAGTGACACCCTTCAGAGAAAAATGAAGATCTCTGGGCTGGAAAAAGAAGACCAAGGTAAAAGGCAAACAGAAACAATGAAGGTTTGAAATACCGGTTATCTGTTGGAATGCCGAAGTTGATTATGAATGGTTTTCAGGATGTTTAAAAACGTAATAAGGTAGTTGAAATGCTCTTGTAATCCAAAGTCCAAGGTTAAATCCACTTGTGTCTCGTTTATATGTGGCTCAGATCAGTTTGGGCCACACATTTCAGCTGGTTACTAAATCCATATATGGTGGTCTGTCTGAGTATTCAGTGTGGTGATCTCCCCAGTCAAGCTGCTAAAGATTACCCAGTCGAGAATCCCAAATACACAATCAATGGAGAAAGTGACACATTTGCACCTCTGTGTCCATGCTTGGTTGAGGTTGGGTTTGGCCAAAGTCAAAGGACTGGGGAATCTTACCTGTAATCCTTCACCTATCCTATTACCATGGCCTTATCCAATGGGAATCCAGGGAGCTGTCTGCTCAGCAAAGATGGAGATTGCAGCTGAGCAACAAGAGGTGCAGCCATGTTACCATATCATGGCCACCACCTTCTAAAAATCCAACCTAACACAGGCTCTTCAAGACAGCTGGAATAGGAGTGCATAGAATGATCTTAAATTATATAGATTAGAGTGGATCACAGGGCAATTATTAACATTTTCAACAGACCCATTATTGTTGTTAGAGCATACCAGTAAGATCTTGACAGACACTAAACAGAAAAGAGGGACATGAAAATGACAGAATGTAGAAGAACATCAAAGTTTGGATATTCTTGCTTAAATCTTTCATGACTGGCTTACTGGTGTTAATGTAAACAGTGGAATTAGCTGTCTTACAGTCCAGTGCCTTTTAGGGGCTTTGGGCATGTTAGGCCTCTCTCAGATGGGTGCACTGATTTTAACCTTTGCCTGCCTCTGATGCTTTTGACTTCAGTAGGTAGAAAAAAACATGCTCCCCTTTGATTTCTGTGAACATGCAAAAGGCAGCTGAAGGAAAGACCAATTAGAACACATTCCAAATTCCATCTGTCACACACAAAGAGCATCATAATGAACCTTATTTGTGTAGAACCTTTTTTGTTAATATTTTCAAAATCTAACACGCATCTGCCGCCTTCACTATGATGTTGGCATCTTTAGTTCCATTATGAATAAAGATGAGTGAGTCATTTCCAGAGGATGCCCTGCATGCATTACACATCTTCCAGCATGTTTTTCAGATGATTACAATTTAACACTGTGCCCAGTGCTTTTGGAAACACACATGTGAAAACAAAAGTGTAGAATTTGTATAGTGTGATATACACTTTCATTTGCTCCACAGTTAAGAATGACTAATTTTGTATAATAATGGCCTCTGCTCTTCCAGACTATTTAGAGTGGACAATGTGGTAGAAAGCTCTGAAGCACATTTAAACCATTATCACAGAATGTAATGGTTTATTCTAGTGGGCAGAATGTTGGATTGGACCACTTGTGATGTCACACCAAGCAGGACATTCAAACAGCTTTGGTGAATCACATGTTCTCTGTGACAGGGAAGCAGCCTGTTTTACAACAATAGACATTTCACAATTTCTTGTTGCAGACATAATAGCAAATCACATATGTCTTCTGTAAAGGAAAATGCAGTTTTATTTCCTGTTTTATTTCAAGGTGACACAGTATAACAGTGACTCATGTCTGTACATCCGGAGTTAAATATGACATTTTTTTTAAACAACAGAAATAAATATTAATGACATGATATATTGTGTATTATGCAGGTCTCTGGTATTCCACTTACATGCTAAAATACAAATCAGTATCAACAAATATATTATATCACCCATATATAAGCCATAATCACTGTACATATATGCATCAACTATGCATAAAATGTAATCCTATGTGGGAATTTATGTAATTTATATTAAATCTCCTCATTTGTCTATGTGTACTGTAGTACAACATTTCACTAGCTGCACAGAAAAATTCACAATTTAAAAATGTATTCATCACAAAGCATGAATGTGACTGGACAGGAATAATATTTTAACATACTTTGAATGTACCAAGCATAAACTTACACATTCTTAAATATAAGATATTCAGTAAAGTTCACAAAACAACAAATGAAAAAAGTTACAGAATAAGCATCTACATACCTTTTACTATATAAACATTCAAAATGCTAAAAAAACAACAAAAAAACCCATTCTAAATTACTACTGTTTAATGTAACAAAATGAAAGTGTTAATATATGTGCCACAGGTACCCAAGTTCTGATTTCAAGTAAAAACTTCTACATAAGATTAACAACCAGCATCTACTATATTCAGTAGAAATATTACTAGAGTCAGAAATCTTCACTGAGCATCAATTTCATTTTCTAAAAAGAAAAAACAGTAAAACTCTGAAAGCTGCAGTCTATAATTTTATGTCTTTAACTGTTTAACCCTGCTACAGAATCTTTATCTGTATTACTTATGTCAACAGCTGCTGTAATGCAGGACAGGCAACCTGCTAACACTCCTTATAAAAAAAAAAAAAAAAAAGAATCCTCATTCAGAGTCCATGTCAGTATTTCTTGCGTTATGACTAGGATATTTTTATCT
>JAOYMR010000002.1:9098600-9111458 GCA_025802075.1 Tenebrosternarchus preto | reverse complement strand
ATTAAGTTAATTAATGAGGATCACATGGTAAAGATTAAGTTAATTACATGTTAATTACATTAATTAAGTTAATTAATGAGGATCACATGGTAAAGATTAAGTTAATTACATGCTTGAGTTTAGATTATCTATGTAGTTACTTCTCTCTCTTTATTTGTTATGTCAAGGTTGAAGACAAACTTGAGGTTGCAGAGAGCACCACCCATGATGTAACTGATTATACAGACTGGACTTTTAACAGTGAGTCTAGCCTACTCCAATAAACCAAAAAGGTCTTTCCGTTCGACTATCCAAGCTGCTGTATCGTACTGACATGCTTGGCTCACATCGGTTTCACTTCCTGTTCCTCCGATGCATCTGCCCCGCCCCAGCCTCCAGCGTGGAGTCGTCCGTTCCAGCCTCTGCCCTCGCATATGCCTCGGATCCAACTGTCACTCCAGCAGCTCCTCATCAGGACCTGGGTCTCAGCCACGGCCTACAAAACAACGGAGGCCTGGGGGTCCAGGAGCACTCCGTCATAAACATGGTCGCAGCCACCACACCAGACACCGTCACCATCAGCAAAGGTATTACATGATTTTGCATCACTCTACATTCAAGATAGGAAAGGATACTGAATTCTGCGTTCAGTAACAAGTAGTGAAGTCTAGGCTGTGTATTGGTACGTTTTAGTACGTGGTGCATGCGGTTTCTTAGCATGGTTATCCTTGGTGTCCGAAACGACCTCCACCGACCGGAGCACCACTTTCTGGCTGTGGTTTGAAGTCCACGTGGATGTAGTTGCTTGTTTCATTTGTCATAAACCGTGTGTGTTCTTCCAGCTTCGTCACCTCGGAAGGTGTACGACACCCGAGAGTCGGGCCGTGCTTCAGTGACCCAGATAGACTTCGACGACGACAAGTACCGCAGGCGTCCGGCCCTCAGCTGGTTTGCGCAGATCCTGAAGTGAGTTTCCTGCACCAAGTTGGAGCCGCATTTTAATTACGTGCCTTTTAATTCTGTGTTATGTGTATAGTATGAAAATCGCTACAGTAGCAGTGCTGAAACTATATATCTAATATTTAATCTATAAATGTAATATATGCCATGATCTACCAGCCAGATCTGAAAGATTAAAAAAAAGAAAAGCCAAGTATATAAAATCATGTTTCAAAATTCATGGACTTGTTTTGAGAGTAAGCCATGATTTTGCTCTTCCTGACAGGAACCGCTTGGGCACTAAAAGAAAACCTCTCACACTGAAGCAGAAGGTCCTTATGCTGCTCCTAGTGGGAGTCATTGGCTTCTTCACCCTCATCATCATCATGTCTAAACTTGGCCGGGCCTCAGCGGATGAAGACCCCAACCTGGACCCCATGTTGAACCCCAACATCAGGGTGGGCAACATGTGAAGGAGCTGCCTGCTCCTCTGGACCAGCATGGTGCTTCCAGCTTGATTACAGTAAAATGGATTCAGGAAGTGCAGCTTTATTGGACTGACCTGGAGTTAAGAGTGCAGGGACCAGTGAGCATACGTCTCTCCTGGGCAACCGAAACCGATCGAGTCTGCATGGGCGTGAGGGCACCCAGAGGAAGCACCTCCCCTCACCATTTCCTTAGTGTGACTGCCAGCGGGAGCAAAACTCTGGTACCTGGGAAATGAGTGCTGCCGTCCTCTAACATCAACTGCAATTCCCACCATAAAACCACGATATGAGTGGGTGAACGTTTTATTAGACAGTTTTCAATTCTTCGTAATGCTTTCCTGTGTCCTTAAATGCAGTGATCGGTTGTCTATTTATCTTTGGTGGGGGGGGTGACACTTTTTCAAACAGCAAATTTAACATACTGCTTCAAAACAAAAGATATTGTAATTTAGCTATTTGCAGTTGAATATTCCATTCGCTATGTCTGTCTGTTACCAAATTTGACTTCTGCAATTCCCAGTAGTTGCAAGGTTAGTGAGAGAAGTGTGTGCACATGTAGTTTTGAGCTGTACATGGATAGAATGACATGGAATCCATACATGAGTAAACAATCTGGTTAAACACAAACTCAGAAATTCATTCTACATGTATGTTCCAAATTATTCATGTATTTTCAGATTAGAATATAAAAACGGCACAGGAAATGCTGCTTGAACTAACACAAAACAGTTGGTATGTGGTTTTTGCTCTTTGAGATTTATTTGATTTGGGTTTTTAAATTCTGATTGAAAACTATTGATAAAACCTTTGATTGGTACACTACACTCCTGTTTGCACTTTGCCCCTTCAGTCTAGTTTCCATGTTTCTAGTTCTGCTATTCTTTATTTAAGGTTCTAGATTTATAATGGCAACTACTGTACAATATAATATGAACATTATAAAAGTCCCTGGGCTTCCAGTGGCAGAGGTGGTGTGTGTTTGAACAGTATTCAACTCTGAAAGATAATCGTTCTGAACTAACAGGATTTCACTCTTCATGTCAGTCTATTAAATTATGAACTTTATAAAATTATTAGTGTGTTTCATCAATACTTCAACTGTACACAGGTGGGCACTGAATTTGTTAGAGAGGAGTCTGTTATTTGAAAGATGGGTCATCTCAAGTAAAATCACTACTCAGGAATTAGACGGCCCATTTTTTTGGAGGATTCTATGAATTCTATGAATAAATGTGTTCCTGGGTATTTAAAGGAAAGCAAAGCTTATAAAAGCCAGTCCCAGCTAAACTACACTCACTGAAGTGTAAAAATGAACTCTGGTAGCAGTGAACTTCTTTTTGTATTGCAGCTGCTAAAGAAGTAAAATGTGACACACTCCTTTTATCCTAACACAGCCTACTTAAAGCTACAAAAATGCTGGTGAAGGATATGAAAAAATATCTTGAAAATTCCTCTATCAAGGTATGTAAAGAATTTTGTAATGAATAGTGAATCAAGGCATGACACAAACACGTAGGTGCGTGTTTCCAAAATTGTAATCGGGGGGGGGGTTATCCATGACAAACTACATCAGCATGATCTCATAGCATAACCGGGAGATGCAGGTGCCCAAGTTCAGTGCTGTGATGTGACAGACAGGGAAGAGCATTAAGTAGTATTTACCATATTTAAGGCACAGATTAAAGCAGTCTAACAAATGGTTCATGAACATTACCTGTGGGAAGTGTTATACATACTCTGCAAGATACAGTAATTTTATTATCTATTTATGGAGGATTTAAGAAAGAAAGTGCTGTTAAATTCAGTAATGTTGAACATATTTCAAGTGGAACACAGAATACAGTCACGCATATAACAAATGTAGAAAAAAGTGGAACCGCACTCAAAAGCAACTGAGTGATTATTAATCAGCTTTAGTGTGTGAAAGGTGGAATTTGGCGAGGACTCACCGACAGACGTCAGTGCAATGACGGCTGTTATGCGGTCATCTTCTACCAGTGCATACACTGAGCCCAGCAAAGCCCAGTAGAAGTTCACCGTCTGTAACGCCTAACCATGGAGATAACAGCTCAGGTTCATAAAGGGTTCTAAATCTCAAAGGATGAGAATATAAGAGAGAGAGTATCCTAATAACCAGTAAAAAGCCAGTTATTGGGAGGGGCTCTCAGGTATGTAAATCACTTTTCACAACCATCATCTTCTATGGTTATTCGTGCATTTCTTGGCACATGTTGTTCCTTTTTGACAGATGTACAAAGTTATAAAAACGAATGGCGATATTTAGCAACATTCTGCACAACAATATATTGTAGTTCTGAAATTGAAATTGAAAAAGTATGGGGATGTAATTCTGTCTACATCCAGTGAGTTTACTTTACAAAATAAATCAGTTTACTACACCAGCACACACTGCTATGTACTATTACTGCGATGTTAACCACATTATGCTATGTACTATGTACTATTACTGCAATGTTAACCACATTTGCATACTGCCTAATCAATCATTAGTTAGAAAAATACTAAAAGCTTAATCAAAAGCTATTTTAACAGATTATGTCAAAATGTTAGCTAAAGTCGTGCTTCACTATGCTTTGATGTAGGTCAAACAGGAACTATAGAGGCCCTGAGACAGACAGGTAAAGAACAGGACCCTGAAGAGTCCACTGGTACTAAAGAACTGGTTACATACAACTTAATTTGCCAGTTAGGAAACAGATATTCTGAGATTACCTGTGAGTTTATCAGCAGAAAGCATGACACAGGCTGTTAGAAAACTGGCTATAATTTTGCATTTCTGACTATAAATTATGCATTCTGTTTATAACTGTGTTATAAACCTATTAGCTGTCATAGTCCCAAAACAAAATGAGTTAGCCAGACTATAGTAAAACACTGTCAAGCCCAAGATAAAGTCATCATACCAATATGAAATATATGTGGATTCTCCAGGGGGGGAATTCATAAAAGACGAAGATCATCACAGCTTCAGCGATGAGGAGGCCCAGTTCAAGCACACACACCAGGAGAGAGAGAATGGTGTAGCCGACTCTCTTTGGCATAAACATTAACCGCAGCCACAACATAAACACCGACATTTCCACCTGTTTGGGTGTTTTTTTGTGTGTGTGTGTGTGTGTATGTGTGAGAGAGAGAGAGAGAGAGAGAAAGACAGACAGACAGACAGACAGACTTCTTTTTACAACAGAATCACAAAACATTCAAAAGGCTCGAGAGCCTGCAGAGCTGTTCTTATCAATGTAACCATTCATTAAATGACTTTAGGTAGTTATTTATCCAAGAAATATTGCTACACCTACACATTCCTGCCACTTCAATCATTTCTGCAATGTTTCAAAGCATTACCTATGTACCAGAATATAAGGGAATATAACATAGCTAAATTGTACAAGACATCTGTAAATTTATGGGCACTGATTATGACTTTCTAGCTAGCTAGATAAGAAAAAAATATTTGTCGACATGTCGGCCTGCTTGCCGCATTAAAACAATTTGTAGTTTGAAAGATGCGAAATAAATACATACTGGAAAATGCGCTGAACAACTTTAGACGATAAAGTTTGAGAAAATCCCCGCGTAAATCGCTATGCCACAAGCAAGTCAGCGTTCCGAGTTTATAAACGTCATCATGCCATCTAATGACGTAACCTTTAATGAGTGTTACGTGGACAATTGGGGACAGCGACCTATTAGTACACTAACTACAAACGTAACAATGACATTCACTCCGGGTTTGATTCAACCCATCTTACCTTTGTAATTATGGCTATTTGTAATGCCATAACAAGTGATCTTTTACGCTACTGGCGCAATCTCTGCGTGGAAGGGATGCGCGTACTTGCAAGTTTTTCTACGTATCTTTTTATCTCTGAAAACATTTTTTGGTGTACCTCTTTTGTCAAATGCTGGTAACTTTCCAGAAGGGTCACTTTGACACACGCTGCCAGCTCAAGTCGTCACCGTTAGCCTTAATGAATCTCATATCTATTTCTGATGTGGTTGCTGAGTCGTTTTAAACTTTGAGCTGTCTATCTTCTATTAGATTTATCATCAGTATAAGCAGAAGGTAAGTTGAAGTTCCGGTTAGGGTTCTACGTGATTCTTTATTTACCTTTATTTACCGATTTATATATCGTGTCCGTATAATCAAGTTTCTGTATTTGTACAATTCCCTCTGTTTAACCCTTATTTTCCGTTTAGTTCATAACGTTACCATTTCCTCATTATTTTACTCTTTAATTCCTTTTATAGTTTTTGTTCGCTATACTGGTAACCTGATATTTACCTACATAGAGTTAAATTCCCATTTATTTCAGTGAATCTCATTATTCATTACTATTCAAAAAACTTCATTTATTCATTAAGATTATTCATTTCCTGGGTGTCTAACCATAGCAGTTCCCTGCATATGGGTGAGATCCCTATTAGTAAATGCAGTTGATTGCTTATGCGTTGGTAGATATCACTACATACAGTACTGTGCAAAGGTCTTAGGCTACCATTAAGTTTATTGTTTTATTGATTTAACAGTGGTATATATAATTACTTCTCAGTCTCCTTATTTGAATACAACCAGAAAATATAGGACATTTCTATGCAGTGTTGAAAAACAGAAGAGAAATCAGGAAAAAAAAAAAAACTTTTTTTGGCTACAGTGGCAAGTAGTTATTGTGACCTCCTCTTACACTTGAGCAATAGTAGGAACCAGGCTCTCTTCAAGTCTGTTAAAGCCTGTTATAATATACCAAAAGATTACTTCAGAACACCTAAGACTGCCTAAGACTTTTGCACAGTACTGTATGTCTCTGGGTTATCAGTGAAATAATAGAACAACCAAATGGGAGGGAAGAACGCTGACATCAGAAGTACCAATATTGCATAATGCTTAACTTTAAATTAAAATGTAACTCATGTTCTTTGCAATAACTTAAGTAAATAACTGTTAAAGTAAAAAAAAGAAACTATGTGGTAGGATGTGGGTTTTTGTTAAAGGGGATGCATTATACTACTACTACTACTACTACTACTACTACTACTACTACTACTACTAATAATAATAATAATAATAATAATTTATTCTTATATAGCGCTTTTCTAAAACCCAAAGAGGATCTGGGGTTAGGCAGCTGCTCTCAGTCACGCGCTGAGCCGGATGGAGAGCACAGGATCCAGGGTGAAGCAGTGGCACTCAGTGCTCACTGAGGTGGAGAGGTGGATGAAGCCCCACTCAATCAGTCACCATCCAAGGAGGAGGTTAAATTCAGATACTCAGTCACATTCTTAGTAGCAGTTTTGTTAATGTTGTTAAGTTCTACCCAAAAGATAAAAGACAAGAAACGTGAGACATGGAGAGAAGCGTCAGTCAAACAGAGGATGATACCACAACAGGTCTTCTCTGAATGTTCAGATCACCCACTCTGCTCAGACTGGTCAAGCACCAGAACCTACAACTGAGCACTGGGTTTATAGCTTAGCTGTAGCCAACAACTCCACACTTGAACACTCGTAGTGGCTACAGTGTTTGCTGTAAACTGCACAAATAATAATGCATGCTTACAAGTCGTGAACCTGAATCTTTCACTGGACCACAGAAAATTGCATCTCTGAAACAAAGTTTTTAAGCTTTCTGTGCCAGACACACTAAAATAATAGGAACAGTGGAAGGAACAGTGGTAAAAATTCATTTCTTTGGCTCAACAGCGGACGTTTATTTCACATCATCACTGGATTTAGTTGTGTTTTACATTATTTGACCCGCAACAAAACTCCGGAAAATATTCTCTTAATAATTTTAACCGGAGAAACGTGTATTAGTAAACGTGTATCGGCTACTGGACCGATACATTAGAGGAAGTGAACACAAAAACATCACAGGAAAGCTGAAAACCAATAATATTAAATCGTCGTGTGCTTATTTCGTCTTTATGCGTAAGATGTACATCACATGTTAGTATTATAAAACGTATTTAAATAGCTGCAAAGCAGTGCAAAGTGTAAAATGTTTTTCAACCCTTTTCAAAAGAATTTTCTGACCAATGAATAAAGACGAGAGTACGTTCCCACCCCTGCCTCTTTCGTATGCCTTAGGAGACGTTTTTGTATGCTTTAAGTAGGATCGGACCAGAAAGAAAGACTAAAGTTGGAAGCTCATGGTGAATCGGACTAGGCTAATGGACTAATAGACGAAAAAGCGGCCTTATTCGAGCTATTCTTGTGAAAACGACACAATAACAGCAGCCTAACCTATCTCCATCTGTTTGGAAATGAGGTAAGAGTGAATAAAATATGTTCGATGCTTAATATATGAGAAACAAATCGCTGGGAATTTGTAAATCTAAGGTAGAGTAAACTGACGAAATTAATTTATGTTTGTTCTTTTTGTTCAGCGGACAAATTTTGTTTGTTTTTGACACTACAATGTTATACAGTATAACCGTAACACGAAACACTCTAAAACATTTTTTTAAATGTTTATGCGGTTTTTCTGTCTATGTACACATTTAGTAGTTATTTATTTCCACGTACCTCGTAGCATATACACTGTTTTGCATGCTTGTTTTACAAATCGAAGGGACAAAAGACTTTCACTGCAGGTACCATGCCGTTTGTGGAATTCATTGCGGGATGGATTTCGGGTGAGTATTATATTTTTGCCTGTTACTTCTACAAAGCAGATGTGCCTTCGTGTAAGATTATTGTTAGCAAATAATCGGGCTGTCGGGAAGCATTAAATTAGTCTGTGTTTCAGGTGCAGTAGGATTAGCTGTAGGACACCCCATGGACACTGTGAAGGTGAAGATTTTTTAATTGGGGAACAATGAATTGCTTATTAATAGAACTTTCCCCCCTCCCCCTTCAGAAATGTTTACATTTAGCCTACCTACTTTATACATAGGTGCGCCTCCAAACCCAATCCATTTACAAAGGGATATCTGACTGTGTGATACGGACATACAAACATGAAGGGGTAAGTATCAGAAACATGGAATTTTGGACATTTTTTGTATGATTTCCTCACATTCAGTTGAGGGTACACACTACTTTTTACAACACCAAAGTGCTAACCTTGTCACTTGATTTGTTATTATGCTGATGTATGTACATTGGCCCCTTTTACTGTCACTGTAGAATAAGTACTGGGTGGTCTGCAAGCTGACAGATTTTGAAGTTAGATCATTTTGTTTTGTTACCTAGGAAACTACTCAGGTCCTTTGTGATGCATCTCAAGGAATTGTCTCCAGTAATAAATAAACATATCAATATGACAGTGGCTTCAAAAATCACAGAATTTATTTGCATTTAACTGTTGCATATAAACGGTTAAATACTTTAGTACTGCTTTTATAGTGTGAAAACTACTAGTAAATTCCAGGGGATAAATGAACATTAATTAATGTGTGTAACGTAATTTCCTCTCGTATCTCATGCATCTCTTTAAGGCTTTTACAGCTTAAAGGTTCTGAGGATCCGTTTTCAATCCAAGTTGCATAAAACTTAAACAGTGACTTGATAATGATGGACCCGTGTTCCTTCTGGCCTGTTTATCTCCTCATGCGTAGTGCTATGGTTTCTACAAGGGCATGGCCTTTCCTGTCCTCACTGTCGCCATTAGCAACTCGCTGGCCTTCGGTTCTTACAGCAATGCCTTGGATTACCTCACCCAGTCACAGCACAGGGAACGCGTCCAAGGCAACAAGGCACCACTGTCAACCATTTACATAGCTGGATGCTTCTCAGGATTAATGCAGGTAAATCTGGAAGTGTTCGTCCTGTTATTACATCCTATTATAAAGGGGGCATTACGTGCTCTTTTTTTTTTTGTTGCTTTTATTCATTTGCTTTTGTCTGCTTTAGTGGACAGTATCGTTTGTGGCAGTCCTCATGACAATTTCTTTTTTTGTTGTTTGTTTGCTTGTTACATTGATCTAGAGTTTTTGGATCTTGGATAATGAAGTGAAGGTCTCTTTGATGATCCTTCAGACCTTGAAACTAGATGCTTAAACTCTCCACCCTCACTCGTATCCTCAATCAGGTGCTGGTTGCGGCCCCCATCGACCTGGTGAAGGTGCGTCTTCAGAATCTGACCGAAGCCCGCCCAGAGCGAGTCAGCGCTAGGTACCGTGGCCCCCTGCACTGCTTGGCTGTTATCATCAGGGAGGATGGGGCCAGGGGCCTGTTCAGGGGGGCGTGGGCAATGATCTTGCGTGACGTCCCCTGCTTTGGCCTTTACTTCCTGCCCTACGAGTTCATCTGCAGGCTGTTGACGGAGGAAGGAAAGCAACCCGGTGAGTGAGTGCGGAGGCCGTGAGGAAGACTGCGAAAGGGTCCTATAATGCTGCTGTCTAGTTGCCGGCGTCGATGTTTTAGTTACGGCAGATCGAAAGCCACCTCGGATTCCATGTTTCGTCTGAATATGTTGTTGTGTGTCACGGTGGTGGTCACCTGCGTATCCTAAACCCAGTCCTCAAAGCAGGGGCACCAAACTGTTTCACGTTTTGGGAAACACTGACCTGTAGTCATGTGCTTTCGCGGCAGGTCCCTCTGCCGTGTTAATGGCTGGAGGAATCGCCGGTGTGATCACGTGGGGCTGCGCCACCCCTATGGACGTGATGAAGGCTCGACTCCAGATGTGCGGGGCGGGCGGCCGGACGTACAAGGGGGTGATGGATTGCATCTCCACCAGCGTGCGGGAAGAGGGTGTGCGGGTGTTCTTCAAGGGTCTCCTCCTGAACAGCCTGCGAGCTTTCCCTGTCAATGCCATCACCTTCCTCATCTATGAGATGCTGCTCAAGCACATGAGCGCTCCATCTGTGTGAGGTGCCCACAACTGATCTTGAGGACATGCACATCTTCAGATGCTCTTTCCACATGCCGCTAACAAATCTGCTAAAGAATCCAGTATGCTGATGATAACTGTGGAGTGAGTGATACCAGAACAGAGAGTTTGGTCTCCAGCTAATGAGGCAGAGTCAGGGTTGGGCACAGTGTTTCTTAAATCAAGTTTAAATCATATATTCATTTATAGGATGAATAATACATGTTAAGAGGTAGTGGACATAGGAAGCCAAGAAAGTAAGCAATTACTAGTAGTAGTCAGCCATTGTGGGTTTGCCCAACGTATCTTGGCCAATGCTGATATCAGTTGTTTTTTTGCAACTGATAAAATACAATTTAATAATGAGAAAAAATGACAAATCGACTACAAAATTATTACATTAACATTGATATGAAGGTGCATGATAATTACAGTACAGGGCTCTAACAAACGTCACCAGCTTCCCAACGTCATGGTGCGTAGAGCAGCCAGCCAGAGGGTCACACCCACTCATAAACATAAATGTTGTAAGCTGCTTTGGATAAAAAATGTAAACACCATTTCATATTGCTATTCACACAGAGGCAGAGAGACAGAGATGCACACGTACAAGTGCAGAAACTGGATGGTACCTAGAAGTAGCTAGAAGCCCATAACAGTCAATCCCCAAAACCTGGCAAGTTGATGAAGTTAATAGTATCAAATCAATCACTTATGATAGCAGATTGATGAGCTGGGACCTGAACGAGTTTTTTGAGCCCTGTAAGCTAGCTAGCTGATTAAAGGCTTGCTAACTGTACAGTTTTCAAACAGCATTTGCATTTTCTCATTAAATGACTGGAATCAGTCTCATCATACAGTAAACACAACGTTATAAAGAGCGGCTGACTAAATATATTGATCTTTGCAAGATAGGAATTAGTCTTACCATTTCCCTCAGGAAACATTACATCCAGTGTTGGCACAAATTATTTACCAGTACACACCTATTTACCTGAAGAATAGCAAAATACTATTATACTATACTATAGTATACTATTGACTATACTATAGACAAAAAGGGATGGTTCATCATCGCTCCACAGTATCCAGACCAACAGGCCTACCTGCCTGTGACTGTAGGCTTTTTTTTAATTATTATTATTATTAGCCTCGAGAGCGCAAATATCATTCGATGCCAATTCTCTTGAAACTTAATTGGCCCGATTAATCGGGCAGCCAATCAATCAGTCGACCACTAATTGACTATAATTGACTAGTGAAGTTACTTGAGAGTTAATAAGATGAAACATATGAATGCAGCACATAACTATAAGTACAACTGTGAATCACAGCAATGTAATCATAAACCTAGGAAGCTATTACATTCAAAACTTGAATATTTTATGCTGCCAAGCACCATTAAGGAATTACATTTATTTCATGTTTATTGTTGCAACAGTTCTGTTGAGCCAAGTATGTCTAAAATGTTTGGTTCTCTTATAAAGCTTATAAATGTTCTAGAGATGTTCTCATAAAATAAAAGTCACAAAGCTTATGACCATACATCTTTATTTCATCCATTTGTCAATGAGACATTAATCCAGTGGGCCAGATTTGCCAATACAAGAACATGTTAAAATGCCATTTCATCATTACCTGTAAAACAGTCAGATCCCTGGTTGTTCATTTTTCCATAAGTGATCCATGCTAATGACTCATATTTTGTCACAAAAACTTGTGCATATCTGCAACCCAAACCCTCATTCCTGCCCATTCTTCTACAAGATCAGCCGATTAAAACGTGAGTGAATCAGCAGGACTGTTTTCAACCATTTTGAACAGCACCATAATTGAGCTGTAATACCAGTAATACTGTTAGAAAACTGGAAGACATGGTTGCAATGTTCTATGAAGCTGAGTGCATCTTGAAACTAGACATCCAGAGATCAGTCTACTCTATCTTAACCTGCTCAATCATACAGGAGGAATACAATGAATATTAACTTTGTCAATGCTTGTTCTTCAGCTGTTGATGTCCAAGGAAGGTAAACACAAATCAGTCAAGTAATAAACAAGAAGAAAATGTATCTCTAGCAAATTCCTTTTAAAATAAATCAGTGTAAACAAGGAGCTTCTATTCATGTTATTCATGTCATGGGAGTTCCACAGATTAGTAAATATTTAAAATGAACTATTTAACAATGCAATATTAAGCAATGGTTTTTGGGAACCTTTTATGACAAAGCAAAAATATTGCATTTTCACATTTTTATTCATCTGAATGTCAAAAAATTTGTTCATTTGACATTGGAGAGGACTCAATTAAACTACCAGCATGATCTACAGCTACTTCTCTTATTCCTTGTTTTAAAAGTAAATTGTGCTAAAATAAAGTAACTGTCTACAGTCAGTGGTACGAGCTCAGTAAAGATGATAGAAAAGGAATTTTCATCCATATATTAAATGCATTAAATCTCTTTAAAGGGTGATATCACATCTCCAAGTTCAAATCACTCCCTACATGTGGGTTTGTGTGAGGGATAAATCACTCCCTATGTGTGGGTGTGTGTGAGGGATAAATCACTCCCTATGTGTGGGTGTGTGTGAGGGATAAAATCACTCCCTATGTGTGGG
>JAOYMR010000002.1:9067034-9091574 GCA_025802075.1 Tenebrosternarchus preto | reverse complement strand
CACATCAAGTCCTGACGTGAGTTCTTGGCTTAGTACATGAAATGCTTGTTTTCAGTCAAGCCGAAACGCACTCGCCGAACGCACTCGCAGTCAAGCCGAAACGCGGCGCCATGCCACGCGGCGCCATGCCACGCGCGCGCAGGCGCTGCCTGTCGTCTTTACCGTACATAGCAGCACGTGCATTTCACTACGGACCGCTCATTTCGCATGCAGCACTTGTGTTTTTGTTTGAAGTTAATTCCACAGATACGGCAGGTAACTGGTAAGAGAACAGGCATAGTAACAGGCTGATTAGCCCTGTCATTTACGTTTTTACGCTCACATCAGCAACTTGTGTGTAGTGGAGTGAAATCTCCAGTTAAACATAAAAAGACTGACCGCTGAGGCTGTTCCGAGTCGGAATTTTCCAGAATAAAAGTACGAGCTCATTACCGCCGACACGCACGGCCAGGTGAAAGATGGGCTACATTAGACAATCACGCACGACAAATGTCACAGTATGTGCGGCGTTTGTTTGTGTGTTTGTTTTGGACATGCAAAATCATTACATCACATATGCAAGCAAATTCTAAATGTCCCATTTGGCTACATAATTCTTTTGCTTTAAAATATGCCACAATAAAAGCTTTACATTTCACCAGTGATAAAAATGAAAGTGTACAGTGTTTATCACAGTGACAGTAATGATCCATCTATGCTATTGGAGGTACAGTAATTATTAGCAAATGTTTGGCTGTTTTTTGTTGTTGGAGCATTTCCTCCATCTTGCCAAGCAAACCTGCTTGAGAACAGCCACCTAGTGACAACGAGAATGTCAATAAGCCAAAACAACAACCTGTTCCCTGCGATACGTTTTAACATTTTAACATTTCCTCCACTTTAACATTTAGCTTTAGCTTCATTTAAAACCACTACAGATACAGATCAAGACAAATTTAAATGCACATTAAATAAAGATCAAAATTAATCAATCAGACTGGATAATTTGACAACCAGACACACACACACAAACACACGAGCAAAAAGCAGACCAAAGGGACGTTACCTAGAGAAAACGCTCTTGATCGAGTCCCACATGCTACCAACTGTGCTAGTTATTTTATGGGAGATGCTGGTGAGGTGGGGGCAGACAAGGAGCGGCAAAAGAGGGAGGAACAGAAAGAACAAGGGGGGGGGGACCAAAAAAAAAAAAAAGAGAAGAAAGAATAAAAATTATGAGCGTTTGTGTTATGCAAACATTTTGGCAAACACTGACTTATCAAGAGAGATAATGGAGAGATAACGTGTAGGGAAGTAAAACGTGTTGTGAGGAAACTCCTTTCCAATTCCCACTGAGGTCCACTGAGCTGCAACCACAGCACACTGATCTCACGTAAATATATGTGCTGGGGTTTAGATGCTCTGAGCTTAAGCTGGTCGCACTGGCAAAGAGTGAAAGGTTCTGGAGGGAACATCCTCACGTGTGCCATGGCCACACTGCACGTGACAACAACCAGCCTCAGCTGGTCTTCTGTAGAGATGTTGAACTGACATGACACCACTTATCAAGTCACTGCAACCTACGAGCACACACTCATTCTGACACGTCTGCAGAAATGACGCTCGACACTACACACCGCTGCTACAACAATGTTTAGTCATTGCTGTTTGTATGAAAAAACATTTTGATACTTCTGGTTGTCCTATGACAGGTGTTTCAGATGATACAGGGAATCCAAGAGACTCACGTGTCCTTGCGCAGACGCAGGTGCTCGAAGGCCAGCAGGCCGCGGGAGTTGAGGGAGAGCAGCACCCGTGGGCCCTCCAGGATGTCGAGGCGGAAGGGACGGGCGCTGACGACGAGCCGTTGCTCGTCCACCCCCAGCGATACCACCACACCGTTCTCATCCCGGGACACAACCTCCATGCTACCAACACACAAAGAAGAGTTTGAAACGGTTCGTGCCTGCTCTGTGAATTAGCCTTAATGGAGCTGCTCTACCAGCAGTGCAAGAATAATGAGACTTTGCCTGACAAACCACGCTGGGAATAATGCCAAGATCTTTTGAGGGCACGAATATGGAAGTTCCATGAGTGAAGAGCTCCACTGTTTCTCTTTAAGGTGGCACAGGCACTTTAACTCATCCACCTGGGAGTTTGTGGGCAAGGACTCACGGTTCGGTGGTGGGGTCTGAGATGAGGACGTCAGGAACCTCATAACGAGGTCTGAGAGGTTTCAGCTCATTTATTTTAATACGCGTCATGTTGCCCTGCAGCCTGTAGAGCTCCAGCAGCAGACGAACCTGCACAGACAAACATCGAACACACAGTCGTGCGCCATTATGTTGCTCCTGCTAGAGGCAGGGATAAAGACTGTTATATGAAGCTGCCATGCATCCCTCTGACCTTGTTATTGTCATTGATGAGCTGCAAGGTGATCCTGGAGTCGCTGAGCTCCAAGGTATCTAGCAGTGCTCTGTACGGAGACTGGCCTGGCTTCAGCTCCCTTTGACGCCTGCACCCACACACACAGAAGCAGGATAAATGAAGGACATTTGTAACACGTTAGAATGCGAATATTAAACTATCACCTTACACAACAGAGAGACCTATTTTGAAGCCGCCTGGATACAATTAGAAGTACACAATGTATGACAAAGTATTTTTTGTCCACGGCTTGGATTGCTTGTCATTCTTTACTTACTTGCAGAAGGAACTCTGGTCGCATGTTTTGAAGTTGCTGCGATCCACAGCCTCAGCACCGAGACAAAGAAACAGCAGCAACACGAGCACAGGCACCATTCTAGAATACAATACGAGTCTTAAAAGTAACACCGATACAAATATCAGTCATATAATTCATTCTCGTTATACGATTTGACAAACGGTTTATTCGTGTTTTAATAAAACCTTGTAACAAACATTGTAACACAATGGAACTCAATCATGTGTAGCGACAAAGAAGCGATGGCCAAGAACAAGAAACACGCGTAGTCACTAATACACGTCGCTACTGCATTACAGGCTTTGTTGTACGACGCGTCTTTCGAGCAGGTGTTTGCTACATGTGGATGATGATCTGAGGACAAATGTCCTAGGAGCTAGTGAGCTATCAAGTTGCTTAATACTCTCATGATAAGACTAAGAATCAAATAACATAAAAAGTAACAAAGTGAGTAGACAGGCAACGAAGGCAGATCTGAACGACCATTACCGCGGTAGATAGCTAACCTAATTAAGATAGCTAGCTAATCAGCTAGCTAAAGCCATGTCTCTTAAGCCTCTACTAAATGTGTCTTCACTCAGTATTCAGCAGTATAATTAGGATAACATTAATCGGATGCTAAGAAAAAAAGACTGTAACAAACAGAACTTGCATTTTAAGAAAATAGTTCATTTTAAATTTGAATAGCTCGAAAGATATTGTAAATATAATCCTATTATCTCTACCTGTCAATGGAAGGCGCCATATTATTTGCCAGCTATGAACTTTGCCCCCTGAGATAGAGCTAAAATAACCAGATGTCCTATATAGTTCATTCGGGATAATATACCTTTAAACTGGCTTTAGTAAAACATAGATAAAATGTTTATGTCAAATGTTTATATATCGTTTAAATTAATTTTCCAATATTTAAAATACATTTCTTAAACCTATCTAGTATATTATATCTAACTTCAAAATGACGTACCCTCGAGTGTTGCCAGAAGTCTTTGCGTGATTGGTTAGTTTTTTGCTGACGCCGATGACGAAAATGCTAACTATAAATACTCATAGTCGCACGTTGGTTTGTTCTCTTTCGTGGTCGGTAGGACTTCGTGTGTGTGTGCTGCTTGTTTTAACATGTAAGTTTGTTTAATTTTGTTTTTAGCAGTTTGTTTGGTTCGTGTAATCCTGTTTGTCTGATATTCATTCCCCTCTTTGAATTTTTAAGTAAATCAAGGAATATAAGTCAGCGTAATGTTGAACTATTTTTTTAAGTTTTACTCACATCTGCCGCGCCATTTTCTCCTAGCTAATGCGCGCTTGAATTTGAAGTCAAAATGCTTGTGTAGTTAATGTTTGCGGGAAAACCTCCTTTCTTGGTATGCACGTAGTTTCTCAATACTCGTGCGTATATGTATGGAGGAATAGAAGCGCCAGTGCTATGTCTTCGGTACCAGCATGTTGCCATCAGCTGGTCCTATCCTCAATCGCTGGTACACGCACTTAACACAACCTAGCTAGCTGTCTTAAAATGGCGCTGATGCGAGTTTAAAAAAAAAAAAAATGCCGTCATGGCTGTTCAGGATTAACGCCCTTTTGCTTTCTTTTAGGGGTTTAAGATTGAAGGCTGTACATGTCGTCTGTAAGTATTGCCCTTTCCTTCTGCAGTGTATCCAAGTTTGAGGCAAAGGCCTAGTATGAGCTCCACTCTCCTCATATTGGCACTCGTGGGATTTTGTGCCCATGTGTGTAATCTCGGGAGGGACAGTATCCTGTCATCATGGAGCTGGCAGGAATTGGTTCCTCATGCCAACTACCATGTTGAGACACATGCCACATGAAGTGGATTAGCTAGAGCTCAAAATACCTTAAGTGTTTAAATGTTTGATTTTGAATGAGTCAGTGACTTTGTTAAATTTCATTAGTTCTGTTGATTCATATCATTAAATGAGTAGAGGTCTATGTTAAACTGGAATGCACGCAACGCTGGTTGTAATGCAAGACTGTTTTTAATTACAGGTGTGGAGCTTTTTCCCATGAGCTACAAAACATGGATTTGCTGCACTCTCCCAGAAATCTAGTGTAGCTTTAATGAGGATCAGCAGTTTTTGGTTTCGCTGCTTTATTGGTCTGTGTGCAGAGGAGATGCAACTATGTGGCACTGGTTATGAATCACTTCTGTAGATTGAAGTGAACCTTTATGCCACTTGGTAAGTTGAGTACCATTTCTACAGAAGTTGGTATGTCCTCGCAAGCCCCATATGATCAAGGTCAAATGTACACTGTCCCTGAGAACCAGGATATTTTGATTTACTTCTGTTTTAAAGGGCATCAGTTACATGAGATTTTATTGTGCATTGATGCATGCAAAGCTTATGGGTGGGTGGAGGTCTGGTCTATCTCAACCCCATTTGTCTTCAAGTCCAAGGTGTTCATGTACTTTTTAATAAAGAACTACAAGCATGTTTCCTGCCTCCATGTGGCTCTTCATTGGATGTACACTAGGGTTAAAGTAAAATGGTCTAGTTCTAAACAATATCTGTACATTTTCAATCATGCTGTTGCTGAAACTTCTTTAAAATGTGCTGAATTTGTATTGGCTGTTTGAGACCTATGCTGGTAATGCCTTTATTAGAATGAACCATTAGGTCTTAACAATCTTTGATGGTTTGCCAAATATTTGGCTAATCTTGGTGCGTCAAAATGCCTAATGCATCAGTTACACTTGGCCAGTAAATGTTTAAACTTGTGGTTGGAGTTGATGCAAAGCTGTTGCTCACATGGTAAAGATTTAATATTGTTTTTGGGGTTCTGTTGCCACAGTATTTCAACACCTTGTTTTAATCTCGCCTGTCACCATGTGTAATTTGATCCACTCTAGCTCTTCACCAATAGTAAACTGCTCACCAAGGTAAAGGCATTACGGCAGGGGTTTGGTTTGGTATGCACTGATGGATCTCAAGATTAGTGGCATACTGTATCTGACTAAAAGGGAGCTGGGGGGGAGGAATACAAGGCATTGGTCTATAATTGCAAATCAGCTAATCGAAACCACAATACTGTTTATGATTACACTTTTTACAAGACTTGGGGTTTTCATTAGTCAGTTATCAAAATTAAAAAATGCATTTGAAATATCAGGTTGTGTGTAATGAATGGATATAATGTACTCAAAGTTTATATACAATTTTCACTTTTTGAATGGAATTACTGAATTTTTTTCCCCCTCATATTCTAATTTTATGACCTGCACATGTGTGTCCTGTATCTCACATTTTTGTAGGTATTTTTTATCTTTTCATGGGACAACACTGAAGATATGACACTTTGATACAATGTAAAGTGTACAGCTTGAATTGCAGTGCTATGCTCTCAAAATAGCTCAATACAGCCATGTAAACCACTGGCAAAAATGAGTATTGTGTGAAATGCAAACCTGATGAATATTTGCCTCAATTCATTAAACACATCCAACAGTAGAGGACAGTAGCCCTGAAAAGGCTTTATAAAACTCTGAGCTGAACCCATCAGGTCCTGGTGCTTTTGGGCAGAAAGCCATTTTGTAGACATGATTTACTATTCCAGATTAACGCCTACTGCACTTTTAATTTAAACACTGTCTGGAAAACTGTCCTAAGGATTTAAAAAACAAGCTCTCTACAGAAGTCCAGTTAAGCCTGGAAGCTAATTTTGAGACCCATACGTCACCATGCATTTATCTCAAGATGGAAGGCATATGCAGCCAAGAGGTTAAGTTGTTACGTGTTAAGATGTTTATATGGGTCCATTTATGAGCACTTTAAGCTACTTTTCTGCAAGTATTTGAAGTTTTAATGAGTTTGGACCTTTTATTCTGACTGAGGAATTTATATGGATTGGACCTTTAAACCAATTACAGTTGTAATATTAGACTCCATTCAAACTCAGCTACTTGGAACTTTTGGGCATCATGGAATGAATATTGACTTTACAAAAAAACTAACAACAAAAAAGATGCTTTTACTTTCTAGAAATTTCAGAAACACTTCTATCTAATGAAGGACCACTCTCAGACATGTCCTGCTTCACTGAGAGTATAAGAGGGTCACAGGAACAACACTGGTGTTTACCTTCCCATTCTACATTCTCTTTATGAATAATATTAAATATACATATATGAAATATTAGTGTGTGCACACCTTGGAGAGGGAGAGAGGAGGGAGGCGACCATGATGCTATGTGCCTTCCAACAACCTGTAAATTAGTTTAAAAATGAATGTTTAGTTTGTTCCTTATTTTAGACTGTGTTTAACCCTGCTTTCTTTTTCTAGGTTATTACGTGTGTTAGAAATGTTATCCTCCTCATGAGTGACTGTTTTTTGGTCGTCTTTATTCCAGTTTATGACTTGGTACCAATGGACGATTCTCCACTCCAGGTGTACATGTTTGCATTTCAGTGAGAAGCCTTTAGGGAAGGGGTGACCAAGTCTACTCCTGGTGAGTTTAGTTCCAACACTATTGTACTTGTAATCCAATTTATCCAGGGATATCCAAACATCGACATCCCTGCTTTAGGAAAATGGGATCTACTTCTACCGAGCTGCAATAACGTAAAATAGACACTAAGCGGCACTGCGGATATATATTTTAAATATATTGATAGCTAGGAACCCAGGGAAGCTGCTCACCGTTTCACTACTGTAATTAGTATTTTGACAGCTAGCTCACCAGCAACACTTGGAAGCGATGGCGGAAAGCGACTGGGATACCGTGACTGTCTTGAGAAAGAAGGGTCCTTCTTCAGCACAGGCTAAATCAAAACAGGTTTGTGTTAGTGAATGCAGACAGGCAGCTAGCTTAGCTAAGCTTGTTTATTTTCGGGGAAAGAACTATGCACGTTGTTCTTCCCGATGCGTTTGCTAACCATGTTCAAAACAAAGCATGACTGGCTAGCAAGCTAGATTGCGTTAGCTAACATAGGTCTGTTTGCAGACAAGACTTTTAACTATTTATCTATCTAGTATAGTATAATATAGCTAGCTAGGTAGTATAAATATAGGTAGGCTCTTAGCTACTATTTAGCCAAAACGCGATATTAAATGTTTTTGAGATGTGAATATTACGAATTTCGTTGTTTGCAAGATAGTTGTTAGGTTATTGAAGTGTCCATTGTGTGTTTTTGTATTTAGCTAACGTAGCTAGTTACGTTTATAGGGCTGATACTGAACTTTAGGTTATATTACGGGAATTAGCTGGGTAGCTACGTGTTTGAATGTGTGTATAGTTAGGTGTGTATATAGCGATAATTTGTGTATTTGATTGGAGTTGTTTATGTCGTTACAGCATAGAAGACGCGACGTGATCCCAACTTAAACATACATCAAACATAAACTACAAAGCTGTTAATAGCAGATAGAAATATCGGCCTCTCAATACAATTTTGAAATAAACTTTGATATGTTAGTCCACTAGCGTTCCTAGCTAAATTCAACTTTTAAATCCAGGCTGTCATCTCTGCCCAGAGACGTGGAGAAGAGGTTGAAACCTCCAAGAAATGTAAGTTTGTTGTAAATAAATTGGTGTGCATATGGTGGATACATAGACATGGAGAAATTGAATGTGATTTAAAACTTTACAGCTTTTAAACCTTAATTATATTTCAGTGTTAATGTGAGGACATGGACACGTTTTATTTGGATACAACCTTTGATGCAACTGTAAACTTTCAAATGAGTAGCAAGTTCGTAGAACTACAGGGCATGGCGTGTCGTCCAGCTACTTTGATAGTCATCAAAAAGCAGTAGTTGTAAACATGTAATAAAAAATAACTTTTTAGCTTATTGTTCCTTTGATTAGTCAGTTTGAAAGATACCCATTTCTGTCATTGTTATTTTTAAGCTGTTCATTTTACTGAGGTCATATTGCAAAACACCTAACTTTGAGGGCGTATGTTTATTGCGCGGTCGTGTTTGTAAATGTGTGAAATTCGCCTTTACTGTATACATGTTTGATTATGAAATGAGAAAGGAAACAAAAGCATGGATGTTCCTATCTACCAGAAGCTCACCTGCTACGGATTTTGATGGATGCTCTATTGATCACCAAAGAAGAAAACATGGCTCTATGTTATATGAGCTAGGAAATGGGTAATGTAAGACATGCCACCTACTGTTCATCCACTTCGCTAAGTAAAATATAGGCTCGTCTAAGCAGATGCATTTATATTTGTCTTGAATATCAAGCGTTCATGTGTCCCTTCCATAAATTTGTGGCTGGTCTTTGTCATCAGTTAAACGTGCCCTGTGTAGACAACTTTCAGTGGGTATAAAGAAGATTCATTTAGACTGAAAATGTTCTTCGCTATAGGGCTTTTTGCACCTCATGTCACATACCCTTATCAGACTGGGAGTAATGATGCCTGTGGTGGTTTTTTGTTTGTTTGTTTTTTTACTTAGGGGCAGCAGGACAGAATAAGCAGCATTTGGTGACTAAGAACACAGCCAAACTGGACAGGGAGACGGAAGAGCTGCACCATGAGAGAGTGCCGTTGGAGGTGGGCAAGGCCATCCAGCAAGGCCGACAACACAAAGGACTGACTCAGAAAGACCTTGCTACTGTAAGTGAGCTTCATTTAAGTTGGGACCTGGGAAAATGAGTTTATTTATCTCTTGTTAAAATGAATAAATTGATCTCTATTGTTGCATGTATTAAAATCCATGTCACCTTAAAGTGAGTTCTTAGCAAACCTATTACATCTGATTTAACAGCAACTTCAGTTTCACAGATGTGACCACACTCCTTCAGAGCAATAATGAGATCATTGTGTCTGTCTGTTAGAAAATTAATGAGAAGCCTCAGGTCATCGCTGACTATGAAAGTGGAAAAGCAATACCCAACAATCAGACTATGGGCAAGATAGAGAGAGCCATTGGTAAGGCATCTAGATCAGTGTGATGAACTGCTTGTAGAATCGCAGTGTAACATGCAGCATGCACTGACTATTAAACATATAATTGCAATGCACTTTTTAAAACTCAAACACAGATGCTGATGCACTTCTGTAATTTTTGGATGTAAACTTTTAAGCTATAGGAGGCAGTAAGCCCTCACTTAATTAGTGAATGGTTTTCTTTTTTTCTTTTTTTTTTTAAGGACTGAAACTCCGTGGTAAAGATATTGGACAACCCCTGGAGGCCAAGTCCAAGAAGAAATGAGGACAAAGCCTCGAAATCAGCCCCTCCTTCCTTGTTCCTTCTTCCTTATCAGTCATTCCACACCATTAGAACTGATTTATGTTTCTCCCACAAAGCTTGAGTGTCATGTGATAGGACCTGAATTACATTAATGCAGTCAGAAAAACTGCACTTGCTGTCACTTAGATGCAATACTACTGTGTGTACAAGTTTCTGAAGATCTACAGAGTGGCGTGTAGGATCCAGAGTGGTCACCAAGCGAAATCTTTCTTTTTCGAAAGCTGCAGAACAATGCTAAAGTTACTGAACATTGTGCACCACCACCTGCTGTTTTGGAGTAGAAAGAGGCACCACACCTAATAACTGTAGTCTAAATACTTAAGGAGATATTCCAGGCACTTGTGTAAGACACACAAATCAGCCTCACTTGATTAAATCACTAATCCCTTTGAACCCTTTGCTCATCTCCTGCTCCACTTCCTCTTTTCCTGGGCTGATCTCGCTCAGGTCCTGCTTTAGGACCTGGTGCTTAACTGCTTTTAGAAGATGCATTATGAAAATGTCAATCAGAACAGCTATTCTAAATAACAAAGAATGGCACGTGCAAACACTTAACTCCCAAGTGCTGTAAGGCCTTAGGCAAACGATCAACATGAAACCTTTTTTCTTCAGAGATGAAGATTGATGGATGTATGCAATGATGTAATAAAGTAATCTAGAAGCACATGTAAGCTGGTTTTGGTATTGTTTCTCTGACCAGTACAAGCTGGTGGCTTGAGACAGGAAGTTAAAGTTGGACTGCAGTTGCCAGTTTGACACAATGCAGGGAGCACTACAAAAAACAGCAGTTATACTGATGTGAAATTCTTTAGCCACAGAAGAACGTTTGAATCTTTTATTAAATACCTAAAAATAAAACCTGGTTTTAAGCAGTTTGGGGTATAAAGTGATATTGAGATTTCTCTCAAAAGCAATGTGATATCAGAGGAAAAGACAGCTTGGGGTGTCCAGAACTACACTGCCACTGTTCTGAAATGCTGAGTGGCATTATGGCTAACCTGTAAAGTTCAAATTGTAAAGCCAGGCTATTGATTTTGAGGCAATTAAACAAGTAATGCAACATGGTATTGCCCTTTATAGACAAGCCAATGAGATCTAGAACAAGAAATGCTCTGATGATCTGCAGACCTAAATTTTAAGGATGTGATTACTTAAACATTTCTACCTTAGTGGTGAAAAATGAATCTTTTAAAATCAAATATTTACAAACCCACAATTTACACACATTTCAATATTAACAAGAGGGAAAGCTGATCATAAAGTTCACAGTAAAAAAAAATCCCTATAGCCAACAAAGCGTCTTGCAATATGAGGGCTTGTGTAAACAGAACCCTGAGAATCCACAGTGACCAATCTCTAGCAAAAAGACTTACCTTGAGGTTCAGGTTACCCTGATTATCATCTCATCACAACTGGTTTATGTGTCAACAAGGAGGACACAAGAGAAGCACTCTGGTTTCATCTATTCACCACCAGTCAAACAACAAGCAATGGAGAGGGAACATATACCTTCTGGATCAGAACATCAGATCTGTTGTTGTTGTCCGGCTGATAGGTTCAGAGGAACTCAGCCTCATTAAATGCAGTGCTAGAACCACAGTATCTATACAGAACTTTATCCATTAGAATTCTTTGATTCAGTTTTCCTTTTTTTGAGGACTACAGCCAGTTCTTTCGTATATTATTGCTTGGTGCATTTACAGTTGTTTCATTGATGCGTATCACACTGTGCACTGTTGTTCCTTTATAAAAACATTTCCCTCATGTCAAATTACTACCCATGCACAATTTTTTTTGCATTTTCACAGCAAAAGTGAATCCAGGCTGAAACCATTAAGGCTGCTAAACAGCTACCTTACATCTCATACATACGTATGACTAAAATTGCTAGATACAGTAACTGTATTACGCTGTGGCCCTCAGCCACTTCTTCTGGTCGACAGCTGGGTTGGTGTGCAGTACTGCACAGAAATCTAGAAACGGTTTCACTTGTGCAATATGAACGAAGAGGTGTAGTGGCATCATAAAACACCACAGTGCACCAGGCTGGAGTGAGTTACTGCAGCATGCACATCTCAGTACTGTACTGGCCACGCTGCTCTCCTGGACGCTCCATGTGCCTCTTCTCCGCAGCTTCTCCATTCTCCTGTTCATGAGGTGAGGCGAGAGACTGTCTGATCTCCATTAACAAGTCTTTCCCTTCACTGGGTGGAAGGTTGCCCAAGTAGTACTGAGGGGCAAATTCCACGAGCCTATATGGGGCCATTTGCAAAAGATTCTAAATCAGTATTTTTTTCCCAGTATTGTTCAGTATTTTCACATATTGGGTCATTTGAACTAACCAAGTGATTAAACCAGTGGTTTTCAATCCAGTCCTTTGGGACCTCCCAGCACTGCACATACTTGCTGTGTTATGGGTTCTCTGTGTACAAGAACCTTGGGTTTCTTCTTGAAATACATGTAGGGCTTATGGTGTCTTTTGAGTATTTCGTGAGAAGAAACCTGACTGAGGCATGGCGGGAATTGGGTCAGATAAAAATAAATAAATAAAAAATAATTTTAAAAACCCTGCACTGTGGGAGGGTCCATGAGGACTGGATGGAAAACCTCTGGGCCAAGACAGCGATTTCCAATTTTGTGGTCAGATTTCAAAAGCTCCAGAACGGTGTGCCGCGGTGCCGTCCGGCGCACAGACTCACATGTGCGGGTGGACCTCCGAGGCGGTGCAGATGCAGTTGTCATGGGAGATGGTGAAGTCATGATACAGGACCCAAGCAGGAGGGCTGGGCAGAGGCCGGCGACACATGTACGAGGAGAAGGGATGCAGGTGGGCAACGTGACGGTGCGTCAGCAGTAAGTAGTTCCCCAAGCCGTCTACGTCATGGGCCACCTAAAAGAGGACCAGCGACTATCAGGAAGGTTTCGAGCATGGATGATTACCAAGTTTGGGAACTGTTCAGATGCTCGAACAGGCTACCTTAAGGAAGAAACCCGAGATGAGAGCCCGCTTTATATTTGTGATGTTGTCCTGGCAGCCAAAAGCGGGTGGTGAAACCGGCAACTCGATTCTCTGCATTACTTCCAGCAGCTCTGCCCTGATCACCACGGCCAACTGAAGCGCAGAAGCATTCAGGAAGTTCTTCGTGCACCATGTTTCGTCCTCGTTGTCTACAGTGAAAAATGATGCAAACAAAGACGGGCTTTTTCCGATACTCCAGTGTTCAGTGTAAATTTCAAATACTGGAACATTTGCGCACATTGATCACTGTTGTGTTGTACCGGTGGTCGGTGTTTCTGAGGGTAGTTCACAGTATAATTTCACTATTAATATCGTGGTTAATTGCTTTTCTCTGAACATCACTAGTATCATCAGTACTTCTATCCTGAAACAGGACAGTAACTGAACACCAATTAGCTGTAACAATGTTCCTTTATATTTAAACCAATTGTTCAATCCCCCCCCATTCTTTTTCTAACACTGCCTTAAAAGAAAAAAAATTGTCATACACCTCAAAATGTCGATACTATTTTCCTAGTGCATTGTGATAATACTTATATTCTTTATACTAGCTTTTTTTTTTTTTTTTTTTTTTTACAAAAGCTAAATTACAATCATATATTATGATTTATTCAAGTATCATAATGTGACATTTTTTGCCATACTTCCCACCCCTAAGTTTAGGCTAAACTCACTCTGTAGGTAGGCATTGAAAATGTTGATGAGGGTGAGATGGTCTCCCTCAGGGTGCATAAACGACCGTCTGTGAGTTTCAGCTGCCTCCTCTTTGTGTGGTGGAGGTGTCACAAAGCATGGAGAAGCTGTGAAAACACAGCAATCAGTCAATTCCTTTAGATACGTGCAAAACAACAGGTCCTGGAGAATATCCAAGTAATCTGTCCAATTTAAAGCTACTAATTGTACAGCTGTGCATGTGCTTCCATCTGTCTGACAAAATCATTTAGTCATGAAATGATAAATGGTAGGATATTCAATTTATATGTTGTGGACATCCTGTTTACCGGTAAGCATGGCAGCTATGGTGAGCAGCTCGCTCACACAGTCAAACTCGCAGGATGCAATAAGGGCTTTGGCCAGCGGCGGCTCCAGGGGAAGCTCAGACATAATGATGCCCACTTCAGACAGATTGCCATCGTCATCCAGAGCGGCCAGGTAGTCCAGGTCCTCCAGAGCCTGCATCAGCGCCTCTGGAGCTGAAGAGACAGTGAAGAGAGTGAGGAACCTGACCATTGGTCCTGTTAGGACTTCAGCCTGAGGAAACCAACATTCTGACTATAATCTATAATGCCTTTTGAAATCTGATGCTGAAATGTTCACGATTTGTTTAATTGATTACGTTAAAATAATTACTTTTAGGGGAAATTTACAGAAAGTTATTTTAGCCAGTAATTAAAAAAAAGGACTATTCATGTAATTTAGCACATAAGTCAGTAGATGAAGGCTCACTGTTCCCACCTGGCCGATCCAGGAACTTGCACTGGCCCATGTCGGCTATGTCCAGCCTCTTGAGCAGAAGGACCAAATGGCTGAGGTTGGCCTCAGTGACTCCGGGACAGCGAGCTTCAGGCATCCCCTCCTCGTACAGGGACTGGGGGTACAGACGAAAACACACCCCTGCAAAGGAGAGTGAACTTCACTCAAACTTAACGTCAAACCGAACCGTTCATGGAGACATCCTCTGAAGTTTTTTTTCTTTTTTTTTTTCTTCTGTGCTCCAAGTTGAATCAAGTTAAAAAGTAATGAGTAATTATCAATTCCTTTGTTAGTCAAAACATACTTTGCAAAAAACACTAAAATCGAATTCTGTATATTTTCTGAATACAGTGTTCAGCACACGAAGCTTCAATTAGACCAGTCTAATTACCACTTTTAACAGTGAACTTCAAAGAGAGCCCTTTTTCTGGGCTTCACCCTGCAAACAAAGAAGGTCCACACAGAGCTGAGGAAGGCGATCATTGCCAAACTTTGTAGTGGTACTAACGTGAAGGGCACACCTGGCAAACTGCTGTTCACTCTTCGAGATCGTGTGTCTGCCTGGTGTTTGCTGATTGGTCGCTGAAGCTGAGAATCTGCTCGGATTGGAGGGCTGTACACCTGCAGTTCCACAGAGGAACAGGAGTGAGTTGGGGAGCTTGGATGTTTCTGAACGTAGGTAATTTAATATATCACCATATAATTTTTTCTTGCCATTTCCAAAGTAACATATTAATGAACTTATTGTTTAATAACATGTTAACTAACCTGTTATAGAAAATGTGTCTCTAGTAGGCTTTGCTTGGCATTCAAAAATGTATTTAAAATAGTTCTACATTAAAAACTTTTTTTGTAAGACTTTGTTAAAGACTTTGTGAACAATGCTTGGCCCTACCGATCAACTCACGGTTTTGAGCTGGGCGCCCGTGTCGACGACGTAGCGGATGCCAGGCATGGAGAAGGAGGCCTCCCCCAGAGCATCCGAGAGGATGACCCTGCGGCTCTGGCTAGGTTCCTGGGCACCATTCGGACCAGCCCGCTCCTCTTCTCCTGGCTCGGCCTGGCCCTCAGCTACACCCGCGTCGTACACGTGCTGCGTGTCCCCGCCAAGGCCTGCGTGGAGCGGCAGGACGCGTAGCGCCCCCAACTGGGAGCTCAGGGCAACGGCCTCCTTCTCCAACAAGGCCGCACACTCGCCGATTTCCTGAAAGAGACACAAAGGTTGGCAGAGGGGCATGAAAATGAGGACGCAGAGGGAAATACTGGCCTCACAATGTGAAAACTGAAGATGGCTGTGTAACTCTGACACGCAGCCCAAGATGTACTTTATAAACATACAGACTTTATTTACATAGCTGCATGGGGCAGCTAATTTAATAGAAATGCTTGGCTGGGTCCACCTTGGCTACTTTATATTATGCGAGACCGTTTCAAAATCTTCAGGCCAAAAACAAGATGTTGCTCCCTCATCACTTTGCATGACTTTACTGCCTCTAAAATGATTCATATTCACTACTGAACGATGCTGTCGAAAATGCAGTTCATCTATTTATGGCAGCTGCCTCTTCCATTACTGCACTAGGAGACCTTGTTAGATTAAGTGTAAAGAGGAAACAGGTGAGGCTGTACTAATATTGACAAAGAAGGAGTGGATCCATGTGTATATTGTGGGACACAGACAATCACTTCAAAAAAGTCAAATGCATTAGAAGGATGTTTGTAAAATTCTGTACAAGTTTATGTCTGTCAGATAAAATGTTATTTAGTGTTAACCTGATAGAAAAGGGTCATATATAGTACTGTGCAAAAGTCATAGGCCACCATTACACACACATACACACACACAGTTATTTCTCTTTATTAAGATTGAAAAAGCACATACACACACACTGTGCTCCTCCCCTATTTTGGCAATAAGTACATCTAGAAGTCTTTTGCAGAGACTATCCTGAGGGGTACTGAAGTAATCTTTTGGTATATTACAACAGTCTTTAAGTTCCTACTATTGTAACGGGAGTTCACACTACTTGCCACTGTAGTCTATTGCAGTTGTTTTTTTAATGATTTTTCTTCTGTTTTTTTATACTGCATAAAAGTGTCCTATATTTTCTGGTTGTATTCTAATAAAGACACAGCAGTGGTTATTATTCCATTGTTAAATCAAAACAACAACCTAATACAATCAAAACAAACCTAATGGTTGCCTAAGACGTTTGCACAGTACTGTATGTACCTCTACATTCTTTGTTCATATGTGAATGTTGTACAGTGGTGAAGAGATCTGTCACTTGAGTCCTGCTGAGATCCAACCAATTCTGTGAGGTCATCCTCTTCAACGAGACCTAGCAATCGCAATGGTGTCACACACCAGACACCCAATACTCCCCCCACCCTGAGCCACACAGCAGATGGAGTTTCACAGTTGTACCAACATGGACGACAAGAGCACAACCAACGCAGCAATAAGCGGAAGTGGAGAGCAGTAATCGCTAACAGCGAATGATTTCATATGCTAAGAATTCCACCAATCAGTCAACCTGTTATTAGCCTGTTAGCCAACACTGCTAGCACGCCAAGGCACTGCTGAAAAATGAAACCCTCATGAAACACTTTTTATCTTCTAAATTTCCATTTTTGCAGGTATTATGAATACAGTTCTGGGGTAATTATTAAATTTCTAAAGCATTTATTTACCTCATCAAAGATACCTTTATACCCAAGAGCATAAAATGTAATTCAAGCTACCGAAACTGAGATACAGCAGAAAACCAAGACAAGCCCAAGGGAAGAGAAAGATGAAGGGACTTATTTTACACTTGCACACAGGAGCATGGGTTAAAGCAACAGACTGTTCGTCACTAGCATTAAAGGGGTATTCATCTACCGCTCAGGGCCCCATTTCCCAAAAGCACTGTAGTGTAGTGTGATTGTCATAAACAAGAAAGAGAGAGCGTTCAATGTGATACTCGCTCTACCACTTAAAGATGACCTTTGTGTTGCGATGCTTTTGGGAAACCCAGCCAATCACGAAGCAGTGGGATTAAACCATCAAAGGCTACGTACGTGAGCACTGGGGAGGAAGACCAGCACGTCTCCTTCATCTCCCCTCCGGTGGAGATCCAACACCAGCTGACACGCGGCAGCGGCCAGGTCCCGTCCGGCGGGCGGCTCCCGGTACACCGTCTGGGCCGTGGGCTCGTGCGGCGGAGAAAGGACAGTGAGGTGTGGCACTTCCTCGCCCAGGAAGGCAGCGATGACAGCGGCCGCCTGCGGGGCGGCAAGAACCACCACGCGCAGGTCTCCCCGCTGCCGGCACACGTCGCGCAGGAGGCCGAGGAGCACGTCGGTGGCCACGGTGCGCTCCTGCGCCTCGTCCACCACCAGCACTCCGTACTGACGCAGCAGAGGCTCTGACATCATCTCCTCCAGGAGCAGAGAGTCGCTCACAAAGCTGGAAAGAGGCAGACGGCGAGCCGGGCTTAGCCGTGGAAGGGGTTCGAGATCGTTTTAAGTGGTCCAGGAACCGCAAAAGCTGCGCTTACCGCAGCAGAGTGTCTGGGGTGCAGCCGTCGTCGTGGGGGACTCTGTAGCCCACCTCCAGCCCCAGACTCAGGTCCATCTCGTCGGCCACACGGATGGCCAGGCTGCAGGCGGCTGCTGCGTACGGCTGTGAGCAGCAAACAAGACCCTGTGCAAACTGCATGGAAAGTGCGTACTCCACACACCACTGGGGCACCTACATACACCACCACACACACACACCATACACACACAGCCAAATACAAATGGTCAGTACACCTGAGTGTGAAAGACTGAGTGTTTCTCTACTAACAGGCTGAATAAATGCCTGACTAGCATGGACTCAAACCATTACTGCATACATTACAATTAGTTATTCATTTGCATTTGCATGTAGAAACTACTTAAGTACCGCCTTCGAAATACCTGATCAAACCAAAACAGAAAATGTGCGTTAGTATGGCAGAGGGTCTAGATGTGTGCGAGCATGTGTTATGGCAGGATGCGTGTGTTATGGTGTGTCAAAGCTCTTTACTTGGGTGCTCTTGCCAGTGCCTCCCTCTCCACTCAGCACCACCATACTGTGGGTTTCCAGGTGCTCCAGCAGGCTGTACTTCAGGCTGCACACAGGCAGACCCCTTCTCTCCTCCAACAGGGAGTAGTAACGCGAGGAGAAAGGCAGCCCGTCATACGGGTTCACTTCCAGATCGGCCAGCTCGCCCTCCCCTCCCTCGGCCCCTCCCTCCAGGTCCTCGGAGAGAAGCGAGGACACAGAGAGGTTGTCCAGTGGAGGCAGGCCAGGACTGGCCTTTCGCACCGCTGGGGAGCACGACATGGCAGCAGAGAAGGAAGCAGGGGACAAAGGTTGTGACACCTGAGGAACTCAGAATGTCACAATTACCTGTGGAATGAAAGACATTTGAGAGACTCAGAATCATACAATAAGCTTTTCATGTAGAAAAAAAGAAAAAACATATTAGCAATGTGTTTGTATACTACACAAAACAGACACTTCCCTAAACCCTTAAAAAACAGACAATGTTGCTAGGTGCATTTTTAGGGTCTCCTTGCTGTAACCAATAGAGATAACTATGGGGAAAAAAAGCAATGTCTTCCATCAGAAAGCAGTTCTGAAAAATACACCTTGATGTATGAGGACCTTGATGTATAAGGATTGGATTGGATTGGACTTGCTGGTGAGCTCATATGAGCTCACTGGATTTCACAATGTTAATCACAAGCCCAAAGCACAGATAGTCTGGCTATGTTCAAATTAAAAACTGAGAAATTTGGCAAGTCTAGTAAGCTGGTAACTCAGCTGTGACACTCTGCTATTCTACACATTTTAGGTATGTCAGCATATGCCTTGTGGTTAAATGCACAAATGTTCTTCAGCTAATGTCCTTGCCACAGATGTTTCATCACACACTCAGGGCTACAAATAAAGTTGGCACACTGTTTGAGATCTGGACGAGCTGTGAGTACATATGCAAAGATGACCATCATGCAAACTGTTCCTTGGCAAAGCTTTCACTCTGAAACATTCTCCATGAAAATGTGTGAGCGTATTATGCGCTAAATTTCTACGTGGGGATTTAGTCAAGAATTTCATACAAAATACAAGATATGTACTATTAAAACATGTCACGAATTCAAATGACAAAAAGTAGACTGGGGTAAATTCATAATAAAATGTTCTAGAGTGTGTGTGTGTGTGTGTGTGTGTGTTGATAACAAGGCTAAGTAACGCAGAGATGGCAATGACATCGGCGAGCCTGTAGTGACATTGATATGTTCATTTCATGACATATATAACAGCGAGCACCGGGGAGGTGCGGCTTAATGTAATGGAGTCAAATGTGGGAGTCTAATACAAACAATAAACTCAAAGGCTACCAGTTAGCAAAACAAAAGCAGAGATCGTCCACTAACGTCGTAAACTAGACTACACAATACTTACAATCGTGTTACAGAATATGAAATGAATAGCTACGCCATAAATAGCAGACTATCAGCAAGGGCAACTGAAATAGCTAAAACACGCAAAGAAAAGCAAAACAAAACAAAACAATATTCGCCTTCGCATCAGAAAGCTTTTCTTCGTGAAAACAATCCAATCGAAGTAATCGAAATGTTGACCTAGGCAGCAGCCGACGTGTCATCTGACTGTCATGAACTATTGCAGATAGCAAAACGAACCGCTATGTTAAAAAATACAAAACGTGCATTTCAACGTTAGGGAAGCAATAACGTACGGCAAAACAAATGAAAGAATGTCACTTTACCTGAAACACATGTCTCCGAAGGGAAAGATTCAAACCTCTCAACCATGAACGGCTGGGCGGGTACGTTACCGATGTTAACGCTTGATCATATCGGTGTAACAGCGGACATTTACATCAACTACTGAAATGCAGGCTAGTGCGTTACCAACTACAGTAGGCTATAATCCCTGTAACGAAACACGAAAACGCATTATCTAATGGTGAATTGTCCAGGCCTTAAGAATTTATGATTGTTGACGTTGGTCACCCGGCCATTGAATCCTACCGAAACTCCGCCATCTTTGCTTTGCTTACCGTCTGCAGGTGGAGGTGGAGCCGAAGCACGAAGGAGGAGCTGGTACATTCGGGCGACATTCAGAAATTAAATCAAGTTAACGATAATAAGAATAATTATGAAATGTAGTGCATAACTATTTCAGTATAAATACGAGAATATTTGTAAAATGATGAGTATGCAACTTAAATGTTTGCATGCATATTATTGTTGTTATTATTATTATTATTATTATTATTATTATTATTATTATTATTATTATTATTATTAGTAGTAGTAGTAGTAGTAGTAGTAGTAGTACCAGTAGTAGTATTGTGGTTCAATGCATTTCTGTTCAATGTATTTTTCATATCCATGCATTTGATCACTCTTTACTAAACTACACAGACAGCCTATCTCTGTATTATTGTGTGAAAGTAGGCCGTGATGGGAATTTCCTAATTAAGGTAAGTTTGTTTCTGTGTCTAACGGTCTAAGCCCATTCAGTGGATCTGAAAAGGAATCTTTGATGTACTGGCTCAGCAAGACCACAACTCAGCGCCTCTGCGAGTATACTACAATTCTCCGTGAACTCTGTTTGAACCTCGATGTTGGCAATAAATCATTTTTCTTTCTCTTACAAAAGCGCGCCGGTCGCTCTGGGTGTCAACCCTTTTATAATTCCTCCTTACCTTCTGCGCTCTTGTGGTTGCTGACACAAACAGCTGCGTGGAACATCGATAAAACCCACGCTTAAGCCATTTTTTGCTAAGATAAAGCTCTATGTAAAGGGCTAAAAATGAGAGTATGGCAGAGGTTGGCAGCAATAACAAAATCACAGCAACGCACCAAGGACGAGGAGGCGCGTGCGCATGAGCGCGCAGGCTTGTGTGTGTAACGTTCTATTGCAGTGATCCCTTCTGTGTATTATAACTTTTTTCGTCCACATTCCAATAAACATTTCAATTTTTTTGCCTTTTTGAAGGCTAAAAGAGTCATAACTTTAAGTCTTTATAGGAAATAAATCGACCTGTTACTGTTTTGGTTCGTTTTCTCTTTACCTCATAAAAGCGTTATATCTTTTCCTAGTTGCTGCACCTCTGGTACTGTCCGGATGGCTTTCCTCAATAAAAGCATTAGTAATCTGTTAATGTTTTTCCATGGACCGGACTAGAACAGATAAGGGAGAGAGAGAGAAAAAAAAGCGTCCAAGAAAGGAAGTTAATGGCCAGAGGATGTTGTCGGTTATAACGATGCATACAAATTGACCTGTCTTGGAGGACCAAAGACAAGATTTATAGCATCAGTGACCAGCATCGCTGTATACAGTGAACACCTATATAACAGCGTTGAAGTTGATGACATTTATATTTGCAAAATAAATGTGCATTTTGACACAAGAAAACAACACTCAGGGGTCGTTTTCTGAACCTTCTATGACTCTAGCACTGATGTCCAAGAAGCAGCACGTGCCTCACAACCTGTTACCACAGGCGTAAGTTTTGAATTGAGATTGCACACGTGTACATTTAGGACATTCGGTAGAGGCTTTTATGTAGGGATACCTACATAACTACGTACCATATAAATACATATTTATATTTTTAGTGTATCCACATTTTATCACAAGCTATGCTGTTTAAAAAACCGAAATATTATGAAGTAAGATAAAAACACAGTGCTAAATAGCTAACCACATCTTTGTCAGATGTAAAACATTCTACGAGTGTTTTATTTAATCAGCAACCTAAAATGAAGAAGTGTTCGAATACTCAAGTGAGCATTTCATTATTGTTTTGTGGTTTTATTAAAAAAACAATTCTGGAGTGTATTCGTGTTGCTTACATAGCTTTTATAAATACTTTATGCTTGAATTATGCGCGTTTGCTTTGTGGAAGTATGGCTAATATTGTATACGCATATGGCTAATATTCCACATTTATGTATTCTTGCCCTGTGCGTAAAATGTTAGTCTAAGAACGCCACTTTTGTGTTTTAGTCTTTGAAAAGATGACATTAATCACCGCTCACAGCAGCGCGTCTAGTGACCTCCTCGTGACCGCATATGTTTAGACACATTGCAGACACCCCAGCGGACTGGACAAAGGCCACAATACAGAGTCAAACATCTTAAACCGTGTCACAGAAAGCTGGATCTTTCCATAATTTCGGTTTAGAATATTTGAACTGATTTACGATGAGGTCAGTCGGTCGTTTTATTCTCTTAGTTTCGAAACGGTTTATTAGAAGGCGGTTTCTCACTTGTAGCTAGCAGACTCAACGGGTTTTTGAGCGTCTTGTTTCTCAGAATTAAATATAGATTTTCATTAGATTATATTGGTCTTGAAAGCTTGTACACTATCTTGTGTCTTAGGCTATGCCTCTCAGACAAGGAGTGCTGTGTTTCATTATGAAGAGACATAGATCTCTACTTAAAGACATGGTAAATGTCTCACGTGATATTGATGAGTTTAGTAGAAGGTGGATTATATGGCTTTGGAGATTCCTTCATCTTGCTCCAAACATGTCACAGGACTTCTAATGACCTATCTGTGTTAAGACTGTAGATGAGAATGGTTTCTGAGACACTTCTCCAAGATATGTGTGGGGTCCACCTCCTCCTTTCTATGTCCAACTTATTTTGCTAAGATGACATAACAGAGAGAGAGAGAGAGAGAGAGAGAGAGAGAGAGAGAGAGAGAGAGAGAGAGAGATGACCTGTGACCTTTTTGCTGTTTTGAACACATAAAACCAGTATACCACACGTAAAACCAGATACTCACAGGTGGCCTTGGGTCTATATACAGGACATACCTAATCCTGCTCTTCTACCAAACTCTGTCACTGCAAGTGTCCTCTACTTTTCCTGAATGTTCATGCCATGTTGCATTACCTGTAATACCACCGAGAGTATTAAGATGACAAGCAGACTGAATGATCTTAAAAAACAAAACTCAAGGCAGAAGTATTAAGGGCTTCTTTGCCTTGGCCCTGTTTTCTGTTTCATAGCGGGAACCTTTCATTGGAAGTCTTCAAATACAATAGAAGTTCTGTCAAAGCACAGAAACACCCATTAAAGGCACCTGGCATGACACACACCCCAGGACTATAATCAAAACGTGAAAGGTTTACCCAGCAACAGAACACTGTAGAAGGTCCAGGACATTAAAATGTGTAGAAGTCTGATTTGGTATACAAAGGAGAGACTTGGGACTTGGTGAGAATCCTTATAGTACAGTTTCCAGACTTTAAATATTACTGATGTGTTGGTCTGGTTCTTGTCACAGCAAAGAATCCTAAGAAACCATATAGGAAATGTAACCTTTTTTAACGTGCAATATATTCATATCTTTTGACTCCATTAAAAACACCTCACAAGAACCTTAAAAGCAAAGCTGCTATATGCTAACACGTTCACACATTTATGTTAAGTTACAAATGAACATATGTAATAGATCGCATAAGCAAAACATTTGTCATTATATACAATTAATATACACTGAACGTATTTTGACTATTTTTAAGTTTTCTAGAAGTTTAAAGGAATAATACGTAATAGAAACGCAATACGCAATACGCAATAGTTGATTATTAATATTATTTTCTTGTCATGAAAGACGTGGGAGTCGTGAAAGGAAATTAAATTACTTGTGTGATGGATTTCTTATATTTTCATTTAAGAAGGTCAAAATTTGAAGCCATAGCAATAGCAGTATATTTGGTAAACCAAATACGTCTGTAATTTGTGTTTCATAAAAAAAATCAGTTGCACCATTTAAATACTGAACAATACAAAGATTCACTGTCATCGATATTGTGGTCTTATAAGAGAACGTTTTGAAATTTGGATTCAATATTCCTATATCTCAGGAAGATAAATGAGAATGTTTTCTTTTTTGTCGGTTAATAACGCTACTAGCTCGCCGCTAGTGAAATGGCCGGCAACGTGCAAACGTGCAGCAGAACGGAAATCAACCTGCAAGCCCTCAGACGTCATAGAAAATAAAGACATTTCACGAGCTCACTGTCTGCTACACTTCAGCATGAACAATTTCACACCTGATTGATATATA
>JAOYMR010000002.1:9051861-9066934 GCA_025802075.1 Tenebrosternarchus preto | reverse complement strand
ACGGTCCATTAAGCCTGGGTTCTGGGGATGCGCTTCTCTGCTGGAGACCGGCGGACCTGGCTGGGTTCCCTCACCCCCCCCCCCCCCCCAAAAAAAAAAAAGATAAACAAATTGGTTATCCTGAAACAAGTGACAATAATCACAATAGGAGACAAAGCAGTTCTCTAGTACAAACACATATTACTGTAAAGTCATGATTGCTCTTATTCTAGAACAATCTGCCTGCTGCTGCCTCGCACATAGCTTTAAGGGTCGTTTCGGGGTGGGGGGGGGCACGGTGCAATAAAAGAGAAAAGCTCCTGATTGGATCCTGGTGGATTCGGGGGGGGGGGGGGCTTGCACTTCCTCGTCTAGCTTTGGCCGAGGGTGAGCAAGGGATAGCGAATTCCAGTCCGAGTCTGTGAACGTGTCACAAAAGCACCATTTGAATCAATGGGAATAATGCTATAGAATTGGGATCACTCTTTGAAATGACTCTCACTGCATAAAATTTTCACAATGTCTGTGAAATCACGTCATACAGTAGTCATTGCAGTAGGGGTTCCAGTCAACTATTGACGTTTTCCATTCCCTATTATTTAGTATTAATGGGCAGAGAGACGGAAATGGTCCATAATCGAAATGTAGTCTTGCCCGTAGGTTTTAAGAGATTAAGGAATACAGATACGTTTAGAATCTCTAGAGTAGAGAGCTGGGTAATACCTGTTTCTAATAGCAATAGTCTTGTTCTGTGCCTAGCCCGTGTTATCCTCCACTAATCATGGTCTTTCCAGTGGTTGTCAGCCATTTCTGTATCGGTAACATCGTATTTTAAGTAGCGCTATGTCTTACTGTGCGTAATTAGCCTATGCGCGATAACATGTTCCGAACAAAAAGCCAGACTGTGTGCTTATTTCTGTCACCACTGAACTTTCCCTGACCGATACATTATTAATGATCCACTTCATTTCTGTTTGTTTGTTTACACCAAAGCCAGTTCACTTCACTTTCAAATCCAGCGTGCATGCCTTAAAAAATAGACAAAAATGTTCAAAACATATCTCTTCAATTAGAAACAGATATGCTGCTGACCGCTGAAATAACCAAATGTGAAAAGTTCGATCTTCTGGAGGGTGAGAGCAAGTCTGGTTTGCAGTGACCTGCACTGCTGCACTGTGTAAACAGTGTACACCCAAAACAGGGATCCTCGAGTTTCTTTCCCAGCTGTTTGTCTTTGTTTTATGTGATAATGTTTCTCTCATCACAAATGCAAGATATATGTACTGGACTCTGTTCAAATGATTATAATAAATGCATTTATATATTATATCTACACGTATTTTCTGTCTAAACATGTGTTTTATGGACACATATGCATATCGGATGTAGTGAGCCTATAAACAAATCTTACATACAAAACAGCAAAAACTATTTTAATATTGCACCTTTTGTAAAGTTGTAGAACTCCAATACATAAACAGGTCTTGTTTTTGTTCAGTCTGAACAGAGACCTCTTGTGGACATTTGTCACAACCACAACAATAGGCTGATATGCTCTTGAACACCGTACATTTACATTATTAAGCATTTGACATTTTTATATTTTTTATTGGGTACTTCTCCAGAGTGACTTACGGTTTCTTCAAGCATCTAAAAGAGGTAGAGGTGAATACAACATTAGAAGTCTTGCTCAAGGACTCTTAAGGGTATAGAATAAAAGCCCTCACTCTTGACGTAGCAAATGTCCCCCACAGGAGAGGCAGTACTGTTACCCACTACACTATACCAACCATGTCAGCTTGGGCTGATATGTTCTCTTTGTGCTTTATCATGCTTACAGTAGTCATGACAACATCGCTCCCCTGCACAGCAGCCCGTATTGTAGTAAAGTGAACACTGAGATTCTAAGGAACAGTCTTACTTTTGGTTGCTATGACACTTTTTTTGTTGTTGTTGTTTAATGTGTTTTTCTTGTCTAATGTAAAGGCCTGAACTTTAATGGTCAACCTCAAAAAAGCAAAGTTCTCCTCCACCCACGTTCAGGTTCCAGTCCTGTGCTTCTGAAAGCTTGTTTCCTGGGCTTTGGCCTTCAGAAACCATAGGAGTGAATGACTGGTGCGATAGAATTCTTCCACTTATCTCTCTCTCTCTCTCTAGCTCCCTCTCTCTAAATCTCTCTCCCTCTTTCACACACACATTAGCCCTCACATTTGTGCTAATGTAGGACAATACATAAAGTAAGAAAAGGTTTCCAATCTATGCTAAGCTACTATATCATATGATCACATGTTACGGTATATAATTATATCTCAGTCCTCTTTTTAATTAGCTCCCTTATTTATGCAGAAATCCTGGAGATTAACATAAAGGGTATAAAAATAGAACCTTGAGACACTGTATTGTGTGAGTGTGTGTGCAAACATGGAGGGGTAACTCATAAATGCACCTTTTAAACGCACACACACAGATTAAGCATTAAAAGGACCTCTGTGTGTAAGACTAGAAAGAGGAGGTGCTTTAGCAAAGTTCAAGCAGAGGAATTCTGCATCTGTCTGCATTCATCTCCAACACTTCTGCTCTAATACTTCTGCACACTCTCCAGCCTCCATGAGACAACGGCAGTCCACAGGTAACCTCCTTTTTCTACCTTTCCTCACCTTTCATACCTTTTCTACCTTTCCTCCTCTATGGAGCGTCTCCCGCCTTCTCTCACTTTCTCATATTACAGGACTTGATCTTATTAGTGCTGGTTGAGTTATCTGATTTCTCACAGGTCCTGCTGAAACTCCATGTACGTTCTCTCTCAGTAACACAGAATGAGCTGTATATAGACTGTGTTTATGTACGCTCTCTCTCAGTAACACAGAGTGAGCTGTATATAAACTGTGTTTATGTTGTAAAAGACTGACGCAAACAGTTATGCTATATTGTATCAAAACTATAATATACACTGTGTCACTGTGAACGTTTGACAGGGAAAATGAGAATGATGGAGGTGGAGGTGTGTGAGTGGAGAACTCCACTCGCTCATGCACTGTTGCCCAGGCATCTGTTCACCTGCCCTAAATGCCCCCAGTGTTCCCTGACTGTCAGGACAGGGAGGATATTCTAATAAACTTCATTCACAATGAGTCCATCTTGACCACGCTAAGCTTTGTGGGAAGGGAAGAGAAGCTGCTATTCATCTTTAACTGATAACACTGCCCCTTTTGAGGTTTGATGTTCTTGCCAAATGTTCATGCCAAATGGTTCTCTTCAGGACCTTCAAATTCTGCCCAGCTGTCAGATTTAGAGAGCAAGAAAGATTAGATAGATGATTAGTTAGATAGTTAGATAGATGATTAGTTAGATAGTTAGATAGATGATTAGTTAGATAGTTAGATAGATGATTAGTTGGATAGTTAGATAGATGATTAGTTGGATAGTTAGATAGATGATTAGTTGGATAGTTAGATAGATGATTAGTTAGATAGTTAGATAAATGATAGCTTGGTAGACTAAAGGAGTTGCTTCTTTGTCATTTCAACTGAATGCTTTCTAAACAGAACAAAACCAATAGCAATTTTGATGGCCGAACACTTTTGCAAGTGTACCCAGGTCAAACCTTCGAATCGCTAAGGATTTCACATTCTGTACGTCATAACTCTTATGTGTCATGAGGGCCGAACTGCGAGGTGCATCCTGAGAATTATGCTCTTGCTTTATGGAGAACCAAGGCTGTTCCCAGCTTGAGGTAAACACATTCTCCACCAGCTCTTCTTGCTCCCTGCTTTCACAGAATTGTAAGTTCTCTTTTGGAAACATTGTGTTATGAACAGAGCCTTTGTTTTGGACACACGCAAACGTTTTATCTGTGGATACACTCAGTGACCTGTTCATCTTGGTTCTTACTTGGGTTATAAATGTTAGTTTGAGTGCTAAATGTTATATATATGTGCAACTATGTCATTTCTGTGTTCCTGATATTATACATTTTACAATGAACTGAAAACAGCCATTTTCTATTGTGACACTAGTTAAAGTTGGGACTCATATATTTTGTCTTAATGTACTATTGTACTAATGTACTATAGCAAGTCCTGTCAAAGCACAGGACTGTTGTAGCACAAAATTATCTTAATGTCCACAAACATACCCACAATTCTGTGGAAGCCTCTGGAAGGTGTAGTAATTAACCTGTGTTGTTAGGGATTTTGTAATGCACAGGTAAAAGTCCTCCACCCATCTATCATTCTTGGATAGTCATTTATGGTCAGACAAGACTAAGGTCTAAGGACAACATGTGCTAATATTTAATATAACATTTTCAGGATTTTCATCAGATTGAGGTTTTAGACCATCAGGTAACCACATGGGAACACTGGTTGATCAGTCAGTGAGAAAGTTAAATGTCAAGTTAGGTCTGTGGAGTTTCCATGAAGGTTGGCTCAGACTGACTTTTGTTCAGCGTGCTCAAGTAAAAGCTACAGACAGGTGTATGGCCATCAAAAGTACATATCTGATCCCTGATCAGATGTAAAAAAGTTGTTTTTAATCATATAAGAGTAAAAGAATGTTGTTGCTGGAGTGCTTTTGATTACGTCGCTGTTCTTAATGATTTGTTTTTATTTTTTCATGCTAGGAAACACTATGGAACTCACTGTGTAAGTGGCAAACAAGTTTGTTTTTATAGCTCTGTAATAGTTAGTATTTTCTGTCCTGTCCTACCCCGCCCTACCCCATGTGCACACTAACTTACCCTTCACACTAACTTACCCTTCACACTAACTGACCCTTCACACTAACTGACCCTTCACACTAACTTACCCTTCACACTAACTTACCCTTCAGCTATGAACATAAAGACTTTGCACCCTCTGCCCCTGTCAGAACTTACGTGCACAGGCGCCTCTGACAATATGTCTGCCGTCCAACGTCCAATCAGCCGCCTGCTGGTTCTGATGATAGCCGACTGGTTTATGGATTTACAGTGTTATACTGCACCTCATTGGCTCTTAGCAGCAATGTAAGAGCTTATCAAGTGGATGGTCTATTCTTTTAATGTGCTCTAAGCAGGTTGGTCTTCAATCCGAAGGAAGGGGTAGATAATCCAGCCATGGTCGTTACTGAAGATTCAGGTATGGAATGCTTAGTTTAACCATATTTGGCAAATCTATTTTACATTTTTGTTATGTTGTCTGAAAAATATATATTAACTGTTCTCCTGAGTTAAGATGTTAAAATCCTGCATTTGATTGTAAGTTGAAGAGAGGAGACAAGACAGAGCAGAACAATTCATTATACTATGTGAACAGCGCATCACATTGTCTCTAAGAGTAACCTTCCTGTGCAGTAAGTGTGTCGAGACCCTCACCCCGGCTGTGTGTACTGAAGAGAGAGGAGGGGGAGCATTTCGGCTTCCACCTGCGTTTGGAGAAGGGGAGTCCGGGTCATGTGATCCGGCAAGTGGAATTATTGGGCGTGGCCAGGAGGAGCGGGCTGAGGGATGGAGATCGCCTCCTGGAGGTCAACGAGGTGTTCGTGGATGACATGGAGCACATGGAGGTGAGAGATCCACATCCCCACTCCAGGCCCCAAGATTACTGGAACTCCTATGTGAATCACTATGTGATTCAAATCCTTGCATGTATGTTCTATGTCAAAGGCATGATATCATCAATAGTTTGGTGTCCAAATCGTACCATTCCTCATCTGCCAAGTCTATTGTCTCTCTTTATCCTTCTCACAGATCGCTCGCAGGATCCTGGTCAGCGGGCCCCAGTTGTGTCTCCTGGTTCTGGGCAGTGAGGAGTATGAGCAAGCCGTGGCCCAGGGCTGGAACCTACGAGAGGTGGCCAGAGCCCAGCGGGGAGACGCGTGGAGGCCCCCACGCCTCTGCCACATCACCCGAGACTCTGGGGCTGGCTTGGGCTTCAGCATCCTGCCCGTGGAGGGTGGGAATCAGCCAGTTTCATATCTCATCAGGAACCAAACACACACACACACACACACATGGACACACTTTGCATCAGCCCACGCACCAACTTCCATTTTTACATCACTAAGTGCTTTTCTGTTGTTTGTCTCTCACCTGTCATACATATGAGTAGCACCGTGTGAAGATCTGTTATGATGTACTGGTTTGTAACATGTGTGCCCCCTGTAGGTGAGAAAGGGAAGTTCACTATAAATCCAGTAATCGGTGGACCTGCAGAGAAGGCAGGAGTGAGAATGGGAGATCGGCTTGTTTGGATCAATGGTGGCATAGCTAGTGAACTCCCTCACTCTGCTATCAGCAAGCTGGTGGGCACATATAACATTTACAATGCATATAACCTTTACTGTGAAACAACAGCCTTTCAAATAACAATAATGTTAAATACTGCAAAAGCGCCAAAGTGGTTAATTTACATAAACCTAAAGCCTAAAGCAAGGTGGTAGCAGTGATGTTTCAGCAAATCCTCATAGATTTATCATTTCATATATCATATTTAGAGAGAACATTATGAGAGGGAACATCCTAAGAAGAAATGTCATGTACGAGCTGATTAGTGCGTCTTATCATATTGCTAAACCACTGACGTTCGCGTGATCAGAACTTCAGGCTGCTGCTGCGGCGCCGATTACCTCCGACTTTCTCAGGTGAAGAAGTGCAGCGATCACATGACCGTGCTGGTGATCGACAGCGAGAGCGAGAGGAGTTACGCGCGCAGGGGGATGCCGGTCGTGCCGGCCGTAGCCGACGCTCAGGGCATGGTGCACAAGCCTCGAAGACTGCGGCTGGCACAGGGCCACTCGCGTTACGGCTTCCTGCTCAGACAGGAGAGGAGACCAGCAGGACAACTAGGTGTGGATGCAGGCGCACAGGCCTGCGCCATCACTCACAGCAGCGGGTTTTAAAGGCTTTGCTGCCATGTAATGGCTAACATTCAGAATATTGTATACCATAGGTGTGTGTGTGTGTGTGTGTGTGTGTGTGTGTGTGTGTGTAGTTCACATGCTGCGGGAGGTGGATGCAGGCAGTCCTGCGGAGGCAGCAGGTCTTAAGAATGGAGATCTCCTGCTAGAGGTTAATGGGGAGTCCACTGATAGCATGAGTCACGAGGATGTCGTTAGCAAAATCAGACAGAGCGGAAAAAGCGTTTCCCTCACGACTATGTCTGTCCAAGGCCAAGACTTGTACAATCAGGTGGGTGTGGTGGATGCATTAATCAGGGACTCAGGAATCAGTATTTTTCAATGCAGACAAAGTAGTTATTCACCTGTAAAACCTGGTATCAGTTGATCATAATTCATTCGAAAGCATAGTTTAATGTGAGATGTAACCATACACTCTGTCTCAACATGCACTTGCATGCTTATAGGAATACTTCAGCCCTGAGTGACAGCATTGTTAACAGCTAATAGATACTAGTAGGGACTGTTAGCATTGTGCACTGAAGGTCATTTTAACAAGCCCCTGCAAGCTTAGCAAAATTAGCATGGTTGGACAAAATATTCATCTAAGTCTCTAATTAATGGTCATCTTTTTTGTTCTTTAACATTTGTTTTAGCTGGGTCTGTCTCCTCTGCTCTTCTGTGAGGACTTTGACTTAAACGAACAACGAGACAGCCCTGCTCCGCAGGAGAGGAGTCCAGGAGCTCAGAAGCTGCCAGCGCCCTCTGCTGGAAGCCAGGAGGAACGGCAGGAAGAGCCCAAACCTAGAGTCTGTGTGCTACAGAGAGGCGCTGCAGGTTTCGGATTCCATTTGGGCTGCAGCCAACAGAAACCTGGCACCTTCATAAACCAGGTACAGAGACTCCTGGTTTAAGGACGCTCTTTGACTAGGCAGTTCATAGGAACCTCAGATTATTTTTGGAAAGTTATTAACTGATAATTACATGGATAACAGAACGCCCTTACACTGTGTTTACAAAAGCAATGAGTTGCCTTTATATTATATTATATTATATTATATTATATTTGCAGGTAGTAACAGGGGGTCCTGCAGAGAGTTCTGGTCTTCTGCAGGGTGATGTGGTAATGGAGGTAAATGGACAGAATGTAGAGGAGGAATGTATAGAAGATGTGATTTTACTCATGAAGAAAGGAGGAAGCTCTCTTTCCTTGTTGGTTTGCAACAGACCAGGTGATGAACAGGTCCATCACAGCAGAAACAGTAGTTAAGGCCTCTGAGGTATGATATACATGCATTACACACACACACACACACACACACACACACACAAACAAATGTGAGTCTGTCGTCTATAGCGCAGATGCATTAATCCATAAAAAATATGCAGGACACCTTCTGAAGACTTGTGAGAAGCTTCTGGATCCATGGGACCAGTTTGCCGTAGAAACACCTCATCTCATATCTGAAGGACAGACTGTGAGCAGGCAGGGCTTTTGAGCTGGACAGCGGTGTGTACTGAAAGCAGTCCTTTTGAGGAAGAAAGTCTGGGAAGCTTGTGACCTGTTTTCTAGGTGGACTGAACTTGAGTGCAAGTAACTCACAAGTGGAAACTGTAATTATCTCTGCATCATTGTAGAATTTCTGAATTAAAAAAACCATCATAACAAATGAAAACATAACAAACGAACAAATAACATGATTATACTTGTTACAAGCTGTATTATTGTGAATAATGTTATATCCAATTAGATATTAATGACAATCTATAATCTGATGGATTATAGATTAACCTAAATATATTTAACTACCATAACAGACATATATCTTTATTTTTTTCAACATCTTGGGCACAGAATCATACTCTGTAAATGATGCTTCAGTATCAGTGTTGAGTCTAAAACATTCTCAATGTAATTATCATCTTGGATAACCTATTATGAGTATGTTTAAATTATGTTGCTATTTTTATGAATGTGCAATAAACAAATAAACTATCTAAACAAACCTGCTTTAAAATAGTTTCTCTGAGCAGGCACTTGACTTCTAGTTAAATGATAAAGTGTTACAGTTGTTCTGAACTGCTAAAAGACTAAACCCATGCATCACAACTCTCAGCTGCCAAAACTCATTTATTGAATGAATCACTCTTTTCACAAAACCATAAACAATTTTCACCTACTTTGATACAATTTTCATATCTGAAATCTTTTTGCAAAACTCGAAACACATTCTCACTGACAAAAACACATTCCGCATGGTAGTGCACTTTGAAAAAACACAGACCGCAAAGGTTAAACACAACAAACACACTCTTGTCATTGTTAAAACACTACAGGTGAAAATTGTGCACACATCCAATCAGTGATTGGGGTGGAACTTGGTAGATAAACAGGATAAAAGTCCATTCAAATGCAATTGACATTTCTGAGCTGCATTGTGACTATAGCAATAGAGGACAACAATAGAAGAGGAAGAGGAGTGTTCGAGGAAGAGGAGTACGTGTTAGAGGACGCCCAAGAACAAGAACAGTTGCATCATATGAAATTAGAGCAACAATTCCAGATCTTGTTTTGGTCCATGGAATGAGGGAAGCAGGACAACCAGATTTATGTAGATTTTCCGTGGCTTCCACAGTCAGGACATTCAGAGGAGAAAACCTGAAAGGTACAGCACAGTGCAGTAATAGTATACAGTGTTATAGCTCAGTGCAGTAATAGTATACAGTGTTATAGCTCAGTGCAGTAATAGTATACAGTGGTATAGCTCAGTGCATTGCTGTAGCAAGCAGTACAGTAAGCAAAGCCTTTAATACTGAACAATGACCTCTTCTGTAGAATTGAAAGACGGCCATGTGAAGGTGAAAGGTCACGTGTGTTCCCAGAACAACAGGAGACTCTTATTGTTCACACGGTTCTTTAGAATAATACAATTCGACTGAGTGAAACACCACAACAGGTTATTGAAGACAATATCTATTCTGAAGAGATCAACAGTGTGAGCCATAGCACAGATGTGTCCTGCAGCATGATCACGTAGGGATGAAACAAACACAGAGTACCGTTTGAGCACAACTTAGAAAGAGTGAAAAAAAGAAACAATGTTAATGTGTGCCAGTAAGTGTGGATTTACAGTACAGTTACACTACATACTAGCATATATACTATATTGTATGTAAAGCACCACATGTATACAACATGAGGTGTGCCATGATAGGCAGGCATGTCTATAATTGCATGTTGCCCAATTACGTTGTGACCTCTTTGTGTGGTTGGCCAGCCTCATCCAAATATATACATTCACGGGATCTCTCCATGTTTTCCAATTCAAGCATTCTCTATACACACAATGAAAACAGACCCAAATGAGTTTTGTGAGCGGGCATCAACAGAAAAGAGGTTCTGCATTGTGAATGTAGCTTATTGTTTTGAGTTCTGTGTTTATTTTTTATTTTTTTGACAAAAGGAGAGAATTCAGGAAACATATCAGAAATTGTAAAATGTTCTTGTAGTTAAGATCCCATATTTTCCTATTTGCAGGTATCGCTCATATAGCCATTAGGTCAGAAGAATTAGATTCCATTTAAAATACTGCACAGACACAGATGCAACAACTCGAATAAATCGATTATTCATAATGCAAATACAACGTAAAGCCTCCAGCAATGACTGCTTAAAGATGCGCAACCCGCCGTATTTTGCTTCAGTGACAGGCGCTTGACGTTCACTGGTCTACATTCCCATAATAGTAGGCCAATTATGCGCCACTGATTGCTTCTATAGAGTTCGTTTTCAAGTGAATTATATTCTTAACGTTTTTCTTTCTTTACTGAAATAAATAGCTTTTGCGTGTAGACAATGCATCTTGTTACATCTAGCTCCAAAAGTCTATACTTGTATTTTGTAGGCGTTCTCTGAATTTACGTCAGGCATGTATTTAGCCTTGACTTCGTAGAGGTCCTTCGCTGTAGGTGACATTCATCTGTAGGGGCATACACTGCACAGAGAGGAGTCGAAAATTGCCCTTTTAACAAGAAGAAATGGCACAGGCGGTACAGAAACTGGTTGCTAAAGTACCAGGTTTGGTTGGCGGTAAGACATTTTGTATGTTATATAATCTAAACATAAGCTAATATTATTAATTAATGGGTTAGCTAGCTAACTAGCTACTTCTGGTTGTGCTTTCAGATAAGCGGTGGCCACATCCTACAGTCTGTTAGAAAGTCAAGTTGTTAGCAAGGAAGCTAGCTCTCTAAGATGCATTCCTTTGTACATCAGTGTGTATGTCTTTGAGTTCATTGTATAGCCAAAAGCTGTCCATTACGGTGCTATAAGTCTTAGTTAACTCTGCCTTTATACAAGTATGTTAACACAGCTAGCTAGCGTGTCGTTACGGTTACACATTTAGCTAGTAAACTAACTGCCGGGCTAGGATGTAGCTAGCTAGCTAGTAGTCGGCTCGTTATTCTTCATTTCGCAAGTGACAATGTAAATGCAGCTATACCAGCTAGCTATCTAGCTACGTTAGGCATAAATGCATACACAGCAACATAAGCATTAACTGCCAAACAAAAGACTTATCATGGGAAATTTGCTGGTTTTGCAGCCGCTATAACCTACTCAAGGCCCAGGCTAGCAACATTCTGGTATTACGCCCGTGTTGAGTTGGTGCCACCTACCCCAGCCGAGATCCCCCAAGCAATCGCCAGAGCCAAGGAACTTATGAAAACCTTTCAATCCGGACGTCTCGGTCAGACCACTGTCAGAGTGAGTACATTTGATCACAAGTCATGATGACCCTATAGCTACTACTCTTAATGCATACGTTTTAAATCATACTCGAGTCTATACTAATCGATACTCATTTCACAATACGGACATTATATTGTTATATTATGCACGATCCATACTCTACCCTATTTAAAATTTATACTCCTTTTACATTTTTTAATCTTTATTTTAATACAATGTGTTCATTTTTTTATCAGTATTATGGTTGAGCAGTCATAAAGCATTTTACTGCTGAATGTACCATGTGTATGTGACAGACAAACCTTGATTTGATTTGGTTTCAAGTCAGACAGAACCCTGTACTATAAGTGAAGGCAAAGTGTGTTAAGAATGCATCAGCACTTTATTTCAGGGTGCAAATCAGTTAATGATGCATCGTGGTACTAGGCTGTTTTACTTTACAAAGTTAATATTTGTGAAGTTAAACTTGTATAAATGTTTTTTTTTTCCAGGATGCTATGAGGAATGGTCTAGTTGCCACAGAAGTTCTGATGTGGTTCTACATTGGCGAGATCATTGGAAAGAGGGGCATTGTGGGTTATGATGTGTAAATGTGAACATGTAAATGTCCTTGTTGATTCTTTCCATTGTTGTTTTCCCATTTGAACTTCTTGGAATCCAGGAACTAAATAAATGTCTATTGTTAAACAAAAATGCCTGTTTGCTTTTGCACATGACAAATTAAATAGTTAATGTAGAGATTTCACCGATTCAGTTCATTATTCCATACTTTTATAGTGTCCAATCAGAAACAATCTCTCATATAGATACTCATGTCAAGCACTTCTTATTTTGGTTCTTTTGTCAATCTCTTTGAACTTGAAATGTACCTTATTGCCAAATGTTTTATTTTTAAACTGTGTTTTAATTTTAATGAATGTGCAGTGTTGGCTTTAAGTAATTATAAATTACAAAGGCTAGCAAATTACAAAGAATAACCTATAAGCTTTGGAAGCTTTATAATGCAAGTGAATTTTGGGGTTACTGAGCTAATTTTGTGTTCATGTTAATATAGCACCGATTAAGTAAAAAAAACAAAGTTGCCCAATGATTTAATAAAAGATTAAACCACCTTCATAGGATAACCCTATTTAGACAGAACTGCTTAGAAATGTTGCTTTTAGGTACTGAAATTATTTAAAATAGTCATTAGCAAATTATCATGGAGGATGTGGGTTATATAACTGGAATATAAAAAAAATACAAAAAACAAGCAACAAAATCAAACTCAAATTCCCTGCCTGCTCAGTCTGTCCTTCAGATATGAGATGGGGCTTTTCTAAGGCAAGCTGGTCCCATGGATCTAGAAGCTTCTCACAAATCTTTAGAAGCTGCCCTGCATATTTTTTTAAGGATTAATGCATCTGTGCTGTGTGGATGATGGACTCACATGTACCTTTACCTGCCATTTTAATGGTCATGTTATAATGGACATTTCTTCACGCTCTCGACTTTCCGACAAGGTCTGGGCAATTTTTTCCAAATATCTGCGGAAACTCTGCCGTATTCCTTCGGGGTCTTCTTCCAGGTTGGAGTGAATGAGGGTCAACTTGTTTAACGGAGGAGCTAAACAAAGAACAATTAACAGAACAAAATATGTATTCCTCGTGCTCATGCTCGGTAATGTCATTCGTCATCCTCCTGACTGGTAACTTATATGCCAATGGAATAAGTTTGCAAAGCCTTTGCTTTTCGATCTTACCCAGTTGTGGATGTGATGTATCTGCTCCATCCCCAGGCTTGTGGTGCGCTATGAGCAGGCACTGGCCTACCTGTAGGCCTTGTGATGAAATGAAGGTGGAGTACCAGGTTTCTAGTTCCTTAAGATGGCTTGGAGTGTCAGAGTTGAATACAATGACTACCCCACTGGAGTCCTTCATCACAGCTGGCCAGCATGCTTCAAACCTATTGAAATGACCAAAGCAGTCTATGAAAGATCATATTTAAAAAACAACAGTTGCATGATTTGAGACTGTATTAACTGCAAGCCCAAATCATTCATATCTGGAAAAAAAATATTTGTAGAAATACAGACCTCTTTCTAACCAACATCATTTTAAAAAGGCTACTGAACATAACCATAACCTGAAAGCAAAGTGAAAGATTTCAAGGTTTATGTCTTATCTCATTTCCTTGAAATTATAGTCTCTTATGAAGGAGGTCCCCATTAATGGAAAAATGAGAATCTATTCAATTATAATCCCTACTTAGTATGTATTGAATGAGAGCACATTAGAGTTCTCTTTCTCAATCATTTAAAAAAGCACACAAAAGTACAATTTTACTTTAATTTGTTTTCCCAGTAATTCTTTTTTCATTACAGTATTTATGAACCATACATCGAAATGCAACGGTACAATGTAAAAAAAATAAAAATACACATGAACAGAATACACATTTGCACAGTCGTGCAAATAAACGAAAGAAGGTCAGTATGATGGTCTATGTGCATGTGGTAAAGAGAGCGTGTGAATATATATAAAGGTAGAAGCAACTCACTTAAAGTCTCCCGCACAATCCCACAGTTCCACCTCAAAAGCAGTGTCTTTGGTGCCACTTCCCAGATTTTGTGATTCAAACTCCAGTATCCTAACGAAATGTGTAAAACTTTTGTCAAAAAATCATTCCACGACAAGAACAAAACTACTACATTCGATTACATTTACACTGAACTGGATTTTAAAGTGAATTAATGAACTTAATTAAGTTTTCACCACACCTCACACCTTGTGTCGGGCTGTAATCTGACCCAATTGTCTCTACTGTGTCAGAGAGAAAATTTGCCAATACCGTCTTCCCACACTGTCAACATTAAAATACTGTTTTAAAATCAGTTCTAACAAAAACAAACTGGATCGTTCTACTAAACACAAGTAAGATTAATAAAAACTATGACCGTGCTCACCTCACGAGGTCCAATTAAAAGTATTTTCGCTTTTAACATATTGAGAAGTTAGCAAACCATATGGCGGTTATAAATTAGGTGTAAATTATTAGAGAGAGGTCTTAGCAACGAGATGGCTAGGTTAAAGAGCTATCTACCCTCCCTACCTAATTAGGTTACTGTCTGTGTTGATCTTTCTTTCTGGTATCTTACTGGTGCAGGGATGCCTGTTCATTAAAACGAAACTCCTGTATATCTTATAGATCTTCGTTTTATACTTAAAATGACACGATGGTATTAGAATTAGGAAATGTTTATCTATCTAACGCTAGCTAGCTAGCCAAACATCTCGTTGTCAAGGCGCTGTAGCTGAAAACGAATCTCATGTTTCGCAACTACAGATTCGCGAATATGGACTAAATGCCGAATTAGTCTGAACGTGAGTGATGCACTGAAATGAATATAAAATGTACTGATGAACATGTAATTAAATATTGGGTAAAATGTTTACCCCCCCCCCCCCTCTCTCTCTCTCTCTCTCTCTC
>JAOYMR010000002.1:9033033-9051766 GCA_025802075.1 Tenebrosternarchus preto | reverse complement strand
TATATATATCTGTCATACTGTGTACTTACTTAATTACACAAAGAACACAGCAGTTTTTTGTGATCCAGGGGTTCCCCATGATGATCTCCAATTTTATCTTAGCTCCAACAATCTCGTGAATGAAACTTAAACAAAAGCTTCTCAAAGTTCTCAGGACATTCAGAACAGATGATTAAAGCCAGACTGCAACTGTAACTTCAACTCTGCTGGATGGCAGATAAGAGTAGATTTCCATCAGGATCAGGATGGACCCTTAATAGAGTTGCTCCAATCCCATCCCTAAGAACTTTGTGTGCTGTTTGTTTTTGGACTTTTTTGCACCCAACTGAGATTATTATGAATGACTTCATGATCTAAATCAGATTTGTTAGAATCCAGAGAAGACAGAGCATGGATTTGCTGACTCTGGCACATCAGCTTTGTCCATGTTGTCTTTTAACTCTGCTCTTTACCTCTTCTTGAGAGGTTTGTCTACAGTGGTGCTGTTTTTTTCCCACTGTAAAGGAAGGGGTTGGGATCATGTTTCCTTCCTAACGGCTCTGGATGCAAGAACAGTCATTGGAAAAGAGCCACACTGAGGCAGTTTGCTTTCTTTCCAAATGGTTCTGTGGATCTTGTGATTTTCATTTACAAATAGAAATAAAAACACTACCAATATAATATGCATCTGACAGAAATTGTGAATTGAACTTGATTTAAAGTAGAAAATTAGTCTTGGCTTTTTTTCCTTTTGCTAGTACTCTGTACTGAAACTCTGTACTGACAACACTGATGCTACTAGGCTATGCTTTATAAACATGTTTATCAGTAAAATAGTACCATTTATACACAGCACACATTTGATAATGCAAACTTTAATTTGAATATCAAGGTCATTGTTCACAAATAGTGTACTTTGTTTATCAGAAAGAGAGCTGTGGCATATCACATTTGGATAAATACAAGGTTTAGTGTTTAAAACAATATTAATAGAAAAAGATCAGCATAACATAGCATGTTTGAATAACATTTTGGGGTGGGATTAAGCCTAAATAAATTGTAGCAATTTACAAATCAAACAACAAAATCAAACATTTACTGAGTTTTTCCACATAATGACATGATACTTGAAAGCAACATAAGAGATAAAACATGACGTAAAAAAACATAACAATAACAAGAACCACTTCTGAAAAATATCCACTCCTTCATTCTGGGCTTCCTGCGAAAACACAGATCCTTCATTTCAGTTGGCAGATCTTAACAGATGTTCCGACGCCAAACCCGGGGTAGAGGGGCTCAGTGAAGGTGGTCTCGAAGCGATGCAGGCATGTTATGGTCTCGGCAATGGTGTAGAAGGCCAGCACCCCTGCACTGTGGTCCAAGTACACTCCTATCCTTGGAGAGTAAGGCGCACTGATGGGTTTGTCCACCCTGTTGTGCCAGGCGGAGTAACCTGTGTCAGAGCACAGGAGGCTCCAGGATTTATCATTGTAACCCAGCAGGCACAGGGACCCTTTGCCTTTGCGGCTAATGCCCCGATAGGCCACGCCCACGGAGAACTCCCCACTCCACTCAATCTCCCAGTAGAAGCGGCCGCCGGACAAAGCCTCGCGACACAGCACCTGCGCAAAGTTGTCGAAGCGCTCCGGGTTGTCGGAATACGGCTGGAGGCTGCGGGTCCGTGATACTTTCTTGTTGTTCTCGGACAGGTAGAGCTCTTTGTAGGCTGTGTTGGGATCCAGTCGGAGCTGGCAGAAGTCTGCAAACAGCACAAAGGAATCTGGTTACCGGTATCTCGCCAAATGTCAATATCTATACCATTCAGGCCTATTGTAAATGTATTGGACTACTGGCAGAGGATGTCAAGAAATCAGCGTGGAAGTAGTGTGGGATACAAAGACAGGATGTTATCTGAGAACAAATGCAGTCCTTCATCTTAGAGAAAGCATTCATGGAAATGATTGGACAGGCCTCTTACATTTCAGAAACTCAGACCGGCTCCTGGGATGTTGAGGTGGGGCACTGTCTACTGTATGGATCTCTTTGACTACAAAAGCAGAAAGAATTGGGACACAGTGTCTTTACAAATGTTATTAATACGACTTGCTTTGTTTTCTTTTACAGAGGCCATGTGTTCAAATATCTGAATAACGAAGCACAATTTGAAACGATCCTCATCATGCTGGCGCCTCACCTCGGCTGCTCCTCTCCCGGACCGTCCGATTCTCCACCGTGTAAACAGGCACTTCGTTCACTGAAACACATGACAAAAGCACAATTCAGCACAGTTCAGACAAGTTTGAATCGCAGTCATTACATATATATTCCAACTCACGCAGTCTGGCCCAGATTTTTTTGCTGTCTGAAGTGTGTGTGCACCACTGGAGATCATATACACATATACATTAAGAGAGCGAGGTGACACTGAAAAACCCCATTAGGTGGCATGTTCCATGGAAACACCTTGCTTCACCCAATCAGAGACACGGCCTTTGTGTACTATACACTAATCGTGCTACTACGTGTTCTTTAGTCTGATTCTTTGATCACCTGACCGATCCACTGCATTTTGTAATGTATGTTTATGTGGACTGCACACTTTTCCATGGTAAGAATAATTCCATGCTAACATTGATGTTTGTCAGTAGGATTTTACCGCTCAACAGTGGGCTGATGTCTTTTTTAATGGCCTTTTGGTTATGTGAGACGTGGGCTCATACCTGACTTTGAGACCTTCAAAAGCTCTTCTCGACCCAGCTCCTCGAGCCTCTCTTTGATTTCAGCTACTGCCTTCCTGGCTGCGCTGAACGAGAAGTCAGGATTGAGAGACACTTTGGGGATGAAGCCATCATCGGTTGGAGTGCAAAGATAGTTGAAATTCTGTTTCGGAAAGGACAAAAACAAGTCAAAGAAGAGGACACTGTTAAACTCTTCTTCTCAAAGTATAAAACTGTGTGATAAACGCTGAAATGGTAATATAGATTTTCAGCATAGTCTACTGGGATTGAGGGCCAAGCAGAGGGGTGGAGTAACTGGGGGTCGAACCAATGAGCTGTATGTACCTGTAAGAAGTGAATGTGGTCTTCAGTACTATAGAGCTGTTTCAGACCCGTCTCCTTCTTCTTTAATTCCTCGATCTCCTGCTCGAGACGCTCCATCAGACCCTCAGCCTGGCTGAATGCTGCCTTCTCGTTGATGTTGATCAGCTTCGTGACCTCTGATCTCATCCTCTCGATAGAGGTGATCATCTCATCAAACATCTTCTTGCTCTCAGCCATGGCCCTTTGAGCTGAACTCTAAAAACAAATGTGTAGTTTGTAGTTCAGTTAGTATCTGTTTTGGGTAACTGTACAACATGTATAAACTACACAGTATCACTCATAATGTGACACTTTTTATTTCCTGCCTATTCATTTGGATACGTTTGCATGACCTTTGAAGTCATAACTTAACATATTAGACCAGTGGTTTCAGGCACTACGTGTAAACAGCTCATTTCTCTTTTATCAAACAAAAAGGACAATTATGGCTAAGATTCAAGGTTTATTTGTGCTGCCTGAGTTGAGGCAGTTATAGAGTTACTAAAAGAGATAAGAGTCCCCAGGTCACTGTTGCTCACGGGCTGGATAATGATACGCCCTTGGGCGTTGTAGCCCGGTGTGATATGTTACAGTTTGCTTTTCATCGATACAAGCAGGGGCCATTCTATACCAATACATGGAGATTGCGACCTACTTTCAGGGAGTCCACAGCTGTCTTCAGTTCCTCCAGTTCTTTGGTCCTCTGTTGGCATTTTTGTTTGATCTCTGCTTGGGAGACTCCAAGAAGTTTCTGTCAGAGAAAGACACACCCCATAAAAACACTTGAACTCCTTGAACAGTGGTTGGATTACACAAAGCATTTACCTGGTAAATGGTGTAATTGACCTTTCTGTTGTATTTCACTGTATTTATTTTTTGGTGTAAACTTTTCCATGTAGAGTAAACATTACTTCATTGGAAATCGTTATTATTTGGAGATTTAATGTGGTTTTCTATATCCTCAAAGACAGGATAAAGGAAGGAGCACGTGGGAATGCCAGTCATGCCAGGAATGTGAAACTAGCAGAGCCTGCCCTGTGGAGAGGCATTTCAAGGTGCACATGCTCCTCGGCCCCTCACAGAATGGAGAGTGCAGCGTTTCGGAGAGCCCACTGAATCATTCTTCAAGATAAGCTTGAAGGAATGTGGAGAATCTGGGAAGGGATGAATAAAGGGTGTGTGTGTGTGTGTGTGTGTGTATGTGTGTGTGTGTGTGTGTGTGTGTGAGACAGAGAGTGATGAAAAACAGGGGTTCTTAAATCTGGGATAAGGTTGAGAGAAAGGTCTCTCTAGTCACAACTGAATAAACAACCCCTTCGTAGTTGGTACCTGCTGGTTCCTTCTCTGGCAGAGGATCACAAGAAACAGAACTTCTCCAAAGTGTACCAAAACAATGAAGGTCAGCCTTTCATAATGTTATAATGGAAATAAACAGAAATATATCAATCAAGTTTTTGTTCCGTTTTTGAACTAAGATTCCCATCGCTTATCCTTCTTTTCATCTCATTTTTTCAAAGCTAGAACTTCCAGCATAGTCTGTGAACCAGAGTTTAATGCCACAAGACAGTCAGGAGACCTGCTGCAGTTTAATAGAGAAGGAATTCCTAAGATGTAATTGCAGGCTAAACCTTAAACATCCAGACAATCTCCCAGTTATATGTGTCTGTTGAAGGTGGATTTAGCAATTTAGTAGGAGGTCAAAGTACAAAAACTATTTTGTCTCTTTCTGATAGTATTGGGTGGAGATGTGTGTGTGTGTGTGTGTGTGTGTGTGTGTGTAGGGAGGTGGGGGGGAGTTGTGTAAGTTTTTGCTAGATCTCTCTAGACTCACATTCCTTTATCTGTGGGATCTGCCTCTCCCTACACCACAAACACCGACCATCCCTTTTCCATCCATTCCCTCTCCTACCCCGACAACATGAAAGCTGTTCTTTTCTGAGGAAAAAAAAACAAAACTCAAAAAATCTAAAAACATTTTCAGAGCGAATCCCACTCAGAGTCACTAACCTTTGGCTAGCATGCTCTGGAGACACTCCCTGTGTCAAGCTGACCACTAGGGTGTGATAACTTTATTTGGCTCAGTGGTTTTTATTCCAGTAGGTCTGTGTCCATTACATACATCTTATTTTTTTCCTTTCCTCTCCTACATTTTTTCCCTGTCACAGTGTTCTCATCTAGCTTGTTTTAGATGAAACTCAACTGGTTTGAGAACAAGTTTTGTCAGATTTTTAGACAAAAACGTGAGATACAGCAGCATTTGATATAATCCACACTGGAATGTTTCTGCACTGGTTACTTTGATTACTACTACATGACATATGGAAACTTTGCCAGATCTCAATACCCCCCCCCCCCCCCGCCCCCTTCATCCCTCTGTCACACATCAGTGGGCGCTCTTGTAAATAAAACGCCCTTGAACGTCTAGGCGACGGCTCCCATGACGACCATGCTGAAGAACCGGCCATCACTCACCTGCTTCTCGCTCCTCTCCGCCTCAGCTGACACGATGTCATGGCCCTTGTGCTCGCTGACCGTGCAGATGGCGCAGATGCACATTTGGTCGGTGCGGCAGAAGAGCTCCAGGCTCTTCTGGTGCTGCGGGCAGATCTTCCTGTCCAGGTTTCCCAACTCATCCACCAGCTTGTGCCTCTTGAAGGTGGCCGACTCGTAGTGGGGCTTCAGGTGCTTCTCGCAGTAGGACGCCAGGCAGTTCAGGCACGATTTGACCGCCTTGAGCTTCTTCCCCGAGCAGAAGTCGCACGGCACGTCTGAGGGGCCGGCAAGGCTGCCGTTGGCCGGCGGCATAAGGTTCAGACTCAGGCCCGTCTTCTTGATCTTCTCCGCCACCTTGGTGAGGGTGGCGTTGGGTCTGAGTACGGGCCTCTGGGTGAACGTAATCCTACACTGTGGGCAGATGTAGATACCGGTGTAGTCCGCCTCGTCCCAGTAGCCACTGATGCAGTCCATGCAGAAGCTGTGGCCGCATGGAATCGCCACCGGGTCCCTCAGGAGGCTGGCGCAGAGGTGGCAGGTGAAGTAGTCCGGGGACATGGGCTCCGCCATGGTTACCTGGGGCACGAGCACACACACACACGCTCGCGCGCTGCTCTGTCCAGGTGGCTGAGAAAGTGAGGGTGAGAGCGTCGCTGCGTGCGAGGGCAGGAGAGAGAGAGAGAGAGAGAGCGAGAGAGAGAGAGAGAGAGAGAGGATCAGGAAAGAGGAGAAGCCCAAAGCCCTGGAGCTTGCGCTCGGCGTGACTTTAGCAAGAAGCCGGAGACAGGACCTACTTGTATTTCTAAATTCCACAAGTTATTGATTAAAAGCTGCCTGAGCCCCTCCCCTTCTTTCAAAGAGAGCAGGAGCATGAGAGAGAGAGAGAGAGCGAGAGAGAGCGCACACAGCCTAGTTCAAACAAACAAGTTAAGCCAGGACTGACAGAGCCTTATGAGAGGAAGACAGTAAGGGAGAGAGAGTGAGAGAGAGAGAGAGAGAGAGAGAGAGAGAGAGAGAGAGAGGAGGGCGGGGAGAGAGAAAACAGGGCAGGGCTGTTGAGTGTAGAGTGAGGGGCGTTCCAAGATGAAACTAAGTGCTTTAATAAAGACACAAAAGCACACACTGATAGCCCCAGTGAATTAGCCAGCTTCACTTTCTTTTTTCTAATTGAACTGATGGCTGAAGGACACTTTTCAAAAGCCGACAACCAAAACCACAACCCAGTTAATTATTTACCAATGTTTGCAGGGCACGTCTGTGCTTATCAGTGTCTGTGAACATGCCCAGTGATTGCAGTAGTCAGTGTACTGCATTCCTTCACAGCTCCTCCATTCTCCCTGCCGTGATTTTATGACATATGTAATATGATCATAATTTACTACATAATTCCTAGTTTGATCATTTAGGCTGGCAATGTCAAAATTCAGGTCATTATGAGATGACGCATGGTATTCTTAGTGAAAACACTGAAGAGGTTTCCTGGATGTGTTCCACTCCAGTTCATCTAGACTCATCAGAACACTGCTACCAACATCAAGGTGTGTCATTCACCAGCTTTGCAACACAACAATGACATCATGCTGAGTTCACACCGTCAGCACAGAGTCACTGAGGCCAAATGTATTCATGTCACTTGAGGGAGTTTAGCAGCTTTCATTAAACTAAGTAAATAATAGTAACTGTAGGTGACTGAGGCTGAATAAGATTCGATCTCAAAGCTGGTAAAACTGGTCTGATTACGAAGCTGCTACACAGAACTGTGTAAATATAAACTCATCAAACAGCAGGTGGGTTGTTTTTGCTATTTTGGCTTTTTTGTTTACTTGTTTAAAATTTTCAGAGGTTTCAATATCACCTCAGATTCCACATATCCAACTTCCAGAATGTTCCTTTACAGGTAAATAAATGGACTTTGGACCCATGTTAATTCACAGGAATCTCTAATAAACACACAAAATGACTGTGGTTGGTATGAAAAAATGAAATGCGTGGAAAAGGCAGCAGGAAAAGTTGCATCTGCGACAGTGATTCAGTTGTTCAATTTGTATTTTTTTCCATTTTCTATTTCCAAGCGAGTTCTGGTCCTGCTGGTGAAGGTGAGGTGAACGGCTGCATGGCGCCCTGTTACTACACATTCCAACATAGTACATTCTTATCGAGTGTGAGCATGAATTCCATGAATCTTTGTTAGTCACACCTCATTCTCTTACTGCACACACACTCACATACTTCACATGAATGCCTAAGGACAATGACTCGGACATCCTGTACACACAGAATCAGTGTAAATGTCCACACAGACCGCAGCGTTAGCAGTCTATGCTAAGACTGATTTTACTTTCGTCTTTGGTAGCTGCCAACTTGCGGACGTCGCCCTCTCTGTGGTACCAACCTAGTTTCTTGGTCTGACACATTCCTTTTTAGTTTGAGAAGATGATGACTGATGCTCTCACCACCGTTGTACAGGTTGAGTAACGTTCCAGTGCCTCAGAGCCAATTAGTTTCAATGTTTCACCCCTAATTTGCATAGTCGTAGTAACCATTAACCTCCCCATTTAGGAGGAGCTGTGCTTTGGTGTGAAATGTCTGTCATGTGCACCCAATGTTTTCAGTCTTTTGAGTATCGTAAATAAAACACAGCAAACTAATCAGAGCAAAAGTCGTCCGTGTTACCATGGTGCTGCTGTAGTTCATGGATAGGATGTGGATTCCAAAAAAAGAGTGTAGCAAAACACAACACTGGAAGTGCAGCTTTCTAGGCCTGTTTTGATTTAAAAATGGTTTAGTCCACAGGTGGGCACACAGTGACACTTGTTGAACTTTGACTGGCTGTGCCAGACCGGTTTCATTCGGTTTCCCCTGTGAATAGCTCGCTCCACTCCACAGTCCTTATTTGGTGCGCTTTTCTGATAAGCCTGTTCTCTACTTCTTTCCTCCTTTTTTTCAGAGTTGATCAGATTCCAGGAAGGGGTTGCTGAGCAGAGACTTTCCTGCGATTGTCCGTGTTTGACTAATACGAAGGAGACTCTGAGTGAGGTGAAGCCTTCTCAGGGTGGGGGACCTTCTCAGGGTGGGGGCTTTCTCTTCCAAGACGTCCCCGACCAGGTCTTTACTGTTTGCAGAAGGTGTGCCTCACGCTGAGGTCAGAGGGCACCTTGTACCTGGAGAGCTCGCCCCACCCCCACCTCTGCCTCCACCTCTGCGTGACCCCCACGCAATCCTGCTGCACTGAGCAGCAAAGCTCCTTCCTCTGAGACTCATTTCAACCCAGATGCCAGGAAGCCCTGTGCTTCCTTGCATGTACAGCAGGTCAGAGGTCGTGTTTCAGTGGGTTAATGACTAAGAGGGGTTTGCGTAGGTGTGTGTGTGTGTGTGTGTGTATGTTTGTGTGTGCACGTGTATATGTGTGCCTTCACCAGAGAGTGGTGAAGCGAATAGTTAAGAACTCTCATGCATAATGAGGCTGTTGATAATGGAGACATCCAGGGTTTGCCTCTGTTCTTTCGAGTGGTCAGTGCGTGGAGCGGTTCCTGCAAACAATGGATACCTTTGTGTGCCTTGGCCGAGATGCAGAATGTAGGATGTGTGTGTTTCTCGACATCTGGATCGCAGCCAGGTGGGAGGGAACAGGTCTGCGGTGATCGAAACCACACAGAGAGCCAAGGTGGAGGTGAAGATTATGGAGAAACAGATGCTACACCATAGAGTGGATCACAAAATAAATAAAAACAATTAAAAAACAATTTTGTGGACTACAGCGTGTTTGTTGCTGATGAAAAATCATACTGTTACTTTGCAGAAATGACCTGGAAAATGTACCAAAGCACAGAGATGCTGCTTTAGCTAGGCAAAAGGATTATTATTGAGTGTTAGACGTCATGTAGTGTAACCATGGTAATACTCAGCTATTACGTGACAAACGCACCAGCTACCTTCACCACTGTAGGAGATTAGATGCAAGACTCTTGTAGCTCGACAAAAATGACATAAGATAAGCAATCAGATCCATCAGCCAGCTTGTTATCTTGGTGTTGAAGGTGTTGCTGCAGAACGAAAAGCAGGTCCTGTTAGGCCACAGTCAGGAAAGAGACGGCATCCTATACCATAAACACTGCACCTACACTTCAGCTATGGCACCCTCTGAAAACACTGATAAGGCCTACAATAAAACACTGATTGGCTTGTGTGTTGTTTTGAATTAATAGTTTGTACTGTTCCTGAATGGAAAAGGTTTACAGTTCATTAAACAAGAATATCTTTATAACCTGTATCTTTGGACTGTACTGTCAGCCAACCAACTATTATAATAATTAGTGTTTACAGCACTATTTAACAGCTTATAAACCACACAGACATGCTGCTTCACTTGACATTATTTTAATTTTCTCGTCTACTGAATTTTATACTTTAAGCCGTGAGCCGTAATGCGGGACAGAGCAGCGTGCATGCTGGGTAAACGTCACAGATGCCCGGGTTGTGAGCGCTGACGAGCTGCAGACTCCCCCCCCAGCGCTGACAGGTCACAGAAGGAGAGAGCCAGCTAACCCCTGTCCTGCAGTGGAAACTCTTACCTCTGCTGGGCCCCTCTCCCCTGACCTGCCCTTATCTGCCTTATCAGGCCGCACCACATTCCTGGTGACATTATTTTTGCACTGAAACTGAAGAGCTGGTGGCCATGTTGGAAAGAAGGTTCCTCAACAGGAGGTGACACGGACGTGGGGTCTGGAGATCTGCGCTCTCCGTCCGTCCGCAGATTTCACTGTCCCGTTCGGAAGTTTTTGAAAATTGTTCAACATATTATTACACGGTGCAAAATGATCAAAATGAGCAATCATTTCAAGGTCATGTGCAGTAGGTTTTCCATGTGCTTCGTGGGAGCTGAAGCCACAAACACACATCACTGCCTTACTTTGAACAAAGATAAAAGCAAGAACTTACCAGAGGAAGGAGCTGAGCACAGATGCAGACAAGCGTGTCCATAAAAATGACCAGGTGTTGACTATTCACTCTTTATCTGTCATATCAAAGTTTTTCACAGTTAAAAGTCAGTGGAAGAGCAATTTAGTTTATTTGATATTATTCAAAATGGGTGGGGGTTTTTTTTTGGACTTTGCTAGAAGAAAATATATTTTGTTGGGATTTGTGTTTGTTTTTGTCTTCAGGCTTTTAACCATGGAACAACTGATAACAGTTTCCTCCCTTCCAATGATTTACATTGGATGTGCATGTGCCAAAAGATGCTGTTTCTCTGGATCTTCAGTGGAGATCCATCATGGGAGCCCCTCCATAGTTCAAAATGATGCATTAAGACATCTAAACACACATGGGCCCCTTAAGAATGCAACTCCCAGGAACTGCACAAGAACGAGATAAAATGAGTCACTCCTAATAATTATGTCATAATAGTTCCTACCTAGAGGCTTGGGTACGTCAGTGCTCTGACTGAGCAAAAAAAAATATGGAGAAAGGGCAGTGCATAAACTAGACAGACTAGTAAAAGTCAGATTAAACAGTTATAGTCCAACTCACAGGTTTCATGATAAAATTTTGTCTCAATTTTATTTTGGGTGTCATACAGTGCATACTGGGGGTCATATATACTCGTACACACTAATGTCTGTTAGTTACAGCGGCTTAACATTAAGAATCGTCACGGTAACACAGACGATAAATCCCGGAAGTTGGTCCTTGTTTGAATAGCACAACGCCGATGGACACACATACTTCACATGCAAAACAGTGCAAAACAAAAATGTGCCGTGAGATCACACATTTCATCCATTCCTCTAACCCTCACTAGTCAGTCTCATTCTGAATGATGACTGGCTCTCTCTCTTTCTCTATTTATCTATCTATCTAGCTCTCTCTCTCTCTCTCTCTTCCTCTCTTTCTACCCCCCCCCCCCACCTGTCTCTCAGCCACTCCCCTACAAACTTACTAGTTTCTGCTCAACCAGTTTATCCTCCCTCTCTGCCTGCCTGTTTTCTATATAAAACATAGTTCAGTGGCACCCAAGCCTCACTTTGCTTGAGGTCTGTTACACACACACACACACACTCGCGCGTGCCTGGCCCAGGGACCTAACGCACTCCTGTCCCAGATAATAGCAAAGCTCTCTGCAGGGACCTGAACCGACGCTTCGTCCACAGCCATGTCGTTTGACCAGGACATCTGCTACCTCTGCAAGGAGGACCTGAGGGACCCCGTGTCCATCCCGTGCGGCCATATCTTCTGCTCCGTCTGCCTCAAGACCTACTGGGACCACACCGACCCCTCTGGCCAGTTCCTGTGCCCACAGTGCCGCGTTGCTTACAACAAGAGGCCGGCGCCCCGCCGCATGCAGTCGACCCGAGGCAGCTCTACCGGGCCCAGGCATTCTGAAGACTTCCCACCGGCCCCACCGGCACCCGACTACAACTACGCGGGCCCCCGCGATGTGGCGTGTGACATCTGCATCGGCAAGAAGCTCAAGGCGGTCAAGTCATGCCTGATGTGCCTGGCGTCATACTGCGATAAGCACCTGAAGCCCCACTACGAGTCGGCCACCTTCAAGAGGCACAAGCTGGTGGATGAGATCGGCCACCTGGACCGGCAGATCTGCCCGCAGCACCAGAAGGGATTGGAGCTCTACTGCCGCACCGACCAGATGTGCATCTGCGTGCTGTGCACCGTCAAGGAGCACAAGGGCCACGACATGGTGTCGGCTGAGCAGGAACGCAGCGAGATGCAGGTAGGGAGTTACTCACGGGGGAGGGGTGGAAGATCATGGGTGTGGCTCCCTCCAGCTTCTGCTTTGGCCAACATTGTCGCCAGTAAACGGAATTGTGATTTTTGGATTGGTCATTCTAATCATTCTGGTCATTCTGATCATTCTGGTCGATCTGGTCATTCTGGTCATTCTGGCAGACCGTTTTGCCTTTGATAGTAAGAAAAGAGAACGTAACGTTGTCCAAGTTGTCAGGCTGGGTCCTGGTTTGTGTCTGCCATGTGAAGTGAGGTGCTTGTTCTTCATCGTTCCATGGTACGGCAGACCTCCACTCCTACGCCCTGCAGCCCATAGGAGCAAGCCGAAAACAGCTTTGATGAATTTTAGGCACATTAGTGTGGGCTAGTTTGAAAAGAGGATGTGAATGAACAGTGTCTTCTGACATTTGTCGAGCCCCTAATGTAAACAAATAGGCCAGGGAGCGATCTCCACCCAGAAGAGCAGAAAGAAGCCGTTTGCGCCATATTACTGCTGAGGGACTAAACTGTTTGTGATGGCAAAAATCCTCTATTGTTCTTTAACAAAACCAAGTGTTGTGCAATCACTTCAGTTACTGCTTGGCTTTCCTGTTTGCTGTTTAAACCAGTGCTTCACATCTTACTGACAAATTGTTACTAAAAAATATAATTACAAAATGTTCACCTTCATAAAAAATGTTTGCTAATTTCCATTACAGTGCAATGCAAAATGTGGTTATAAATAAAACAGTGTGAATGATCTCTATGAAAGAGAGACTTTCTTCTTATGTAAAATGACATACATAAGATTTAATGAATTCTAATCCCTTGCTCAGAATGTCCTGTTCATCTTTCTGTAGCAACGCTTGGGAGCCACACAAGCTGAAATTCAGGAGAAGATCCATGACAGAGTGAAACAGATGGAGGAGCTGAAGCAAGCTGTGGATTCACTGAAGGTGAATAAATGGTGATTCAGACACACTGTAAATCTTAACCATCACGTTTTAGTAGTAACTATACAGTTTTAGTAGTAGAGCGAACGTTACTGTGCACCTTTTCACTGATTTTTACAATCATATTTGTGCTGTTCTGCAAAAGTTTGAGAACAGAGACCTGAGCTGAAGGTCCTCCAATGGACCACCATGCTTTGCAAGAACAGGCAATGTTTATAGGTGCATATAGACACTTTGAATAGCCGTTTGGCACAACGTTTTAATATATGACACTCAACACTGACACTCAACGCTGAAACCTTTTTGTGGGGTTTGTGAGAACAGATCAGTCCAGCAGTTAAAGGAGATCGAGTGGAGCAAACCCCCAACGTGCTTTTGTTTCCAGAGCTCGGCACAGCGGGCCCTGCAGGAGAGCGAGAAGCTGTTTGGGGACATGCTCCACGCCATCGAGCGCATGCAGCAGGAGATGGCCAAGTTAATCTCGTCCAACAAGAAGGCGGCGCTGAACACGGCCGAGGGCCACATGGACCGTCTGGGCCAGGAGATCGCGGACCTGAAGAGGCGGGACAACGAGCTAACGCAGCTGTCCCGCACTGAGGACCACATCCACTTCATCCAGGTACACAGGAAGACGCCGAACGAATGAGAGAGTCCAAACTTTGATGCTGTTTTGATGTGCATTAAATTCAACCGTTCACATTACATGCAATCGTTCAGATTGTATTCAGTCGTGTTTAGTTTCGTGAGATGCTTCTTGACAAGCTTATTGTCTTCCACCTCCTCACCCTTCCCAACAGAACGAATATCTGTGGTCTGTAATTGCAGATGAAAAATAAACTGTCAATATCTACCAACACTTCTTCTGCAGAGCTACCACATGTTGTTAGCCCAGACAGATGCTGAGGAGCTTCCCTCGGTCAGTGTGAACCCCTACTTCACTTTTGGCTCCATCACTAAGACGGTCTCGGAGATGAAGCAGCACCTCAACGAGTACGCCAATGAGGAACTGGTCAAGGTGGCCACCACAGGTTAGTGAGTAAACGTCCTGTAGGTCAGCCACCACAGGTGAGCTAAGGTGCTTACTGTGCTTAAGCCACTTTGGAAAAGTTAGTGCACTTACTGTAAGGTGAGTTAGTGTCCTTAATGTAGGGCAGGCTCCATGAAGTTAGTGCACTTACTGTAAGTAAAGCCACTACAGGTGAGTTAGTGTCCTTAATGTAGGGCAGGCTCCATGAAGTTAGTGCACTTGTCATGGTGTACCACCTAAGAATTGTGTGAAAATAATACATTTATGAAATGCAGATTAATCAGTATTATATAGCCACTTTCATATTACTTTACTGAGGTCAGATATATATTATTTATCATTTTGTTCTCACTTGAAACTGTCCCTAATAGTTTTTTGACGAGTCATTCCACCTCATCACACACAACTATTTGGTTGTTTTGCTCTTTTCTTCGTTCCACTCAGTGGCTTGATATTTATCTTTATCTTTATCTTTATCTTCATATTTACATTTCAGTGAACAAAATGCCTTTCTGTCAGCTGGAGGATCGAAAGAGGAGGAAGACTATGAAGTGTGAGTTTATAAAAGAACAAATGTTAGAAATGTTAGACTTCCCACTGCTTTCTTTGACTGAATGGCATTTCTCAAAACTCAACATCAGAAGCCAAGATTTTTTTTTCTTTTTCTTCCTGGTTGCTAAGTGACGGTTTGTGTTTAGATGGATACAATGTGAATGAATATGCATTAGTCTTTTGTGATGAAGGCATGTGATGATGACAGCATGTCATTAGAACCATGAGAAGATTGTAAATAATATGAGTGTCCTGTCAGCCTTTTCTCTGGTTGATATGAATTCGCTGACGCGTCCTGAGTACTTTTTAAATCAGAAAACCTAAAACTCCAACCATGACAGGAGAGGCACTGAGGTGCTGACATATACACTAGCAGATGCCAGTTTTCAAGGACAAAAATTAGTTTTTGAGTTTTGTCTTGGGCTGAAGTTGATAAGCAATTTAATCACTGCTTCCTGTGAAGGGAGTACAAATGTTTCACATGAGCTGAGCATGACTGAGTCTCTTTTCCCTCCTCTGCCTCCATGTTGTGTCTGCAGCTGATGAAGTTGATGTGTACAAGACACAGCGAAGTCTGAGCCAAGCCCCCCGCAGCCAGGCGCCACGCACCAGGGACGAATTTCTCCAGTGTGAGTTTCTACACTTCGGTGGCTCCCGATCCTTTCGTGCACGCAACATAACAACAAAATGAATTATTTAAATTGGGTTGCAAAGATCAAAAGCAACGCTCTTCTCTAGACATAATCCAAACAGGGAAGTGCGAAACAAACAGGCTATGCATTTGTGGAATAGGATATGATAGGTCACGTAAGCTGCTTAATTAGACATTAAAGGAAACGCTGAAATGCATGTTGGCTTTTGGCCCACTCCGGGTCAGGCCGTTGTGGGAGTAGTCTCACAGCATTCCTTCAAAACATGACTCGTACGTGAGCGGACTGAAAGTAGTATACTGAAGGAACTGGCTCGTTCTGTTGGGCAAGTGGGCGTAGGGTTTGCTAAAGGCGGGTGGACGTTCCAGAAACCGATGCTAAACATTTACGAGCAAATAGCATCTTTTTCCGTCAGTCTCTTTATCCTCGGGAGGACACTTCGCGCTTGTGTATTCGTAGGTCTCTCTGCTAGATGTTTATTATGACTATAAGTAGGAGAGGAGCAACAAATATGTCCGGTTTCGGCGAACTGCTTGCTGTTCTTTCTCCACCTGGAACCGTTTAGCCGAAACATTTGCTGTTCCTGTGCGACAGAAAAACACAATAACACCGGGACAACAAAAGACAAGCTGAGTGTTTCATCTATTGTGTACACTGTGGTAACGCCCGATTAGTGTCCACCTCCTTACTCTCTCCACGGCTTAGGATTACTACAATACATTGCAATCAAATCACAATTACCACAGCTGTCATTACAAACCAAACCACTTCGCTATTTGCTAAGAAATATTTTTGGGTTGCATTTGTAATTCAGGTTAAATACAGCATAATTTACAGTGCTTGAAATGAAGACTTAGTGAAGCAAATGTAGCACAGCTCGTAAATTGCAATATAGCTGTGCAGGTGTTAAGTCTAAAGTGCGTGTTGCCACTCTCGGCCCTCTAGATCAGAGACGATCACGTGGTTCCTCTGGCGGCCACCATCTCCTAATGTCCAACCAGCTATGAGAGCCGACGAGGTGGGCAGACTCTAGACTTTACCTGCATGCTGGGCTCATTCCATTACACCAGTGCTGACCAGAGATCAGCTTTCTCCTTGTTTACACTGATATGAAATCACTGGTTACTCCTGAGCAAAACTGTTCCAAAGTTTTGCTCAGAAGCTCCAGCACTCCTACTGACGCCCTGGACTTCAACTTTAGGGTCTGTTATCTTTTTTTTCCTCTTCCATGAAAATGGACATTTAGCAGTGGTTAAACTTTGAGGTTTGCAGGGACAGAGGGCTGAAATACGTGTTGATATGGTCTGAGTGTTTCGATCTTATTCTGTCTGTTTCAACTTGATCCATGCATCTCTGACAAATCTGGAATATTTCATACTCATATGTAGTAACAAGTGAAGGTTTATACTTTTCAGAGGTCTAAAATGTCATCTAAAGCTTCCACATGGATCAAGGTTCCTGTATCGTTTCGCACATTTAGCTGTATTCAACACTCATGTCTTATGTTCATTAACTACCCTGGTCAAATGCCAAACCTGCTCTCATTCCCTTTATGCAAGCATATCTGAATTCCCTAACAATGATTAACCCCATCGCTGGTCTGTTATGCTTCTGATCAACAGATGCCTGCCAGCTAACTCTAGACCCCAACACTGCATACAAACAGCTCTACCTCTCTCGAAGCAACCGCAAAGCCGCGCTGAAGAGGGAAGCCCAGAAGTATAACGACAGCGCCCAGCGATTCGACTGCCTGCCACAGGTGTTGTGCAAGGAAGCACTGTCGGGCGGCGCGTACTACTGGGAGGTGGAGTGGAGCGGCGAAGGTGCTTCCATCGGTGTCGCCTATAAAAGCATCAAGAGGGCAGGCTACGGCGACTCGGCTCGCATCGGCTACAACCGCAAGTCCTGGGGCCTCTTCTGCTCCGATACCAGCTACTCGGCGCGGCACGGGAAAGACCAGCTGGAGATTAACGCCCCCTATTCCTCGCGCATCGGTGTATTCCTGGACTACGACGGTGGCACCCTCTCCTTCTACAACGTGTCCGAGGCCATGTCGCTTATACATCAGTTCAAAGCCTCCTTCAGCGAACCTCTCTATCCCGGCTTCTGGGTTTGGTACGAGTCGGCGATTAGCATTAGCCAGCTCTAGGTGTGTTGCGATGTTGGGTGCTTGAGCTGGGAAGAGAAAAAAAGTTTAATATATAATTGTTATACATAGAAATGTTCTGATATTTAATGATTAAAAAAATAACATTTTTTAAATATCTGTAAATGAAGTACTATAATATCTTGTCAAAGCAGTATGTGAGTTTGAGCCATAGTAACAATACTGGCAGGGCGCATCAGCACATTTTCCATTATAACAAGATATTACTCTAATGAAGTAAATATACTATATATCTGTTGAGTGTACCTATTGCAAATCATTTGAACAAATGAAGCCAGTGATTATAATTTAGAGTATATATTTTACATTTTGCATTCGAATGTTTTGTGTACACAAATTAAAAAGTTTTAATGTGATCATCGTCTAATCATTTGTATTTGTACTGATTACAAACGAACACTCAAATGAACATTCTGAATGTATCAGAACGTTTTCTGCAGACACCAATGCTCATCCTGCCTTGAAGCTCTGATGGATTAGCATATGATATTTAGCGCCGTATCCTGTGTAAAAGCCTAAAATGTTAATATACTGTATATCACTTTGAAAACCTTGTGTACTTCGCTACAGTTTTTAATACCTCGACAGACAGACAGATGTGGTCCAGTCCTCAAGAAAGTGTAAAATTTGTGATTTAAGTCGAATATAACAACAAGAGCGCCATCTATTGACTCAATAAATAGTGACGATAAAAAGAAGAAGACTTTGAATCGCAAATCAAATCTATTTTAGCTGTTTGATTCAAGCAAGGAACCTTACCATACACATGTAGACATTAACGAGTACTACTGCAAGTCTATTTCTATATGTTAGCAGTTTCTATTATTCAAGGCTATAGTGGGTCTGTGGTTCTAGTTCTGTTATCATTATTTATAGTGGGTCTGTGGTTCTAGTTCTGTTATCATTATTTATGAGCCACTTCCTTCTGATTAATACCCTACCATATATTTCATTATATATATCATATATTTAATTGTTAAAAAAATTAACAACAATCTTCAACAATTAAAATTACAATGTTAGAATTGAACAATGAACTGTATATGTTATCACGTCGATTACATGTAATAAAATATATATATTTATAATTATTATAATTAATATAT
>JAOYMR010000002.1:9017001-9027680 GCA_025802075.1 Tenebrosternarchus preto | reverse complement strand
GTAGTGCAGGTGTCCGCTAGCTTCACAAGCTCATGGTAGTGCAGGTGTCCGCTAGCTTCACAAGCTCATGGTAGTGCAGGTGTCCGCTAGCTTCACAAGCTCATGGTAGTGCTTTTGCTTTGGCCGGCCGTTGATTGTTGTTCCCGTTTAACAGGATCCGAGGCACCAACTACCAGAGTCCTCACGGCATTCCGATAGACATGCTGGACCGGCTACTCATCATCGCCACATCCCCGTACACAGAGAAGGAGACCAGGCAGATTCTGAAGATCCGGTGAGCTGTGTGTGTGTGTGTGTGTGTGTGTGTGTGTGCGCGTTGTGTGCATGCATATGGGTGAGCTGGTGTTTTTTTGGGGGGGAGGGGGGGCTGTTGTGTGCTTCAGTTTTGACATTTGAAGGAGCCTCGTCCTTCCTAAACCATCCAATTGATTGTGGTTTTCAGGTGTGAGGAAGAGGATGTGGAGCTGAGTGAGGAAGCACACACTGTACTGACACGGATCGGGCAGGAGACGTCGCTCCGCTATGCCATCCAGCTCATCAGCACCGCAGGACTTGTTTGCCGCAAGCGCAGGGTAACGGATGCACACACACACACACACACACACACACACACCCTTGAACAGTTCAACTCTTGGTCCATAAAGTTCATCTGGAGAACACTGCATGTGCTCCACAGGGCACCGACGTGCAGGTGGAGGACATCAAGCGCGTCTACTCACTGTTCCTGGACGAGTCGCGCTCCTCGCAGTACATGAAGGAGTACCAGGACTCCTTCCTATTTAACGAAGCACGTGAGTCAAAGCCCCGCCCTCATCTTATGGAGCTCAGTTAGTAGTCATGGGTCCCTCCCGCTACACCCCTGCTGACCTCAGATGTGGTAGAGAGGGTGGGATTACTGATGAACCAGCCGCTGATTCAGTATGTTCAAACTCTACCTGCTCTGTTTCTCCTTTGTAGAAACCACCCAGATGGACACATCTTAAGAAATGCAAAGACTTTTTTTTTTTTTTTCCTCTTTTTTTTTTTTTTTCTGTTTTTTCTTTTTTAAAGTGTTGCTGTGAAGTTGAGTTGATATGAACTTGGGTTTCTGCCGGCTGTCACCTGCTTTAATGAGTTCTTTATTTTTCCTTGTGTTTACAAGCATTTTGTCAGTTGATAAAATCCATTTACATTAAAACTGGATTCATTGCAAATCCTTGGTTTTCCGTTTATTTTACGACTGAAGTTGTTTGGGCTTTTAAATGTAAGGAGGTTGTTCTGCATGATGATATTGCATTTAAAATCTTAAATAATAAAGAGGGATTAAAATGCAGGGATGTTGAATCTTCTCACATTTGTTTAACCAGTTCTTAATCCTTTTTTTTTAAGCCAATTTCAAGTACTAAATTGTTTTCATGTGAGGATCTGGGTATGTAGAGTTTGGTTATCAGCAAATGCAAAATATTGAAAGAGGTTTAAGTACAGTGCAGTACCGTAGTTTCTCACCAGGTGGCAGTGTAACCTCACTGATCAGATTATTTTCAGAGTCTGTGCTTTAGATTCTGGATATGCGTGTCTGGTAAATGCCACAACTGTAAGTGTAGTATCCATTGTTCTCACGTGAAAATAAAAATTAATGTATGTTGTCCTTTGTGTGTGGAATACATTATAATGTCTTGATTGTTCAAATACAGTGTTGCATGTTTTTGTGGAATCTGGCCTGGATCTGCGGTTAAGATTAAGTTTATAGTTTGCAAATAACCCCTGGTGCCTAATATTTTAAATACCTTTAATTTATGTTTGCCTCAAAGCTATCTGTATGAATAGCAGCCTTCATCACATTCAATACATCTCAATTTCTAGCCTTAAATAATTTTAGCCCCTGCTGGTCAAAAATCACAAAATATCCCAATTGAGGTAATGGAACTTCACTAGCATAGGAAATATTTGTTAACATATGGGTCGCATATGTAACGTGTGGTATCCATTCGTATTGTGTATGTTGGCAAAAGCACAAACCAGAGCAATTTTAGAGTGGCTCCCCCCCATCCGCTTACAGTGAGCGAGTCAGCACTTAGGAAACAGTTCAGTTTGATCCCACCACAAAGTGGACGTGGTGGAGATGGATGGACAGTAGGCCTTTTCTCAGGGGACAGCGCTGGTAAAAGGGCCTCCCGAAAAAATCGCAGGGCGAGTCGTCACAGTGTCTGAGGTTACAAAGCCGACGTTTCCAAATCGGCTGCCCGGGTGAACATTTATGGTTAAAAAATAACCAGTGCCAACAAAGGGCCTGACTGCTTTCAGGAGCAGGGGAGAAGGGTGTAGCAGGTAATCAACAGACGCACACAGTCTAGGACTCTGCTACGGGTCCATCCTGGATGGAGGACTGCGAGTTTACTGAAGTGTGTGTGTGTGTGTGTGTGTGTACATCTGCGTTCCTCCGGTGTCTCAGAGATAAGGGCCGTAACTCAAAACTGGCCATTAACGTGCCTGGCTAAATGGCTGAGAATGAATGGGAGAGAACTGGAGAGATCTACTGAATGATCTCGCCAATTATCCTCTGGGATTCTTGAAGACCGCTATCACCTCTTATACGACACTGGAGCATTTGTGAGGACTCCTCCAGGTGTGATTTACACCCATGCACTGTCCTTTTTGGACCACAGTCTGCCTTGAAAACCCGTTCCAGTGTGGCTAATCTTGACCCGGTTATATTTTCTATACCTTATTAAAGAACAGATTAACGTGGATTAGTAAAGTGTAAATTCCCTTCTCACATGTTTAAAGCTCATCTTAACCTGACCTTTCATTTGTATTCAAGCGTGAGTACTGAGGATGTTTTACTGAGCAGGAAGCTGTGTATAGTGTTCCTACCACCTCTAGCTCTTGTTCTCTCTCTGTCCTTCTCTTTTGATTACCCTTGCCATCCATAGCCCACAAACCTGTCCATCTCCCACAGCTCATCTGTGGGCTGCCTTCCCAGCATCCTCGGTTCCTCCGAAGCCACAGTACCTGCTGCAGAAGCCTCACAGCGGCGAATGAACAAACAAACGAATGAATTAATGGGGAGGGGCGGGGTTGCGAAAACTCCAACCAATACGAAAAGCTGTCAGGTCAGACGTACAAAGGTCACAGCCTCTCTCTCACTCTCCTTGGAGTGACAAGAAACACGGAGGAAGATGGTGCTTGTCTGACGACCACGAAAAGAACAACAGAAACATCCAAAGTCCACTGCAGCTCGTGTGCCTTCCTTTAGATCTTTATGCAAGCCTGTCTGGGTGGTGACTGGTGTGAGGCTGGTCAGGGACCCAGCAGTCTGTTGGATAGCATCTGTGTACTGCCTGGGACAGTAGTCAACTAAACACACAGACCCTGACTGATCTTGCAGAGTCCTTGAGCCCTGCACACACACACACACACACACACACACACACACACACACACACACACACACATTTATTTGGAAATTCCCTGTCCAATCCTATGCATTTACTGCAGTTTACCCTTGGAATATAATGAAGCAGGTTGACAGTGAGATGGACTGTGTGAGTGGATGCATGTATGCGTGTTCCTCCAGCTATTCTGCTGAAGAGCAGAATTTCAAATGCAGATTAGGGCCCTGAAATCCCTGCAGGATGCGTGGTACAGTATCCGGGATGCGGGAAGGATCTGCCTTCCCCTGTTCTTCCTAGTAACAGGCAGCCTCGTGGCACACTGCCAGTCTGTGTTCAGTCTCGCCTGCCTCACCCTGCCTCGTGCCCCGCCTCATGCCCTGCATCTCCGGTTACACTTCCACACCTTGGGCCTGGGCTCCCTTTTCCAGTTTCATAGCTTTGTCTTTCTTATTCCTGCCTCTCAGACCAGTCCCTCTCAGGGGTGCAACTACATACTTTCTGAGGTGTATGCAAACATACTATCAGCCCCCCCCCCCCCGGCAGGTCTTACAGAAAATGCAGACTAGAAATAATTTTCCGGCATCGATTTGGCGCCCCCTGTAGTGCAGCGCACCTATGCGTCGCATACGCTGCATACCCCCTTTTTTGTGCCACTGGTCCCTCTCACTCTTAACCCCCCACCCCAGGTCTGGCTCTCTCTGTTCTGTCCCGTTCCAGGTCTGGCTCGCTCTGTTCTGTCCCACCCCAGGTCTGGCTCTCTCTGTCCCGTCCCACCCCAGGTCTGGCTCTCTCTGTTCTGTCCCGTCCCACCCCAGGTCTGGCTCTCTCTGTTCTGTCCCGTCCCACCCCAGGTCTGGCTCGCTCTGTTCTGTCCCGTCCCAGGTCTGGCTCGCTCTGTTCTGTCCCGTCCCAGGTCTGGCTCGCTCTGTTCTGTCCCGTTCCAGCTCTGGCTAGTGGTTGCATTTAGCTCCACCTCCCCCCACGCCTCCGTCTCCTTGGGCACCAGCAAGAATCACATGCGTGGGTGGCATTGATAGCAAAACTCTCTGCATACTTAAATATGACACACACACACACACACACATACACACAGGGACAGCCAGCTGCAATGCCACGATCCCCAGACGGCACTGGCGTCGGAGCTTACACCTCCCTTACACCTCCCTTTATCTCGCTCCCTCTCTCACAACCTCTCATACTCACACCGGCAGCACTTCACACCAGGTTCCGGCCGGTGTCCAAGCCCGGCAGACCCTTCTCCTCTCGGCCGGGTGGCCCTCGCTCCCATCACTCGGGGCGAACGCTGGGGTGCTGACTATTTTCACGCTTGCACAACGCAGGGAGGGAGGAAGGGAGGAAGGGAGAGATTACCACTTAGTCGTTCCCTTCCCTCCGTCTAATCAGCGCCTTGATCATCCCTCTTCTCCATCTCTGTGACGTACCACTCGTTATTAACTCCTTTGGATTAAGACGCGACTGTAGAACAACACAGTTTTACGGAGGTGTTCTGTTTTACGGAAGTGTTCTGTTTTACGGAGGTGTTCTGTTTTTTACAGAGGTGTTCTGTTTTACGGAAGTGTTCTGTTTTACGGAAGTGTTCTGTTTTTTACATAAGTGTTCTGTTTTACGGAGGCGTTCTATTTTACGGAGGTGTTCTGTTTTACGGAGGTGTTCTGTTTTACGGAGGTGTTCGCCTTAGACATGCATCATTCTGCCATTTCGCAGCTTCACGTTTTTGCCTTTTTGCCAGTCCTGCCCCTGTGAGGACAACTAGCACAGCACTTTCTTGCTTTGAGTCTTGTCTCATATCTGGCATGAGGCACTCGTATGTGTCATGCCATATTAGTCATGGGTCTTTTCTCTTTAAGATCTTCTTAAATTCTTAAATTACTATTTTCTTTTCAGTTAAATCTTGTCATTTTACCCTGTGTGTGTGTGTGTGTGTGTGTGTGTGTGTGTGTGTGTGTGTGTGAGGTTGATGATGCAGAAGCTGGTCCTTTGGTCATCTGGGTCATGGCTAACATGCTGCTTCATCCACAGCAGAGCCAGCAGATGCGTCAAAGATGCCATGCGCAGTCAGTGTGCCAGTCTATGCCCCAAGGTCAAAGTTCACAGTTCAGCCAAACGACCCAGTGCATTCAGAAGAGGGCAGGTCATGGGTTTATAAATAAGCCTGTATCTGGTGACTGAGCTTTCTGGATTGATTGATTTCCAGGAGTGTCCTGATGGTCTTAAACGTCAGTCTTATTTAGATTTCTAGTTGCAGTACTGAACCTTGTCTAAACTGGACCACTACCTCACTGTTTAGTGACATCATACACAATAACAGCACTGGAAAATTTCATGACAGTTCCTTGTCTACACCTACCCCATCTTGATTGGTTTCTGAAGCCCAGTTTGGAGAGCGCTGGTTCACATCTATGTTTAGTTTTGAAGAAGTGCTGTACTTTTCTTTCGGATCTTCCAGACTTCAACCATAGGAGGCACTTCATATATCTCCTCTCCTCCTTCTCCGGGGAGATTTTGCACTACCCCGTTCCTCCCCGAGATGTAATCATTTGACAGTTACCAGGCTGCGGTGGAGGTTTGGACTGTGAGGTTCTGTAGAAGCTGGTTTCCTCCTCCACTTGCCCACGCTGCTGTGTGAGACACCAAATAAATGCCTGTGAACGCCGTAGAAGAAGCTTTCCTCTGGCACTCGTACCATATGCTACTACAGAGCTTATGTCAACAGCAGCACAGATCTGCTGAAGGAAACGAGGTCTGGTACCCTACAGAAACAAAACGAGAGAGACACGTAGAGGAAGCGGTGTGTGAGCTCAATCAGGCTGTTATCGTGTGAAGTGCCTCTTCTTATCTTTAAGTGCGACCCTTTTGTTCTTCCCACTTGTTTTAGATAAAGCAGGAAAGTGTCTTGTGTGGTAATGTACCCTATGACAAAAAAAGTCTGAAGCCGTCTTGAATCACGGCTCATTTCTAAACCAGCATTTTTCGTCGTGCACGGATGTCTTTCTCGATTTTGTTCTGGATTAACGTTAGCGCTAAATGAATGCCGTTTGCGTTCCTGGCGAATCTCTCCACACCCCATAACCACCTCTCAAAATTCTTTCAACCTTTTCAGTGACACCCTTAAAAAGGTACTAGAACTTGTGACCCAGGTCAGATAAATATGACTTGTGTATTTTGCACAAAAATACTTAGATTAAGCACACTCTATGTACAGAACACAAGCCGTTTGAAACATTCCAGATATGTAATCGCTGAGGGGTTTTAAGTAAACTCTAAGAGACATGTTTGTGAACGCACCAAATATCTCCACATTCACTTATGAAATATGAAGAGCTGGAAACAGAAAAGAAAACTGAATGAGAGGAATTGAGAGAGTGAGAGAGCAACAGAAAAAGAAAAGAATAATGATACACAACACCAAAAGAGAGAGAGAGAAGCCAAAGCAGAAGAAACAAAACAAAAAATAACAGAAACCGCTCAACCGTAAAGGCCATCCGAAAAGCGGCAGGCCTCAGTACACATCAGCAGTGTTCAGCTGTGCCAGAAAGAGAGAAGCCGCGAGAGATTCTGGCGTGGCTGTAAGATGAGGCATTTCTCCTCCGGCTGTTATTATAGCAACACGCAACGTCCAAAACGGCTCAGAGAGGCGCGTGGAAAGCAGGAACGGTTATGGCATTCTGATTGGATCAGGAGATAACATTCCCTCTGATCTAGGACCAGCCCCTGGAGGGATCTTAACTGGTTCGTGGGGAGCAGGAAAACTGATCTTAGATCAGTGCAAAATGAGACACCTTAAGAAATCATGCAAATCTCCTAGACCGTATGAAGAGCGAATGGCAGGTGCTGAGGTTAAATAGTGGCTATGTGAATTCTTGAATAAAAAATTAGTAATTTTAGCTCTCAATAGAATCAAGGCAACGATGACAGAATTTGCTTGGCTACAGATTTGTAGATGAAATGAACGAGCTCGGTGAAGTGTGCTTGAGTGTAAGCAGTGTAGAAAAGGCGCTATATACTCGAAAACACGGCTGGCTTCGTAATGAATGTAAGACTACTGCAGCAGTGAGCATATACGGAGGAGGCAGAACTCGACGAGTCGTGAACCTAAACTCCCGTCAAGGCAGGAGCTCATTAGAGTGATTACTGGGGCGAACGTTGGGGTATGAGCAGGCACCGACCCTGTGCGGCCCGAGTAGCTGAAACGTGCGGAACCAACACTGGAGACGATATTTGTTTAGGCTTACCAAACTGCAGAGAAATCACAAAAATGCCTCCCTTCACCCCATAAAATCGTGTCGTCTGACACGCAGTCAAATGTGTTTTATCAGGGTAAAACGCGAACTAACCCTAACCCATTTCGCCGTGAGGAGATCTCGCACGCGAGGAATGATGCACCATAATGAGCACCGCTGGCATAAAAATCAGTAATAGGACTGACAGTACCAATTTACTCGTTATAATGAATTATATCCCAATTACTAGTTTATGAAATCTCATTAGGGCTTAATTACATAGTCTTCTGGGCTAATATAGCCCCCGTATTAGTCCAACATAACTCTTTTTTAAACGCATTAAGATAATTTCATTCAATTCTATGTAATTATTGTGTACTAGAATCAGCTATTGGTGTTATAATATTACACATATATTTTTAGAAATCGTGTTTTTATTTTAGAAACGTTTAAATAAAAGATACTATACTGTTTTGTAGCCAATATCCTACAGAAAGATACAGTGGGAATCCGGTTCAATGCACAATTACGTGATGCACAAATGAATAAACAAACGGATCTAAATTTGTCCCCAGGTCACTTGGAGATTCGCGTCAGGCGTGAAATATTGAGAAGGCACGTGGCTCCGTTATTTTTGTCTAGCTATTTAATGAAACGAAGCCAAACGTATTGGGTTTTTTTTGTCTCTAAACGTAGTTATGCTTCTGCTTTTAATGCCTGCTGCTATAACGTACTTAGCACTTGTCGCACTGCTGTACTGAACTATTTATTTGCCGTTAGAGTGGATCAGCTGAAGAGACAGCTGAAAAGCTCATGGAACAGCTTCATTCAAACGCGTCTGCTGTAGCGTGGCGTTGCTCGCATTTCGCATCTAATTGAAATTCGGAAGCAAGTCGGATAAACCCTCGAAACGATGGGGGTCCAAACCTATGGACAGAGGGCCCGCAGTAGTTTTCTAGTGTTTTCCCGGACAACACAACTGGTTCATCTTAATAACAATGATTATCAAAAATGAACAAAGCTTTCATGATTTCTTTGGGTGTAGGCGACACTCGGGAGAGCTGTAGTTATCCAGGACTATTTGCGTGTTTTAATGGTAGAGAGATGAGTGGCATTTAACATTCTTTCACTGCGCCGTCAAAATGGGCTGTTAGAGCAGGCGGATTCGGATTTTAACAAACACCCGATTATTTTTGTAGTAGTGAGTGTTTGGAGGTATCATCCAACCACTGCCACCGCTTCGTGGCGCAATCCTTATTTCACTGGATGTGCGTGTGTATGTGTGTGAAGCAGCGGTGGATTTAGTGCTTTTAGTGCCCTAGCTGGGTGAAAGGCGAATGGCACCTCTCCTCCACCCCCTCAACCAGAAATATTTATCCTGGTTTTTCCCTTGGCGTCCATGCTCACATGTACAGCCAGCGAGCTGGGTCTGGCCATCAGGGTTATCTACAGACTTGTCGTTCTTTTACGTGAATGATCGGAGCGTGGAACGTAGTCCTGGTTTTTGTTTGTTTTTTTAAGACCAGGGAATCAGTTAAGTCCTATTGCTCCCTCGCTGGAAATGCAGCCCCAGCCTTGAATGAAACCACATATTCGAATCTGATTTGGATTCAAATCGTGCAATAATACAAAAGCGTTTGAATGAGCTGTCCTATAAATTAAAAACCCCTGCATGTAAACGAAAAGACATTTGGGAGCTGAAAGGGCCTCTTATTGGTGAGCTGAGCCGATCGATATGACCGAGTAAAGTTGGAACGCACTCACGGATCTATACAAACATTAGCGCTAGCATATACAGTCTGGAAGTACTCGAAATGGAAAAACAGTAGTTAATTTCAGAAGCGCAGCGACAAATGTCCGGCTTTTTTCGCGTTTCTCTGCTCCACTCAGATAACTTTGTTTTCTTCTGTCTCTATCAACACTCAGAAACATCCTATCCAAACACCCTACGGTTTGTTTTGTTTCTTGGCCCTGTTTACATTAACACAGTGCGGTCATTACGTAAAAACATGGAACAGACCATTGCAACCACGATAAGAGGGTGAAGCGGTAATAAAACTACTAAACAATTGCTGAAGAAACAGATAAGAGACATTTTTAAAACATGTTAGTTTAGGAATAACATAATTAACATAACATAAATTTGTGAGGGCCCTAAACAACGCGGATTGACTACAGCAACAGGGCCTGACTTTACCTTTGTACCTGCATTCTTTTACACTTAGAATTTTTTGGTATCATTTAAATTCGTTTTAAAATTGCATACTAAAAACGCCACAATTGCTTACTGTATGTTTAATGTATTCTTTATGTAAGACTATGCTGTAATAGCCATGTTGTTTGCATGGGTGGTTTTAATTTTCTATCTCCTTAGGAAATGTATCTTAATCTCTAGTTGTTTGGATTATCTATATGGTGGAAATAATTGCCACACTTCATTCATGTGCACTTTGCATGCTCTGAGTAAGCTGTGCTCTGTTCATCAGACTTCTACCTGCAGTAATGTCCAAGAAATGGTTTATCTTGTCCTTCCGTTCGGTTTCTTTGAAGTCACTTACTTGATGGAGATTCACAGGGCAGTGTAGCAGGCTCTTTGACTGTGTAGGCAAAACAACACAGATGTCACGCCTTGTCTTCCAAGACTTAATAGTAAGTGTTAGCCCTCTTAACTGTGTCCACTTAACAGAGCAGGTCTCTTGTCTTGCGTACTTTAAGTGGCTACTGTGTTTTCATTATTGTGGTTACTGTGACAGCCTCTCTGTTTCGATTCCTTTGGTCTGCGTAATTTGCTGAAGGGTTTTTGGGAAATGGCTCTGTAATGTCTGTGTGTGTCTGTGGGTGGGTGTGTGTTGAGAAGGTCATTCATCTTGTGTCCACCAGTTATTAGTTTGAGTTTTTTCTGCCTTTAAATTCTTCTGTCTCTCACTTATAATTTATACTTTTAAAGACACCTAGATGTAGGTCTTACACTCTCTCTCTCTCTCTCTCTCTCTCTCTCTCTCTCTCTCACAACCTCCCTCACTAACAGTCTCTCTCTCTCTCTCTCTCTCTCTCTCTCTCTCTC
>JAOYMR010000002.1:8998700-9016901 GCA_025802075.1 Tenebrosternarchus preto | reverse complement strand
CTCTCTCTCTCTCTCTCTCTCTCTCTCTCTCTCTCTCTCTCTCACACACACACACACACACACACACACACACAAAATCCTGATCTTAATGATTACTGTCATATGGTTTAGGGCACATAAATGCTAGTATAAGAAGTCTTAATGTAACTAGATTTACATCACACAACAGTCACAGAGAGTGGGATTTGCCCTCATTTTTAATACTGCTTGTTTAAGGGTGTAGGTACACCTACAATTGCCTGCTATGTTTTATTTCTTTTCATGCTGTTTGAACAATTTTAGGCAGGGGGAAAGGCTTGGGGAACTTCCAAATTACTAGAGGGAATCACGATTTCCTGTCTACACCCTAATGGTTCCTGTCTCATCTGCGCTCTGGTATGTTGACTTTGTAAAATTTGTCCATCCGTCTTTTTTTGTGGCCACCATATGATTGGTGTTCATTATGTTTGAAACAGTTTATTTGAATGCCATCTGAAGTGTGAACAGACACTGGAGTGTTAGCATCATTAGAGAGTCCTTCATTTTCAATCTTGGCTTTATTCACATGCGTATGTATATGCCTAGTTCAGAATCTTTTATTAAAATGTTGTTACCCGAACATAAATATTCTATTCTCTCAAAGTTGGAACACAAACTTTAGCTGACTAACTTTTTAGTTTTATCCCCATTTTTGCTTTGAAATATGTTCTGAAATACGTGTAGCATTATTTCCCCAACTTCCTCTTCAGTTGAACTTAGTAGGCCTGTATTCTAAAAATAAGATAATTTCACGCGTGGCTTGGACCAGACGGGTCTGTCCTCTAAACCGAGCGCTGAGTTTCCGGTCCATTAGAGAGTAGCTGTGAAGGGAAGGCCTTGTGATCAACAGCCTTGATTTGTGCTTAAATGACATGTTTGAGCTTCAGGCTCTGTCAGCTAGAGAGACAGAGGCCTCAGTGCCCGCGCTCATGCCTGTCAGAGCCAAACAGGTTGGGAGAGAGTTCTGCACTCAGCTGTGGCCTCTCTGGCAGATGTTTGTGAACTTGGATTTTGTTCTGCGTTCATGTGCAGTTTGGGGTGACCGTGTTCCACCTTGAGCAAATATTGCTTTTCATATGTGATGTGAATAAATGTGAAAAGGGCCAGTGTGTGCGTTTTGTAACTAGCCTGGCTCAGGCTTTTTCCATATTTCCGTAAGTGTGTGTTTGTGTGTGTGTGTCTTGTCAGCACACTGGTGACCTTCTTCGCAGGTTACCAGTTCAATGTTCCCCCTCTGGGGTACCAGAAACTGTTGCTGGGCAACTGAGGTGCAGGGCACCTTTCTAAACAATGCACGACTTCATTCAGGGCCCTAAATCTGGGCTGACTCTTGCAGTGCCTGAAGGAAATTCAGCCTTTTTGCTGGCTCCCACCCCCTCCCTGTTTGAAAAAAAAATGAAGAAGAGAAAGTCTTCTGTTCTAAGGCTATGAAAGTCTCTATTCTACCTTCTCAGGTATTTGGAGTAGGCTGTCCTACATTAGGACCCATTCATGCATGTATCTTTTCTCTCTAGAATCTTGATAGATCGTCCTTCCACAAATACCTGAGAATTAGCTAAATATATTTTTTACCTCTCTAAGTATGACTTCGTTTGTGTCACTGATGCTCAGGTGGTGATGACAGAAAAACAGAATGAATCCACTTTTCTGTTATTTATTTTTAAAGCTTGTTGGTGGTCACAAAGCAAGACTGGAATGCACCTCATAAAGAGGCACTTAAGACTTCAGGACGTACATGTACACAGAAGATTCCAGGTTTGAGAACGAACGATTGTACACAGCTGCTTAAATACCACAGAAATCTCTAAATGTGGCTTTCTACTTTAACACGATTATCCAAAATAGCACAATGCTACCATGTTCCTTTGATTAAATAAGTTTATTTTGATCATTGACATATAGGTTTACATTTCATACACTCCAGGTGGAGTATCACAGTAACGTCCTAGATAGCAATAATAATGTTTAATCTTTTTTGTTCTCTTTAATCACGCTTTGCTCTTAAAAATAAAACCCCCATTTGAGTTTCTGCTCAACATCAGAAACAGGTTTTCTCTATACAGGACTCTTGTATGACAAGAAAAAACACATTCTCAATACACACCATCAAGGCCCATGTTCCTTCCATTAAAATCATCTCATAGAAACAGATCTCGGTTTGGAGTCGAGAATCTCTGACCTCCAGTTCCTCTGCCGAGCTCACGGAGAGCTTCACCGTTCACTAAACAAGATCCAAGTAATTGAAACAGTTGGCAGCATGTAGTAGAGCGAATGTGAAACACAACCAAATCAGTACAGTCCCTGCAGCAAAAAGCCAGTGTACAACTATCAGATTGGGGAAAAAACCCAAAACAAAACAACTGAAAATTACACACCTTAATTTCTTGTGCAAAATACATTTTAAAAGAGTGTAATTTCATTGGTCTAAAAAAAATCAAACTTGCTGACAGATTCTGAACTGTGGCGTGCTGTAAATTTGCACCGCTGTTATTTGGTGTGCATTTGTGAGCGTGTGTATGCGTGTCTTTGTGTGATCATTTTGAGATGATAAAACTATGATTCTTCACTGATAAGGAAACACAGATTCATTTCATAACCAAAAAGAACTAAAGCATATTTCCCCCTTTGTAAAGTTTTCTTAATAATGGTAACAAATAACCAAAAAAATAAATACATTGCATCAAAGCTGCAGTTTACAATATATTAAAATTACTGCATAATATAATGTTCATCTTTATAGCAATATTATATATAAAACTAATATTTGTCAAAAGAAAGAAGAAAGACATCCTTGAAAGAATGAGAATACAAAAAGCTTAATTTAAATGAATTTGCATGTGCAAAGACATTGGATTAGACAGACTCACATTCAGATAGCTTCTTACCCGGCATGATGAAAGCTCTGAGAATTTAACTGGCAAATAAGGACGGCATCCCACAATCCCACTGATGACTCAGACATTCACAATACAGATGATGTCAAAGCTTCGTTTGTTTGCTTGTTTGTTTTCCAGTCTCTTCCTGGACAAACACCACTTCAATCTACATGTGAGGTGCTTTTTTTTTTCAATGTGAAAAAAGGCGGTTCCTCTGCCTGTCTTTGATAGGACGTCCAATCTGTACAACGGCTTCAAAGACAGTTCATTTCCATTTGGTAAAGGAAGGTTTCAAAATGTTGCACGCACAAAAAAACTAATGTTTAATCAACAAAATTCAAACATGTGAAAATATATAAATTATTGCCTTCATCAAATATAATTTCTCCAATGATAAGTCAGTTCTATGAAATTGCATATGTTACAAACTAGACTTACAAATTATTTGAGAAACAGCAATAATATATATTTTCACAGTAAAAAACGTAAACATGGCCTACTCTTGTTTTCTTATCCAAGAATATCTCCTTTAAAAGCAAAGTGCTTCTCCTAATTTATACAAAGTGTTCACTCTACTCTGTAGCATCTCAAACTCATCTAATTTATACAAAGTAAGTGTTCACCCTACTCTGTAGTATCTCAAACTCATCTAATTTATACAAAGTAAGTATTCACCCTACTCTGTAGTATCTCAAACTCATCTAATTTATACAAAGTAAGTGTTCACTCTACTCTGTAGCATCTCAAACTCATCTAATTTATACAAAGTAAGTGTTCACTCTACTCTGTAGTATCTCAAACTCATCTAATTTTCACTGACTCTATGAAAGTTCAATTTCAGCAACAAGATTCTCTTTGATCTTTACAATGATGTTGAAAACTGGAAAACTTGTAAAATTTTAACGGTCCATTTTATATTTTTACCCACACACCTTCCCAGTTTTGCCGTTTGGTGTAAAAATTAGAAGTGGTCAACATTTTCCCTTTTCCAACTTGCTTTCTAAACTTTTATAGGATGTAACATAAATCTTCCCTTCATAAAAAACACCAGATTTAGCTTAGCTTAGACTAAGTTGTCCTTCAAGGGATGGATTTCAGTAGCTAATTAACTCATGACTGAGCTGGCTCTTATCCCCGTTCAGGCCCTCGCTTTTCCGTTAAGGGATATCTATGACTGAGCGAGCACTGAAGCTTCACATAGAAACGCTGCTGTTCTCAGAGACGGGGTTTGTGAATCTCAGCCTTGGTTTTCCATGGGTGGGCTAGCAGGCTATGTAAAGAATCTCTCAATGAAAAGCACAATCACTAGATTAGGCCACAAACCACCTGGGCTTTGCTCACTGTCAAAGTTATTTCTGTTCACCCTTTTTCTCCTTGTTATAAGTAAGGTTTCTATGTCCCATTCATTAGTAATTCTTCATAATTCTTGAAAACAGAATGGCAGAAAGGGGGAGGGGGAGGGGGGGTTTACAAAGTTAAATTAGTTAATATTTACACTCCAGTGTTTCTCTACATTCTCTAGTATGTAGTTTTTACCCAGCAACCCCTCTGAAATAATCATAGGTAAACACCTTCATATTTATAAAAACACAGTTAGATAAGTGTAACACAAAACTATGATATTTCAGCTGATTATTTTGCCTGATTTAGCATTTTACTGGCGTTGCATTAAATCATTAAAGTAAGTGCTAAGACAAAAAAAGACAAAAATAAAAGCAACGGAAAGAAAAACAAGCGAATGGAAAATGACCAGGGACCAAACATCTGCCCAAGGCAGGCAAACCATCCAGCTGCTCTTCTACTAGATGACTCTGAAGTCACTGATTCCTTCATTTCACTATTTACACAATTTTGGCCTATCAGTGAGCTCCATTTTGCTGTAGGCGTGGTTTAGTGCTGGACCCTTATTGGAATGTGATGCTATGGCACTTGGTGCAGTGTGACAGGACAGAGTGTGTGTCCATGTTCAGTAGTATGGCACTAATTAGGTTACTGACCCCTCTTCCCTTTCCCAACCCCTGGGCCCTTACATGCCCTTAAAACCCCCATACTGTACATCTTCATATAAGAGCTGCCCAAAAACTACTGGTTGGCTGGTTTTCCCCACACTGCTCCATCTTATTGGTGGGATATGATGATTCCTGGGACAATCGAAGCATCTCATTGGCTCGAGTTCAGTACAGCCTTCACACCACATGTAAAAACAGAATGGCAGCAGTGATGATGATGGCTGGACGACGATGACGATGTTGGTGATGGCGGCGTGCAGCATGGGTGTCCACTGGGTCCAGCTCTGTTTGTTTTTCTCTTTCTTCCTTTTTCTCTCCATCTCAATCAATCCCCCAGCTTGCTCTCGGACCTCCTGCTACGCTCCTCATCTCATTTGGTGACCTATGAGAACAGAAAGAGAGAGAGGGACTGAGGGAACAGCTTCCCAACAGGATATTCCGGTCCAATTATCACTTAGAAGCCATGGTGCCATCTGTCCACTGTTGCTTGTGGGTCATGCTGACAATGTATGCGGACACGGAGCCCGTCCTGACCCGCCTTTTCCAGCAACACATGGACGCCCTTTTCTTTCTTTCTTTCCTTCTATTATTCTTTCATTGTGCTTTTGCCCGTAAGCCCTGCTAAATTTAGAACGAAATGAACAGAGCCTTTTGGTCTCTCGGCTGAACGTGCTACCAAAACTACTGTACTGTTTATCTCTGAAGATTCATTTTGGACGCTACCTGCCCTTCTTAAAGATTTCCCTGTCATGCTTGTAATAATCTCCATTAAAAGCTTCACTGAACCACAGTACACACCAATTTTGGCCAAGAAGAAGATTTCATTAAATTTATTCACACACATACCTGTTGCAAAACTAGTTCTGTTCGTTTTAATAGATTAAGGGATCTGAATCAATAATATACTTCTTCTTTAGTCTAGTAAACATCCATAACCATTTTAACTTTTTAAGACATGCTCTAAGTGTATGAGTAAGAAGAGCACAGTATTTATGTATCAAAGGTATGGCTAATATTTAGCTGTGAAGAAGCTCTGATGGTCATATCCAATATTACAGTCACAAAGGCCTCTGTATAACACGAGATATTATATGAACTATCCTTATCTATGTGTATGTGGAACCTGACTGGCTCATTTAAAACCTGTTCATGAAATTAATGCCCATTTGGATTTCAGAGCAGTTAAGTGTAATAATACTGCCTGAAAAACTGAACTGCTTCCCAGAGAGCTGGTACTGTTGAAAGGCTTAGTTGCTGTTGGTTACGTAGCTATATAGTATTGTCTTAACAAACAGCTCTGGTTCCTGCAGTACCCAACAATTAGAGAAATTAATCAATTTACATGAGTAACCAGGTCACGGCGTATGTTACAAAATGCTACTCTAGTGGCATACGGAATTAAAACAAACTGCATATGCGAAACACTGCCCCGAGCTTTAATGACAAGACTGAGCCAGTTGTCTTAACCAATCAGTGAAAGTTGACTGCTTTCCTGGGTTGTGTCAACAGGGCAACACTGTGTTAGAGTACCTGGCTCGGTACTAGAAACGTCATTTTAATTGCCGACCTCAAGTTAGTCTCTCGGACAGCTTGGCATTAAATCAGAAAAGAATAGTGGTTTCACTAATTAAAAACTGGAGACTGGGGCATAAAGGGAGACACTGTTGAGTATTGCTTACTTCCACTTTGTCTCCAGCCCAGAATTAATGCATATATTAACGTTGTGATATGCTCTATTAACTTCGCTGTGAAGTGGAGGAGGGAAAGCATTTAGTTCCAGTTAAGGGCCACTGGCTTCAGCAAGACCTTGAGACCTGCCTGTATCAGTCTGTGCTGTTTACATCCAAACACAGGAATCAGGAATCTCTCAGAATTCCCTGCCTTCGTTACATTCTGCAGTTCAGAGTGGGCTGAACCAACGGGCGCATGCAGAACACCCAGCAGGACGTCCCATAGGGCAGACGGCAGCTAGGCAACGAAAGACCGTCGCATCTCGACGGTGTTCTGAAGCAGAGCGGGGGAGCACACCCACTCCACCCCCGACAGTTGCTCTGCCTGGGCACGGGTCTGGTTATTTTTAACGGGGTACACCCAAACATCCATTGTGAGTGTTTACAATGCTGGAAAGTGCAGAGTGGTCGTTTGTTTGTCAGTCATCATTTTTTTCTTCCCTCGATCTTTTCTTCAGGGACCAAGCAGAGCTCCGGTGATTACAGGCGAGGTGTGTGTGTGTGTGTGTGTGTGTGTGTGTGCGTGTGTGGGGCTGATAAGGAAAGGAGGAAGGGTAGGAACATGCTTGTAAAGGACTGTCAGATAACAGAGCCTTGCTGCACCAGGCTGGCTCCTCTGCTACTCCACTCCAGGAATGAAACCGACCTTCTCCCCAGACTCTCATCCGGGGACCGTGGGGTCAACTACCTTAAACTTTTTTTTTTCTTCTCCATTCTACCTCAACTGAAGCAGGCAACCTATCACTACTAAGAGTTCAGATGTTCAGATGTTTCAGTGCAGAAATCAGAAAGATTGTCAATAATGTGAGGAAAAAAAAGAGAAACTTGTCTGGTCTCTTCTTGGTGTTTTATAATGACAGGACGTCATCGATTCTTTCCCCACAAATAAGCATGAATCACCGGGTCTTCAGTGACCGAATGACACTAAAATTACAGACTGTACTAGGAAATTGCTTTGAGATCATTTAAAAGGGAGATGAGAATGACTCAGTGAAGTGCAGCTTCTTTCGCTCTTACCTTTACTGTGGAGGGCGGCCGAGAGAGCTGATTCGTCCTGGAGAGACAGAAGAAAGAGGAAAAAAATTAGGCCGAAAAGCTATTTGGATGCTATTAAAGTTGTGACATGGTTAGTTAATGTTTCAACAGGGTTTATAGCAATTCTGGGCCAGACAGCAGAGGTCAATTTCATCTATGCACGACCTCTGCCCTGTGAGGAGCTCTCCCAGAGCTGGGTCACAGGCAGCAACAGATTGATTGTGGCTGGAATTGTGGATCTCTGGCATAAATGCAACGCTTTTAAGTTCCTAAGGTTCTGTGTTTGTTTTATTCTGTTGTTTTTGTAATGTTTCTTTTCTGTTCACTCTTTCTCACTCTCTCTCCTGGAAAACACACTTGAGCAAGAGCACTTTACAGTCATCTGCTTGCCTGTGCCCTGAAGGCCTCTGGTGACCTAACTCACAGTTCAGCTCTGCCTGAATACATGGAGTGAGCCTACAGGCATTTAGCTCTGTGAGCTTCTTGTGTCTGTCTGTGTGCATGTGTGCGTGTGTGTGTGTGTGTGTGTGTGCGTGCGCAAGTGTGAGTGCTACTCTGAACAATTTCTTATTCGTGTTCTATAAATGGTTTCCTCTCAGCCAAAAAAAGCTCACGGCCTAGAAATAAGACATCACTTTTTAAGCTCTAGAAATAGATGTCATTATGTATGCGAATGTTGTTCATTGTGCTTCACTGTGTGGCATAAACACAGGAGCATCTCTCAAAGTGAGGAACAGCCTGCCTTTGTATGTTTAACTACATATTAAAGCATTTATGAATGGGGGGATTTTCAGTGCAAAAAACTCATCTCTTAAAAAAAAGGAAGGAAAAAAGAGGACTTCTATCTTGGGAACTGACTCTCTTCTCCTGCTGCTGGTGTGATTATTATTGGGTTTTTTTTTTTGTGCAAGAGGCGGGGGCGTGTCCGTTCTGACACTGTGACCTCTCCCTGCGCTGAAGGAGCTCGCATGCGTGAGCTCTGAAGGGGGGCGTCTCTGCACGTCCTCCGAGGAGTGAGCAGCGCCCTCCTCCCCTTCCCCACCCACAGCTGAGCGCAGGAGCCCTTATCTCCAAACTAGGGCTGCTGCTGCGTACGATAGAGAGCTCCTTGGAACCTGGCACCCCCCCCACCCACACACTCCACCCCACCCCCCTCTGCCATGTGTATTTGACTTTGCGTTATCTGTTCCTGTTTGGTTACCACGAAGGTCAGTGTGGTTAATGTGCAGGATGTGGGATAGCACCGTGGTGCAGGACCATAGGGGACCGTGCGGGACCGTGGTGCAGGACTATAGGGGACCGTGCGGGACCGTGGAGGATCTGTAATGGGATTCAAACCCAATGACTACTGACTGACTGAACCGTATATCTGTGTACTTAAAGCAGAAGTTCTCAGTCCAAGTGCCAGAAATCACCATCGTGAGAAACTAACGCACCCTCGTCCACAGGGACCGCGCAGATAGCCGCGGATGTTAAGACCGCCACCCTGTCCAAAAACGTCTCCAACCAAAGTGGAAGGAAGTCATTTTTGAACACAGGAAGTCCAGTTGATAAAACGACGCAGAAGAAAAACTGCGCCTCAAGGTTCTGAAATTCTGTTGGTCTTTGCCTTTTAAGGCATTTACCATGCTTGGATACTTGGATACCAAGTGCAGATGGACATGTGTTTGTGTAACAGACCATTTTAATTTTTGTGCATACAGTCCATATATATATATATATATATATATATATATATATAAAGGAAGCATTTTGCTTGCACAGCAGATGAAGGACCTCTGTCCTATATTATATTTAATATAGTCCTATATTTATATATATTAGACCAACCAAACAAGTACATTGCTTTTATATATATATATATATATATATTTATATTTATATTTTATATATATAATATAAAAGCAGTGTACTTGTGTGGGTGTTAAGAACAGCTTTTGTCAGCAGTAGAGATTTGCTGACTTCCAGCTCTTTGTTAATGATTCTTGTTTTTAACTAGACAAAACATCTGCCTGAAATTCCTAGTGCATGAACTCAACTAGGCGAGTGAAGCCTCGAGAGGAAGTCGCCGTTTCATGCTGCTCTGAGGTCAGTGACGTGAATAGGCGAGTGATGTTGCTGGGGAGAGTTGCTGTTTCATGCTGCTCTGAGGTCAGTGGTGTGATTTCTGATCAGGGAGCGGCTCTTGGCTGAGCACAAAGGGGAACGGCTACCCACAGTTCCATCTGGCACTGCTAACCCTGAAACTGAAGGATCTCTGGCCTGCAAGATTTCGGCGAGGCCTGGGATATTGTCCTGCGTTACCCCAGGCAGATCGTCCATGTGGCACAAAAATCTCTTTGTTTGGACAGAGGAAGATTTTAATCTTTCCCTCATCGCCTCATTCATCCTCGCAGATTAACGAGATCCACCTGAGGCCATTCACCAGGGGACGACGGCTTCCCAACGTCGCCATAATCGCCATAGCAACAGCCGTTTCTCCAGACTCCCATTATGTGATACAAATGCAAAAAAAATGATGACCATGTACTTCAGTGCTTAGATGAAACAGGAAGTCGCTGGGATGGTAAAGTGTATTACACGTGTCCGTTTTCATTTTAAAAAAAGGTATTAAAACATTTCTAATATGTAGCTTTGCTATGCATTGAGGCAAAGCCACTCACTGTTTTTCCGCCTTTTCCCGGTCGTCGAGGAAGAAGAGGGCAGTGGCGAGGAAGAACATGCCCCCCAGAACGATGACGAAGGGACAGAGCATGAGGGCGTAGCCTAAGCTCAGGAACTGCCACAGGACCGACGTAGCATAGCTCTTCTGCAGAGCGTCCGATATCTGAAGGAACACACACAGAAGCACATGGTAAACAATAATGGCACAGCAGGCTGGCAGAAAATGAGACAAATGACCAAATATGGTGTTCCAGGACTGAGCTGTGTTTCTACGTGGAACTGCAATATCCTTGTGGAATGTTGGCTTAAGGTAACAGATTATGAGCTGACGATGGGAGAATGTCACAAACATCTAATCAATAACAAGGTTACTTAAACATGATTAAGGTATTGATCAGTGGCCTACAGTAAGTCCCTGTTGGAATAATCTGTATAAATCAGATCTGAACAGATTCCTGGCCAGTCGCATGTATATATACATAAATACACAGTCGCATGTAGCCTGCATTGTTTAGACTAGAGGGGATTTAGGAACATCGTTTTATTGTTGATCCACTTTCCTCCTTCCCAGTCGTGAAAGCTTAAAAGAAAAACATCTTTGCCTAGAATGCTTGCTAACATGCTAACATGTTGGGAGCTACAGGAAGATTTACTAAAGATGCTACTAAGAGAGTGGAAGGGTGTGCTGACCTGGTGGGCTAATCCGTTAGCATCAGCGCTAGTACTGAAAGTACTGAAAGTGCAGTGTAGTCTAAACAGGGCGCGCTTGTGCTGGTAAGTACAGTACAGTGTGCACTTGGAAGTACACATCTGTATACTTCAGGTAGACTGCCAAAATCACATTAGCGCTCAGCTATTTCTAGCAACAAAATGGAGTAGAGGTTGAGATTATGTATCGCGTGTCTAACTGCTTTACAGAATAATGTTTCATTTGTAGATTATTTGCGATAGCTTAGTCCTGAGGTACATACACTGCCACCCACTGTGCTCAAAGCTATTTTGTTTTAGCAGGAATTACAAACGAGGCTGTCCAAATGTTTTTCGCAATTTAAAAGTGAAACAAGGCATTTTCTGATAATGATTATTTATTTATTTATTCACCCCGCCATGCAATTAGAAATGTTCTCAGTACAAAGCCTGTTTGTTAACTATCATAACACAGATGCTGCACAGTTGATCTGTCAGCCTGACCACTCGAACAGAACGGAGAGATACTGGCAAAGAGGCCCGCGACTAACCACGGCGCTCCGCTAACGGCCTTCAGCTAACACTGCAGAAAAGCTTCTTCTGTTCGTCCATCTTAGGCCGTTGCCGTGCTGTCGCCGGGAGCTGAGCGCACTGCCGTGGGTTTCTGTCAGGAGACGTATCGGCCACGTTTGCCTTAGTCCCACTTTTTCATTCCCTCCTTCTTTATTTTTATTTTGTTTCAGAGCAGCTTGGATGCTCCATGTGCCACCTCCCCCTCCTCGCCTCAGCCCGGCTGGCATCCGGGGGCGACCCAGTCGAGCCACAGCTGACGCACGGTTCCTCTCTGTCCACTGGCAGACTTGAAATGCTTAGCCAACACTGGCCAGGGGCCTCTTTTCTGAGGGAAAAGGAGAGCACATTCCGGAAGCATCCCAGACTAGCGCATGCTAGGCTCACCTGCAGCGCAACAGCCGCAAGCTTTCGGCCTGGGCGTGGCGTCTGACCTGAGGTATCCCCCGGTAACACTGTCAAATCTGGTTGGCAGACCTCAAGACTCCAAAGCTGTCCGATTCGGCAGATGGTGGAAGCCAACGGTACATGACCAATCTGCTCCGAACGTGTCAGGAAATTTGTCACGATTAGCGTATCGTGTTACATAATTGAGGCGTTCAGTGGCAAAAGTCCAGTCTCTGGGGAAGCCAAAGGGGCGAAGTCAAGATGTGGTTTTGTTTCGGGTTTATGTAGCTGCTGTTTATGGTTCGTCGTCCTGCCGTTTCAGCACCAGGAGACGTGAGGGTGCTTTGATCAGGAGCATTTACTGACTGATCGCTCACGCTCATGTGAGCTACCTCCGTTAGTGGGTAACCTCACGACTTCACACCCTCCCTAAATCCGTTCGGTGTGTTTCCTTGAACCTCTTGGTGTTATCAGCTAATAGAACCCTGCAGAGCGTATCGCAAAAATGCAGGAGAACGTGACCCAGGACACAGTCAATCACAAACACTGAAGTTCATCTGCAGCTCACACGTTTGACCGATTCTGATAGCTTATTATGGTCATGTCAGACTCAGTGTTTTCATTTGTGTGTGAGGGTGTGTGTGTGTGTGAGGGGGTGTGTGTGCGTGTGTACGTGCACTACAGGGGTGAAAAGCCTGCCCGTGTAGCTGTTATCATGCGGAAGGGGAGGAATTTTGAAAGAGCGGGAGGAGTGAACGAGACAATAGGCCTGAGCCCAATGCTGCTAGCAGGCTCCGTGGGTCATGAACCTGTCCGGAGAAAGTCCAGGACTTTCTGTTTAACTTGGAATGGCTTTCAACATTCCTCTTCAGAATGCCAGGAACAGTGAAGGGGGGGGGGCTGGCAGTGGGCTTTTTTCCTGTGTGGCAGGAAGTGGCAATTTACCACTTCTGCTGTTTCTAATGTAATAAGAACTGGGTTTGTTTGTCTGGTGCAGAATTGGTGTTTAATATAATATGAACTGGGTTTGTTTGTCTGGCACGGTATAGGTGTTTAATGTTTGTTTGTTTGGCGTGGTGTAGATGTTTAATGTTTGTTTGGCGTGGTGTAGGTGTTTAATATAAGAACTGGGTTTGTTTGTCTGGTACATTATTATTGTTTAATGTTTGTTTGTCTGGTGCATTATTAGTGTTTATGTTTGTTTGTTTGGTGCAGTATTAGTGTTTAATCGCAATGTTTGGTCCAGAGCGCCTTTTTCCTCCTGATAGCTGAGAAAAGTACAATGACGATGGGAATTGGGAGCCTGGAATGATGGTCTATTGTCCCACAGACATGGTCAATAGGTGCATATTTATGACTTCTAGATTGCTGTGCTGTGATGGAGGAGATGTGGTGGAGGATGGCTGGGGTCATAAACCTGCCCTACCGTTGAGAATCAGGCAGCCCTGTGTGATGCGTGGACTGCACACACTGGAGGCATGAAGTAAGCATGTAAACTTCCTTTCTTTACTTCTCAACTTCCTTTCCTCATTATCCTAAAACTAACCGAGTTCCCCGGCTTCCCTAGTGCCTTTCCTCAGAACTAATGGACTGCATCTTCTGTTCTGTTCATTTACTGATCTGTTATCATGCAGAAATACCAGTGGGCCTCTACAACATTAACAGTGTCTGGTATCTAAACTGCCACTGAACATCACTCTTCTGCTGTTGGGAAATGCCACCATGCAGTGAGGGAGCACTGAGACCCAGGCATACGTTCATGAGACAAACCCTTCCATCATTCTAACTCATTCTAGTCTTTAATTTAGGTTGTTAAAACACTCAAAACCCATCAGCGACCCAGTGTCACCGCTCTGGTGATGCTCTGGTGGGCAGCTCTGGTGATGCTCTGGTGGGCAGCTCTGGTGATGCTCTGGTGGGCAGCTCTGTTGATGCTCTGGTGGGCAGCAGCATGTCTGGGACTGTGTTGTGGTTCCCTTGCTCTAACACATCTGCTCTAGCTAATCGAGGAGCCAGTCTGGGCGTGTTGAAACAGAGAAATGGAAGGGTAGAGTACTGGGTCACAGGGTCATGGGGTCACGGGGTCACAAGGACTGGGACCAAGAGCATCGCTTTCCTGAATAAAGTAATTTTCATCAGATCCATCACTCTTGGAGTCCTGCCTTTCAGTTCTTGTCACTGGGGGGAGAGGTTGTGTGTGTATGTGTATGTGTGAGGGTGAGAGTGAGTGAGAGAGAGAGAGGGAGAGGGAGAGAGAGAGAGAGAGAGAGAGAGAGGAGAGAGAGAGAGAGAGAGAGAGAGAGAGAGAGTCTTACCAGGCCTATTAGGTATGGACTCCCAGCATCGCCTAGTAAATGGGAAGTGAAGCTCTGAAAGGCAACTGCAGTGGCTCTTCTAGTTGGTATGACAACGTACTGTAGTGAGAGAGAAAGAGAGGGAGAGAGAGAGAGATAGAGAGGGAGAGAGAAAGAGGGAGAGAAAAAGGATGACAGGTTTAAAGACTAGGGTGATGAGGTTAGGATTTACTGGCTTGAATCCAGTACAACCATCGAACACTGACATTTTGAGCTGAACAGGCTGTGCGTTCGGGGCTGTAACTCTACAGTGAAGCATCTGCTCTGGTTTTGTAGGCCTCTGATGCAGTCCCCTCTATACTCTATACTCCCACACACACACACACACACATATGTGTATGCATGCTCACACAAAATCATGCATACAAGCACACATCATTCATGGACACACACAAACAGTAACACACTCAGCAGTGTCATTCTCTTGGGCAAGATAAAAGGGCTGCTGGCATTTTGCAGGAATTCCTATTTCATTAAGCTCAGTCAATTTCCCAATCTCTCTCTATCCCTCCCTCCTGATCTCTCACTCCTCCATCAATCTTCTGGTCCGCCCCTTCACCCACACATGAGAACATGGCCTCCCCTCAAACTCCTCTGTTCACATTCGTTTCAGTCAGGGAGCTGAGATTTCTCCACAGTGCCCTCCACGTCCTGTAGCGCCACCGCTCAGGCTCACGCTCGCTCCCTGCATGACCTCGCACGACCTCTGGCCTCCTTTCAAGCCTTCACGGCTTCCTCGCCGGAGAAACGGCAGTTTCCGGTACATACCATTAAAATGTCCGCCGTTATTGCCCAGTTCAAAAAGAGCAGCGTCTCTCCGATGAAGATGCAGATCTAAGGGGGAAGCAGAGAGAGAGACGTAAGATTAATGAGATCTTACTTCCTCCTTCACAGTAAACGTCCGTTCAGTTCCTCCGGCGGATATTCCAATATTCCAACATTGTAGTTCAGTGACAGAATTATCTTCCCTCCATCCACTGAATAACAATAAAGAAACCCCCCACAAAGCTGTTCTGGGACATTAGCACATGCTATTGAGTTGAGGTTGCATTCATATGGAATGTAATATTCTTTTTTTTTGTTTACTGCTCATACTGTCAGAGGCGTGCAGGCAGTGAGCTTTGAACAAGAGTTTGAAGAAGAGCTGGTGGAGGAAACCCTCAGCTTAACGAGAGCTCAGTCATTCCAATAACCTCCTCTTCAGCCTTGGGAGGAAGAGGAGCAGCGTTTCCTCAGTTAGTCATGGGCGTTCAGAGCTGGCTGCCTCGTGGGGCCCCTGAGCCGCTTTAACGGCAAATTAAAGCGCGACTATCGTGTTGGGTGAACGGCGCAGCAATGTGTGTGTGTGTGTGTGTGTATGTGTGTGTGGCCCGTCCAGCCTTGCAGACGCGGCTGGTGGAAGTCTTGGGGTTGGAAGAGAAGGTGGGTGAGGTGCTGGGAGGGACCAGAATGTTCTAGGATCCAGAAAGTCCAGAATGCTGTTTTAGAGACGTGCTGAGTTTGAATGGACACACTGAGAAGGGGGAAGGTGTATTTGTGTGTGTGAGTGTGTGTGTGTGTGTGTGTGTGTGTGTGTATTTGTGTGCGCCCATCTGTCTGTGTGCATCCCTTTGTGTTTATGTTTCTGTGTGCATGCCTGAGTGGAAACTAAGGGCGTGAGGTACTGTGTGTGTGTGTGTGTGTGTGTGTGTGTGTGTGTGTGTGTGCATACATGCGCATGTGTTAGGTGAAATCCAGACTCCGTGACTGACGTAGACAGATAGACTGAGACTATAAATCCCTGCTGGACTCTAGTTAAGGGATGAAGTCTGATCAGCCAGTCTGCATTCAAGATGGCATCTGTCTCTGCTGGAACTCTCTCTCTCTCTGATCCCCCCTGTCTGTCTGTCTGTCTCTCTCTCTCTCTCTCTCTCTCTCCCTCCCTACTTGCTTTGCTGGGTGTATCTGTCTCTGTCACATTCCTAGACTCAACATCTGTCTCTGTCACATTTCTTCCACTTAAAGCTTTGGATTCCTTGTCTAATATTACTCCTTCACATCATGGACATAATTACAGCTGAATCATCACATGGAACATTCCAGAAACTGCAACAAGCATCTTACATGAAGAAGGTACATCTTAATAGCTACTCTACCCTGCTTTGTTAAGCACATTGTTACATTATGGTTTCAGATATGCAGGGACTCTAAATGAATCATGTTATCTGAGTCAGGCATTTTGTTAACAGCTGACAAATCAAACTGCAATCTGATTCCGGTCTCTGAGGACATGACAAGTAACCGTAGCAACTCTTCGCCTCAGGTACCACATGCTCTCTTTGTCACATGACCTCTCTCCACACACATAATAGACAGCCTGCATGCCTTAGTATTAAAAATGTCTCATTTACAAGGTCCATCATGAGTTCAGAGTCATACATTTTGACATACATGTTGAAGGCCGTCATTCCCAGACGTCTGGTGTCACGTCCGTCACAGACTCATTACAGTGAGCAGGGCCATTCAAGGCCAGAGCGCTAAAACACTCAAAATATTTTTTCGTATCAAGCCTTTCAATCACAGACGTTTTCTCGTGTGGGAACTCTGTGCCCGGCTCTCTCCACCGGAGTTTTTCAATCTTCCGAGTGTTGACAGCCACGTTCCGACTGCATTGTTCCGCTGAGCTGACGCTGGGACAGCCAAGAGCACGTCAGATTCCAAGTGTGGCTGGACGTTTGTCAGAGGGCCAAGGGAGAGAAATAAGGCCAGAAAGAAACCCAAAGTCCAGTGTCTTTCTGGGCTGTGTGGCAAAGCTGGATCCTTTCCCTGGTTTTGCGTAAAGTTCTAACCATGCGCTGACTCACTGTACTCTGACTCACTGCACTCTGGCTCACTGCACCCTGCTTCACTGTCCTCTGCCTCACCACTCTGCTTTGTTATACAAAATACTGAAAGGTGTGAAAGGTGCCATAGGTTCAGCTATGACCCCGCCCTCCCACATCGCCCCCGTCCGTAACTCACATACGCCCCGACGATGCTCATCTTGGCCACGACGAAGATGAGGCAGATGAAGATGGCCGAGCCCAGCATGCTGACGGCACACACCAGCGGGTCCGCCCGCTCCGTCTTCTGGCGGAAGAAGCGAGTGGTTGCCGCTCCGATCACCACACCCAGCAGACCCGTCACACACGTGATGGCCCCGAAGATCAGGCTGGACGGGGGGGGGGGAGAAACCATGCATGTATTACAGTGTGTGCATGCGCGTGTGTGTGTGTGTGTGTGTGTGTGTGTGTGTGTGTGTGTGTGAGGCTCTACCTGTCTTTGCTACTACAGGGCTGCACAGTGCAGCTATTCGCTGTCTTCTGTACCACTTGAGCTCTGAACAGGTACTGGGGGATCCAGATGCCGAAGGCGCCCGTGGCGAAGGAGACAGCAGCCGACGCCAGTGAGGAGAACACGTAACTGCGGCTGGTGAACACCACAAACACAAAAAACGTGAGAACACGTAACTGCGGCTGGTGCACACCACAAACACAAAAAACGTGAGAACGCATAACTGCGGCTGGTGAACACCACAAACACAAAAAACGTGAGAACACGTAACTGCGGCTGGTGCACACCACGAGTGGAGGAGTTTCCACGGGTGCAACGTTCTTAACGCCATGGTCTCTCTCTCTCTCCACCCTAATCACCCCCCCCTTCTCTCAACCACCCCCTCATTTACCCCCTCTCCCCTTCTTACTTCTTGCCAAGGGCCTTCATGTCACACACCCAGGAGGTGCGTGTCCTGAGGCGCCCGGCCGCCTGGTCGGCGCTGCCCCGCTTCGGCTCGGGCACAAAGAAGAGGATGAGGGCCCCAGCGGTCATGCCCAGCACCGGTGATACCTGCAGC
>JAOYMR010000002.1:8993700-8996200 GCA_025802075.1 Tenebrosternarchus preto | reverse complement strand
CTCTGTCTCTCTCTCTGTCTCTCTCTCTCTGTCTCTCTCGTTCTCTATCTGTCATTCTCTCTTCTCTTTTCCATTCCTTTTGTGCCCTCGCTGACATCTGCCCCCCCCCGCCCTCCTTTGTCCTCAGAAGAGCAGTCATGCCAGGTGAAACATTCATGCTCTGAGAGAACAGGCTGTACTCAGATCAGGCGTTAAGCATACTAATGCCACTGATGATGGCTGCACCATGGCCATCACTCCAGTGCTCATTCAAAAAAGAGAAAGAGAGAGAGAGAGAGAGAAAGAGAGAGAGAGAGAGAGAGAGAGAGAGAGAAAGAGAAAGCATTCTCTTGAGGTTTTCTCTTGCTGCTGTTCTAGGCTATGTAAATGATGAATATTTGCTGGGTGAACTCCCTTTATCTGCTGGAACAGAGCATTCAGAACATTCATGAAGGGAACATCCACCCTAAATCTTCCTTCTAGATTTCCCTAATATACAGTGAATAGTCTACATACTTTGCCAGAACCCCAATTTTAGAAACACATCATCTCCCTCAGTGCCCTCTACAGCCTTTTCAAAAATTAGATTTTTGATGGTTTTATTGAATCCAATATCTCTAGAAGTAGAGTTCTGGCCTCCAGAATCTCTGGGGGTAAGTTTTTTCTTCTTCTTCTTCTGAGTGTGAGAGGCTCAAGGTGGAACCGTGAGCTCTGGTATCTGAGGAATCTATGAATCACAGCTATTACAGACCAAGCTTTGCTCGACTCTGCGTCCTGTTTACTTTCTTATAATGTTCAAAATGACTCTGTTATGACCCGGCTACCGAGGAAACACACACGCACACATTCAGCTATTACGGTGACTCCTCTCCTTTCGCAGGCCGGTCTGAGTGATTATTTGGCATTACTGAATTGTTTTTGGAGTGAATTTCCTTTAACCAGAATGTCCGTTGCTCGGCTGCGGTGAGTGTTTGTCCTCTGTGTGACCGGCTGCTCCGTGGATATGACTGGATTCGTGTGATCCTCTTCCCTTTGGATCAGCTCTCCATCTGAATGTCCTCTGTCCTGATATCCTTCTATTCAGCTCAGTCTCCTTCATTTCACTGGTAGGATGATCGTTCATCCTTGCTCTCTTTGACTCTCAACTATTCTCTAATGTCCTGAGACTCTGATATTGGACCCGCCATAATGTGTGAAAAGACCCTCATGAAGATTTAAGTGCAATATTTTACGTCAGAATGAGCAGCAAACCTGCTGGTTACTGAAAGAGACATTTTGCCATTTTTGGTTATTAAGAAAACATTTTTTTTTGGCATGCATTTGGCCATTATCAAAGCAAAGCATTTCTGACTGATGATACTGTTAAAATGTGTTACAACAAAACAATTGAATGCAGGGAGGAACAAAGTAACGTAGGAAGGGCAGCTCAGCTCCACTGCCCGTGTTAAGCTTTTGTCTGAAAGGGTTGGAGCAAAGCAGGTGAGATTCTCCAACGCCGGGTCTCAAACTTTCCTCGCGCCATGGAGTTCCTGCAGACACCAGATAGTGTCACTGCTCCTCCGAGGGCGAGAGGGACAGAGATGGAAACCTTCGAAGTCCTCGGTGCCACAGATGAGAGCTGGTGGAGCGGATGGAGCCGGTGAAAAAAAAAGATTACAATCTAAGGGGGCTCTAGGTTACTCGGGGGTTCCAGGGAGAACCACGGGGTGACTCTAGGTTACTCGGGGGTTCCAGAGAGAACCACGGGGTGGCTCTAGGTTACTCGGTGGGTTCCAGGGAGACTGCTGCCATGTTTTCTCACTGAGACAGACTGAAATGTTCAATCTCGCACACACTTCCTGTGTTCCCTGATGCAGAACTCGATGCAGGTAATTCATTGTTTCAAATGTACTGCCTGATTATGGGAAACACAACCCGTCATACCTCAAAATGGGTGTGTGTGTGTTTGTGTGTGTGTGTGTGTTAGTGACTTTGCACCAGCACATATTGGCCTGAAAGTTTCCAAGTGGTCCCTTTGACAATATATAACCCTTACTGGTGTGAAATATAGACTTCCTTCTTCCTGTTCTGTTGAAACATGGCTTGTCTGTCAACTGAGTGATCAGAGTTTAGCACGAAAGAGCAAAAGATTTGTGTTGCTCTGGAAAAGTAATTCAGTCCCAGACACAAGAAGGTTTAAATGGTCCTATCAGTAAGAAGAAGGGCTGTCACCGTTGACCCTGCGAACTCAACACTCCCTTTTCTCCTGAAAGATTTATTGGCGAGAGAAAGGTTTTCCCTTTCAGAAGGGGAATCCATTTCCTGTCCAGACCCACACTCAAGTCTTAGCTCACTTCCTGGAAATGGTCATAACAACCCGTCTGCTGATAAACAAGCAGTACACCAAACAGGAAGCGTAGCGGTGGGGCTTCAGCCATCCCAGTCGTCGACCTCTTATTGTTATTGCTGCATGTCGAGCGTTTTGTTATACCCGCAGCTCCGGGGGGGGGGGGGGGGGGGGGGGGGGGGGGGGGGGGGGGGG
>JAOYMR010000002.1:8976275-8989154 GCA_025802075.1 Tenebrosternarchus preto | reverse complement strand
ACCAAAATCTTTTTTTTTTTAAAAACCTGTGTGGGTTTTTTTTCACAAAAAAAAAAAAAAATAAATATTTTGTTTTTTTAGAAAATATTTTTTTTTATTGCCTTTTTATATCCCCCCCCCCCCCCCCCCCCAATAACCCATTTAGTTGTATCTTTTTACTTATCTCTTATTTTGACCTGAGGAAGCCATCCCAACCCGTTGGTCTGTGAAGCTCTATTAAATTGTCCCACCTATACACTAACAAATGGTTTCACTGAAAAGTGTCCAGGACCCTGGAGAGCTGACAGAGGTTTGGCAGATGATTTCATCAACCACGGGGCAGAAGGTCACTGTAAAGTAATGAAGACACGTGTTGCAAAAATTCCCTCTAAAGACACAGGGACCAGGGAAGCAAGAACAAAGGCTTACAGAGAATGGATGGAATTCTTTTTCTTAGTTTTTTAGATTGATTAATATTATTTTGTTGTGGTGACTTTTATTATTTAAAAAAAAAAATAATAAAAGCATTTCCTTTAGGGAGCTGATGTGATCCACAGTGGACTGAACTGCACATTGCGTAATATTCTCAGCTCATTCTGACACATCGCAGCGTTGTGCAAATGCACTAGAAAGACTTTCTGTTGTTGAAGAGACATTAAATCGCCCAATATCAGGTTCCTTAATGTGGTTATGTAAGGATCTGTGGCTGAGGGTTGTGCTGACTGGCAGATAAAGGAATATCTGCAGTCCCCATGTGTGCTCATGTGTGCATATAAATAAGCTAAGTGTGTGTGTGTGTGTGTGTGTGTGTGTGTGTGTGTGTGTGTGTGTGTGTGTGTGTGTGTGTGTGTGTTCTTCACCACATATCTGGTATGTGTGCAAATGTGTGTATGTGTGTGTGTGTGTACTTGAAGGCATATGTCAGGAAAGTTGATGCCCCTACAGTTGGTGCTGAGTGAGTTTTATGGATCCAGGGGTCTTAATGCACTTCTCCTGCAAGGGCACAGAGCCCTGATACAAACACAGGAAAAAGTGCATGAACACACACAGACAAACACTTATACACACATTCATATCGAAGAAGTCATCTATAGACATTCAAATGAACATCAGCACACACACACACACACACACACACACACACACACACACATCCATAGGACAACAGAAAGATCTGGTCTTCCATTAGGCCACTCCAAACACTGCTCAACTGTCATTTTGTTGTCATTCTTCCATTAATGTGTCCTTTTAATTAGCTGTCACTCAAAACAAGCATCTCAGAGCCCTCCCTAGAGACTGGGATACACACACACACAGCCTCCTAACATGTGCTCTCTTTAATACCATCTGAGTTTGACTGAGAGGGTCTGTAATAAATCCCAGACAATATTAATCAAATCAGAGCTAACTCATATTTTGTGTTTCCCCTAGAACCTTAACATGAAAGGCACGGTCAAGTATTATCAGAGTGTCTGATCTGTGGTCAGAGGTGCAGCACTGGATTCATTCACAAAATGACATCAACAACCTGTACAACCTGATCACAATCTAAAACCATTTTTTTAGAAATGTCCCCCCATGCCCAAGAAGATCATAAAGGATGTACATCTGATCTCTAGGAAGAGATGAGGTATCTACCAAGGTGTCCAGTGGAGATGTGCAGTTAACATGAATGGGGGATGGGAGGGGTAATGGATGAACATGGGTACTACATGGGCCCACACTTGCATTCCATTTTTAAGACAGGACTTAATGGTAAACATTGTTTAGCTGATTTATAACCAGTCCAGGTGGTTTTGGTTTTCCAGAGCTTTATTTAAAACACGCCCTGATAGCTTCTGACCCATCCATTAACCTTAAGCGCTGTTTTAAATGAGCGCATTTAGCACCTTGGTCTCATCTCAACCACGTGTGAAGTGGCTTTGTTCCAGTAGCGGCAAAGCAGCCACAACAGACAGGCGGGAGCAGCCTTGAAATTAAAAACTGTCCATTTCAGAGAAGAAAATAGAACCTATTCGAAATTGTGGGCTACAGTGCTGCCCTTGTGTGTTGTGTTCAGGTGAGGAAGAGGAGGCGGGGCTCTCACCTCTTTGGTGATGAAGGAGCTCAGCAACGTCACAACAGACCAGAAGAAGATGCCGCAGCTCAGGATGACCTTCCTGTTAAAGCGGTCACCTAGGTAACCGAAGATGGGGGCAGCCACCATGAAACTGCAGATGAAAACTGCGAAACATAAAAAAAAGAGAATTTCACATTTTAATCCATTTTAATTGGTCTGTTTACATATGATATTCTGAACGGACATCATAATGCACTAAGGGAAGACGGGCATATTGATGATTATGATCTGCTTAAATAATAGTTAAAAACAACCTTTTCCACAATTTTTTCCACTATTCATTGGAAGCTGTATCAAATTCCTCCTCCAAGACTCCCTGATTCAGCTCTCCTGCCCACTCTCTACCCACAAGCCCCTGGTGCTTTATTCTCTGTGTCCAAGCAACAGCTATTTCGACATATTAACACGCATTCAAGGGCGTTTGAAGGTCTGGAAAAGAATGGCTCAGGATTGTCTCGGACAATTTTGCCCTCACGAGCTTGAGCGCATGGGTTTGCATAGCATATGTGTCAAATTTGCCACGTAGTGATATTATGCAGTGTGACGTTTCAGGTCTCCTTCTAAGACAAATTCCATCGGAATGGGTCATTAAAGTTTAGTGAAACTACATCGCTGGCCTTTATTTTCGACGCTGCCAGTAAGTTACAGTAAGTCAAAAGTGAAATGAAGTACAAAGAAAAGGTTTATTATGCGCTTCCCGATTTGGAAGATGCTGATAATGAAAATAACCAGGGAGCGGCTGAAAGATAGAGAGAGGATGTTGAATTGATGGTGCCCTGCACTAGAACTATGGGAAGGACTGATTCATTCGTTATTTGTAATCATTGGTATGTTGGACGTCGGATTTAAGGCTTAGCGCTCTGCTGTGAGATGGGTGTTGCGAGATATGCGTGCGGTATCGGTAATGACCGAGGATGACAGATTATGACCTAAGTAGAATCTGATTTAGTAATCTCACACGCACACACAATTTGCGTAAGTGGTCTGTACTGTGAAGTGCTGTCGCTGTCAGCATATAACATTCTGTGTTGAGATTCCTCGTGCTACTGAATGTAATTACGGTAGCCAGTCAGCAAAAAGCTGTTATCTGAACTGACAGTCACGAATACCGCGAGCCACCCCCTCGTTTTTCCCCCCGTTATTGTCGATTCCGAAACTGGCCACACGTCCCAGAAAACTAATGTTGCTGAAATATTATCCAGCTTTCTGCCAGCTATTGATGTCTCCGTTTGGGCCTTTAATAACTTGCACTTTTTTTTAAGAAGGCTTGCCTGCCTCTTCGAACCAGAATAACATTCAACCGAGAAGCCGACAGCGGTCCCAGAGCGAGCCAGCCGCGACGTCAGCGCTGGCCGCACGCGGCAGATCTGTACAAATTACCGCGCCACTTCACTAAACGATTCACGCTCGCGCGTTTACTGTTCCTAATTAGAGTGCCTCAGAGAGCGACTCCATCAGATGTCTGCTTCGCCACTCTTCCGCCAACGAAACCTAACAAACAACTTTGCGGTGTCGGTGTGAATTTTTATTTATTTATTTATTATTATTATTATTTTTTTTTTTTTAGCGAAGTAAAGGTTTAAATTCCAAGAGGCGCATGTCATAAACGGTGGTTATTCCTGTAAATGTCAATCACACAGCTGGCGCAACAGAGCGACGGGTCAGGGGACTTCTGGCAGCTGGTAAGGGCTTTTCAGAGGGCATCTTCTGCCTGGGGTCGTTTTTAAGCTCTGACATCTGTTCTCACCCTATTCAGTGCAGTATCACACCTCACCAATAATATTCCTCTCACGACCATGTATTTCTATTTAGCAATGGGAGTGTTACATAAACCATGACCTAATGCCTGAAGACCTTTAACTAAATAAATCCAAAAGGCAAACAATAAAACATCATTGCGTTGGAATTTCTTTTAATGGCAGACGGAATGCAGTGTTTCCGTTTGCCTTTAGCTGCGGAGTGATGAGTTTGTACCACACCCGGAGATTCTCAAGTCAGTAGCATTAATAAGCAGGTATTAATAAGGCAATACTCAAGCGGTCTGTTGCTCTATGTGTCTCGCTGAGCCAGAGCAGAATGTCCTGCAACTAACCTGTGACTGAGTCACCGCTGCCAGTGAAGAGCTCCTGAAACGAAAGCCCCCGCATTGCGCAGTCTTAAGCGCAGTCTTACCGCCACCAGCCGCAAACCTCCCCAGGCGGTAGTCCACTGCCGTGTGTGTGTGTGTGTGTGTGTGTGTGTGTGTGTGTGTGTGTATCTAAGCAATCTACCAAGCTCTGGACAGAGCTTAAAAGCAGTTTTTGGTGTGTGGAAGGAACTACTCTTTTTCTCTTTCTCTCTCCCTCACTCTCTCTCTCTCTCACACACAGACACACACACACACACAATCATGGTACACAGGCACTTGGAATCTGCACTGGGCCTCTGATCGATTGTGTAATGCTAAATTAAGCCGGTGAGTGTGTGTGCTGTTCAGGGAGACTGAACTGCTTTTAGTTCATCCCTCTTGCACTGCAGATACAGAGAGAAAGAGAGAGAGAGACAGAGAGAGAGAGAAAGGTCCTGAAACTGTAGCTCAGACTGCAGTGTCATATACTATATAAAACAGCTAGGATGAATGCAGTGTGAGTGAAGTGAAACTAATCTCCAGGGACGGTCCCAGCTGTTACCATCAAAATGAGCAGAATGAGGAGATTCACAGTGGGTTTAGTCTTCAGAAGAGCAAAAACACCTCACTGAAGTTTGTCACCTCCAAAACTATGAAGTGTGTGCGTGTGCACCTGCATGCATGCACAAAAGAGAGGTAGTGACTGACAGGTGCAGAGAGAGGCGTTAAATGTGTGTTAGCAGCCCCATCTCCCGTTACATGTTACACTGCATGACAGAGAACTGAGCTGAGCTCACCTGCAGTGTGTCTGACAATGACACATTCACCACAGCTTTCTGCATGACAGTTACGCACTGCTGTGTGTGTGTGTATGTGTGTGTGTGTATAGAGGGAAAAATGAAAAAAGAAGACAAATGGACATGGCATTGTGTGTCGGAGGAAAAAAAGTTATATATGCACATATAAATATCCAAGTTTGGCCTTCTCACCCTGGTGAAGTTTCTGTAACCTACAGCTGGGCCTGCTGGCTGAGGGATCACCGGCCATTCCAGATGTGTGGATTTGCATGTGCCTCGAGGGAGCGGCCGGACTCACCTACATTCCCAGGTGACAGAGGAAGCAAGAACTGGGAGGGGCTCCATAGTTAAGCTTCTTAACTCCACAGAAGACAAGCTCCGCCCATTCTGCTAAATGTCAAACATTATATCACCCAGGAAATATGTATCGTGTGAAATTAGTTTTGTTGCCTCTAGTTAAAAAAAAAACAAAAAAGCCACCTTGACTATAAACTGAAAGCAACACAGTGGCCCTAATCTTTCACAGCCAGGACCGTTCCAGAACCACCACCACCCCACCCCCCCCACCCCCTCATCTCCTCTCACCGACTCAAACGGCCCCTTCACCTGAACGCCGTTGTCATGACATTCAGCATCACAATTGATCTGCACTACTGATGAAAGTTGATCATCTGGCTTAACTTGGCACATAACGATGTTGATTAATGCGTGCTGTCCCTGTTAATTATGACTGTGGCTGCCTGGTGGGACTGATGTTCCCGAAACGACCCGGGTGATTTTGGTTACGCTTGAACTGTGCTTCCTCTAGATCTGTTAATCAAAGTCTTTTTATTGATCATGCGCAGAGCATTTCATGGTACATTGAAATGCTTGTAGTGTGGCTCAGCTCAGATTTACGGCACAAACTGAAGAGAAAAGTTAAAAATGAAATGCTATCATTAGAAACTGTAAAGACTGTATATGTTGTACCGCAGTTTAAAGTGCAGGATGCAAGTGTAAACATACAAAATATATCAAAACGTAACTTGTGTCCATTGTGTTCAATAAGACCGGATGGGGAATTTTAAGGGGATTTTTTAGGCCAGCACGCCCTGCGGCAACGGATGAGGGTACAGTGTTTCTTATGAACGCCTTCCTCCCTCCACAGGGGCTGTTTCGAATTCCTTTTGCCATATGCTGACAAATGAAAAAGGATTTAGTTTCATTTCTAGAGGCCTGTGCCACCATCAAGCTGCCAGGTAACATTTTCAACATTCCCACTCAAAACGGACTATTACGTCTGACTTACTAGCCAGTACTATCAAAGGACTGCGTTGTGAAGAGAGGTCTGTTCTGGGAAATGCCAAGACATTCTCATGTCAGTCACTGGGCTTAGTTGGCAGTTTAGAATTGTTTGTTTTTTTCCAAAATATATAAATAACTGACAGTGATGCCTAGCGAAACAGGAGGAACAGAGAGTTTACTGCTGACATGTTCCTCTTTGTCTAGTTCTTGGGGTGAAAGTCAATATTATTGGTTCAGTTGTTAGTGTTCTCTTTAAGAGAACTACGCTAAGTTAAATTGTACTAAGGTATAGACTATAGGTTAGAATAAAGGTGTTGTCTGTGTGTAAGTGCTTGTATAAGCGTGTGTGTGTGTGTGTGAGACAATCACACTCCTGACGCTCTCTGTGTAAACAAGCTATTGTCTGTCTGTATGTGTTATTTATATAGGATTGCAGCTGAGGCCTACTGCTGTGTTAAGAGGAAGCAGAGCCAGCATGATCATTAACACACACACACACACACACATACACACACACACACACACACACACACACACACACACACACACACACACACACACACACACACACACACACACACGTGCACATGTGGAAACCCTCAGGATTGGGGGTCCTGGGGAAGTCAGTTCCCAACACTCATCTGTTGCCATGTTTTCTCCACGGCCTTCCGTGCTCTCCCCTTCAGGTTGCCCCTGTGTTCTCTGTAGTGAGTACAAGAGATGCACTCCAGGAAATGGCTGTGAAAACTGTTGAACAATGGCCTGCAATGATCTCCCTGATTGGCCCATTTTGAGCAAGCACAAGATGAACCCAGTTTAGGCCGCTTTCGGACCAGTGCGCAGGGCTTCCTAGCGTCTCTTATTTCTAAACCAGCTTTTAATGTCTATTATTCCAACACACGATCATTTTCTAATACAGAACTTTGTCTTTCAAAGTGTTCATTTTTCACATTTTAAGTAAAAAATGTTGTTCTAATACATCTTCAGCCAGGCTGTTTTGAATAGAGTTTGCTGTTATTGTTTAGTGACAGGCGATGAAGCCATTGTAATTATTAGAGTGTTATCTGAAATGGATCATAATGATGTACATCAAAGTAACATCAAACGGACATCCCATGACAATCTCAATTACTGTCAACATTTCATCCAGCCCTCATTCTCTGATATGCCCTCACTCAGCCGTAAATACATAACTATCCTTTAATTGTCCCTTCTACCCACTGAATTAGGCTGCTGTTTGTTTCAGAGCCAGTGTGCACCTCTGGGAGTATGTCTGCATGCGTGGGTTTGTGTGTGTGTGTTTGTGTGTGTGTCATCTGACATTCCACGATATCAAAGCTGTGTCCTTACCACGCCCACCTACTGAGGTCTGGGCAAAAAACACAAGTCAGAATGTATTTCAAGTTCATATCTCGTGTTCCCTTTGATGTGCGATGTCAGGACATAACACCTCCCGCATCACTACATCTGTCATCACTGACATCCTCATTACCGACACCCTCATTGCCTCCGTCATTACTGCCTCTCATCACTGCCGAGTGCAAACTGACTGTTATATAGAAACGGATCAGTTTCATGTAGAAACTGACTCATGTAGAAACCAACAGTTTGATTTGATGACTTGATTTAAAAAATATTATAAACCTTTGTGATTTCCAGAGCTTTGACAGCTTCACTGAAATGTGTCATGTTGTCTGATGTTCTGTAAATGATCCCAGATGTGTGTGATGAGGGCTGTGGCCTAGATTACTACCTACACACCCCAGTGCCTAAAGACACAGAGAAAGTGTGTGTGTGTGTGTGTGTGGGAATGTTAATGTATACATACATACATACATACAGTATATATATGTGTGTGTGTGTGTATTCACAGCCCTCACCTGCATTCAAGAATGATCTATTTATCTAGTGCAGTGATAACTGGCCTTTGGACAAGAGTGTGTGGGTGGGTGTTTTAGTGGGAGAAGAAGTGGCCGCCAAGGAACCTCCACCGCTGATGTAGAAGATAGAAGGAAGAAATATTTCCAAAGAAACAGACAATCTTACTGGCAGAAACGTTTCATCCTGTTTGACATTATCAGAAAGCCCTTAGTCTACCTTTTCTACTGAACTGTGCAGCTCTGTTTATATCTGCGTGCTTGTGTGACGTGTTCTTATGGTATCCATCTGCCATATGGGCCAGTGTTGCCACGGCGACTTTGAGCCGCGTGTGTGGACGGCAACACTCTGATGCCAAAGTTACAGCCACCGCAGCTGCGAGATGTTGATCACATTTCGCACAAACACATACACACACATGCATGCACATATACATGCATGCTCTGCTGCTCTTACAAAGTTAAAAAAAGCTGCTGTTTCATTGGTTCGTAAAAAAAAACAAAAAACATTTTAAAGCCTCTCATGGCGGAGCTGAGGAGGCGGCGGTGACGGGGATGACGGGGAGGTTTCTCCAGCCTACATAAATCACTTAAGGACGGGCGAGGAGCATCCCGATGCAACACGGCAAATATTTTTTCCTCCTGTTTCTTCTTCTTTTGTGGCGTCTCACACAAGTCAGATTTTGTTTTCTTTTCACTTTTCCACGTTTTTTGAAGTGATTTTGATTATTTATTCGTACTTTATGGCTGATGTCGAAAAAAGAAGAAAAAAACCCACCACAGAATTGGACGATGGCCGCTTGGCACACGTGTTTGTACTCGTCCTCAAATTTTCTAAAAGTGTGGGCAAACAAATTACGTGTTTCAATTGAACAAAACTAATTAGAGAAGCACTCCTGAGAGTAAGGATGGCATCTGTAGTACTCTACAGAGTATGGAGAAGAGAGAGAGAGAGAGAGAGAGAGAGAGAGAGAGAGAAAGAGAGAGAGAGAGAGAGAGAGAGAGAGAGAGAGAATGATGAAAAAAGAGGTAGGAAGAGATATAGAGATGGAGAGAGAGGGATGAGTAACACTGTTAAAGATTTTGCACATGTCCTGACATGTTAACTGACAGTCTGCACCAGTGTGTGTGTGTGTGTGTGTGTGTGTGTGTTAATATACTGCATTGTTGTTTGGATGTTGTTTTCAGAATTGATTGCACCATTGTTCACCTCCAGTCCAGGAGTGTGGGTTTCCACTGTGAGTCCTGCCTGGTTAGTTTGCCCAGCTTGGTTAGTTTATGGTCACAATAAACACTGTTTTCTTAAGCCACTGCCTCTCTATGTGCATGTTCCTGTCTTTATTATAAACGAACTGTACAAACCAGGGCTTCTCTTTTCATTTGTGCAAACATTTGAGGAATGAAGTCATTGGCATTGATCCTTCAACATCGTTTTACACTGAAACCTGCATTGGAATGTGTTCCTTTTCTCAGTAAATGGACCGTACTGTATGGTTAGTTTAATTGTTATTCATACCTAGATGTCTGGGAACCCAGGTGATTCTTCCTTGCAGTTTAAACCAACCACTACATTATGGGTAACCTCAATCTAAGCAGAGGTGCTGGTACCTGGAGCGTTGGTGACAACTGAAGACTAGACTAGCACTTTTCCATGCTTGAGGTAACCACTGTGGTAAGACAAAACACAACTGACACTTATGGAGACTTTGATCTGCTTCACATCTGACACACCTGATTTTAATGACACTCCTGGGACCGTCATCCGAGTGAGGGGCGTTTGCCCTTTGGATTCCTTCAGCTCTGGAGAATGAACCCGAAGGCGGCCATTAAGTCTGAATGACGGGCACTTAACAAACCATAGCAGGACGTCATGACCTTGATCAACAGTGTGAAGGAATTCCCTTCACAACCAGGAAAGAAATTCAATACAACCTACCAAAAACATGCAACCGTCTCAACAGGAGAAGTATCTCAAATATGTCAGCTACGGAAAGTTCTCAGGAAAGGCCTGATGAGTTAAAGCTTTCAATCAAAGCGAGTTGGCAGGCCGCCAGACTCATCGGTTCTTCTTTCCGGCAAAAACGTCCACAGGATTCCATTTATACTTATATAGGGTGTGAGCGTTCACACTGGAACTCGTTCCACCAGCAGTTGTTCCACGATGGTCATGGGAAACAAGTTCACATTTGAAAGATCTAAATGGACACTCCAGATTGGATGATGGACGCATTCTTCTTTGCACATGTTTGAACAAAAAGACTGAATGGGAGTTGCAGGTGTGCGGGGGCAAGTACAGAGGACATGAATTTACTGGAAGCTCTCCAGAGTTGTGCGTGTGTGTGTGTGTATATGCACATGTGTGTGTGTGTGTGTGTGTGTGTGTGAACCACCATGTGTGTACACATATTCTACAGAGACCTGAAGAGAGCAGAGGGCATGATGGGATGGCAAGCGGATCTGAAGGAGGAAGAACTGAATCGTCCCAGAAGAACAGGTGGTGAGGCGTCTCCTGTCGACAAACTTCCTCGACGTTCAGCTTTTCGCTGTGGAGATAATGGCTTCTTTACATCCCTATTGTTTATAAAGCTTCAAAAGGTGGCTATATCACTCTGTAGAGCCATTGTAAATGCTGTCTGAATAGCAAATCCCCTCATTCTGATCTTCATGTTTAACAAGGCACTTTCAAAGCAGACTAATGAAAAGGGTCCAATCCGCTTTTATTTACTACCTTGACATTCATAACTAAAGACGGAAGCTTCTCAGGACTGAATGACTGGAGAACACCTTCTTGTCACTCACATGCACCTTCCTGCCACGCCCGTTCTCTCTTCCCTCAGAATAAGCCAGGGCCGCCATATTGGGAGGCTTTGGGATGTGTGTGTTTCTACACCTCCTTCAGAGCCTTCGCAGCTGACAAACGAATCCTGCTGCCATTAGCAACAGTTCTAGGACCTGATCCCAACCTACCAAGCCGCCCACAGTGCCATATCACACAAAGGATGCTCGCAAACTGGATGGAAAGAGGTGTGTGTGTGTGTGTGTGTGTGTGTGTGTGTGTGTGTGTGGAGGGGTTGGGGAGGGGGTCTGTTTAGACAAAAGGCTTTTCTACACAAGGAAATCTGAAACAGATGAAAGTTGAGAATAGCTTCTACCAGATCGTGTCAGTATTAGCAGATCCGTGATTAAGAGGTAGAGTCTGTGAAGGGTGAGCCTCTGATGCCATGGGTCCTAGCACACATTCCCACATCTTTCATATGAAGGAAGTGAGGGAGAGAGAGAGAATGTGTGTGTGTGTGTGTGTGTGTGTGTGTATAATGGCTGATCGTGCAGAACTGTGTACATATTTGTAGTACAAGGTAAAGATTCAAGTTTACCTAAGGTCCTTATTTAGTGCAGCACTGCAGTCAGATGCACATTTTCTCCATGACAGTGACACACTTGAAAAAACGTTGCTTCATTTATTCTATAGGCCCTCTAATGAGAAAACCTGCGTTATGAGGAGGCAGCAGGTTCATTAGCACCTTCATCATGAAAACAACGATGGGAATTAAGCCGCTGTATAGCTGGAGTCTCCCTCCCCAGGGCAAAACATACTTATCATGATGTAAACAGAACACGAGAGGAACAAACGTGAACATGGCAGAAAACAGGTTGAATAAAGACAGAATTGAGTCAGAAAGCACAAGTCATTCCCCTTGGCATCTGACAGAGGCTGGTCTGCTTTCAGTGCGTTGGGTCACATCGCCATGGCGACAACAGCGACACTTGCAAAATCAGGAACCGCGCAAGGGTTCCGTCCCACAGGCGCCTGCACGTGGAAGGACGCGGGACATCCTGTCTGGCGCAAAGCGTCCTGGAGAGCCGTGGAGACGGACAGCTGCGGGGACGTCTTCAGAGTTCCCTCGACGAATGCAGCAAAGGAACCGAACCTCCCAGACAAGACACCGGGTTTTCTCCCACCACCTCCAGATTTTCCCACTGAACCGCTCCACTTCTCACACGCCTCGTCTGGAATTCCAACTTAACCGAGCTCAAAACCGTAACCTTTTCACACATGCACGCATACTTTGCTGGAAAATGCGGAAAACATGCTTAGAATTTCATTCGCTGGATCACTGGTCTCTAAGCCACATTTCCAGACTTCAGTAATGTTGGTTTACAATCATAAATGTGTGTGTGTGTGTGTGTGTGTGTGTGTGTGTGTGTGTGTCTAAGCGTATTATGGCCACATCTATCATTCTGTGGATGTGTTTGGCAGTGCAGTTCTTCCCTGAGTCACATTTGAGACTGGTGGTTCAGAAACGTGCAGACGACCCACTGCCGAGTGTTTCAGGGAAATCCCGCCCGATCGCAGGGCCCGATCGCAGGGCCCGATCGCGGGACCCGATCGCAGGGCCCGATCGCAGGGCCCGATCACAGGGCCCGATCGCAGGGCCCGATCGCAGGGTGAACCCATGTGATTGCCGTCACGCCAACCATTTGCCAGGAAGCCCCTAGCTAGCCGAACCCTGGGTCCGCTCCGGGTTTTCTGCAGACCGCAGCTTGGCTTGATAAAAGCAAAGCTTACCTCAGCAGGCTCCCAGCTGAGGAGTGTCCGGTGGATGGAGTTTGATGCACAAGCACACGTGTCAGTGTGTGTGTGGGTCTATTTGAAGCTGTGCGCTCGTTCGTCTTTCCAGACCTATGTACCCACGGTTTTCGAGAACTACACCGCGA
>JAOYMR010000002.1:8958141-8970147 GCA_025802075.1 Tenebrosternarchus preto | reverse complement strand
GAGTACCCATCACATAAAATTAGCATCTCGTACCCTGCTCTACAGCCTTGCCCATCCCCAAACGCATGATTAGCATTATACTCATAAAAGAACTTTGTCGTAATTTGTCGTAATTTTCAAAATGTAAATATGCAAATGTGGAAAAGTATGGTTAGTCAATTTAGGATTTCCTGTAGCAAACATCTGAAATCAAATTTTGGGGAAAATTAAGTTATCTACCATATGGGTAAGACACCATCTATAGAGAAGTTCAAACGTCCAACTACCATGTACAATATAAGTTTTGTGTTTATATGTTTGTTTGTTGATTTAAGGAGCTTCTGAAAAACTAGGGGGTCCAGTTCTACACCCTGACCAACTCTAATACACCTAGTACAGTTAGTGAAGGCTCAGCTGTACATTCTCTACATTAAAGGCTCAACAAAGAGGTTAAACTTGGTTTATGTGCTCATGAACGTTCGATCTTCATGTCCATTATGTATGGCCTTGTTCTAATGTTTAAAGATATCAAGCTTGTTACTTAGCCAGTTCACATATACACATATACATATCCTTTTCCAATATTAGACGTTGGAGTTTATGGTCAGAAGGTCTTCAGGAGCAAATTTGGGAGATTATTTAACCAGATGAGTGAGAAACCTTGATTCCCGAACCTCTCCGTTGTGCTGAACACGTTGTGAACTGGCGCTCACAGCTTTATGTTTATATGGTTAAGGCTCTTTATGATGACAGTGTATATGTGAGAGATGCAGACAGAACAAAACAGGTACTGTGGGGGAAAAATGTAATCTGCGATCTATCGAAACACGTCGTCAACGGTAAAAGCTCAAACTCAGAGGCTAAATAGTTCATCTTATCATTTAGGCCATTTATATCTATCCTTCGTCTTGATAACACTGATAGTTTAGATAGTCCAGGCTAGTGTAGCGAACGATATGTCGACATTATTCCGTTTACTGCATGCAATAAATGAATACAGAAACAAACAATAAAACGGTGACCTTTCTAGTGGCCGTACTATTAACACTGCAGTGCTAATGAAGATGTCTGATTCGTGAGTTCTGCATGCCCAACACTCAAACGCAACATGTAAACGGCTGAAAATGCAAAGCCTTCACTCCTCAGCAGCTCCACCGCTATACCGGCTTCGCTCTGCCAAGCGAGCGTCAGGAGCAACGCAGGCAAGCGCGGACTTGCTGTCGTTAACTATGAAATCCCTTTCGGTTCAAAACAAAGCGCCTCACGTAAACACCCACGTTAGCGTCTGTAAATCATCACTGTAACGTCTAAGTGGCACACGCGCACTTTGCTGCGTAACGGCAGCAATCATTGTACGTTTTGCACAGTTACATCTATCCAGATTGCACGTTTTAACGCAACTGAGATTAATCTGAGATTAACAGTCATTCAATACCTGATATAATATGTACATTTCATTATTTGCCCCACTGGCTCGTACCTCATTGTGTAGTGTAGTTTTGCATTGTATTGCAAATTTGTAATTGTACTGTGTGTTGTGCTTGTGGCGCATTGTTCATGAACGTCTGTATTATATCGCATTATATTGTATTCTGGATTATATTTTATATCCTGTTGTATCAATTTGCATGGCACCAAAATAAATCCCATGTATTTCTTGTAGCTGACAAAAAATTGATTCTGAATAATGTCTAAAAACTTTTTAAACTGATTTGTTGGCCAAGTAAGTTGTTATTTGTCTTTCGTAGTTTTAAAAAACATGAAGGCCCGATTAATTTAGTATGAATATTTTATGCACATTAAACAGCATTTGAAGGTCTTTATTAGAGTTTAGTGAGAGACACATGTTCGAGTGTTGATGAGGGGTGCAGTTCAGGTCACCACTTCCCCTGCTCCTGTTACCGTCTTGTGACAGTACACGTAACGTCCCGCAGGTATCTGGTAACTCCTCAGCAGCACGTGACATGTGAGGTTTACCCACTGTAAAGCCAAAAGGGTCAGAACTGGCCTGGGTTTAACGCGATATCTGAATGGCGTGCGATACTCCAGTGCCATTTTTATTGAAAACAGACAAGGAACTGTAGATGTTAGGGTAGAGAGCAACCTCATCATGTCTAACAAATGTGATATTCCTATCACATGAGACATGACACCTGCTCACATTCCAGCATAGCGAATCAGCATTTCTCTCGCTGACCGCAGAATTCAGGTAAACACGTTTCTGTTGTTCCTTAAGCAAACAAGCACCTTATAAGGAAACGCTGGTCTGAGCTCTGAACCGATGCCTGAAAAGATGTGGCACTGTGGTTGCTTTCTGAATCCCTCATTTCAACCACATTTCAGCGCAGCTTCTTGAGCGGCTGGCTGCCTGTCACCGCTGCGTTGGACCGGAGGCGCCTCGCAGCTGGGTCTCTCGAGGCTGGCCGCTCCATCACGCTCCTCGACGTCCACCGTTATATCGTTCACACTCCAGCACTACTCAGACAAGGCCCCTCTCCTTCTGCTTACTTGTCTGAGATAGGCAGTGTTCTAATTACCCTGGTCGCTTACCTGCACAGCCCCCTGCTCTCTCTCTCTCTCTCTCTCTCTCTCTCTCTCTCTCTCTCTCCCTACAGGGAGGGGATCCCTGTGCCAGATGGTGCCACATTTCCCACTCTCACACTGAGCGCGCACCTGCCCTGGCCTGTGCCTGCCAAAACCACACTGTAACCACCGTGCTCAGCCTCCTGAAGGCACACACACAGCGTGTTCTGGTGTGTGTGTTACTTGTACATTATGACACACTGAATATGCCACTGAAAGCAGTTTGAGGTACGGGTGCTACTTCGAGCACTGTCACTCGAACAGATAAGAGCTGTTCAAGATGGTATTTATTGTTATAACTTCACCACACAATAAAGAGATTTAGTTCAGATTTATGCAGGAGTGGCGAGATTAAGACTAAAGTTCACTGATTCCTAGCTATAGTGACAGGTATGAGATAAGTGTGGTACTATGGAAGTGTTGGTAATGGCTGTTATGAACTGAACAGTTTTACTACTGAATTATGAGTGCTGGATGTCCATGTCTCTGTCTGTCTTCTCTCTCTCTCTCTCTCTCTCTCTCTCTCTGTCTTCTCTCGATGACAGTAACCGGACCCCAGCAGCCCTGTGTAACTCCCATTAGCATCTTCTCTAAACTGGAGGACACTAGCTCTGACCACACTTTGCATCACCACGGAGACGAGGTCGCTGTCTCCATCACTCCCCCGGGGGAAGGCTGTCTGTGTTCGGGCAGCATCGCCGTGGTGACTCAGATGCCCCGAATGACCAAAACGTTCTCGTCAACCCTCAGGCGCTTACCTACCCGCCTCCAGTGCCAAGGTGTTGCCATGGCAACACAGCGCAGCTACACAGACGAAGGCAGGACGGGGTCGGGCGACGCCCGGTGAAATCATTGCCAGGAGACCAAGAGAGGAGGAGAGACGACGGCAGATAAGCCTACTGGCAGGATACAGAGATACCCGTAAACTTACAATTATTAACTTGCTTTTGACCTACAAACTCCTATTGCATTTGACCAGTTGAATTTGGCAGTCGTGGTTTTTCACAGCACACTGCTTGCAGATAGAAATCTTATTTAAAGGTTTGTTTACATGAACACCAGCAGTGTATCATAACCATGTAGACCAGTACTGCACAATCTTATCTGTAAAAATGCCAGATTAGCAGGTTTGAACTCTAACCAAGCAGGAACACACCCGATTCCACTTCTGAAAATTGGTCTTTTGTCTCAGAGCAACCGAGTACCAGGTGTGTTCCCGCTCGGTCCGGTTCCTTAGACGGTCGTCGTTGGTACGGCAGGTTCGTACGGCTGGTCCACGAGTGGCCCAAAGGAACGCAGAGCCATCTATCTCCTCTGATGTGCCGGTCTGCATAAACTGCTACAGATTCAGCTTTGCATCTTTGACCTGATACGCAGGCACTGATGCAAAACGTGCTTTCTGTTTTGAATCTGATATGGAGTGAGGAAGCTTTGAGCTCGGGTGAGGTGAGATGAACCGTGCCATCCACTAGCGCCCTTTCGTTTTACTTTCCACACCACAAACTTCTTGGAAGGATTTGAAGACAGATAAACCCAGTGTAACATGCATGTTTGCATTTCTGATTCAACAACAGATTCAATGTCAGCTAGCCTATTAATTTTTGTTGCCAATAATAGCTTAATTAAACTCTGAGTCACATGAATGTGAAGCTGTCACACCTTCAATAACAATACATTCATTTATGAAGCGCATATCCAAGACAAAAAGAAATAAAACAGCATACAGCATTGGAAAAGAAGAAGCACTGTCCATTGTTGCTTTGGTACACTAGTTTCCTTATGCGTGGTGCTAACGACACATTGACCCATTCATGTTGGATCCGACCAGCTGACTACCATTCTGTAATCGCGCAGCGTGCAGGCTAACCGCTTTGCTTACAGTAAAAGGATCGTTCCAGCTCCCTGTAAATGAAGTCGTTATACCTGTGGCGGGACGAGACTCAGGCCACGCCCCCCCGCCCCCGGCCCTTCCCAGGGAACATGGGAACCACCGTCCGAGGGTCGTGAGGCATCTGCGTTCAAGGTCGTGGTGCAGCTGCGTTCAAGGTCGTGGTACCAGTATCTCGGAGATGGTAAACCCAGGTCCATTTTAGCTGCCTTGCCCACGTTTACACAGCCGAGAGGAAGCAGTTTGGGAATTGTACCTCTTAATTAGAGGAGGGGGGGTGGGGTCTCCCCAAGCAGGAGCAGAGAGGAGGGAGGAGTTTGGACTTGCTGCCCCACTCATATACTTTAGCTGTAATGGGATGGGAGTGGATCCTTAAGCCCTGTGTTAACATGTATGTTGTGAGTCCATTTTGGCTCGAAATATCGTAATCGGCTTGCATTCTTTCCCTCTGAGGAGTCAGACCAAAGTGAGATGGCAGTTTGTTTTCCAAACTCGAACACAGTCTTCGGTTCAGCTCCGGCAAACACAACCATAACTCTGTTCCTCTCTTCTGCACCCCCGACAAAGGGGGAGGCTTGTGTTGCCGGGCACCCAAGGCGATTCTTATTATAGGACAGACGCGTCATTATATAGACCCGGAGGAGTTTCCAGCAGTCGGCCGGCGGAGGGAGAGCGCGGCTGGTGGTGTAGGACAGACCTCGTTTCGTGATTCCCACGAGAGAGGTGTAAAACCTGCCCCCCCACACACACACACACACACGCGCACTCGGTACCCTGGCCCCGCCCCTCGCCGTGCTATTTCAGAGCTCTTAGAAGTAGGTCACGAAGAGGGCAGAGAGTTGATCGGCCTATTTACTGCAGGATAGGATGAGAGAGTCTAAGGTAAGAGAGAAAGGCTTATACTAGTCAGAAAAGAGGTGTGTGTATGTGTGTGTATGTGTGTGTGTGCTGGGTCAAACTGCTGTACATGAGAATTCCTTGGCAGAACACACATTTCCAGATCCTGTGTAAGAGTAATCTACCCTCTGTGGTAAAAGAACGTTTCCTCTCCACCCAGCACTCTGGCATTTTCTTGCTCGCTCACCCCCATCCCGTAAAAACAAAACAAAGCCTACTGGTGCGCGACCGCCCCTGCTGACAGAGACACGTCCTGCTGCTTCCTCTCTCTCTCTCCCCCTCTCCCCTCATCCCATCTTTAGTCCAGTCCACGGCCGCAGGGCGGTCCCTCGCGGTGTGCCGTGGGGATCGATACAAATCCTGCAGCTTCGCAAAAGCCTGTGCATGCATGTGTGTGTGTGTGTGTGTGTGTGTGTGTGGATGAGTGTGTGTGCCTTTAAGCAATTATATGCCTGTGGAGATAGGGATGAACAGGCTTCCTCGCAAATCACAGTTGGCGTCCGGGTTGCACCACGGTGAACATTCTGCAGACCATCGCAGCGGCGGATAAAGGTCCTGCCCACAAATATGCGGGGCTGAGGGCGGCGGGCTCTTCCCGCTCCTGCCGACTCTGGCCACGAGCCCCCGGGAGGCGGGTGAAAGGAGGACGTGATTTTTCCACTGCTCTCCACAAACCCCACACGTTCATTCCAAAACATGGCTCAGATATCTGAGAAGCCTGTGCTAGAAAGGGAGTGTGCACATGTAGGTGTGTGTGTGTGTGTGTGTGTGTGTGTGTGTGTGTGTGTGTGTTGGTTTTCTGGAATTCTTATAGCAATTTTCACCAGTAATTCCTTATTACCACCTTGCCCTTAAACAGGAAGCTGGTAGAGCACTTCATTGCTCTGTGCTCTGTTCAGGTGTTCTGAGATCAGTTCTCCACTTGGTGTTGTGAGGGATTCATTAGACTTCAGGTATGGAACCCTGCCCCTAGAGCAGCACTTAAGAGCTGGGAAGAGGTTGTTGGTTCAGCTGCATGAATATTAACTCATACACTAAGCAAACATGTGACTCATTCTCACAACCACAGCCACTGTGTACATCTGTTCATAAACAAACTATAAATTTAGACTTCGAAACCCTGATTAAGAACAGTGTAGATTTCTTCCAACAAAGACAGCTATAAAATCTGCAGCCAGCTAGCTAACTGACTTCTGTTCAATATTTTATGAGGAAAAAATGGGGATCTTGGGGCAACTACAGGGAGAGTAAATCTTCCAGATATATTAGTCAAAGGCTACGCACGGAGTTTAGCACATGAATAATGCACAGTCTTTGCTAACATGCCAGACATACAATGCAGCTGATGCGATGCGCTGGAGCAAAGCGAGGGGGTTTTGCATTCACTTCCTGGCCCTTTGCATCCAGAACCAAGATGGCTCTCGGTCTCGTAGTCGCTTTGCTTCTAAAGGAAAATAAATGAAACTGAAATAAAATGGTCTATTTGTGGCAGCCGAGGATTTACAGGCAGCCAGCTCCCTTAAAGTAAAAACACTGCAGTGAAACCAAATTGTGCTCTAATCAAAACCTTTCTTTTAGACCAGCTCTTCTATTAATCTCGCCACAAACACGTATGCTAGCCTTTAATGAAGCTGAAGAAACTGACCACACTGGGCCTCTGGGCTGTACTGAGGTCATGTGTTGAGCAAGACAGACAGCGGTAGTGGTTCCGCAGTGGCTCGGCGACTAGCAGCTCAATTACAACTGTCCTTGTGCTACCGCTAACATCTGTCGGTTAGCTCCGCTGCTAACTGTGACACACGCGCGAATGGTTTGGTGCTAGCAGCAATGCCAGTGTGCCAGTTCTGAGTAACTCTAATGCCAGTCAATTCTGCCGCAAATACCAGCAGCAGTTAGCACTGCCGCGCTGCCTGATGGGATGGCGCTAGCGCTCTCTGATCTGAGCAGGCTGTCGGTACCGCCTGTGTCTGCTAACCAGAGAGTTTTGTTCATAATCCTTACCCTGCACTTTTAATTCTTTATTTTTACAGTGATTATGTGCGATTTTTTTCTGCCTTTAATGAGATTTTATTCCTCCGTCTCACTTACTCTGATCCAGCCCATCGTTCCTCTGTACTGAACGGCAGAGAGGGTCGTGGGTGGGGATCTACCCAGGAGGTCAACAGGGCCCCTTTTCTGAGACTAATTAGCGCTGAGCGAAAGGCTGAATCACTTGATTAACTGTCTTAATTGTTCGCGCTTCTGTGTCCCGCGCTCACGCCGCACTCCTTTAATTGCCGAGCATCTCCGAGGCGGAAAACGCAGGCAGGTACGGCAAATTTTCTGAAACGACGCGCTTCACTCTCTGTCTGAGAGAAGCCACCGTCTGACTGCTAACAGCCCTTTTCGGTTTGTTCCTCAACGAGGGAATGACGAAAAGCTCTGAAAGCGAGAGCGGCAGGAATAACGATCAGGTGTTTCTGAAGCACAGAGCAGCTGGATGCCGAGTGCTTTTGAAGTCCCAGTGATTGGGCGAGAAGCCACACCTCTGCATTTTGGTTCAAAAGCCTCTGAGGAGAGAGAGAGCCAGAACGACTGCTAGAACTTCCAATGTCGGAATTGGCTAGGCTAGAGAGAGGAAGAGGCCGAGTAGGGAAAAGACGGACTGGGAAAAGAATTGTAAGCATGAGGAAGACAAACAGGACAAAGGGGATACGGACTAGGGAGCTGGAGAGGAAGAGAGCTAAATTGGCCAGGGCGTATGACTTGCTGTGGGCTCCGGGCTGAAGGCTGGTTTTTCAAGCTCAATTTAGCATCAACAAGCTGCAGCTTTTAGACTTCAGGGAAGCTCTGAGGACCTGCCAGAGCGAGGGAGAAGAAGGGGGGAATGGTGGGTGAATCTTCTGCGTGGCCTCAGGGTCTGAGTGCTGTCAGCACCGTCACGTCTATCGGTTAGCACCTCGCTGCTTGCTGTTCACATGCCTGTCCACAGTTAACCCTGCATTCCTGGTTCTGGTCTATGGCCCAGTCAAACCGTACCTGAAGTCTAATGTTTGACGTACATGTCACATATGGTCATAGCGTAACTAACAAGGAACTGGAAAGAGTGAGGGCTTCCCCAGATGCCAGATGTGTGATGAACAACATATTACCCACAGTAACCCCACATCCCCGCAGTCCCTCAAAAACGATCACCACCATTCACTGTTGTAATCAAACAATTGTTTTCCACTGGAGTTTAGGGTCGTGGAGACTATTCCTTCCAGAGCATTTCTGGAAGTAGAAGTGTTATCACCTGCATGAACCGTGAGTTTGACAGTATTCCCAGAGTGCCCGACCAGGATCGGCCGTACTCAACTACACGCTTCACTCCCACTGTGGAATCCTGCAGCAAAACAAGGCCGCTGTATCCATTTCTAACCTATTTACGAGTGTGTGTGTGTGTGTGTGTGTGTGTTGGGGGGAGGTTTGGGGATAGAGAGCTGTAGAGAGAGATTAAACATCTGACCTAATATTGGAGTGCATCGTAAGTCTGAGTAACACAGCTAGTAGCATGTGCTTTTGCAAGGGAGGAGCTGATTGGTTGTGAGTTGCATGTCCTCACACAGATCTGAACAGTGTCCTAACAGGGACCCGGATCCACCCTGGACACACGTGGCTGGGATGGAGATTAGAGGGGAGTTGGTGGGGTAGAGGGGTGGAGATTAGAGGTAGTTGGTGGGTAAGAAAAACAGAAGTCATCCCACGCATTGCAACCTGGGTAGTGCGCAGCCTTGAGAACGTGTGTGTACAGGACTGCACACTAAACACACTAAACTCCGTTTCATTTCCAGAGGGTTGGAGCAAAATAATAAAATCCTATTTTTGAAAGTACAATCGTGCTTTCACGTTTGTTTTCTGAGTGAGTGCACATATGTACGGATGTGACAAACATAATAATATGTGTGTTCACATGGAGACTGTTGTTTTGTGCCAGTGGACGTTGGGTGTGCCAGCTTCCAAAATGGGAAGATTCGGTTCAATGTTGAAATCATTTGAACAGGGAGGGAAGAGGAGGTGTGAGTGTCCAGCCTGAAGTATTTAAAGATCTAAACACACCTGAGTGGAAGCCAGTCAGTCTGGTGCATTCCTGCCTGTGTACCAGACTGCAGGACAATTGGACAATAACTCACTGACATAAATGACAGCTGAGTTAAACGCATGTAATCGTATGTACGGACACGCCCACGGCCCATGATGACGATAGCTCTAAACGTGGTCATACTTGCTGTGAAGTCAGTACTGTTTTTTTCAGAATAGGCTACATCACTTATCCCAAACCAAGACTGAAAGGCTGCTGACAGGAGACCCCTGTTCCACACACCCCACCCCCACCCTCCATTTTGAGATTAACAAGAGTCTGACAAGCAGCCCATGTATGCAATATGACCTTTGACCTTTTCATTAAGAAAGCCATCAGGAGGGGAAGAGAGAAGTGCAACACTGTAGATGCTCAAAGCACCTGAGCCCCTGGAGACCAACCTTGTGCTCCATGCATTCTTACATACCTTCATACCTACCACTTAGGGTGAATGAAATCAGTCACATACCTATCCACACACACACACACACACAAACACACCCTGCAGCAGCCAAGGTCATAAAACCACATGAAGATAAATTCACACACAAACAGAAACAGCGTTAACAAACGCAGAGACCTCCCGCCTCCCGGACTGGAGATAAACGCGTTCCTTAACGCTGACCGTTGAACATTTACTCCTCCGCTCGGGAATAGCAGAGAAAGACTCTTTTCCTTTATGAAGGCTCAGCAAATACAACCATGGCAGAAAGGCCAGTCTAAATATAAGCACAAGACTCATGGCAAGCTTCCACTGTCCATGTTAAAGACAAAAGCTTTTCCTGCACTTTGAGCCCGCAAACTGTTTGGAAGCCATATTTATGGAAGTGTGTGGAAGGCTTATGTAAAAACAACAACAAACAAACAAACAAAAAATGCTGTCCCCACATCATCCACCTTCAACAGCAACTAGAATCAAGTTCTGAGTACATATGGGCTCAGACCTCGCCAGTCTACTTCAGGGGATTCTTATGGCTCGGTGTCCCATGGGTGCTACTGTACTCAGATCAGTGGTACATTAGCGCTGGCACTTCGATCTGTGGACGATGTAAAAAGCCTTATGTGCAAAAATAGGGGGAAACTAGCAAAGGTTGTCAGAATTGACGTTCAAATTATGATCACCTTCAGACACAGGTAGAGTCTCTCTCTCTCTCTCTCTCTCTCTCTCTCTCTCTCTCTCTCTCCTTCTTCTTCTTCTTCTCTCACTACACAAATGCACTCACTCCCCCTGAATGTGGAAAATACTTGAAACCGAAGCTGTTCTGTCGGGGTTTTGGGTCACGCATGTGGCTGAAGGCACCGTTGCTGGGGTCTGAGGTCAGGCTGTCTCACGCCGCTCCCATCCTTCAGAGTCGTGAGAAGAACAGCTGATCTGGTCTCACAGGTGCGTGCGCCCCAGGGGTCACACCCCCCGACCCCCCCTGCACTTCGACCTTCAGCCAATCTCACTGGCTCGTGTTCCAAAACAGGCCACGCAAGTCACACACACACACACACACACACACACACACACACATGCAGTGAGGTAAATCCAGGAGCCCATCAAACACGCCACGTGAAACGTGTGATGATTTCAGGGAGCCACCAGCATCCGCTGCTCTGTTCTGTCTTATTTTCCGATGACACTTTGTTGTTGGATGGTGGGACGCATCTAATGGGTTTATGTAGCCAGAGGCTTTGGCCCTACAGGACAGTGACAGGACAGGCCGTGGTGGTGAGAAACCAAAAGACCACTCCACTTGCATGGAGATGCGACCACACTCTGAAGAGATGAGTTTAAAAGTACACTCTCTCCCTGTGACATTCCTCTGTTAACACCCTCGGTACTTCACACTCCCCTCACTCTGGGCCAGACCTCCATCGAGCAAGTCGTCACGGAAACGGAGGCCAGCAGCCGCCGCGGCGACCACAAGAAAGGCGCGGTGCCTCTCAGCGGGTGGAGGGATCAAGGCCGGGCCGGGCTGGGCTGGGGGGTGCGGGGCTTGGAGGCGGGGCTTGGAGGCGGGGCTGCGGTCCAGCTCCCGGCTCCTCGAGCTTTCGAGGGTCTAAACGAACGCGGCTACGCCCGACAAGAGGAAGAACGCTGATTAAAACCAAACAGCCTGGCAGGAGCGTGAAGCCGCACGGCCGTCCCAACACGCCAGCACACATTCTACAGCGGTAATAGCTGGAATCCAATATCCAATCCCCATTTACTGACATGTGTTGCTCATTCACCCACAAAAGCATAACAATCTGCGCGTTTAAATGTAATACGCGCTTGTGCCAGGACTGGCCTGCCGGGAGGAGCAGCGTGACACCGCTGTCCTGGGATCAGCTTCTGAAAGCAACGCAGGCAGGTTCTGAACTTAAACAACCGTTTGCAGGCATGTGACAATAAACTACAGTAGGAGTAGAAGCCGTTTTTTTCTATGACAGGGTTTCAAAAAAACGAGACAACCCAATAAAACTCAATTACTAGGGGGGGGGGGGGGGGGGGGGGCGGGGCGGGGGGGGGGCGGGGGGGGGGGGGGGGGGGGGGGGGGGGGGGGGGGGGGGGGGGGGGGGGGGGGGGGGGGGG
>JAOYMR010000002.1:8914400-8932120 GCA_025802075.1 Tenebrosternarchus preto | reverse complement strand
CTCTCTCTCTCTCTCTCTCTCTCTCTCTCTCTTTCTCTCTCTCTCTCTCTCTCTCTCTCTCTCTCTCTCTCTCTCTGTCTCTCTCTCCTTCTCTCTCTCTCTCTCTCTCTCTCTCTCTCTCTCTGCATTCCTCTCTTTTAAGTATAATCTTTAATTTAATTAAGCCACAGGAGCATCCAGCCCAGGTTGTCTCATATCTGTACAGCTGAGGTCTGTGTTTACATGTACACAGATGTACAGTCCAAAAGCACGTACATCATCTTGCATATTGAGAACAAATCATAAAACATTCTACAAAAGAATATGCTGTAAATGACTGGTTATAAAAATGTGTCCTATAAATGTATGTTGCTTGCTGTGTCTCACTGTTAATGAATAGCTTGCTGAATTGTTTTAGTAGAATGTTTTATATGTAATGATTTTGTCTGAGTGAAAGGTTGTTATTGGTCTGTTTGACATGGTGTTCCTAGATTCCAGGCTATGGTCCTATGAGAGTGCTTTATTTAAGTGCTTATTTTTTTCTAGCTCCCATAGTTTACTGAGTAGCTAAAGGGAGCTTGAACCAGCCTGTGAGGGAGGAGCCTGAGGATTGTGTAGAGTGTTAAGCCCTGCCCACCTGTTAGGAGCTGGATGTGACATACTCAACAGGACTGGAGTACGTTGGGTTTTTGTTTTGTTAGAGATGGAAACTTGTTTTTAAAGGAAGGAGGTCCAGGGAGCTTGTGTGTGCACACACATTGTGTTTTACTCATATTTGTGTGGATACACTGAGTTAGAAGGTTACTGCTTTATGCCAGGTCATTTCAGGAGAGAGATGGGTTCTGGGTTACTTTTCTATGGTTTTCACTTACAGCTAGTGTAAGCTTTCCAAGTAGTTCGTTTTAGTGTATGTTAATTTCTTTTTGCTGGCCCTGCCTGGGTCCTCTTGCAAACATTGCATAAATCTGCATAGCACTTACAACAGCATGTACTGTGGCTCGTACTGTGGCATGTACTGTGGCTCGTACTGTGGCATGTACTGTGGCTCTTACTACAGTTTATACAACTGCACACTTCACAGCTTGAACTTCAGCACATACTGCAACATGTGCTACAGCAACAACAGTTACTACTTCACGTACGGTTGTCCCTTCTGTGGGCACTTTTGGCTTTAGTGCAACTAAAGTGAACTAAACTCGACTCCACTCAATTCAACTCAACTCCGCCTAACTCGACTGGACAGAGCTGACCTCGATCTAAATGGAACCACCCCTACTCCATTCACTCATGAGAAAAGAGATTCAGTACAAGTTAAGAGTTTCAGTACAAGTTAAGAGATTCAGTACGTCTTCCAGTGGGCGGCCTTGGCGGGTACCTTTTGTCAGCATCTCCGCAGCCCTGCGGTCATCTTTGATGTAAATGGCAGTGAGGAGGAAGAAGAAGCCTCCCAGGACTCCGACGAAAGGGCAGATCAGGACGCTGTACTCCAGGCTACGGAAACGCCACTCAGGAGAGCCGTCCTTTAACTTGCTCACCGTGTCAGAGATCTGCGCGCCAACACAGAAAGAAGCAACACCTTGCGGTTAGCGCCGTGCGGCTAGCGCACATCTGCATTTCCGGCTTGGTTGGGACAAGAAATTTCAGTTTGTTTGTTTTTTGGGTGCGCACTTACGGCACCAATGAGGTAAGGGCTCCCTGCGTCGCCAAGGAGATGACACACCATAATTTGTAAGGCTTCAGCAGTTGACCTTCTGGTTGGTATGACAACGTACTAGAACAAGAAAAAAATCTGATTAAATGATTCAAATATAATCCCAAGAACTATGATCAGGGACGAGCTTTTGACATTTTCAGCACTTGTCGGACACGCTTATCCTGAGCCACTTAGATTTATCAGTATGACAGTACATTAGCATGTATCAGTATTTATCAGTATGACAGTACATTAGCATGTATCAGTATTTATCAGTATGACAGTACATTAGCATTTATCAGTATTTATCAGTATGACAGCTCCCTTACGTACGTGTTGCTCTCTCTCTGCTCAGCCTGCAATGCCCAGGTGAATTAGAGCAGGAGAGTTGAACTACGCCATGGGAGCGTGAAACGTGTGAAATTGCTTTGTCATCTTGCACCGACTCTCTTCACACTCTTACCAACAGGATGTCAGCTATAATGGCCCAGTTCAGTGAAAGCAGAATCTCTCCGATACCAATGAACGTCTGAAAAAACACAAAACGAGCAACTTAAAGCTAATTTGCACGCAGGCAAATAGAACGCGCCAACTTATTTTGGTTATAACTTATTAGTGAAGCCTTGCGCATTTGTCCAGGAATTAAAAACAAGCCGCTGTGTTACGCGCGTGGCGGAGATGATAAGGTGCTACGGTGATGAGAGCGTACGTATGTGGCGTGGATGCTGGTGGCCGCCAGCACCACCGCCAGGAACAGACAGGGCGAGGAGCTGAGCATTCCCACTGCACAGATGACCGGGTCAGCATTAGGCACCCGGTCACGCAGCCTCCTGGATATGGAGGTCCCGATGAAGACCCCCACGATGCCCGTCACCACCGTAATCGCTCCAAAGATGTAGCTGTGTTAAGAGATGGACTAAATGAACCCCCTCCTCAACCAAGCTCATCTGAGGGGTGCTTCAAATGAAAATACAACAGAATTCGACACCAATTCCAGATCTGCCTGTAGCGTGATTGTCATATGAGATAAATGTCATATACAGATATACAGCAAAGCCAGATCTAGGACAATATATTAATGTTAAACAGTGCTTAGGTTTTGATTAGGCACCAAATATTCAAATGAGGCTCGTCAGTGTTGTGTATAAACAAGAACAAGGTCAAAGGTGACGTTGTGCGTACCTGTCAGACGGGTCACAGGGTTCTTTGTCGCAGGGTGGCATGATGCCCTGCTTGACACGGGCACGGGACAGGAAGGTGGGCGTCCAAAATGCCAGCGCCCCTGTTACAAACGCCATGGCTGTCACGCCCAGGGATGACCACACGAAACTTCGGCTAGAGAGAAACGCATGAACGTCATGTCACGTCATGTCACGTCATGTCACGTCATGTCACGTCATGAACATATGTCATATATGCATTATAACTATGTTATGGACAAAATGTAAAAGGAATTCTAGAAGACTAACCTTTTTAGTTATTGTGGTTAAGGTTAACCAAACTGTAATGACATATTTTTTCCAAAAAATGACACATAGCTTTTGTTTTTAAAAATATATTAATTAAAGTAAATAAAAAGCCTTGTCAGGATCATTTTGTGTCCTGATATGGTAGGTTACACCAATTTTTTCTCTAGTTTTCCAATATAGGACATTTTTGTTCTCATGCACAGGGAAAAGTCATTTTAATAGACCATAAACGTCTGTAGGTAACTCTCGAGATGTTCCAGGCTGCTCTGCTTAACAATACCCACTTCCTGAGGAGATACTTGACATCCTCCAGGTAAGACGTGTGCTCCAAGCACCCAGCTCCATGTGTTTCGGAGGCTCCTCGAGGCGGGTTGGGGATGAGGAACACAAGCAGGAGCAGGCCCAGGACGCCCAGGATCGGGTTGAGCTGCGGGTAGAACCACCGCCGGCGTTACCGTGGAGCCTCAACGTCCAAACCGGGTCTCACTAATTGACTCTGCTGTGTTCTCTTGTATTTCCCAATATGTGGTGTAGTGGTTATCTGAGTGTTTGGTAGAGGAAGCTGTTCATGGGTTTGAAATGTCAACTCATGCCCTGGTGCAACAGCCACTAGTGAACAGAATTGCTTTGCTTCTTTAAACATGAGCATATGTGTGTTTTTAACGTTATTTTTGCAGACAATTATCTCATTGCTTTTTTGTCGTTAAATTGATTTAACGAGTATAAAACCTTTTAAGTTGAATTTTCGTGCAGTTCAACAAAACTATAAATGTTACAGCTCCAACACATGAAGTCTCGCTGAGAAACACAGAGCACATGTTCACATATTAAAGAAACTCGAATCTAAATTTCAAGAGCAAGGTTTAAAAGCACCATGGTGCTAAGACTACCTTCCGCACTAGAGAGATCAATTCTCTGAAGGACCAGACGTGGCCAGCATGATCGAAACCCTCTGTGAAACCTTTCTGCTGTGTGCTGACTTCCCAAGACTTAAAAGAAGAGTCTTACCCTGAGGGCCCAGCGCCAGTCTCCAGTCGCACTTGCAATTGTGGCACCCAGGATGTAGCCAAGACCGCTAGGGGTGGGGTGAAGGATGGAGGGGAGAGGCATTGGGTGGAGTTAATTAAAACATCTATAAACCCAGCAAATGTGTGTGTGGTTTTTTTTGGAGTAGGGCCTTTCTGTTAGCTGATTTGTGTTTTTTGAGGAATGACTGCTAAACTTGATGGGGAGAGGAGCTCAGAGGGTTGTTATACGTTTAGGAATGAAAAGCAACACCAGTGTTACATGGTTTTCAGATCTTTTGACCTCTTTACTGTAAAACACTACACAGGGCTTCGCATTTAAACTCTAAACTGGATATTCAAAGTAACTCACAACTATAGTGCTTTCCATTTCAAACACATTCCTTAAATGCAGCCATTACAGTAACCTACAGTGAAACTACAAAAACCACGCGGAAAACGGAATCTGTTGTGGTCTACACGGCCCCACACCACAAGTTCAGTTCAGTAGTGGGCTGTACTGAACTGAACAGTGATTACATTCTGATTTCATTGCACATGAATGCCATACTGTTTTCAACTGAAATGCAGTGAGGTCTATTGTATTTTGTAACATTCACTGCAGCAGCTCACAGATGAAACGCATCATAGTTTTAAAGTTGATTGAGTTCAGCAATTCCCCCTTGTAAAAGGCTTTCATCCAAACTTACAGTTATGACTGAACATATCTTGAAGAGTTCAGGGCCTTGATCAAGGGCCCAACAGCAGCACCTTGGCAGTGGTGGGACTTGAACCAACAACCTTCTGATTACTAGCTGAGAGCACTGCGGTACCACCGCTCGGGTACTGCCGCCCACTCACCTTCCTACCGGGATGAAGATGTAGAAGAAGGAGATCATGAGGGTCCTCTGGGAGCCGGTGAACAGGTCTCCAATGATGGTGGGTGCGATGGTGCAGTAACTGGCCTCTCCGGTCCCAACCAGGGCACGCATCAGTACCAGGACCCAGAAGTACTGCAGCCAGAAAGACACGTACAGGGTACTGGCCTGATGCAAAGGACACTGGGAAGGGTCTGAACATGAGAAATGCACAAGTCCTTCTGCCCGAGACAAGAATAAAGGACGTCATATTTTGTGTGTGGAGTGAACTGAGAGACGGCCGGTGAGATCGCACATTCCTGCTTGCGACAGTTGCACAGTCAGTGGTGAGATTACTGTGAGAGATAAACGCTGAATATCTGGCAACGATCAAAATGGTGTACCTCTTCAGTGATGAAAGAACTGCTCAGTGTCGTGACAATCCATGCAAGCATTCCGGCTACCATGATCACCTTCCGGTTGTACCGGTCTCCAAGGTAACCGAAGACCGGGGCCAACAACATGAAGCTGCAGATGAAAACTGCAAACACGTGAACATTTTAACAACAATAATATTAATACATTCGGTTTATTTATCACCTTTCATAAAGATGAGGATGCTTCAGAATGTGTGTTAACACATTTCGTAACTCAGTTCCTCTTTTACAAATATGTTGCGTATCAAGCAGAAAGCTGGTGGGTTAACTCAAAAAGCTGGTTCCTATAGCTGATGGGTTAACTCAAAAAGCTGGTTCCTATAGCTGACGGGTTAACTCAAAAAGCTGGTTCCTATAGCTGACGGGTTAACTCAAAAAGCTGGTTCTTATAGCTGATGGGTTAACTCAAAAGCTTTGCTTTGTGCTTCTCTTTTATTTGGATGCCAGGTCTATGGAAGCTTTAACATCAAGGCTTAAAAAAACACAACAACAACAACAAAAAAACAATGTCAAATGTCAAACCAACATATTTACATATGCAGTACTTGCAACATTAGGTGTGTAGTAAGTGATTGATCTCTACTGCAACCCATCTGCTGTGTCATTTTACAGCAGATCACAGCATGATGCACAACACTGACAGTGTGGCTGGGTGTGAAGAGCAGGTGCGAGTTTATTCTCTCCCAACTGAACAGGAAGTGGTCACTTCAGAATTAGATGATCCCTTATATATAAAATAGCATGCAGAAAGCTATTAAGACCTATGCTAACCCCACCCCCTCAACACACACACACACACACACACAAAAATATGCTCATGGTGTTGCAGTCTTTAATGTTGTACTGTAACTTAAATACCAATAGTTTAAAGTATAGGAGATTGGCTGTTGATAGTCTTGGTGATTTAAAGCTGATACCTGTCTGCAGTAAACCGGAGGTGCTGTCAGAGATGTGAAAGTAATTCTGGATGCTAGGCAGAATTCCTGAAACACATGTACAAACCAAAACTCTTTGAGATGCCGAGGGCCAAAGGGCTGCAAAAAAGAAAGAAAAGAAGGTGCCACCAGGGGGCGCTGTCACCTGCGATGGTGTAGCGGTCCATGTAGTTCAGCAGGTTGGCGTAGCAGAGCACAGCCACGGCAACGTAGGCCCGTGTGACAGAGATGACGCCGGGGTCCGCGGAGGGGGCGTCGCCCTCCGCAGGCTCGCGGGTGACGGAGCCGTACCGGCGGCCACCGCCGGGGCGCGAGTTCACAGACACGTCGTCCTGGGGCAGGACGCTCACGATGGGGGACGTGTCCTCCATGCTCCGCCAGCGGTGCTCGCGGTCCTCGCGCTGCTGGAGATGGACGAGCGAAAATCGCTGACCGACTTTAAGAGTGCTTGGCGTAAAACGACACAGTTCAGTTTAGCAGCATCAGAGATCCGTGATCCTCAAACTCTAAAGAGCCTGGTACATAAAAAGCTTCTAAACAACTTTAATGCAACTCACAGCCTGTCCCAACAGTACAAGGTACTAGTCCATCACTAGGTACACACACACACTCCCCTAGTCAATTGAGAGACACCAGTTGACCAAATATACACACCTTTGGAACCTGGGATGAAACCAGCTTCTGGGAGGAAACCCACACGGACACGGGAAAAATGTGTATACTCCACATACCTGAATATACACTCGTGCACACTCCACTTTGTAACAAGCTCACTAACTTCAGATGGGAACAGTTTGCTCCAGTGTGAAATGATTAAATGCATAAACTATTGCTGACATTGTCAGGCACACAGATTTGCCTGCAAAATGCTTTTGAAGCTACGGTGAACAAGATGGGTGTCCATTTCCACTGAGCCTAACTGAACCAATCTGAACGGAATTCCCCAAACTCCATCCTTCATTGATTCCAACTGGCACATTTACTATTTAAAAACAAGCTAATCTTGTTTGCTAGTCACCGCACCTATTTTAGTGTGGTGGTGGTGGGGGTGGAGGTGGGGCAAGATGATTTTTATAAGAAGGTGTCTGAGAATTCGATACCTGCATGGGTGTAATTAGAACTGACCATCTTTCAGAGTCCATTCAGTAAAACCAAGCTTCCACACAAATCTCATTCAGAAGAGACACAAAGAGCATTTTGTCCCAATCTAACCCCTGGCTATTCATTTACATTAAAAAAAAAACAATTGCAAAAAGTTCATTCTCTCTGTAAAACTTATTGTGTAACAACAGAAGAATTACAGGAAGCAACGCATGGACAAATAGACACAGACTGTAAATCCTCAGACCGGAACCTCAGAAAAAGTTACTTTAACATTTAGAATTTAAAACTTAGTTATTAAGTCTTAGAATTTGCCCGTTACTTGTCAGTACTCTCACAGCAGACATTATCTGACGTCTGCTGTCAAACACAACACGCATGAAACTCAGAATCTCCTAAAACAGTATGTGGTTCTGTTCTAAAGTTTGATTTAAAAACCGGTTAGCCTTCACTTTGTTGATATGGCTGTTGCCAGCAGTCATGGACTTTGAGCTTCACCATAAATCTGGAGATGTTCTTGGTCCAGAAGTGCCAGTAAGGAGAGCCACCACTGTTGAGGTTGCAGGCTGTTGAGTGTTGCCATAGCATTGCACAGTCCCACTCTATCAATTATACGTGACCCGGCAAAACACAGCCAGCTTTTGAGTCATAGCAATATTTGTTGAAGTGCCATCTCAAAAAAATGTCATGTTTAGATTGTTTTCATAAATGTTTCCAGTTTTCTATAAATTACGTAACTAGAGAAGGAAAGCATTTGAAACTGCTGTCAAGAAGAGCCAGCTAGCAATGTATTTTACAGACACTTTCAATGGCTATTTATAAATGGCTTACATTAGAAAAGATGAAGTCCTTTGCTTCTTGTATAGTTTAATCCATGTTTGTTGTTTATTTGTTTGTTTTCTTTTCCCCTACAGCCTCTCTTCTTTTGTATCCTGTTTCTGCTGTGATGGCTTAAGGACGATGGTAGAGATTTTCCTATGCTGCCAAGCAGTGTCAGTAACTCGATAAAGTTGTACGTTTATCAGGTTAGAACTACAGCTCTGTCCCCCTGGTCACATGGTTGCAAACAGTTCCTCCTTGTGATGCAATGTGCACTAGCAGACAACTGTGGGGTTCTGTTTTTTTCTTAGAGTCTCTGTCAGCTGTAGGCTGCCTAGAGTGAACACAACACTCTTATACGGTTTTACTATGGTAACAAAGTCCATTCATGCCTCAATATTAAGCTCAAAAAGCACGAAAGGTGTCCATTTGATTCTTGTCAGGAATCATTAATAGATTAACTTTAATCCTGGATTGTAAAACATTTGTCCTTGGAGAGACCCACAGTCAGGACTGGGCTTAAATTTAATTGAGGTAAACTTTGTGATTAAGACCACATAACATGCAAGTGCTGAATCACTAATTCCTAGTCTATTTGAAAAGGACGTGCTTGGGTGCAATGCCATATCTTCCATGGAAACGCAAGTTAATATTTATGCTATATTTTGGTAAGATGCCATGTGGGAGTCTCAGAAATTAATCAAAAGCTTTTATATCTAATAGTTTAACGTCATCCAACATGTGAAGTTTCATTTTTGGTTTTAAATGGAAGTGGTCACTCTAAATGTCTGACACTGTAAAATCCAGGTCTTGGTTCTCTGCCTTCTCCAAAAACGTTTTATTCTTGTGAAATCTATTTGCGAAGCAGTGATGAAACATTACCCAAGTTCTGTTGTTAGAGGACTTTTTGCACTTTTGTCAGCTACTGGGGAAGAAAAACAATCAGCCGATCAATCGTACTTCACAACTTATCACCATTTCCTGTGATACTGATATGGCTGTTATCATATTAACGTAAGGAGCTTTAACCCGTGAGAATATGAACTGCTATACACTCAACTAATTGTAAGAAGTAATATAACTATATTTTATTCATAAAGAATTATTTATATCTTAACAGTAGCCAACTATTTCGTAATATGAAAGCTTAACGGATGGGGAAAGCTTAACCGCTAATTCGATTGTTTTGTCTAAAACATTTTTCGTATGACAACATAAAAACCGGAAATAAATTAATAAATGTATTTGTTTATTTTTACGACTAATATTTTCTTTATTTGTTTCTTTGTTATTTTTATTTGTCACCATTCGCTTTCCATTTGTCTAATCAGAAATCTTTCAATCTTTGGATGAGATGCCTCCACCTAGTGGTGAAGAAAGTTATTCTGCCTTTACAATAATATAGTTCAATTCAGATGCTCCGTACTGACAATGTCTAACATTTTGGATAGATTCGACTCTTATCATTCTTAACTAACTAGAAAAATCAGTTACTGTGTATTTTTATGTGGATCGTCCTAATTTCCAACATCAACAAAATTCGCGTAGATATTTCTTACACAGTAATCTGGCAACATTTTCAACTGACGCGTGCAACATAATGTCCACAATGTTTACTTTATTATAAATAAACGTATGTGTGAGGCACATGCGCGAACGCAACGCCCATAAGTGCCCTCGAGCTCTCTTTTCTCGTGGCTTCATCGCGAGTACGGCGCATGCTCTTGCCGGATCAGAATGTTGAGCAAAACGGACTAGAAACGACGGACAGACACCGACGATATTTATTGGCCGCTTTTTTTCTCCTTAGTTTAGTAAACACCTATCGATTCAGAATACAACATATACAACAATGACGGAGCCCCAATCAGCACTGTTACTCAGGAGACAGCTGGCAGGTAATTTGAAAGACTGTTGGCAAGTGATTGATACAAATCAAGCTAAGCTAGCAGCAAACCGGTGCGCTTCCAATTGCTTGTGGGAACGCAAGCTAGCTAACTAGCTGGCTAGCTCAGCTAACCAACCAGCTAATCATTCTACTTCGGCCCTGCAAGCCTCTTTGTTTTCATACACAATTCAAATTTTTGAATACAGTGTGCGAGCCTGTGCTGTTAGAATATATGTTTCCTTCAACTGTGTTCAGCCAAATATATTTGTTTTAACAGACTTTAAAACTTCAGCTAAATGCCTTGGTGTCAGACCGTTTTCACAGAAAGGGCCCGTTAACCCCACGGTGCTAACTTATCAGCCGGCCGGCTGCAGGGTTGCTTACCTTGCTAGCTGACTAGCTAGCCCATTAGCCAGCTAACAGGTTATACATTGACGTCTGTTTAGCTTACAGCTAACTGGCTAGCTAGCACAACTCAGTCTATCTTTTCTTCATTCGCTCGCGAGGCCTCGGTATTTTTTTTTTTATTTTAAATTGTCGCAGCAAGGCTGATTGTAATTGTAGTCGCGGTGAGATTGTGTTGTGAAGTACCGACAACGACTTTATTATGCGACAAAGCTATTGTGTGACAATTATCTACTGCAGCAGGGATAATCAAGTCTCTTTGTTTTTCTCACCCTATAGCTAGCTAGCTAGCGCGCTAACGTTAGCACGCCAGTGTTAGCGAGCCTCTCGGTCTCTAGCCATATGGCTGTTGATCAGATAACCAGTAACTCGAGATCCCCAGTGGCAATCAAATTACAGCAACCTAGAAGACGAAATTTCTGATTATAATACTTTGAGTAGTAGTTGACGTTACCACAAACTGTTTATTTTTGTTGTGTCTTTTTACGTTGTTTGTTTGGTCACCTTTGTTCAACGCTCTCAACGTTTGGGCAACCTAATCCATGAGTGACCGATTAGCTGCTAGCTCGCACAAGGCAATGAGGTATTTGACGTGCCCACCATCGCGTTGAAACCCCATGTCCACAAGATACACGCACATATATCCCCCAGCTAGCGAGTCTTTACAAAATGCTCTTTTTCGCAATTGTGTTGAATCTCCGTTCTTAGTCCAGTTTAGCCGAAAGAGTAAATGTTGTGTAATGCGGCTATGAAACCCCATTCCTCCACCCTTTAGCAGCAGCATAGCATGTTCATTAAAGTAGCCCCCCCACTACAGTTGCTACACACGCAAAGACAGCGAGGCTGTTTCTTGCCAAATGTTCACATCTGAGGTTCAGCGCCTCCCAAGCCTGTGTTGGCACAACGCCAGAGACTTTCCCTGCCCGAGGACCCTGCAAAGAAGGGAGCCTGGGGACTGTGGACCATCTCCAGACTCGATCGTGTTCGTTCCGCCTTCTAGCGGGAGCTCTTGATAACGGATCGTCTGATGAAAATCAATTGTGTTTTGACCGCTTTCTTTTTAATGGCAGCATTTGGAAACCCATCGGCCTCCCGTTGTACTCCTTGCAGTCGGCCGCAGAGGTGACGGGAAACAAAAAGACGCAAACAATTGCTGTTTATTTTGCACCAAAATGCACCGTATGAGGCAGCACTATTTTAAGCCCTGATGAGTGTGAAATTGCGAAGCCTGTGTGTGTGTGCGCGTGAAGAAATAGCTGCAGTTAATTCGGCCATGAAACAAGTACCCAAGTGGCAAGAATAGCTGTTTGATGTTTCATAAACTGTAATTTGTCATTTTTGAATCTGAGATGTTAAATTCTTTTCTCAGCGTCTTTGATTAATTCATTATGTTTGCTATTACAAAGGGAACACGTCCTGCGTTAGCATGCTTCATGCCCTACTGACCAGGTCTGCCTTGCTCATACTTCTGGTAGATCAGCTAAACGTCAGTAAGCTTTTGCCTTCAGGTTGTTTTCTGGACGCCAGTTTTGGTTCGACCTCAAGGTGGCGCTATGCTCTTTGTTGTTTCTTTCTTCACTTTGTGTATTTGATTATTGTTCAATGCTGACCCAATATTCTTTAATTAAAACCCCCGGTGGAGCCGTGGTTCGGTTGTTTGGGTGCAACGAAGATGGACTTTTATTTCTTTTTTTTTTTCTATTTTTACAGGCATCATGCGTGGACATGTTGAACAAGTGTAAAACAAATGTGTTTACATGTCAACCTCTGCTCAGTATGGCTGCCTTACTCACTGACTTGAGATTTAGTTCATATGCATTTTTTTCTTCATTACTTAATGCCACTATAATTCCTCTTTATATTGACCATAACCTCCTCTTTGCTGCACACCCCATGCACATCAGGTCTGAAGTGAGCAGGCAGAGATCGGAGACCTGTATGAGTCTCTCTCTGTCTCTGCTTAAACCAATAGCAATGTAGTCTGAACAATTACAAGATGGTTATTCTTTCTACCTAGAAAGATCTATGGATGGAATTTGCTCTTTAGTTTATTCTCCACCTTGTTGTTTCAAACTTCAGTCCACCTGGAATATTTGAAATAGGCTAACGGCAAACGTAGCACTTCTTCCATTTCTTCATGCAGCTTATCTATACTAAAGCCAGAGTCATTAACTTGATGAATTTAGGGAAGGATGGTTACTTCTGGCTGTGATTGTCAGGTTTCTGCTGCTCTTTTTTCTTTCCAAACCCTGAACTTCCTTTTACTTCACGGCCATAGCGCTTGTGGGTTTTTTGTTTTAAATAAAGAATGGATTAATAAATAAATCACTGTCAGTTGTAGATCTATGGCAGTGAACGGTGCTAAAATGCTCTTTTATCTTGTTAAATGCTTGCAAAATGTCTTCACTAGAAGGCTAATAACCCTGTGTGGAGGAATGCCACGTGACCTGTGCTACAGAAAGCACTGCTGTGCTGTTTTCATGTATTTGTGGTGGTATCGACATGGTATCGAATAGGTTCCACCGCTGTACTGCTCTTCAGAACGGTGCAGGATCGTTCTCATCCTGTGAGAATCGACCAAAGAAGTTTGGAATTCTTAATTACCCACAGCATTTGTTTTTGTGTGTGTTGTGCTGGTCTGTGAGGTAAGTAGGGCCAAGATATTCAGGTGATTTATATTCTTCTAAAAGCTGATACTGCAGCCAGCCGGTTGGCTCATCAACTGGCTTTGCTGCATCTCAGCCATATTTTGGTTTGTTGCTCTTCAGAAGACGAGCACATGCCGTGATGTATGCCAGACCGAAGCTTGTGACTCTCACGCGCGGCCGCGGGCCACCTGTGTGTATGGATTTGCACCGAGACGATCTGGCCAATTGAGGTGGAGCACAACCACAAACGGAATGACCTCTCTGATCTGAGATCAGGGCTGAAGCCTCCGTTGGCTGTCATTATGGCTTTGTGGAAAGGGAGAGTAGTTGTAGATCGGTGTGGAAAAGTGGCACCATCACTGGAATCCTGTGTGGTCTTGGTGTGGAGGTCTTGGTTTTCTTTAGAGAAGCGCACCAGGGACTGACCGAGGTTGTATTTAAATCTCTAGAGTCTTCAGAAACATTGGAATAGTGTTTGGTGTCTCTTCATCTTGTTTTAATCTAATCATGTTGGAATCAATCTTTCAATGGCTCAAACTCTTATTGTAGCAAATAATGGTGGTGATCTTTATTTGTACAGCACCTTTCATACATGCATGCAACTCAGTGCTTTACAGATTATTTTAATGTTATTATTAAATCATAACATTTAAATGTAAAATAAAAAAAATATGAGGATTTAATTATAATGAAATTTAATAAATGAAATGAAGAAATTCCTGAAAGAAATGCAGATCTAAAGAGGAAAGTCCAAAAATTGCAAAATGAGTAACCAGAATGTTGACTCGTATTATTACTGCTAGCTCTCATAGTTATCCTCCTATGATCCTGTAGAAATCCAGATCATTAAGAAATCTTTCTCTTCTTTTCAGAACTGAATAAAAACCCAGTGGAAGGGTTCTCTGCTGGACTAATAGATGATAATGACCTGTACAGATGGGAAGTGCTAATAATTGGTCCTCCTGACACGCTGTAGTAAGTGCAACAACCAATCTGCTGTATTTAGCAGCACCACATCGTTGCAGAAAGGAGTAGGGTTTTGGGACTGGGTAGAATGTAAATGTATACAACATTTTATAACTTGTAAAGCAAAAGGGCTACTAAGAAATTAATTTTGCAGCTGGAACTCGTACTTTGAGACCCGTTTACTGATGGCACCGTTTTCTGTGTCTACAGTGAAGGTGGCGTGTTTAAAGCCCATCTCACGTTTCCCAAAGACTATCCTCTCAGGCCTCCTAAAATGAAATTCATCACAGAGATATGGCACCCAAATGGTAAGAGTGGTTTCAGACCAGCTAGTCCCACGGTCCTGGAATGAAAGCATGCAATTCTTTGTTTGTTGAGAACAGTGTGATTGGTCAGTACTGTGTATCCTGCCAGCCAAGACGGTGAATTCCACACATGGTCTTCTCATGAGGGGTTCCATCTGTTTTAAAATGGTAAATGTTGTGTAGTGTGCATCACATTTAAGGCCAAAAGTTGGTGGCTTAAATATAAAACGGGCCTGTTAAAGTTGGGTTTGAGAGCTTTTTCTTGTCAAATATTAAAACTGCAGGCAAGAGAAGAGTGATTGTGACCTCTGACCCAAATAATTAGAATGAACTCATTAAAGATTACACTGGGGGGGGAAGAACGATCACACACTTTAGAACAAAGAGATGATTGTTTCAAATGTGAGCTTAGGGTAATTGGGCCTTGATGTTTGTTTATTTATAGCCCTTCCCCTATAGAGTTTCCATATAGTGTAGTGCCTTTTCAGAAATCACAGAATGTTTAGAATATACTGTTATTGTGTGTGTGTGTGTGTGTGTGTGTGTGTGTGAGAGAGAGAATAAATCTGTTCATACACACACAAAAGTTCTTCTCTTTTCTGCTCTTCCTCAGTGTGTGACTTTTCTAATTTCCTGCCTTCTGTCTTGTTTCCAGTGGACAAGAACGGTGACGTTTGTATTTCTATTTTGCACGAGCCGGGGGAGGACAAGTACGGCTACGAAAAGCCCGAGGAGCGCTGGCTCCCCATCCACACAGTGGAGACAATCATGATTAGTGTCATCTCCATGCTAGCTGACCCCAACGGAGACTCTCCAGCCAACGTGGACGCTGCAGTAAGTGCCCCCCCCCCTCACTACCCCCAGGCTGAAATAGGTCTCGATTCAAACGTGTAACCCATGTATCAAAGGATAATCACTATTGCAATTATGTGATGGGATTTTTTTTATGTGATTGTGATTTTTTTTTTGTTTGTTTTGCATTCCAGAAAGAGTGGCGGGAAGATAGGCATGGTGAATTCAAGCGGAAAGTTGCCCGTTGTGTACGAAAGAGCCAAGAAACTGCCTTTGACTGATATTCATCTAGCTGCTTGTAGCGTCACTATTTTCAGGGTAAGCCTTGTGTTCACAACAAGCTCTCATTTACCTTTTTTTTTTTTTTTGGTCCGTGGCTTGAAAAACTCCATTGAGGGGAGGGAGGAGGAGCAGGCTGTCAAATGCTTCACTAGTGGGATAATGTCAGTATTGGTGTACTCTGCCTGTAGTTCCTATGCAAATAATAAACAAACGCTGCCCAGGAAGGTAAAGCCCCTGTAAGTGTAAAGCCATTAATCACTCTGCATGTATGCTGGTGGTCTGTTGAGCTTCTGTGCTCTAACCTGTTTGAACAAGTTCAGGGACCTTCAGGTGGAACTGTTACCACTTTTATTGTCCGTGTAATACAACCTGAAAACAACTTTTTTGTAAAAGCCCCACCTCCCTGAGATGGATTTTAAGGGACAATGTCCAATGTGGACACCCAACCGTCATGCCTTTTGTGAGCTAGTCGGACATCTCCTAAAAACACGGGCGTTAATATGGCTGTAATTTGTGCTGATTCAGTTAAAAGACCATTTGTGAGGTCTGGCACTGTTGGACCAGAAGGCCTGGCTCATAACCAACATCCCAGATCATCCCAAAGGTGTGGGCTTGAGGTCAGGACCACTGGAGTTCCTCCAGATCAAACTCCTCAGACTGTGCCTTTATGGGCCTCTTTGCACAGGTGCACAGTCATGCTGGAACTGGAATGTGTTTAACCCTCACTGTTGCTACAAATTTGGTAGCTTATTGTTGTCTAAAAACGTCTTTGTATGCTGTAGCATTAACATTGAACAGCATTAACAACACTTCACTGGAACCAAGGGGTCCAAACCCTGGAAAAAACCAGCCCCAGCCCATCATCCCTCCTCCACCAGACCTGATTGTTGGCACCAGGCAGCGTTTTACCTGGTGTGTGGCAAATCTCGATTTGTCCATCAGACTACCTGACGTTTCCACTGTTCGAGTCCATAGGCAGCATGCTGTATATCACTCCAGCAGATGCTTACCTTCATGTGTAGTGATCTTAACATTGTGTCCAACTTCTTGGCCAATTTTGCTTGGCGACAAGGGTGGTTGTTTTTTTGTTAGTGTGGGTTTTTGTTTTGTTTATGCACTGTGCTTCAGAAACCCGTGACCCCACTCCAGTAGTTTGCGTAAACTCGCCATTGTGTAATCTGTGGGAGAACTGATGCTTCTGGACACTTCACAATAAAACCACTTGGCTAACCAAGGTAGACTTTTTACAAAATGGTGGCATCCTGTGCCAGTGATTTTACTCACTGTGCTCTTCAGTACAATCCATTCCACTGCAAATGTTTGGTTATGTGCTTGAGTTTATACATCTGATGTATACATCTGTTGTTGCTGAAACACCTGAACTCTATAATAAGGAAGGGCTGTCGACAGCATGACTGTTCCCGTTGGTAAATGCACACAATGGGGTTGGAATGTTCTACAGACTGTTCCTTTGTGGTTTTTGGTTTTGTGAATTTTTTTTTTTTTTTTTGTCTCCAACAGGTCTCCAGTCGAGAAACATGGCACTGTTTTTCTGCACTCTACCACCCTATTGCCGGACTCGTCTTGATTGAACGTTGGCAGTACCAGGCTGGCATTTATAGGCTGCAATAGAACAATAACAGCTCATACAGATATGGACAGAACATGCCAGTTTAAGTGCCAACATCAAAAAAGGAAAAAAAAAGAAGTGGAATAACCATAACAAAAGATTTTTACGCAAGTCTATGAACTGATACAACTTTCAGGAAAGAAATTGTAAAGACCTGTAAATAGCACAGACATAAAAACTGGATAATATATTAAACTGTTCCTATCCATCCAGCCAGACACTTAGTACCAAATAAATAGCGCTTTCTGTAGTTAGTCCTGTTAAAATGTTAAAGAGTATAGTTCATTTCCCCCTCTCCCTGCAACCCCTCATCTAGTATGAATCAGTTTTGTTACAGGTCAAATGAAGAGGTGAGGTTTCTTGAAATGGAAAGGGCAAAGGCTTCTTCCTCTCGGATCCCCCTTGTCCAAGAGCCTCACATTCACAAATGAACTAGGAACAACAAAAAAAACAAAACGGCAACAAGGCATGTTTTCAACATTGTGGCACGTGGACTGGTTTTGTGGTTCT
>JAOYMR010000002.1:8885241-8914300 GCA_025802075.1 Tenebrosternarchus preto | reverse complement strand
GGGGGGTAAGGGTTGTGTTTTCTGGGTTCGAGGTGGGGGGGGGTAAGGGTTGTGTTTTCTGGGTTCGAGGTGGGGGGGGTAAGGGTTGTGTTTTCTGGGTTCGAGGTGGGGGGGGTAAGGGTTGTGTTTTCACGTTGGGACACCTTTTCATTAGTGGACACTTCAGGCCAACAACTGGTAAGCAAGTAGACATCAAGAACACATTTCCTTGTTTTTGGGAGGGGGGGGGGGTGTGATGGAGGGTGGAGATTGGGAAGAGTCCTGTCGCTGGACCGCGGACGTGTCCCGCTGGGCCGAAGGAGCGCGCTCGGTGGGCTTTCGAGGGCGGCCATGGTGACGAGAGCACGGCAGACGCGCCGACCTGCATGCACGAGAGCCTAGGGTTTTAAGTTTTGTCTTTCTTTTCAAAAGTGCCTCCGAATGAAACGGCTTGGCTTGCTGCACCTCCTGCGATGAATCGGGAGCCCAGGGGTGAGCCAACAAGAGATCCCTGCGTCCCTCGAGCTTGTTGTGGTTGTGTGAATTGTTTTCTTTTATAACCCTTTGTACCAGCATTATGAATTCTTAAAGATATTGATCATTTGGTGTAGCAATAATGCCCCGCCCCCACCCACCTGTGTGTTTTGTGTATCTTGCACCCCCTTAAGTTTCAGTAGACGGAGAAGATTTAGGGAAACGGTACCTTCATTTTGCATAAACTCCCATTATTTGAGCAAAAACGTTTTGCAGGGCTTTTTTTTTGTTTATTTTTGTGTGGTGTCTTTGATGGGATTCGTTAAGCATGCTTTAACTGTAGGCTTCTCACAAGCAGTTCTGGGATTTGCTTTGAAAGGAGTGTGTGTGTGTGGTGTGTGTGTGTGGATTCGAGTGTCAGTATGAATGTGTTTGTTTCACTATTCCTCTTCCCCAAATCCTTGATTCTCGGTTTAATTTTATTCTGGCTCCAACAGACTACTGCAGTTTCTCTTGCCTAATGTACAAAGACAAAATACTGATGTATATTTTTCATGTTTATGGAAGTTGTCACCTTCTGTAGTGAGTTCTTCTGAAATATAATTTTTTTCCAATATTTTTTGGGCTCTTGTCTCACTGAATCGGTTCTTTTACACATGCCAAACTCCCCAGTAGTCCACCAAAGAGGAGAATGGGTGAATATTTAATGTTTGCTTACAGTACATCAAAATAAACATTGCGTAATAGAGTTGTTTACAAGAGAAGTACGTACCTCTCAATACATGATAATATGCAAGAGGTTTTTTTTTCCCACTTGGTGATTTTGAAGAAATGCGTCGGATCGCAGCTGCACTAACTGTACACTGTAAAGGTATATGGAAGAAACGGCATCATTAATATTAAACATAAGGTTCTGAACCCATATAAACATGCAGTGTGTGTTATGAATATCTAAAGATCAATAAACCATTGATGATGCTAGCAATATGAATAAACCTTTTTGCACGTTTGAGCAGTTTCGTGTTAACATAAGTTTAATTTTGTAGACATGATTTACCTGAGTTTATGAATAATATTTACCGTGTTCTTAGAAAATGACAATGGCCAAGAAGAATTGCCCACGTAAAGGTTGTATTCTTTGCTGCTGAATTAAACATTATCGTATAGTTTATTTCCAACATAAAGCATCAAGTGGAGGGTAGGTTTTATGAAATTCTATGGATCCTATTTTGAAACGTTCAGATATACGTACAGTGGCTCAGGTCTCTGCCGGTCTTGATACGGTCAGTCAAAGCTGTATTCCGCCTGCCTCCTACCACGCTATCTGCAGGTACTATTTGCAATACCTGTCCTATATTTATGTTATGCAATACTTCTCTTTGTTTAAAATCAATTTATATATTTGTATTCATGTTGTTTCCATTCACTGAGCCTACTGTGGACGATGGTACATGTTTGATATCAATTCCACAAAATAGTTTACGCTGATAAAATATCTCGCTCCTCCCAAAAGCAGCCTAACGTTTCTCCATCCTCTCGCGATAGAACACGACCAGCCACGGATCCAACATGGCGGACGGTATGAAAATGATTACTTGCATATTTTCACGCCCTTTCTGTTTTAGATATTGAATAAATTACTTGTTGGCATGGGCAGGCGTGTCTGTACATGCATTTGCGTGATGTTTTGAGTTAAACTAAAACGTATGTATTTATTATCGCAATGATCAGTTTAATGTTGCGTCTTATTTTCCTGAAGACTGATGGCAATCTAGCGAGAAAAAGCTAGCTAGCATAGCTAGGTTAACTGGACTCTGCAAGTAAGGCGGTGGGCTGGGCGGTGGTTGTAGTACATTCGCCGGGTGGTTTTAGTCACCAAAATAAAATGTAGAATAAAAAAAACTCGGGAAGCTTCGAAAAAAAATGTCTTTGCCTTGTTTGTTCAGAATAAACAGTATGAGCCTGTTGGGCGACTATGTTGGCCTTGTATCCTAACAATAAATTGGGCTAGAATCAACAATTGTTTTCAGAGAAGCTAACGGTATTCAAAATCCCTGTTTTTTCGCTGTACCGATAATTTATTTTGTGTAGGTATCTAGCCAACATTCACTTCTGTCCATCGTGATACCACACATTGCATTGCATTGCATTGCATTGCATTGTAGGCACATTAGAAATGCGTTGAAGTTTAAATAGGCGTTTAAAACATTGGAACAGATATGTCTGTGAATTGCCGTACGTGATGCGATCATGTGACAACTGTGTGACGGCAGTTCGTTTATCTTATTAGTCCTCTGTTATTCTTATAATCGATTACAAAAGACTAATGTAGCTAACGACTACTTTTGTTTAGCCTACAATACAAATTACACTGTGTCTTATCTGTCTGGAACAGTTATTGTGGTTTCTTTTATCTGTACTTACATGTGCGCAGCCTGATCTGTTAACAGTCACATAAAGCCTGTTTAATGTGTTTCACTTTAATGCAACCTGTTTAGGCTGTCTTAGTTGACTTTTAACCGACGTTTCAAAAGCACAGAAAACAACAAAATGTAAAACCTTTCACATTTAAACATAACTTAGCAGAATAGTACACTTAAACGCAAGCGTTTGAATATCAACAGACAGGTGCGTCTCCTAAATTATAGCGCAGATATTTTTCCATCGTCTTTTACTCAGGATGTGGTGTATTTAGTTTTCTAAAGTCTTCTAAAAATGGGCTGGTTGCATAATCAGGTCATTGTGCTGTGCCGGCTACCACAATCAGTCATGTTTTTAAAATACTTTATGGTACCTAATGATCTCCCAAGAAACAAGTCTGCTAACTGCATTGCTCACATGGTTTGGCGCTAAACTAACAGTACCTCACGAAGTATAAAAAAACCTAATCTTTCATTTTCACACACAGTCTTAAGGGATAGTTGATACTCGTGGTCTGAGTCTATTACACTGTAATTAGAGTGGATGCAATGGTGCTTTGTGTTCCTTGTTTCCCTAATGCAAAAAAAAAATTTGTTAGTTTTTTTTCCCCCATACCATTGGAGATTGTCCTTGTAGACCATGTGAGGTGATCAGGTGGTTGGGGGCTGAACAGGGCAAAGGCGAAGTGTCTTCTCAGCATTCTGGAGAACGAATGGCGCACACAGGCGCGCACTGACGGAAAAGAGGAAGGAAACGGTGGAAGGTGCAGCGTTTGCACTAAGCAGTCAAATCCTTCTCGTGTAAAGGAAGAGGGTCTCGTTCAGGATGTGGTCATTGTGCCAGGCTTTTCCCTTTATTTATTTATTTATTTGTTTGTTTGTTTGTTTATTTAAAATTCTGTCACCAAAAGGCATGTTGAGACAAATTCTACACAGATTGGAATGCTTTAAGGGGAAAGCTTATGGTTATGCATGAATCCTGGGACATAAGGAGTGTTGGGAAATGGTTACAGCAACTTTATGGAATTAAATGTAATTGCTGCTGAAGTCTTGCAGACAGTGTGTCTGTGCTGAGGAAGTCTCCAACAGGGCTGCTATCTCACCACTTTAGCTGTAGTTTTTCCTCTTAACTTGGTCCGTTCCTGGTTTTCTCTCTGTTTATTTCTGCCATTTCTTCTACACCTGTGTGTGTGTGTTTACTCATTTCTCACTTACCTTGTTTCTGGTTACTTTTTCTCCTTTTTCTTCTTTTTTTGTGTTTCTCCCCTTTTTGTATCCTTTCAGGTGTGGTCAGCCAACCCCTCTCATCCCCTATCTGTTCACCACTCACCTCACTACTGATGGTTAACCCCTTTCACTTGGCTCCCCTCTCCTCTCCACTCCCCGTCCCCACCCTCTGCTCCCGCTCCACAGAGGAGGTGCAGAAGCTGCAGAAGCACCTGGCACTGCTCCGGCAGGAGTACGTCAAAATGCAGCACAAGCTTGTAGAGACGGAGAGGAGGTGTTCTGTGCTGGCAGCCCAGGCTTCCGGCCATGGTTCACCCTCCCAGTCCAGCGACTCCTTCATCAGCCGCCTGCTGTCTATTGTGGCTGACCTCTACCGACAAGAACAGTACAGGTTGGTGCTGGGAATTGTAGTTGTGAGATATACAGGATAAGAATTGAGGCTGAAGCTGAAAAATTAGTCTGTGACTTATTCGGCTGTGAGCTGCTTTCAAGCTTATTGTGTGTCTGACCTGGTTATTTTAGAGATTTGGATCAAACTGTTGATCTTAGTGCCTCCCTTCGGGCTGTTTTGAGGTTTCCAAGCCGAGCTGCTTCACCTCAGGCAGTCCTCTCTGCTGGTGCCTCGAACTCGCTTCTCAGTGTCATAAAACAAATTCTGTCAGCTTCACTGCTCAAATGTGCCCTTGTGTTAGTGGCGCATGCTCAGGTTTTGAGTCATAGTTCCTATTGCTGCAGTGATCTGAAGGTGAAGATCGGGCAGGAGTGGCTCAGCGCACACAAGTTCGTGCTGGCGGCCCGCAGCGACATTTGGAGCCTGGCCAACCTGACCTCCACCTCCGAGCTGGACCTATCAGGTGAGAGTGGGCGGAGTTTTCCATGTATTTCGAATATGGCAATAACGTAGCCATCCTGCCCACATGGGGGGGAACTGAACAATGAAACTAATGTAAAGCCACCTTTTTGACTGAGTATGTATTCTCTTTGCTCTCATTTCATTGTCCTTTTCTTTGGCCCCGCCCTCAGAGGCAAAGCCAGAGGTCGCCATGGCGATGCTCCGCTGGGCCTACACAGATGAGTTGGAGCTGTGTGAAGATGACACCTTCCTCATTGACCTCATGAAGTTGGCCAATCGATTCCAGCTTCACCTCCTGCGAGAGAGGTGGGTGGGAAAGGGTGTGGAGGCCACAGTCAGGCTGGTGGCATGGGGGCGGGGTCAAGAGAAAACGTGATTCAGGAGGTGGGGTCGAAGGACAGCTTTCTCTAGCACCCCCTGCTGTAGCGGAGCAACTGTGTGTGTTCGTGTACAAATGTAATTTGCAATTGTAGTGATTGTCTCTTGTGTTACATACCGAAAATCAAAAGCTGCTTTGGAGGAAAATGCATTCATACCTCAAAGCAGAACATTGTGCTCTTTTTAAATGACTACCAGCTGACTATTGTCGTAAATATTTATTTGTCCCTCATTTTTAAATGTTACTCTCTGCACGTGTAGGTGCGAGAAAGGAGTGATGTCCTCCGTGAACGTGAGAAACTGCATCAGGTTCTACCAGACAGCTGAGGAGCTGAACGCCACCACGCTGATGAATTACTGTGGAGAAATCATAGCCAGCCACTGGGTGAGTCAGTCATCCACAGTTCTTCCCCTCCAGGTCCTCAGCCTCCAATCACAGTCAGCACTGTGTGTGGGAACATTGCTGTGTCTCCTTGTCTGTTGCATGTTCAGACTTTAACTCTGTTTATTGTAAAACCCTTTGTAATCCACTATGATTTCCTTTATAAACAATGGGTGGTACAGCTCGGATTACCCCGTAAAGCCAAGATTTACTCCATCTAGATCTTGATATTATCAAGATGTCTTTCCCAGCATCTCTCTTTTGGTTGGACTACACATTCCCTTGATTTAATCAATACACTTGATTTAACTAATTCAACTTGAACCCTTCACCTTCACTATGATTTTCTTTAAACCAACATATGGATTTGCTAAATACAAACCCATCAGGTCAGATGAAAAAAAGTGGTCCTTTGAATGAAAGATTATATAGTAAAACTTTATTGTACTAGGAATTCACAAACGTTCTTTCAGGTCGTTGTTTACACATTTATTCGTGCTGAATTTTAGATCTTAAATATACAACAAAGCAGATTCTCTTCAAATTAAAGTAATAACTATACAAACAAGGGATAATGTTATCAACCAATTGGATAAGAAATGAAAATGTAAAATGATTTACAAAAAAGGATTCCTAGCTGCAGTAGATTCCGGCCCCATCTCTGAATAAATCTGTACTTCCCCACCCATCTTAATAAACATTGCTTCGTTTGGAGGTGGGGGGAGGAATCTGTTTCTGAGACCTTTCGTCTAGACTGTCAGATGTTCCTCCCAGTCGTGCCGTTATACGATGGTGTGGGATATTCTTTTGGAGCATCACTTTTATTGCATCGATTACCTCTTAGCAAAAGAAAAATACCTGTAACTTGGGGTTGGAACCAAAACTCATGACTGTCGTTTCCAATTAGGGCTCCACAGTTTCTCCAGTATGAACTGGTATATGTTGGACCCATCTTTGATACTAAATATCTAGTGATTATTTTCCATCTGAACTCCCTCCATGTGTTTGAATTTCTCTCTAGGTTTTTTCCTTCCAGGTATCGTCATACCCACGATTATTTCTGCTTCTCAAATTTGCTTTATATTTAAGGAACAATCCAGGTTCATAGGCAGAAGTAATATAGTTTACAGATTATACTCCCCTCTCTGTTAATATAGTTTACAGATTATACTCCCCTCTCTGTTAATATAGTTTACAGATTATACTCCCTTCTCTGTTAATATAGTTTACAGATTATACTCCCTTCTCTGTTAATATAGTTTACAGATTATACTCCCCTCTCTGTTAAGGTTTTATGCGGTTTCCCCTTCATTGTGTGTAGTCAGTGAAAGTTTACAAAATATTGCAAATATTTGAAATCTCTAGGACGGTAGAATACCTTTTTTTAACTGTTCAAATGCCTTAAGACTTGCCCTTGTTTATCAAATGCAGTTTAGTGAAGACATGTTCTACCCTTTTTTTTAAATCCTTCTACATTAGGAATTTGTACATGTACTGTTCAGTGCTCCTGTCAACAAGGGTTTCATCTGCATGTCCCAAAAGTAATATAGAAATTAGGGTTAGGATGTCTTACAGTTGGCATCAAGAATGTTTTGTGCAGATTTGGGGATGTATATACTTTATTAATCCTGTACTTAATACTGTTCCTTTGGCAGTTTAGCCTACTGTGATATTTATGTTCTTCTTCCATTAATATTCAAGGCCATTCATTTCCTTTTGAATAATATCTGTACTTGTTTCTTTAAATGTGGCGTCGTTGTTGCTGGATCAAATATAGTAACACGTCATGTATGTAAAGAGACGATTTATGCACAGAAGGGGCCAGAGAGAACAGCCCTGTCTATTTGTGCATTTTAATATAAATTTCTCTCTAGTCATCAACTGTGACAGCATCCTGTGTAACTGAATCAAATGTTTCTATCTTATTAATGAAATTGAGGCAACGTTTAAAGCGTTTTAGTGTTTGAAATAAGTCTTGCTGTGATACATCAAAGGCCTTTTAGGCATCTAATGATATGAGTGTTTGTTTGTTTCTTTTAATGTATCCTTTTAATGAGATGGTATCCTCTTCTGATGGTATCCCCACAGGATCCTCTCGTAGTATATCCGGTCTGATGAGGGTTATTGCTTATGGTGGTGATCCTTCTATGCAGATTTCCTGCTAAAACGTGAAGGTCTCCATTCAGTAGTGATACTAGCATTCAGTAGTGATACTAGCATTCAGTAGTGATACTAGCATTCAGTAGAGTCTTTCCCCTCTTTCTATGTTACCTGTATGGTTGCTGCAGGATGGAGGGGGGATGTAAACTTTCACTCAAATTCATAATGATAAGCTGTTAATAACAGCATGTCTGTAAAGGTTTTGTAAATGTTGTTTAATCTTTCTTCAGCCACTGATTCTGTTAATTCTGTCAGTTTTATGACTTTCAGGAATTATTCTATATATATTTGCAAAAGTTGATTCTGTGGATTGTATTTTGTATTTCTGTTAGCTAAGACTGTATTTCTAGCTTTGTATTCATTTATCCCCAACACAATCATTATCTTTTAACTATTCATAGATTTTTGTTTTAAATATGCGCATGGCTGTGCTCTGAGTGGCCCACAGTAACAACCTCCTACTGTTTCTCTGACAGTAGGAAAAAAGAACCATCCTTGATGTTCAGGACCTGTTTCTGACACCCCTCCCCCACCCCTTCTATAAGTCCCTATGGGGGTGACCTCGCCAGCCGCCAAGGTGACGTTCGAGACCGGGACACGTTGCTAGCTGTGCCAGCTGGTGTTTTAGACCCGTGCCCGGCAGGAGGCCTCGTCCTCCTGCTCTCGCTCCGCCGATTTAAACTTAAATCAAGCCCGTCACCTAGACCTTGCGGCGGAAGGGAGGTGCAGTGGCGGCCGTGGAGAAGATTGTTTATTTTATAACGATGCATGAGGGTGTCTCGACTGAAATAAAATTTAAATATGTTTTACGTGTTCCCCTCACGTCTACACCCACCTTACAGTAAAACCCAAAGTCACGTCGCCCACTTCCTGTTTGTCGCAGGACGACCTGAGGAAGGAGGACTTCAGTACCATGAGTGCCCAGCTGTTGTACAAGATGATTAAGTCGAAGACGGAGTTCCCCCTCCACAAAGCTATCAAGGTGGAGAGGGAGGACGTGGTCTTCCTCTACCTTATAGAGATGGATGCTCAGGTACGTGGGTCTGCAGAACAGATCATCGAACTTGAGAAAGCAGACCGTCGCCGAGGTCGTTCGCATTTCCTAAGGGCGTTTCACATTTGCGATGCCATTTTGCATACATGTGTAGTGTTTGCATACTTCATAGGGTTTGCTCTGTTTGGTGAAGCTCATAAATATGAATGCAAAAAATTCATTAATAAATTAATAATTCATGATTTTATGAATATGAATTTATGAGGTTATGAATATGAATGTGAGGTTATGAATATGAATGAAACTGGTAGGATTGTGTGTCCTGTTGTTTTCAGAGAGCTCTTTTGATATATATTTGTTACTTTTGATCAGAATTGTTAAAATAAGAAATAAAACGTTTCTGGTGATACTAAATTTTATCCACTGCCTTCGAGCTTGACGGTGGAAGGTGGAATCGATTAGAATGGGTGTAAAGTGACATTTCCTGGGTTCTGTCAGTTACCAGGGAAGCTGAATGAGTTGGACAATAATGGAGACCTGGCTCTGGACCTGGCACTGTCAAGGAAACTGGAAAGCATCGCCACCACACTGGTTAACAACAAAGCAGACGTGGACATGGTGGACCAGAGCGGCTGGAGCCTCCTGCACAAGGCCATCCAGAGAGGTAGGGGGCGCTGTGGCCACTCTGCAAACTAATTCTGGTCACAAATCCAAAACACTTTTTTCCTTTCCTTTATGCCTCTGAACTGTGAGCACCTTCATTAAATTGACGTAAACCTCTCAACACGCGTGAACGTTCCACTCCAGGAGACGAGTTCGCCTCCACTTTCCTGATCCGACACTCGGCTCAAGTGAACGCGGCCACGGTGGGTGCCGTGGAGACGCCGCTGCACCTGGTCTGCTCCTTCAGCCCTAAGAAACACAGCAGCACTGTGATGAGTGGCATGGCCCGCATCGCCGAGGCCCTGCTTCACACCGGCGCCAACCCCAACATGCAGAACAGCAGGGGACGGTGGGTAATGTAGTTGCAATGACTGATTTTTATTTTTTTTTTTTACTTTCATTGAATAGTTTCCTGAAATGATTCTTGCTTTATTCTCTTCTTTCAGGACACCTTTGCATGAGGCAGTAGTGTCAGGAAATGATCCAGTGTTCAACCAGCTCTTGCAATGCAAACAGTGAGTGCCTGCCTTCTTCTACTGGATAACTGAACCCAGATCTAGCCACGCCTACATTTTATACCAATAGCAAAATGGCTCTGAGCAACTGTGCTGTTTTTAATGACCACTTCCTGTCATGACCCCTCCCCTTCCTGTTCAGACTGGACTTGGAGCTCAAGGACCATGAGGGGAGCACGGCACTGTGGCTGGCCCTTCAGTACATCACTGTGGCCTCCGACCCTTCAGTGAACCCGTTCGAGGACGACGCGCCTGTGGTCAACGGCACCTCATTCGACGAGAATAGCTTTGCAGCACAGCTCATACAGAGGGGGAGTGACCCAGACAGTCCAGATGCCTCAGGTAACTTAAACGGGCTCAGTTCAAACGGCTCCCTGTATCCTAGAGACTGTCATCTGGTTAAGGCCGCTAACAAGGCAGTCACCACAGGGCTGTTTTCATGGACGATGGAGACCATTGGACACTGGCATATTGTGTGATTGATTATGGTGAAAGTGCTGGTGGTGGTAATCCAAAGCGTCAGCTGTTGGAGTGCTAAAAACCGGTTTGGCAGTTGTCATGGTTACAGAGCAGTGCACTAAGCATCTTTTGACGACACTGGAGGATTCCGTGGCCCTGCTTGCCCCCCCTTAACTCATGTACCTATAATCTTATTCACGTGACGCTTAACATTCTGGGAAAAAATTGCACAGCATAATGACTATGGGATTAAGGAAGCCTGCATGGCCCAAACTGCCGTGTTAATAGCGGCCATTCAAATACAGCGGTGGATCTTTTGCTGTAGGAAACTGCCTCATGCAGAGAGCGGCCCTAGCATGTAGCGAAGCAGCGGCCATCTTCCTGGCCACCCATGGGGCGAAGGTCAATCACACAAACAAATGGGTGAGTGTTTACCAAGGGCACCACACACTTTTCCTCACTGATACAAAGTTCCTCCAGATAATCACGTTTTAAAGGTCGTGGTTTGTAACCTCCTGAAACACAGAGAGGATGTAATATTTGCAGCTCCTCGATAAAGAAACGCTGCTGTGGTCAAATGATTTGGTCTGCAAATGTCTACAAGAGGGATTTGGCCTTGGAACACCCATGTGCTCCTCTCATTGACTCGCCTGCCGTTTGTCCTCCTGTACCGGTATGTCTGTCTCCACGGTGATGCAGGGCGAGACCCCCCTCCACACGGCCTGCCGCTGCGGCCTGGCCGGCCTGACCGCGGAGCTCCTGCAGCAGGGCGCCAACCCCAACCTGCAGACCCAGAGCGCCCCACCCGACGCTGGGGACCGCGGCCACGCCGTGTCCTTGCAGAGCCCCCTACATATGGCCATCGCCCACAACCATCCGGACGTGGTGTCCGTCATACTGGAACAGAAGGGTAGGAGCGGGCGGACCGGTGGTCGCCCCGGTAACGCCTCACTGAAGTTACGTTTGAGCGTTCGTCTCAGAGTTAGCGCTTTGCTCAGGTGTCCGTTGTTGTCTGTCCCCTACTCAGCCAACGCTCTACACGCCACAAACAACCTGCAGATCATCCCAGACTTCAGCCTCAAAGACTCCATGGACCAGACTGTGCTTGGCCTTGCACTATGGACAGGTACTGCCCAGCTGGACCCGCTTCCAGCTTGATCTGAGTTCTTCACTTTAACCCTGTTTGTTCAAAAGACCAGGTTTTAGTGCTCCTTGTGTGGAGATCTCATCCCACGGGGCACCATAGTGACTCAAAACGCTTGGGTGGGTTGTCAGGAATGCATATAATAGCCGCTCAGCTCCTGGGGTCCGGAGCGGCCATCAACGACACCATGTCTGACGGCCAGACGCTCCTGCATATGGCCATCAAGAGGCAGGATAGCAAGAGCTCCCTCTTCCTGCTGGAGCACCAGGCGGACATTAATGTGAGGTATGCGTTTTATGTCTCCTCCTCCAGCTGTGGAGGCTGTCCTGAGTGCACCCTGTCCTGAGTACGGTTGGAGATTTCACCTTCTGAACTCGTTAATTAAACTTCTGAACCCGTTAATTAAATGAGTTAATTAAATGAGTTGAATCGGGTGAGCTTGAGTGGGGGGTGGTTTGGATACGAGTGAGGGCCGCAACAGGAAGGCAGTGCTGGTTCTAGATGCCCCCTTTAAAGATGTGCTCCTCCCTCAGGACACAGGAGGGCCAGACAGCACTGCAGCTGGCTATCAGTAACCAGCTCCCCCTGGTGGTGGACGCCATCTGCACACGAGGAGCAGACATGTCGGTGGTGGACGAGAAGGGCGACCCTCCTCTGTGGCTCGCCCTGGAGAACGGCCTGGAGGACATCGCCTCCACGCTGGTGAGGAGAGCCAGGAGACCAGCTTATCTTCTACAATACTCGTATCTTAGAAAGGTTTTGTTCACCCTGCCCATAATCTCTCCTGCCGATAGGTCAGGCACGGCTGCGATGCGACGTGCTGGAGGACGGGGCCTGGGGAGTGCCAGCAGACTCTCCTGCACAGGGCCATCGACGAGAACAACGAGGTCTCCTCCTGTTTCCTCATCCGCAGGTCCGCCCCCAGAAACACCTCACGACTGCTCATACACATGCATGCAGCGTTCTCACACGTCCAAGGTGTGAAACCTCATCCAAGGGAATTTTCCTTCAAGATGGAAAGTTTAATCTGGAGTTTCATGTTTTAGTTTGGTTGCAAATAGTTCTGGTTTAGACTTGAGTTGTGACAGTGAAGCACACAATTCCATTTAAATATTGGTCTCAAGCATGTGGTCAGAGGAGCAGGACTGTGTTTCTCTTTTTCTGTGGGAGCACAGAAACTTTGCCTGTGGTGCTAAATCCACAGTTGAGAAGGATTCTTACACACAGATCATGGCCTGAGCCTCTGTGGTTCTTTACTGGAGCTAATAAAAAGAATATTTGATAGAATTTGTGGCATCTTGTGCAAATTACACTATTTTGGAATAAAAAAGGGAGACAAGAAATAGCAAAATACTTTTCTCATGTAAATCCTGCACTAGTTCTGAACTGCACTTTTGCTTATTTTCATTAGCCTTCAAAGTACATGAAACCCCTGCTCCCCAACCCTGTGTCTCCAGTAGGATTTGCTCATGTGTGTGTGTGTGTGTGTGTTTCACTCTCAGCGGCTGCGATGTGAACAGCCCACGGAGGCCGGGGCCAAACGGGGAGGGTGATGAGGAGGCGCGGGACGGCCAGACCCCGCTGCACCTGGCCTCCTCCTGGGGCCTGGAAGACACGGTGCAGTGCCTCTTGGAGTTTGCCGCCAACGTCAATGCACAGGTGTGAAAATTCACTCGAACCCCTGGTGATTTTATAAAATCAGAAAAGAAAATGTATTTTATTCATTATTTAACAATTATTAATCCTTTATTTCCTCTGAGGTCATGATGATATTTTTCTGCTCCTAAAATACTTTGAAGGCTAAAGTACTAAAGAGATGGACAGTTCAGTTTCAGAAAGGAAATGAAAAGTCTTGTTCAGTGAGCAGTATTTATAGGTGAAACCACTTAAAATCATGGGAGGGCTTTTTTGAGCCTGAACTACCCTGCTGCCCTCTGGCCTGTGCTCTAGCAGCATTGATATTGCATTGGTTTTCAAAATTTGCAGTAGTTTTTTGGTAGTACTAGTTTTTACAATGGTCCAGTGTTCCCGTCAGCGTGGACAGATCACAGAGGAGAACGTACGCCTCTAGCTCTGATCTCCATTCCCTCCGGACGCAGGACTCTGAAGGGCGAGCCCCCATCCACGTGGCCATCAGCAACCAGCACGGCGTCATCATCCAGCTGCTCATCTCTCACCCGGACATCCGGCTGGGAGTGCGGGATCGGCAGGGTGCCACGCCCTTCGCCTGCGCCATGACCCACAAGAACAACAAGGCGGCCGAGGCCATCCTGAAGAGGGAGCCTGGAGCCGCTGAGCAGGTGGGGGGAGGAGTCCAGACGCGCCTCGCCCAGTTTTGAGTCGGCCGGCTGGGTTTGAGGTTTTCTGAACCAGTTCTCGGGGTCGTCCAGCTGCTCTGTACCATCACTGTTTCCTGACTCCTAGCACAGCCATATTCAGGAATTTTGTGATCTTGGCTTTTTGATTCCGGTGTATTAGGACCTGGGAGAGAGCAGTAGTGTGGAATGTCTGAGTGTCCGTAGAAGTTAGGATTAGTCTAAGGAGGTTGAGGTTAACCACATGAAGACAGTGTGGGTCAAGCGAATGCATCTGTCCTTCTCTTCCTATTCCCCCCCCCCCACCCACCCCATTTCCTCCTCAGGTGGACAACAAGGGGAGGAACTTCCTCCACGTGGCTGTTCAGAGCTCGGACATCGAGAGCGTGCTCTTCCTCATCAGCGTACAGGCCAACGTCAACTCGCGGGTGCAGGACGCGGCCAAGCTCACGCCTCTGCACCTCGCAGTGCAGGCCGGCTCCGAGATCATCGTCCGCAACCTGGTGAGGGGCGGGACTGCAAGGGGTGTGGGCGGAGCCATAGGGTGTCCACCAGCATTCTGTGGCATTATGTTCTTATTTAGGCTTGTAATTCAGTTTGATTATATTGATCTGCTTAAATTAGTACCACACCGAGGTCTACCAAGACTGATATGGGTTATAACTGGCATCAACAACCTGGTGGTGGTGATTCTGTCATAGAAGTTACTTTTTTAAAGCTCAATGCTTTTTTTAAAGCATATTTTTGTGTTTTGTTAATCTGTGTGTGTGTGTGTTTTAGCTCTTAGCAGGCGCCAAAGTGAACGAGCTAACCAAACATCGTCAGACGGCCCTCCACCTGGCTGCTCAGCAGGACCTGGCCACCATCTGCTCCGTGCTGCTAGAGAACGGCGTGGACTTCACCGCTGTTGACGAGAACGGCAACAACGGTACGCTAACGAAACGAACGTCGACACAAATCCGAGTAAACAAATGCGGATTTTGGTCTGGAGCCCGGTTACTGTAGCGTTAGCGGTCGCGGGTTGATGTGTGTGTGTGTGTGTGTGTGTGTGTGTGACGTGTTTCGTCTGTCCTTAGCCCTCCACCTGGCCGTGATGCAGGGACGTCTCAATAACGTACGCGCCCTCCTCACAGAGTCCAACATCGACGCTGAGGCCTACAACCTCAGGTAAAGACTCCTGGCTGCATCTTGGAAATGCACCAGAGCTTAGATACCACCTATTAACTTTTGATTCATCTCGGTTCTTTGTCTGACTCCGATGTCTTTGTGCACTCCGTCCTCGGCTAATAGGGGCCAGTCTCCGATGCACGTGCTGGGGCATTATGGGAAGGACAATGCAGCTGCCATCTTTGAGCTCTTTCTGGAGTGCATGCCGGAGTACCCTCTAGACAAGCCAGATAACGAAGGAAACACAGGTTAGTCACCCATCTGCCCTACCACTTACTTGGCAGAGAATCCAACCTTCCTTCCACTACTTGGCAGTGAATTTCCATTAACACAACTATTTTTTTTTCCCCCTTTTCTTGATGTGCTTATTGGCTCTGACCCCCTCAGTTCTCCTGCTGGCTTATATGAAGGGGAACGCTAACCTGTGCCGAGCCATCGTGAGGGCAGGCGCTCGCCTGGGTGTCAACAACAACCAGGGCATCAACATCTTCAACTACCAAGTGGCCACCAAGCAGCTCCTCTTCCGCCTCCTTGGTACGGAGATCTGCTGGTCTGTTTAGGGTTTAAGATCTGCTGGTCTGTTTAGGGTTTAAGTTCACATAGAATTTGGCGAGAGAATAGAATTGTTAAATGCGGGCAAGTTGTCCGAGGGCGTGTCCATCTCAGACTCCTCCTTCTACCGTGTTGTAGATATGCTGTCCAAAGAGCCGCCTTGGTGTGATGGTTCCAACTGCTACGAGTGCACCGCCAAGTTTGGGGTGACCACCAGGAAACACCACTGGTATGTACACAACCAGGTCTTTGAGCCAGTCTTCCAATGTCCAGAAAACCTTAGCACGTTTCCAACTCTGTGTGTTTTGTGTCCCTGAACAACCCCACCCACCCCCTCCCAGCCGCCACTGTGGCCGTCTGCTCTGCCATAAGTGCTCCATCAAAGAGATCCCCATCATCAAGTTTGACCTGAACAAGCCGGTCCGCGTGTGCGACATCTGCTTCGATGTGCTGACTCTAGGCGGAGTGTCCTAACAGGCCTGCAGGGGGAGCTGTGGGAGAGATGGGCACCAGCCAGGGCGGGCGCGTGCCCCGCCAAACGGTGTAGAGAGAAGGTGGAGGTGAGAACAGCGGAGAGGCTGGAGGTGTGAGCCCTTGGACTAAATGTATGAACCACAACCATTACTACTGTCCGTCTTTTCTGGAAATAAAATACAAACATCCATAACAATGTGTGTATGTTATAGTATCGGTACCAACATCTACCCAGGATCAAAGTAGTAACATATCGTTGAAGTGGTTTTTGTAGACCTACCAGTTTTTTGTACCAGTTATGGGGGGGGGGGGTATTATTTGAACTGTCGATGAATCATCATTATCCAACAAACCAATATCAGATTTAAACATGCAGATCACTTGGTTGGGAACATTCACTGCTAGATGGGAAGAGATGTAAACGAGGTGTGTCTCCCAGGTTGGTTATTTCTCTCAAGAGATGGTTTGAAGCCTTAATCATGCAGGCCTGGTTTGTTTTGTTGTCTTAGTCCAGAACAAAAAGCATTTATATACCTTTACAGTTTTCTATGACCTGTTCAGGTCTGGGGAAGAGATCAGAAAGGACTCTGGTGTGATCGAGCACATAGTTATCTCACATAGTTATCTCACACAGTTATCTCACATAGTTATCTCAGCGTCTCCTGCATTCCAGCGGTGAACATGAATGTGTTGTTTGTTTTGCTTGCCCCATGTGATTTCATCTCGACTGTGTCAGAATGATCAATATTAATCACTGAAAGTTTGTCATACTAAACAGACTTTATTTTTATTATTCTGTTATAATTTTTACATATGCATGAAACACTTGTGGCTGGCTGAGTGAGTCAAGGCTCATTTTCTAACCCAATAAAAAAAAAAATTAAAAATAAAAAGTCTTTGATATGAAGTCAGAAAGTGATTAAGTCATAGAAACAGAGGTTTGAGGTGCAGAAGTGTGTTTAATTAACTACTATACACACGCGCATATAATTTCATCAGTGTGATGATGATTCACTTCTGATCACCCAAAGATACATTCCATTTAATCTTTGCCCTTTTTTTTGTCTTTTTTGTGTCTCCATAAATTGATATTTCATGTTTTAAATTCCTTTCATTCGCAACGCTAAATAGCTGCACTTTATCAAAGACGTTGGTTTTTTTTTTGTTTGTTGTTTGTTTGTTTGTTTTTTTACATATTTGAAAAGAAATGTGATGCAGTTGGAAGGGGACAGTCTACAGTGTGTTCTAGGTAATGTTAAATTGTACAGTTAATTGTATAATATTTTTGATCACTACAACTGTTTTGTACTTAGATGCAGGTTGTGCTTTTTTTGTTTTTGTCAATGTGACAAACCTAAAATCTCACCTCTGTTCAACCCTTTATGCACACTGTATCAGATCTGTATGCTCAGATATCCAAGCCTGTATCAGATCTGTATGCTCAGATATCTAAGCCTGTCGCTTCCTCTAGTATCCTTTTCAAGAAAGGGAGGACAACTTTACATTAAGGTCATCAGACAATTAAAAAATAATTCAAAAGTGTTTGTCTTTTCTCTCTTCTCTAGATTTTACCTACAGATGGCTAAAGGATTACTGTTTTTTATTTAGTTTGTGTTGTTTAATTCCTGTGGGGGGGGTGCAAAAAATGTAATTTGAAATATTCTCATATATTAGAAATATTAGATTCTCAAATCATAATTAAAAAATATTTGTAAAACATCTTTATTCAAAATTGACGATGCAGTAGATTTTGTGAGATTTGGTAATGTAGTACAATGGATGCTTACTGTACAGTGTTAAACTGAAATAATCGGAGGATTACTACAAGACTGCGTTAGCACTGTGTTATTTCAGCAACACCTTAGTCTTGGCTAAGGAAGCATGACTCTGCATAGGGTGGACAGCCCTCGTATTCCTGGAGATTCGGGTTGTTTGAGCGCGTTTGATCATCCGTTTGCACACACACACAGCGCGTGCGCCCCGAGCCTGGAGAGAAGAGCCGTCTGGGAACTCCAGCCCGGTCTCTGTGGACGCCACCGCTGGAGAGAGAAGATCAGACCCCGTCACCCAGTTGGTCATGTGGGTGCGGGTTTCAGGAGATGTGTGTGTTCAAGTGGGCGTGTCCGCTCAGGGTCTTGCCTTTTCACGGAGCACCAGACACGCCCCCCTCCGGCGGAGCTCCATTCTGAGTTACAGGCGGGGTAGGCCCGGTTCTCCTCCTCAGCCTCGGCTTGCAGTTCCAAGCCCTCCTTCAAACTGGCCTCCACCTGCCGAAGGGCGTCCGTCGGCTCCCCCGCCTCGGTGTAGAATCGTCCGATCAGCCTGCCTGTAGCATGCAGAGGCTCGGTCAGAGCAAGCAGTTCTTTGGAAGCAATGATGGACACTGGTTTGGAGTGCAGAGGGGACAATGCATTTCAATTCTTTTAAAAGCATTGAGATTGAGACTTATTTATCTTAGATATGCAATGCAAGGTGTAGTGAGTATTTCTGAGACCAGGAGCAGGCGCAAACATCAGTAGGGTTCTAGACCTTTTATAGTACACTTTATAAATATAAAATATAAAAATGCACTGCCACATGTATGGACCCACTGGTGTGTACAGAAATTATAAACATGTATGTACATTACCTACTGGTGTGTACTCCTTCTGATAGAAAGTCAGCCAGTCATGAAGTGTCACTATCTGAGATGGAGACAGATCTGTGACATCATCTGACAGTGCTGCCTCAGAAAAGTCACCGGTTACAAAGGCCCTGGATGCATCTCTTCCTGAAGACACACAAGCATCCAATTTCTCAAATGGATTGGCAAATGTGTACTTTGTGACATTGTGTGTGGTGGTTAATGTGGTAAACAACTATTATTAACATGATACTTTAAGCAGGGATTTTAATTTGTTCATTCTCAGTTCTGTTGGTCATTCTCTCATGGGGTTCCCGTTATAGTCCAGAATAGTCTGTTTTATTGATCACATGCACACTCTTATTATAAATTTCCAGAGATACTGCATATAGAGACTTTCTTTCATAAGTGCAGGACAGTAGGATTTGAAATCTAACGATCTATATTTTACATTCTATAATTTCTTTAGTATAGCTAAGCGATTATTCTGCTCATGGAGCAAAACAATTTATTATGTTTAGTACTAAATTAAACTTGAACCCGGATATCGTAGTAAATTCGCCGGAAATACGACATAGTCCATTTTGGAGCACTAATTCCTGTGCGTCGTGCACCGTAGAATGGAAGACTTTGGTCCTGCGGTGAGCGATGGGGGACCTTTATGAGCTCTGGTTACGTATTCGAATAACAAATATAGTAAACACTTATTTATACTCCCATATTCATTATATATGAATACGTTTTCATTCGTTTAGCATTTAGTTAGCTAGCTACTGCGGTATTCAGTAGTATGGAATTGAATCACGTACAGTTCTCAAAATCACATGTATTTCAGAAATTAGTGCGGAATATGTATTCTTATAAATAGAGCATAACACGCGCTTTCGGATACGGCTCGTTGTCCGAGTCTAACATTACCTGAGAAGAAACGGTAACCCCCATCCGGACCGTAATGCTTACGTCCCTTCTCCACATCAAACACCTGTCCTAAAATGGCAAGATAAAGTCCTTTACTGCTCTCCTTCCCGTTATAAAGTGACAGTTCGTCTTTGCTCAGTAGCCTGTCCGATGTTGCTGACAGATCTACAGCCGGGAGGAACAGCCATGGCTTCAGCAGGGTAAAGGTCCTCCGGTAAAATGCTTCTGTGAGCCATTCAGGCGACGTCCATACAGCCAAGCTCACTGAAAGAAAGGCTACAAAATATTTTAACATTGTATTAACAATGTACTGACCGCATAACAGCGATGAAAAAACAATACTTGACTATATGTGAAAAGGTTTCAAATACGCAAAAGTGTATACAAAACATCCCTAACCACCAAATATTGTGCGCTTCCGGGTTTGTGAATTTTTGTTGCACGCGTTGCCTAGTAGGGGGTTGAGAGCAAGTATTGTTTTACTTATTGATTTGTTTTTACATCACGTTGCTATGAAAATAGTTGGACACCTAGCTAGCATGAGCCACTTGGTTAATACACTTTGCATTTTAGATCAGCTTGGAAAAGTTCCTTAGCTGGCCACAATAAATTAATAAAAAAAACAGGAAAGTAATACTGGAGACAACCACTAGAGGGCCTGCGACTTCGCTGCGCGCCTTACGGAACACCAAAGTTTTCTGTGGAATATGACGTAACGAGCAAATACATCAATGCGGTAGTGACAACGAAGGAACGCAGGAGCTGCTTAGAAATCTGGTCAAAACGGATACAAAACGAACTTAAACCCGGCCTGAAAGGAACAAGAAGTAGATCCTCAGCCACAGAGCAGCATGGGGAACGCGGAGAGTGGTGCTGGAAGTGGCGATGAGGAGGATGTTGAGACCGAGAGGCCGGAGTTCGCAGAAGGCAGTCCGGCCTCTGCGGGCACTGGCACCGGGGCCGGCAGTGGTAGAGGCTCCGTCCCAGGAAGAAGCGGAAGGGGGGCAGCTAACCACCCTTTACCGAGCTATGGACTCCCCTCACCGGAGGCCCTGATGGAGCAGGTCAAACTGAGAGAAGCGGCGGCACGAATGAGTGATTCAGTGGTCGCCATTCCAGAAACGGCCCTTGCCCGGAACGAGAGCGCTCTGGTGCGCTGGTTGGAGGAACGGCTTGGCCGAGGAGAGGAGACGGTGACTATGGAACAGTTTTGCGAAATGCTGGAGAGCAGAGACGCGCCACGAGAAGAGTGCGAAAAGGTACCCCATCCAAGCCATCCCACGCTTTTATATCCGGCTTGCTGTGACATTTAAAATGTAAAAGTGACAGTTGCATAACGTTCACATTCTTGCTCACCAAGTCCTTCACGTGTCATTAAAGAAGTTCTCCTTGAGTTCTCAGTGACGGTTTATAACGTTGCTAATGTCCGATTTCGACTTGTTTTTTTGCTCTGGCAGGTAATCTATTTTATTACGCATCCTGTTCAACGCCGAAGTTCACGCAAGTCAATCAAATCGCGTGCATTAATATACATTCTCGTAGAACCCTTGCAGACGGCCAAGGCAACTAAATTATATTGTGCCTCTTGAATGCTCTGTGGCAAAATAACTCCAAGCCCAACCTGATTCTGTTGAAAGTAATAACGTATCTAATATTAAATGGGCTGAAGTTTGCTTAGTAACGGCATTCCTGTATTGTTGATAGCATAGATACAGGAAATATCGTCCTAGATATAGGAAGTATCGTTTGGTTTTGCACGAGTTCAGAAATATACCGAACTTTTAGATTGAGATATGAAGGCTTTTCCACTACTACCAATGACTACCTATCAGTCTAAAACCAACTAAACTGGCAATAAGGGAATTGTCCCCTTTTAATACAAGAAGTTTCCGTGATTTATTTGTCCCCAGAAAGTTAATCTGTCAGGACTGAGTGCTGTGATATAAGTCAAGTGCTTGAACAAATGAAGTCATTAGTCGTACGATGCCATTACACTGCGATGCCAGCAGCTACAGTATTTAATCTCCAACCCGCATGTGCCAGTGGCTCATCTGTTCTGTGTTCGCTGATTGGTGCCATCCTTTGTTTGGGGCATCCTTCCTGGCATGTTGAGGGGGTGGCCCATCCTCTGGTGAGTCAGCACACAGCAGCGCGTGGCCCTTGGCCTGCGGATTGTACTTTAACCGGGATTGTGCAAAACTTGCAGAACGGTCAGGGATTAGGAGAGGCCCTGCTCACCACACCCATGTGAAGGGTTGTTGTTTTTGTAGCTTGTATGTGGGCAGCTATGTGCAAGGATCGTCAGTGAACTGTGGTGTTCTGCAGGGTTGCCATGTTGGTACACTGACTGTAGCCTATTGTGGCTAGTTTGTTAAACTAGTTCTTCCACGCAAAATCATGTTTTGTCTTTGATTGGCTGTAATAACTTTACCTGCCCCGGTTTGAAATGAATTCATGCTAAGCCGCTGTTTTTCTTACCATGACGGCCTTTGTTGAGTTTGACTGTGTACCGTGAGTCACGCTGTGTTGTGTGCTGTGAGCGTTAGATGTTCCAGAGGAGTGTTCTGTAGACCTTCTGATAAATCCAAGACATTCACATGATCCCACACATTTCAAAGCAATGTGAGTCTTTAACCATGTCGCATTAATAGGTGACCGCTGTGTTTTTAATCTCACAAGGCATGAGATAATAGCAATAAAAATATAATTACAATATGACTACATTATTGTTTTGCCCGTATCAGCAGCCCTAAGGTCTTAGAGCAAAATGTTTGATAAAAACTTATTGTCCAAAAAAAATGCGTGTATTGTCCGTAGTTTCTGTGACGTGTGTGTGCGCTCTGGTTGTGTTTACTCAGGCGTTCAGTCAGCTCGATGCTGAGGGCGATGGCGTGGTTCATGCTGAAAGCATTCTCCTGGCTCTGAAAAACAGTAACGGTGCCAACCTGCAGGGGGAGCTCAGCCATGTGACCAGGCAGCTACAGGCCTGCTCTCTCACACCAGGTAAGAGCGTCTGGAGAGGCCCATTTGCTGGAAGTTCTAGGGTGAGTGACCAATCACGAGCGTTGGAGAGCACTTCTGTCCCACTCCCTGTTGTCGTATTGATGAGGACATCACCATGTTTTTCATTAAAAGATGCGGAGGCTTGTCAGATGGATTTGGGTGTCGGATCAGTGATCTTTAGAGGTTTCTTCAATGGGGGAAGGGGTTGTTTGTTATTGCTCATGTCTGAAGTGACATTCCTGGTCTCTCTTTCCATCCTCTTGTGTAATCTTCCCCCCCCACATTTCTTTCCCAGGGTTTGTGGATATCTTCTCCAAGACCAAGGACAGGCTCTTGGACCATGCCTCGAGGATCCTGAAGTTCCTGCACAGGAACCGTATCCCCAGCAGCACTGTCCCCTTCCCCGCACTCGAGGGCTACAACAGCATCTGCACCATGAGGTCTTCCGTCCTGCAGGACTTCCTGGAGCACATCCTGCAGAAGGAGAAAGGTTGCCACCTCTGATTACCCGCACGGTGTTTGCGGACGACCTTTTTACAGTCAAAGCTTGTTGTAAAGGAGAATCTGGTCAAATGGCGCGTTTTTACCTGCCGTGACGGAGTTTGTCTCGGCCGAGTCAGAGTGGATTAAAACGCCTGCCCTCTGTGTAGTCTCTCCTTCAGTTCATTTACATACATTATTCGCAGAAACATTCCAGCAAGTGGCTCCAATGGCCACTGAGCTGCATACAAACAAGTCCAGATTTGAATACCCTGAAAGATGGGCCAATCGTCACATGGCTTCTGCCTTCTACACACGATCACAGTTTGGCTCAGCTGATGGATCCACTGACATGCTGGAAGCCTCATTTACATATAATTTGCAAAAGCCATGTCCTGAATTGCACTCATATACATAATATTTGCATTTAATCACACCCCTAATTCAGCCAGATGTAGAGCTCGTAAACCAATAAACATATGTTTACTCAGAACTGGCAGGTCGTTAAACTGTTGTGTCGAAGGCTCACATGAGTTTGGTTAAAGATGAAATTGCTGAATAATGAAGCTCAGTGAAATTTGTACGCAATCACTGTCTTGTCAGATTTACTTATGTGCACTTCTGATTGTGTGTGTGTGTGTGTGTGTGTGTGCATCTCCGCAGACCTGGATGTCCGATATGCCACTGACCTGAGTCATGACCCTGAGGTTGAGCGTGTTCGCGTCATCTCACAGTGCTACAGCTCCATCGAGGTCTCGTCCAACCCCGCCGACATTGAGAAGATGACCAATGGCGAGACGGTGTCCTTCTGGGAGTCGGATGGCAACGCGTGCTCCCATTGGATCAGGCACGCCGGCTCCTCCCACCTCCACTATCCAGCCGACTGGCTTCAGTGTCTCTCTCTCTCTCTCTCTCTCTCTCTCTCTCTCTCTCTCTCTCTCTCTCTCTCTCTCTCTCTCTCTCTCTCTCTCTCGGGTTATTCTGTGGGTGTGTGGCCCCTGGAGAGTGTGAACCTCGTTTAGTTTGCTCATAACACGGATTAGTTGATAGGCAAGAGTGAGTCATTTGGGATTCAGAGCTGTAAATGGTGGTGATAATTTGCCCATTATGTAATTATGTTGTATGAGTACATTGATTCACAGTATTGATTCACAGTATTGATTCACAGTATTGCCTCTGTACTGTTATGTCTGGTATTTGGCGCTGAATTTGATCCATACCTTCATGACTACACCTAACAGGATGTAGTCAGGGTTCATGACTACACCTAACAGGATGTAGTTAGGGTTCGACGTGGTCTAGGAGGTCCGTAGTGGGGAATTGCAGAGCACAACCATAGACATGCAGGACTTGGGTAGGTCTACAACAGTAACCTTTATCAGCCAAGCCTGTCCTCAGCTAGACGGGTCAGTGGTAGACAGAGATCGGTGCTTCAGATTCGGCACAATGGACTGGACGTGAGAAACGAAGCACGCTTGTCGCTGTGCTTATGTGTGTGTGTGTGTGTGTGTGTGTGTGGCAGGCTGAAGATGAAGCCGGACGTGGTGCTACGGCGGCTGGCCATCGCCGTGGCGTCCAGCGACCAAAGTTACATGCCGCAGCTGGTCTCCGTGTCTGTGGGCAAGAGCCGACGGGTGCTGGAGGAGATCCGCGATGTGCGTGTGCCCAGGAACGTGACTGGATACGTGGCTCTGCTGGACAATGCCAACATCAGCGAGCCCTGTGAGCCTCTGGCCCCTCCCACACCACTGACACAGACTCCGCCCCTTTAGCCTCTTCTCCATTCAGTCCTGTCTGAAAATGTGCTGTCGAAGTGTGCTCTGAAATATTCTTGTTAAGATGGTTTATCGTTGGAGATCTCTGGAGATGATTCATATTGTTAGTCATGTTACCAAAGAATACTCAACTACCCACAAATCCCTTTTTTTTTTGCTTTATAAAATCTAAATTTTTTAGAGTCCTTGGAAATTAGACTTTTCCAGACAGGTAAAAGAACCTAAAGTCTTTCATGCTCTCCACCCACACAGACATTCAGATCAACATCAAGCGCTGCCTGAGCAACGGTTGTGACACGCGGATCCATGGCCTGAAGGCCATGGGCTACCAGGTGACCAAGAGCAGGGAGGTGTCCGTCTCGGACGCCTCCGCCATCTGGTACCTCTCCCTCCTCACCTCCCTGGTGACGGCGTCCATGGAGACCAACCCCGTCCTTGCCCAGACCATCCTCCAGAGCACACAGTAAGTCAGGAGCGCTGGAAGCAGGCGTCACGGTAACGGAGAACTGTAGTGATGGGTGTGTGCCAAGGTTTTCCCAGTGAGCCAATGCCCATAGTCTCATTCCCCCTTTATGAAAACCAGAATGGCAGTTTTGGTTCCATGGAGAACCTGATGACACCCATGAGATGCACTCAGGATTTCTGTACCAGCTTTGCTGCAGGTGGATCTTTAATAGCTGAAGTGCTTCGCTCTGCTGTGTCCATCCAGGAAAGCCTTACAGCACATGCCCCCACTGTCCCTGACCCCCTCCTCTGCAGAGTTCCCAAAGTTCTTCTCAGCCAATGTTCTGGAAGAGGTGGATGCCTTTCTGCTCCGCATCGCAGAGTAAGACCCCGTCGAGGACCGCTCTCTCTCCGTGCTCTCTCTCTCCGTTCTCTCTCTCTGTCCGCTCTCTCTCTCCGTTTTCTCTCTCCGCTCTCTCTCTCCGTTCTTTCTGCTCTCTCTGTTTACCCTAGTAGTGCTTGTGTAATTGCAGGAGGTGGTGATCAGTGTGTAATTATGTGAGAGCTGTTGTTTACCCAGCTCCCATTCATACACTCCAGTAACACACTCCTCTCCCCCTACTCCACCACACTGTTCCGTCCTCCCCATCACTCTCTCTCCTCTCCCTCCCTCTCTTCCTCTCTCCCTCCCTCTCTCTCTCTCTCTCCCTCCCTCTCTCTCTCTCTCTCTCTCTCTCTCTCTCTCTCTCTCTCTCTCTCTCCTCCGTCCCGCGTCCTGATGTAGCTGTTGTGAGAGTCCGGACGCTGAGCTGACCCTCCTGGCGTTCGCTCTGGCTCGGGGCAGCGTGGCCAAGGTCCTGCTGTCCCTGGCTGGAATGTGTGAGCGTGAGGGTTCACAGTACCACGCCTCCTCCTTGCTGGCCTCCATGGCCTCGGTGCGCCTCCGCATTCTCTACCGCAACGGTAAGACACACCTCCACACGGCCTGCATCACTGCAGCGGTTTATTACACCCAGTAGAAAGATGACGATGATGACTGTTGTGCTTTGTTGGAGATTGCTAGCCATCTAGCATAGTGGCCATATCATTCATGTTTAAGCAGAAATGTGTGGATGTTGGTTCAAGACTAGACTCCTCTTCCACTCGTGTCTAAAGCTTTTAGATCCTTACTGGTTCTTATAAGTTATTCAACCTTGCACTGTATAGTCTCTATCTGCTCCCTGATGTTTGGGTGGTGTAGGTAAACCTGTGCTGTCTGATGTTTGGGTGGTGTAGGTAAACCTGTGCTGTCTGATGTTTGGGTGGTGTAGGTAAACCTCTGCAGCTGCACCTGCAGGCATGTGACACCAAAAGCCGTGATGACAAGTGTGGTCCTGAGAACGTCCTGTTGGAGGCTGCCACTGGGGACGGTACTGCCTGTCCTGCTCTCTCTGACGTTACCACTCTGTAAACGACGGGGGGGGGCATTTTTCCTAAACCTGTGTGTGTGTGTGTGTGTGTGTGTGTGTGTGTGTGTGTGTGTGTGTGTGTGTGTGTGTGTGTGTGTGCAGGGTTTCTGACCGAGAGCGGTAAGAGGAAGGCCAGCTTGATCCTGTCCACCGAGGATCGCTCGTGCTTCCAGGTCACACAACTCCGAATCAGCGTGAGTTTCCGCTGCCTCCCCGAGCAGTGACTCGGGTCACTGCAGGTCGTGTGTTTTGTTCGTATCAGACTGGGTTCTATCACAGTATTATCAGCGTTATCTTCTCTAATAACACAGTGCTGATATTCAGTGTAGCCTGTTGCTTAATTACAACGTACGACGATGCAAAGGTTACAAGGGGGGAAATGGAAAAAAAGTCCTGAGAGCGAGAGGAAGAAACCTTGGCTCAGAACCCAGACTCCTAACCCAGACTCCTAACCCAGACTCCTAACCCAGACTCCTAACCCAGACTCCTAACACAGACTCTAGTTGCTTTTTTGTGTTAAAGTTGCAAGATTAGCAAATGAAGTGGAAGTAGATCAGGGTCAGGAAGTAGATCAGGGCCAATCAGGCACCGCCGCAGAAATTTTCACCCAATCAAAGAGTCTTCTTGTTGGGGACCATGTTCACAGCCCTCTGATAGTCTCCAGACCTTCGTGCCGATGGACGAAAGGCACGTCTGTACACGAGGGAAATGACTAGTGTTTTGTTTTTATGTGCTCTGCACGGCTTTCCTCTCTACGCAGGTGCGTAAGGGTGCCATAGGGGCGAAGTGTGGCTTGGTGTTTGCTTACAACGACCCGGAGGCGTTTGACGCTGACAGACACTTTAAGAGGTTCAGGAAATACGACACCTGGACAATTAAGGACTACAAACAGTTTGTGCAAGACAGGCATGTCCAAAGTGTCCCTTCTGTCCCTGGTGTGGTTATGAGCAGAGGTGCAGTGGACCGTCTGTGCTGAGAGAAACTCACTCCTCTTGGAACCCAAATAAAATGGGTTTATCTGGGCTGAAATTGGGGGTGTATTACTCACACTGAGCTCTGTCAGAGGTGTTTGTTTCTTCTAAAGAGGTGTGTGTGTGTGTGTGTGTGTACATTTGTTTTTATGTGTGTATGAGTGCATGTGTGTTTTTGATTAGATGTAAGGATGTGAGCTTTCCAGATACTTTGAGTGTGGCTGTGTGTGACTGTTGCAAATGTATTTCTGCAGTGTGGAGTGTGAAATAACCTTACTGTCTGTCCACTTTCATTCCCTCTGTCTCTCTAACACACACACACACACACACACACACACACACACACACACACACACACACACACACACACACACACAGACAGTGCAGTAGCAGGATGCAGGAGGAGGAACCTGTGGGCTGGTTTGAGGTGGAGGAGGACTGGAACGATGTGGACATCAAACTACAGCAGTGCAGAGTATCCAATGTAGGATATAGAGCTCTCTCTCTCTCCTTCTCTCTCTCTCTCTCTCTCTGTCTCTCCTTCTCTCTCTCTCTCTCTCTCTCTCTCTCTCTCTCTCTGTCTCTCCTTCTCTCTCTCTCTCTCTCTGTCTCTCTCTCTCTCTCTCACTTTCTCTCTCTCTCTCTCTCTCTGTCTCTCTCTCTCCCTCTCCTTCTCTCTCTCTCTCTCTCTCTCTCTCTCTCTCTTGACACTTTCAGGGTTTTTCCCCACTCATTCACATGTCAGTTTTTGCTCTCTGTACCTGAACCAGCAGTAAATGAAGGAACACCAGGTGGTTGGCGGCGTCATGTGGTGACCGTGTCCTCCATCCCTCCCTCCCTCTCTCTCTCCCTCTCTCTCTCTCCATCCCTCACTCCATCCATCCCTCTCTCTCCCCCTCCCTCTCTCTCTCTCTCTCTTCCCTTGTGTCTGCCCACAGTTCCTCATGGTGAAGTTTGTGTGCACGCGTCAAGAGACAGCTGAGCGTCTGGGTGTGCACCAGCTGAGCCTGAGAGGGTACCTGCGTCCCGTCACTGAGCGCCTGCAGGCGGCCGAGGAGAAGAGCAGCCCAGGCCCGGCCCAGCGGAGTCCTGTCACGGGACTGGTCCTCACCAGGAAGACACTCTACTTCATCCAGCAGCTCACGCGAGATATGGTAATGCCCGCAAGATGTGTGTGTGTGTGTGTGTGTGTGTGTGTGTGTGTGTGTGTGTGTGTGTGTGTGTGTGTGTGTGTGTGTGTG
>JAOYMR010000002.1:8823914-8835676 GCA_025802075.1 Tenebrosternarchus preto | reverse complement strand
CCCCCCCCCCCCCCCCCCCCCCCCCCCCCCCCCCCCCCCCCCCCCCCCCCCCCCCCCCCCCCCCCCCCCCCGCCCTCATCAGAAGGCAGCAGGCAAACCACTGCAGTCTACAGTGAAGCCTGTTGGACTCCCGAGGTGTCGCCGTAGGCCAGGTGTGGTTGAAGCTCCGCTCGTGAGCTGTAGTTTGCGGTTGTAAGGTCATCTCCTATGAGGCTCTATTCCTAGAGAAGCGTTGCCTCCTGGGTCACTCTGCAACATTAACAGGCGTTCCAGTTTTCTGGGATATATTTCATTTCTTTATAGAAATGCATTTATTGTTTATAGAATGAATTCACATTCCTTCCCATCTATGCTGTGGGATACGAGTTCAATACCTCATATAGTACACGTAGGGGTTAAGTATTTCGGCTATATATGGGGTGTGCAGAGAGGACAAACTTCATGGCAGAAGAGAACTAGAGCACCCTGTTCCTAAAGTGCCTCCTCCTCTCAGCAGTGGGCAGCTAGTCAATGCCCTATGCCCTGAGTAGCTTGCAGTGGGCCTTTCAAATGTGACCAGACACATTATAACTGGTCTTTGGAGCTACTCAACAATACCAAGGCCCCAGTGCTAAGTACAGCTCGAACTTCTTGGGTCATTTTGAAGCAGTGGCAGCACACGTGAACATACTGGTTTATGGCCCTCGGTTTGGAGTGTGAAAGCCTCTTACTGAAGATCCCTGTTTTTGACTGTATTCAGGCTACTGTTGACAAATTTCACATTCAGGAACTCAACATGTTCTTGAAACATGGTACGTGGTTATTAAGAAGATGGGATGTCTTGTTTCAGAACAAACTGCCTTCAGACTTGCCACTCTCAGGAAGACTCATCTGACCATCCTGAATTGTGCTGGAAAGTTCTCCGTCATTGCCCCTTATCTTGAAGGACTTCCAGCTAAATTCTGAATTACTGTCACAGCCAAGTAAACAATACCAAATGGAGCCATAGCAAACAATAAAACTAAATGATTTAAACAGTTGTCTATCTGCCAGCTGCTTGGAAATGCAGATGCTTGTGTAAATTATCCTACAGTAAATTTTTAAGTGTATTGAAGCTTACAGAGAAAGTTTGAGATGTAATGTCACACCCCTATTATATTATGTGGTTTTGTATTACATTACATAAGACAACGAATTATGACGTTATTCGGCAGGATGCTACAATTTTTTAAATCTTGAATGAATGTAATCAAGTGTGGTTTTATAATTATGAATAAATTCGGTGTTACATTTCAAGAACACTGCGGAGCTCACTGAATGCATGTCTTTGAAAATGGAGCGCGCGCACTTTTAATACATTGAGCATTTGCACCGTCACGTCCAACGCACGAGCACTGCCAGTTTCCGACTTCAACTACAAACGAAAAAAAACATCCTTCTGAAATTAGCTTAATTCTTTTCTCGACATTATTCACACTCTAACTGATTTATCTGAGTTCACGGCTATGCGAATTTTCAGTAAATATGCTGAGAGCTTTTTTGAGCTGTTCCCGAATCAGGTAGCACTAGCCAATAGGAGCTCAAGGCTGCGTTCGAAGATTCTCACTCACGAAAAAGAGGCGGAACCCGGTACCAAAGCACACCTTCCAGCGAAGTAGAGAGCGTAATTCTACCGCTCAAACAGCAGGCAACTCTACGTAAAGGAGGACTCCGGAGGAAGGTTTGAAACCGACGGCTTGCAGAAGGGGCAGGTGGAAGTCTACGCCGACCCACCTCCGCTTGGCGGTCTTGAACGAACCTCGGTGACTACAGTTTACCTCAAGCAATTTAAAGCATCTGAGGCGCTATAATTTATTCGTAAATACATGCCTTTGAAGTAAACAGTTCTCCGAAATGGAAAACGCTCACACTAAATCTGCTGCCGAAGTTTTAAAAAACTTTAATGTGAACGAAAACAATGGACTCACTCCTGAACAAGTAAAAATTAATCTGGAAAAATATGGACCAAACGGTGAGTTATCTGCTGTTTATTTCTGACTGCTCGCACATTGATTATTCAAACAATTCGACTTGAAAACGAGCAGTTTACACTGGCCTAAATGTGGTCTCAATGTTATTAACCTCCGTGGTGGGAGAGAAGTTCAGATTCGGGTGGCTCTTCTCACGGAAGAGCCTTCTGCGCGAAGCGTGTGCGTAAAGCCTTTTGTGTGTCGCCGATTCAAGCGATGCTTATTTTTCTCCAAGTTAAAAGAATGCTCTTGATGCTGAATGAGTGAGATCTTGCATAAAACGTTTTTGCAGCAGACTGCTAGTGAAGTCTAAGTGATGAGCTTGAATTACTCGGCGACACACCGTAAGGTGTCGATAGGTCAGTCGTGTACTCGCAGTACTGTAACGTTTCCCGAAGTTAACCTTTTGTTTGAGATTTCTCTCTTCATGTAGTTCTATTTAATCACTTCATTCATCATGTAATATTCACTGTGCACATTAACGAAGCTTCCGCACACGATTGGCTCCGGCAGTAAGTGTCAAGATTAAGCGATGTCTATTATTATTATTTAAAGTAGGCAGGGATATTTGAATTACAGTCATTTGACGTTTCCTCGGATAAAACTCTCGGGTTGTACAGCTAATATGTCCGGACCAAATCCCATATTGTCCTATGCGAATACTTATCATTTTTCAAAGTGGAAGAACTATAGTTTGTTTTATGGTTGGAACATTAGGTCTGGTGATTGGAAGACGTTTTCCATTTTCCCATTTTTGATAATCGGTTTGAACGCAGGAGAATCTGAAGATGATTTGCCATTTTGTCATACCTGGATGATGGTAAACTCTGTGGAAAAGTGTCCCGTCGCGACACCCTAATGCATCCGCAGTCGGAGCATAATCGTGTGGCTGCGACCCCCGTGACTTCCACGCTGCATTCAGCTGTAAAACGCGCGAGCCAGGCGATAAAAGCTACGACGAAACAGTTTGCGCATCGGTCCGGCAACAAAGAGAGATCCACTCAACGGGGAAGTATTTTTTTACAACGCATAAAGACTTGAACGATGCACCTGTGACCGACGCTGCAGGCGTCAAACTTGTGCAACCCGTTTTCCACTTCCTCAAGAGAGGCATTAAAAGTGCTCGCAAAAAGTGTGTTTCGGGTTACTGTTGTCGCCGAAACGCATTTAGATGCTGTGCGTCACCCACACAAATCTAAGTGTGTTTCAGTATTTGGACCATATCCGCGTGTTAGTTTGGTTCAAATTCGTAGAAAGAAAACAGACATTCAGTCAATCACAGTATATAGTTTCTTCACTGTCTGTGAATAAGGACTTGTCATCATGTGTTTGGAGTGACATACTTTTTTTTTTTTGGCATCCTTGTAGTATCACACTGGCTGCGGCTGTACAGCTGGACAGCGTGTAGTGTTTGTTTGGATTCCATACGGCAGTAAACCGCACAAAGCTGCCGACGGCTGTGTGTGTGTAAGGCTGCGTTTTCTGTGTAAACAGTAAGTCATGTGTATGGTTGCCATGTTCTTGCATATAGTTGCAGCTGATGTTTCCACAGGTCGCTACATTAGCATCTCTCTCTCTCTCTCTCTCTCTCGACATGCTGTGAAGTGTTTGTTGAAGCTCATTAACTCATCACACTCGCGTATCCTCTCCCCTTCAGTCAACACTCATTGCGTTCGGCCTGCGTCCTCATTCAGTGCACTGAAGGCTTCTCGGTGTCCCCTGCTGACTCTATTAATAACGAGTCAAAAGGCTCGGGTCAACCCGTCGAGGCATGGGAGAGCCAGACCCAAGCCCCGCCTCCCACCCCACCCCCACCCGGGCCGTACGAGGTCTGGCCCTCCAGGGCCGTGCCGAGGTCTGTGGTGACCTCATGGAAAAAGCAGCATCTCTCTGCAGACAGGGTGTCTTTCGTTTTGAGCTGTTGACTTCCTGCCACCGCGCTACAGCTGAATGCCGCAGGGAATACCCTTAGCGTGCTCTCTGTGTCCCGCGCCGTCCTGTTCCCCTGAGCTCCGCCCCTGGGTTCTTCTGGCCACGGCCAGCGGACCGGTTGTCGTGTCAAAGGTCGGAGAGGACCGGCTTGGTGCATCCGAGACTTTCCTGCCGACGATTTGTTTCAGTAATTTGTCGTTTTTTCAGTCTTTGTCGGGGGGGGGGATGTATGGACCTGTTTATATGCATGTGGTTTGAGTCCGAGTGCTTGTGTTCAAAACTGGAAAGACATGGAGTGGACGGAGACTGTGTGTGTGTGTGTGTGTGTGTGTGTGTGTGTGTGTGTGTGTGTGTGTGTGTGTGTGTGTGTGTGTACCCACGTGGGTGGCTGGGTGGGTAGGAGGCAGATCTGTTCCAAACCCTTTAGTGATTATTCTTTGACACTCTGACACGTCGTTAATGCTGGCAGGCCTGTTTTGTTTACCATTATACCATGAATCATTATTACATATTAGCGCCCACATATCTTTTGATCTGTAAACATGCTTGTTTGAAGCGTGGCTTCAAGAACCTTTAAGTGGGCTCTTCCATTACCCATAAGAATTTACATGTACAGTTCCAGCATTCCTGCCACGCCCCTCCTGTGTGATCCGTGGGGGCGGGACAAACGAGCCAGAGGCGTGTCTGAGCGGCTAACTCCTCCCTCCTGTGACAACTGCTCTCTCTCCACTTCTTCCCAAGATAACATGTGGTTAATGTTATCTTTTGGTTGTCACGCATCGTTTTCGTCTGAAATGTTGAACTGACTAGGAGGAGTAGCTCCAGCGTCTCGGTTCTTGTCCGTCTGGGTCCTGTCCTGGGTCCTGTCCTGGGTCCTGTCCTGGGTCCTGTCCTGGGTCCTGTCCTGGGTTGCCTCGTCTGTCCGTCTCCTCCTCCCTTCTCTATGAGTAAATCTGATGGGTAAATGGGGCACTCTTAAGAGCTTTGCACCTCTATTCTTGTGCTGCCGAGACACATGGTGCGAAGTGTGTGTGTGTGCACGTGCGTGTGTGTGTGTGTGTGTGCGCGCGCGTGCGTGCGTGCGTGTGTGTGTGTGTGTGTGTTGGAGGAAGCAGAAGTTCATTGGCGGACAGCAGCTGGTGCTCTGGGGGTTCTGTGAGAGGATGTTTGTGCAGTGGCTGCGGTGTGAGATTTGTGTTCCCGCCGTTTTCCTCCTGCCTCTGCGTTGTTGCGAGCGTATGTGTGTGTGTGTGTGTGTGTGTGTGTGTGTGTGTGTGTGTGTGCCGCCGAACGGACCACCTCTCCCTCCCACCCTTCTGTCCTCCTTCTTTCTCTCTTGCTGCCGTCGGGTGAACAGGCCGTTACAACGTCACAGCCAAGTGTTCTTACGGTTTCCTGAGCTGCACCCAGACCACAGAGGCTCTTATCACTACTGCATGCATCTCCAGGGCCAACTGTTGCAGCAGCAGCTCTCTGTCTCTCTCTCTCTCTGTCTCTCTCTCTCTCTGTCTCTCTCTCTCTCTGTCTCTCTCTCTCGTACAAACACTGCCGCTGAGCGATAAGGAGTGGTGGCGTGGAGGAGACGGAAGTTGTGCAGAAGCCTGAGGTCTTTTCTGCTGCCGCAGTGGTTACATCTTACGTCGGAGTTTTCGTCGTGCCTGGTGTGGTGGTTCGTTGCCGTGGTTCCCACACTTTACACCGGTGTTCACTGTGTGTTCCTCCCTTTTGTGGGTCATTTTCCTCTAGGTTCATTTTGGGCTCTTATTTGGCCGTGCAGCCATGTGCACTAACGCATCACTCATCTCCACCTCCTCCCACCCCTGCAGACATCACCACCTCCTCCTGGCAAACTGTTTACTCACTGTGTGTGTGTTTGTGTGTTTTGAAGTGGATGTATGAACAAGGTTAGCACTTGATGTGTGAGTGTACATGTACACGTGTGTACAGTGTACATGTGTGATGTGCGTCTTACTTTCTTAGTCCTCGACACTGAACCTGCCTTTGTAATTGCTCCCCTTCCCTCCCCTCCAGGCACAGCGGTCCAGTGGCCATGGGGAAAGCTTGCACACACTTGCATGTTTTCTAATTACGCACTTTTGTTACTGACACTTTTGCTTTTGATAGCAATTAGCATGTCGAGTTTGTTTCCCTTACTGACAGCAATTAACAAACTGGTGCGTGTGTGTGTACGTACGTGCGTGCGTGTGTGTGTGTGTACGTGCGTACACGTGCGTTCCTGTCGTTTGGGATGTTCATCCTTTGCAGAGTGAGCCTGGCACAGACGTCTGGGTGTCGGAGGTGTTTTGAATGGGTTATCCTGGCACACAGCATAGTGGCACCCAACACGACTGTGTCCAGATGTCCCTTAGTGTGTGTTCAGATGCCACCCGTGTTCAGGAGCGCCATCTGCACCGCGCGGGGCACTTAAAGAAGTCCACCTAAGGTGGCAGCGTCAGTAGAACGCAGCAGCTCCACCCACTTCCAGACCAAGGTACAGAACTAACCTCAACAGTTGGACACTACTGAGATGTTATGTTCTCTGTAGGGTACTCATGTGTCTGTAGGGGACTGTATGTGTGCGTGTGTGTCTGTAGGCGTGTGTCTGTAGGCGTGTGTCTGTAGGCCTCTGGGCACTGTTCCTTTTGCATGGTGACTCTCACTCCCAGTCTCGCAGAAGTAGGTCCGGCCTTCACGTTTTTAAACACGAACCTATTTTTCTTTTTCCCCCTTCACTTGATAGAAATATCTTGAGATGATTTGACTTTTGTAAATGTCTGCAAATAAAGTTCATTTATTTGATGGTGGTGGTGGTGGTGGGGGGTCTCTGAGGGGGTCGCTGATGGCCGACTTTCTCTCACCTTGCTATCATCTTGCTTTCTCTCGCGGGACCCACCCAATGTCAGCGACCTCCAGTCGTCTAAGTTTCCTATACCATGTTGATGAACCTTTGCGGCACCTTCTGGTTCGGTGAGAATGGAGTTACACCCTAAAGGTTGAAACGTTACGTTTCTGTTTTTAACCACCAGCCGATTATGTCATGCTTCCCAAAAACGATTTTTCTTTTTCAGTGCCGTTTCATGGCAGTTTGCCAGTCCTTTGTGCTCTTTTGACTTCTGCTGTGAGAGGGGAGTCCTTTAGTACATGGGCGGTATTTATTTGTACAGCCGGAGCTAAAGAACGGCTTGGTTTTGATGTTGCGTTGGGCTGATTTTTCTGAATGAATTTTGACTAGGACTGTATAATCCTGGCCCGGTGCCTTCCAGACGTTCACTGACAGCATGTGTTTAACGTAGAGGACCTCAGACGTGTTGAGTCATCGGCATTAGCAGCGTTTTGCTAACACTGATGTTTTACGCCTGCCTCATGGATGCCTCAGCTAGGTCACATGTTCGCACCCCTACAACCCCAACCCCTCTCCTCCACCTCACACTCAGCGGTGTGCTGGTGCTCGGGCCTCCTGCCGTAACCTCGGGTCACCTGCGAGCCTTCGAGCGATTCGCCGAGCTCGTTACGAGACGGGATTCCGATGCTAGTCCCGCGTCGGTTGCGGAAGCATCGCTAGCTGTCAGGACTCGGGGCTGCGTGGGATCAGTGGTGTAGCGGTTGGAGCTGAGCCTCAGGATGGGGGTTTGCAGCGCCAGGCTCCTCAGAGCTACGTACACCCTTGCAGCTTGTTTCAGACGACGGTCGACCCCCACTTTCACCACAATGGGCCGTCGTCCAATAGCGTCCAGGGAGACGATACTGCAAGCCCAGTTGTCATGGTGACCGCTTTGAGAAACTATTTATGAACGTATTTATGTGTGGAGGACAAATCATCTGCAACTTTTTATTTTTTTCTGAAGTTTACTATTGTTTCTTGTTGTGGATCAGCTTAACCTTGTAACTTCACAGATAATGGGTAAGATCTGATCTCAGAACAGCTAGTAGACTACCACAAAATTTGGTCTTTTTGAGCCAGGACTTGTTTAAATGTTGGATAGATCAAAAACACTCTCCTTTTCATGCTGATTGTTACTTTAGTTATATGAAAATGTAAAGTCAGCAGTGGATTATATTGTATTTGCATACATGGAAAAGTGTGGCTGGTGTAGTGGGTTACCATGGTTCTGCCCAGCACGGTGACCCCTGCTTCCTTGGACATGTATGTTCAGAGCCCTGTGTTGTTGGCAACCGTTTCCAGGAAGTGTTTCCCTTTCTGCCTGTGCCTGGTTGTGTGTAAACAGGCTGGTCCTTGTTTTCGGGAGGGAGGGAGGGAGGGAGGGAGAGAGAGAGAGAGAGAGAGAGAGAGAAGGAGAGAGAGAGAAAGTGTGTGTGTGTGTGTGAGGGCGAAGGCTGTCTGAAGTCAGGATGTTGGAATTTGCTTGGGCTGTCGGAGGCCGACTAGGCCCAGATGACTCTGAGGGAATCCTTGGCACATTCCGGGTGGGAAACCCCGCTCAGCCCCTCCTCCTCCCTCCTCCCTCCTTTTTACCAAGGCTCTCTTTGTCTCCAGGGTTCAGACTGCAGCATGTCTCTCGTTAAGAGTTGCACAAGACAAGAGTTTCCGCTATGCGGTTTGTCATATAAATAGATTAAACTGGTTCTGTATTAGTGGAAAAGGACCAGCAATGCCAGGGAGGTACTGTAACTGGAAGGACACACACACACACACACACCTGGGGGTGGGACAGCCTTTCACTCCTTCCCCTGTTACCCAGTTTTTCCACACCACTCCAAGAACATGCTGCCACTGTAGTGGATATTTTCTTTCCATTGCAGACCGATGGCCTCCTCGATGGCCTCTTTCATAACTGCTTGCTGGAAGTGGAGCACAAAGCCTAAAGATCTGCGCTGTTGCCAAACGAGACTCTGCGTTTTGTTGACAAACATTTATTTTCCTGGTGTTGACAAACATTTATTTTGCATCTTTTGACGAAATGTTTAATTCTTGTCTTTGTCTTTGTTTAATTCTTGTTTTGTCTTTGGCCTGCATCTTACAGCGAACATGTGGAGCAAGGACAAGCTTTTGTTTACCCGAGTGTGTTTGGGCCTGTAGTCTCTTCACGTGTGCTGGTGGAGAGGGAGGTGCCACTCCTCCTCTCCATCCAAACCTCCCCATTTCTCTGTAAACCCTCTGGAGTTCCCACCCCTGTCAGTGGCACAACTGCAGCATAGTTTCAGGACCTCGGTTTGAACGCACGTCTGTGTGTGTGTGTCTGTGTGTGTCTGTGTGTGTGTGTGTGTGTGTGTGTGTGTGTGTGTGTCTGTCTGTGTGTGTGTGTCTGTGTGTGTGTGCGCGCGCGCATCTCCGAGGTCGAGTTTCTCGAGACTTCAACGGCGCGCGAGGGTGGAAAGTGTGGGCACGCAGGAAGAGCCGGTCTTGTGGGTGTCTCCGTGGCGACGCGATTGGCCTCTGGGTTACTCCTGTACTGCAGGCTTTCCTGTCATGGACTTATTTTGGTTTCCACAGCACGTGTGGTTCAGTCTGCTGCACATCTGGGGTGGGGTGGGTGTGTGGTGTGTGTGTGGTGTGTGGTGTGTGGTGTGTGTGTGTGTGTGTGTGGTGTGTGGTGTGTGTGTGTGTGTGTGTGTGTGTGGTGTGTGTGTGTGGTGTGTGTGTGTGGTGTGTGTGTGTGTGTGTCTCTGGAAGAACCTCAGTTTGCAGACATTACAGAACAAACCAGTTCTAGCTGTCATACTTTGTTTGGTTCATAAGTGATTTGTGAGGAACAGAGACAGAAGTGAGGGAGTCACAGAGGCAGAGAAAGATGGAGGGTGAGGGGAGTCACAGAGGCAGAGAAAGATGGAGGGTGAGGGGAGTCACAGAGGCAGAGAAAGATGGAGGGTGAGGGAGTCAGAGAGGGAGAGAAAGATGAATATTAGGAAAAAGACTAAAAAGAAAATGAACCTTGGCTCATATCAGTTTAGTTGGACGTTTTCCCGTTGAATAAGAACAGGGGAAACTCTACTGATATCTAAACTCGACCTGACTATGATTGCACTAGCCTGTACATTAGGGTTGTAAATCATAGACTTTGCTATGATCCTTTCTAGAATCGATATGTAAGGGGCAATTCACTTTCTTAAATATAAACATTTATTAAACTTTTAAATGAACAACAACTTAAGATATTGTTTACTTTCAATGAGGAAGTTTTTAATAAATTCACAGACATTTGAATTTGTTTCATTATACAGAGCAGCACATGTGCACCATATTAGCACTGAATCAGTGGACCCATGTTGTGGTCTGGGTGAATCCCATCGATGTTCTACTAACACCCCCCACCTCCAGAGCTCCACAGCGCCTTCCTCAGCCGCACTTCCACCAACGTGCTTTGGATCAAGCAATGCGGCAGGAGCAGCCGGCTCGGTCTTCTCACGCCCGCGGGGTTTTTTTTTGGTTTGTTTGTTTTTTTCCATGCCAGGAACTCTCAGTCCAGCCCGCGCGGACCCTGGTTCACCGAGACACTGTCAGTTGACACGTTGACACTAGAGCTGGGTCTGTGCCTTCACCACAAGTTCCTGCCACCTGCTAGCGGGCAGTGCAGAGAGGGGCAGGGCACCGTGCTCTGAGGTTTTGGGACTCGTTTGTTACCCGTTTTTGAGTTTGGATTAGTTGTAATGTGTCGGTGGGGGTTTGCCTGATTTTGCCGTGATTAAGTATCCTGGTTCCGACTGAATCGAATCAAAGCATGCAGCACCATTTCTCTAGAGCCAGATCTCCGTGCAGATCCGAAGGTCTGGGATCAGTCCCGCCGGTTCTGGGACGAGAGAGCGCGTGCCGTCTTCAAAGACGCAGAGCGAGCGAACGCTCCGCCCCCTCCCTCCTCGGCCCCTCCCCCGCTCTACGCTCGTGCTGCAGCTCCCACACGCTCGCCAGAACCTTCTAGAAATAACTCAACAGCAGTGTGAAGGCCACACATTTTGGTCCGGACCGCCTGCCCGTAACGCACCATAACGAAGCGGGTGAAACACGGCTGTGGTTTCCTGTGGACACGGCCGACTGCAAAAGGTGAAGATGGGGTCGAGGCTCCGGTCGGGTCAGCTGTGACCGCGAGTCACTGAGCGATTCTAAAGTTCATCACTATTCTTAACCACAGATCACTTAGTTCTGTATTTCCTAGTCAGTCTGGCAGAGCTACAGTATCTCCACAGAAATGAGAAGGATTTGAAGTGCAGGTGATCTTTGGAATTAAACAATTTATTATTCAGAATCATGAGTGTTATTGAGCTTATCTCACCGCATGGTTTTTGGTTTGTTGTTTTTGTTTATTTTAAATCATTTGAAGTCCTGAGTTTTGGAACAATAACTCCTTACAAGGGAAGAGGTTTGGTTTCAGTAAAATGCAAGGCTGCCATCAAGCATCGCCTGTAGTCCCCGCCCTAGTCCCGCCCCTGTCCCGCCCCTAGTCCCAGCTGTAGTCCCAGATCTTTATGGTGGATCAGTTTGTGCTCTGTCTTTGTGAAATTAACTTTCAATCAAAGGATAAGGCAGCTTGGCGCAGATCAGACAAACAAATGTTGGCAACAGTGCTGTTTGAACAGCTCATTCATTCTGTGACTTTGCTAAAACCTCTTTCTCCCCCCCCCTCTTTCTCTCTCTATCGCTCTCCCTCTCCCTCATTCCTCCACGGATGGGCCCGGCGTGGTTGGATGGACAGAGCTCCCAGCAGAGGAAGGTAAATATTGATCTTTCCATCGTGTTGTTCCTGCTCCCTCTTCATGAGCTGTGCTGTGTGGCATCAAGCCAAAGCTGCATCTCACTACAAAGAGATGCAGGCTGCTCGAGCGTGTCCTCCACCACCACCTCCTCCATCACCACCCGCTCTGCTCGAGCGTGTCCTCCACCACCACCTC
>JAOYMR010000002.1:8757562-8782337 GCA_025802075.1 Tenebrosternarchus preto | reverse complement strand
GTGTGTGTGTGTGTGTGTGTGTGTGTGTGTGTGTGTGTGTGTGTGTGTGTGTGTGTGTGTGTGTGTGTGTAAATGACTAATGGACCAGGGTAATCCAGGCTGGAGTTAGTTAAGCAGCACAGCTCAGCACCTCACTGGTGTACAGTAGTGCGTTATTTACCATGTGTAAAGTCTGCTGAGCCCAGCACTACACAGGCACTGAGGGAGTGAGGGCACGGGGTGGAGAAAGCTGAGTGCAGGGTGGGGTTGAGTGAGCACACGTGAGAAAGCAAGAGATGAGCCGACGAGCTGAATGAGACTGTGGTGATAATGATAAATCATCTGTATTGATCTGAGAACCCAGAACAAGAAATGCTCTGCCTTTGCTCTGTCACAATGAAGAAATGCCAATTTACCACCTACTTTTATCTGCCAAGGATTTCCAGAGTCCCTGCCCTGCACACACAGTACAACACTGTGAATAAGACATAATCCCTTACACTGGAAATAGTGGGGAAAGAACAGCTCTAAGCCATTTGATGAAGAAATTTAGGAGGACCAGAATTGAATGAGGAACTACTGGCACTGACACATCAAGTTTCTGCTGACGCTAGACCTTTCAACAAGAAACAAAGATTGCTTATAACATTGCATTATAAAAACTGATCACAGTCCCTGTTACTGAACTCCCCAATGTCACAAAAGGAATTTTGAGTTGGACTTGAATAGCAGTCATTAGCCATCTTGACTGTATTATAAACCAGCTCCTGCAGTACCTCTTCTCCTCCAGCAGGGGCCCTCATGAATGGTATAGGAGAGCTCGGTGAACTCCAAGTCGACCGTCGAGCGCCGGGGCAGATGAGAGAACCTCTGCGCCTCTGTGATGTGGTTCTCTACCTTCTTCAGGTGGGTTAACAAAGCAGCATCCGGAGGGCCTCCCCCTGCCCGCTTGGTCTCTTCCATAGGGATGGAGACCGACCCCTGTTCCAGGGACCTCTCAGCCATACCAACAGCCTGGAAAACAGGGGGATGGCGATAAAGCTTAAAAAAAGCACAGTCTGTCATATGATAACAATCTATCCCCTGAAAAAGTATATACTCCGAAAATGCAGTACCTGAAGATCCAGTAGTTTTGCCTACTAATAAGAAAATGGACACTCGTGTTCAAACAAATAGCAAAAGTGAAATGTATTGTCTGACACAGGAACACATCAGTCATACCGAGACACACACAGAACCTCTGAGCCGAATTCAACTAGCGTGGCAGATCTTCTAAACGCTGCTCTCTGAGTGGGAAAAAATTGCCTGATCACAGTTTGAAATGTTTCTGTCCTCAGTGCCCCCCATTAATGCAGATTCTTAGACACTAAGGACACCAATAAGAACGGCTACTGGCACTTAGTCTGGCAGCATATGGGATATAAGTCTGTTGGATGTGAGGCTAGAATGTTAGAAGAGTCTAATCGGATCACACAGGGAATATAAAGGATTCAAGAACGAGAGCTGTTTGATCTGTAGCCGTGACCTCACAGGCTGCGTCCGAATGACAGCACGGTTTCAGTCAGAGCTTGGATCTCACTCTGCTCTCTTCACAATCTCATAACTCGATGTTGAGACTCTAATGAAACACATTTGTCTCATCTTGCCAAAAATGGTCTCGATTTGATCCTTCGTGCTCATGAAGATCTCTAGCAGTCCAGCAATAACAAATAAAATGTCTGTAATTGTTGTTGTTTATTAAGAGTGTATTTTATTTGCTTGTGTTACTAGTCTATATATTATCAGTGTATCTCACACAAGAAAAAATTTGTTCACGCAACTTTGTCACAGACTAACATTACCCAATGTTAGACTTTCCAAATATAATAATTTTCACCAAAAACAAGCAACAACAATAATTTGTTTAAAACATTTAGAGATATTGTCCTGGCTTGCCAAAAGAACTGCCAAAGCCACTGGATGCAGTTTTCAGCTGAACCAGTTAAACTATTCAGCTCATTAGAGTTTAAATGTAAAAAAACTTTAGAATTATTGGACAAACATTAAACTACAGGTTCTCTTACTAATCTGCAAACACACATCACTTACTTTTTCAAGTGGTGTCCAATTTCATTTTCAGTAAATGCTCTTACAGATATTTATCAGTATGGCAGTACGACAGTCTGCTCCACAGGAGAGCCATAACCTTCAGGCTGGCAGCACCTTTGCTCTACCTGCTCCCCCAAATCATTCTTCATTGAGAGTTTTTGAATTGAGATGATGGTATTTCATCTCTGGAGTCTATCAGTCTGTAATCTATCATTTTAGAGTGATAAACGGTTGTGATCTTAGTATTATCACAGAAGAATGCATTGGCCAAGTGAAAAACGCATTTTCTGCTGAGAGACAAAGGTGTTGGTGCCTACATGTGGGAATCATAATTCCGGAAGCACTCTGAAGAAAGTGCGGATTCGATTACAGCCCCACATGATCGCAGAGTGCTGATTCGCAAGAACCATCTGGACAACACACACACACACACACACACACACACAAACAGCAGAACTCCACATAAAAACAAGCAATCCAGAGCAACACCACAAAGGCTTTGAAGAATTCATAAAATCCCCAACAGGGTCTGCTCTGTGCTCCACCCCGAAGCTCAACCCGACATCTTTCAACCTGGCATCCAAAGAGCAAACAGTGATGGCAAAATGATGGCTGAAGTAGTGGAGGGGATAACACTATTGACCGCACCGAAGAGGCCATCACATCAAAATGTGTTATAGTGTTATGTGTCAATAGCAATGCACTTAGTCTCCAGCACTGTCTAAACTAGTTCCTGCTACCTGTGCTAGAGAGCACCTCATCTCTCCCCCCCTCCTTGTTCTCTTCACCTCTGTCTCTCTCTTTATTCCTCTGTCTCTCTCTTTATTCCTCTGTCTCTCTCTTTATTCCTCTGTCTCTCTCTTTATTCCTCTGGTCTCTCTCTTTATTCCTCTGTCTCTCTCTTTATTCCTCTGTCTCTCTCTGTCTCTCTCTTTATTCCTCTGTCTCTCTCTTTATTCCTCTGGTCTCTCTCTTTATTCCTCTGGTCTCTCTCTTTATTCCTCTGGTCTCTCTCTTTATTCCTCTGTCTCTCTCTGGAGTGGATATGAAAGATCCTGCACCTTATCCCATTAACACTGTAAATATCCAGATTATCAAGTTCCCTCCAATAAAACAAACAGAGCAACAGCAATACCAATATTACCACCAACAATAGACTTGTCAAACAGCTTCTACTGAAGGCACATCTAAGGTTAATGACACCCTAACAGTACTTTTAGGCCAAACAAGTACAAATACTAGTCAGTTAGGATGCTTGCAGTGGTGTGTAAATTCCAAAAATAAAAACTGCTTCAGTTCTCAGTGGTCAGCACATCCTTACCTTTTGAAGAGCAGGAAAGATTCATTTCATGCCTACATTGTGCCAGACTTAAATACTGCAAGTAGCAGCCAAGTTTGGTGAGAAAAACATTTGTTTAAATGACAGGTTTCTTGATCAAACTGATCAGCTGTTAGCTAGCTAGATTATGGATTTAATTTTGTGTGTCGTGTCATATCACTTCAAAACTGGAGAACTTGAATACCTATAGTTTATTCTGTTTTCTCCAAACTTTCAGCTGCCAGTTCTCTGCAACTAGCTCGTTATATGACAAACACGTAGGGTGTGGTGAATACGTTTTGTGCTTCCACGTGTTCATTCAAAGATGTTGTCATAAACTGTTAAACGGACTATCAGCTTTATAACGGCGATGAATAGGAGGACCGGCTTGGATGTATGAGACACAAGTTCAAGGAAGTAACCGTGTCTGTATGTGGCGCTCAAGGCAGACGGCAGTTGAGGCAAACAAAAGCTAATGTCGTTATTCAGCTTGGCAGACAGGCACCTTTGGCTAGAGTACAGTCTTGAACAGCGGACTACCAGTCAGCACAAATCTATACGGGAAGAGCAAACAATAAAACCGCCCCCCTGGTAATAAATGGCGACCGGGAGTCGCCGAGATGTAATTCATATTGAATGGCAATTTGTAATTCGCATTTGATATTCACATGCACTTATTTTTCTGAAAAAAAAAAAACATTCACAGGTAAGACGGAAGGGGCGGGGAGGTGTGCGCTCGGGACTGTATTGATTGACCTGCTATTAGTAGGCTTCCTTTTTACGCTCTAGCACGGAATTGCACGCTGTGGGCGGTGCAGGCGCGCGCAGGCTGCAGCGGCCGATGTCAGAACAGTCGGACACCGGTCAGCCCCAACCATCGCGGTTATTCTCTAGAGGATACTAGAGCGAAGAGATATGAGAACACCAGGGTGGTTGTTTGAATGTAACCTATGCGGCATTTAAAGCGGCGAGGCAGATTCAGTCTTATTTATCATCTAAACCACTTATGTTAAAACCTCGCCATTTCGATAGCTCTTTTTGAGATAAAGACGCTATTATGTAAACTAAAGACAAACGCCAGTTGTCTCACCCAGTGTTGGTGGCCTCAGTAGGCTAAATCACTATGATGGATTTGTTTAGACCATCCACAAGTGTGTGTTTATCTCTATAACACACACACACACACACACACACACACACACACACACACACACACACACACACACACACACACACACACACACAAGCAGATGCCAGCAGAGCGATGAAACCTACTTTTTGTTCAACTGAGATCAAGCGACACGTCTCCAGCTGTTGATGCGCTTATTTAGATGTCCGATTCATTTTGCCATGCTCAGTTGCACCACAGAAGTCGGTTACACGCCGGATTCAGCAACAGGAGAGGGGCCCGTGCCAGTCCCGTGCGAAGACAAGATGTCCAGCGAGCGTCACAATCGGTTAAACGCCTGATGCCGCTCACCATCAACGGAGAAGGTCTTCTCCTCTTGAAAACAGTAATGTCTGTCATTCATATCTTAAATCTCAAATATTACAATCCCGATCGAAAAGATCTCCGTACAAAACAAACGTAACAGTTATGAATAATTAACTAAATGCAGTATCCTCAAACAGCAAAGTAGGAGTTACATTTCGGACACCAACTCTGCATTTGAATCCGTACCGGTGCTTTCGTAGACGAGTCAACCACGCACACGTTCGATAGAGAGAATGGTTGTCTTCGGTTTCATTTCTCCGGTTAACGTCCAGTCTTCTCCGCTCTTCAGAATTGTGTACCGCAGTAGTTCGATAGCACGCAGTGGCGTTATCTTGCCGGTCAGTTCTTCTCTGGCACGCCCGTCGGTCTGGGATGCGGGGCGTAACTGGCAGGTTGAGAGAACGTCTGATCCTTAACAGTCCCGTGCTGAACGCAGATATTAAAGAACCAGATGAGTTTTTCTGTTGGCGTCGATCTCTTTACAACCTGGATCATTATAGGCCCAGTTTCTCGCAGGTAGAAAACAGTTCTCATTCAGGCCAAAATAATTAAATTCCGTCCGGTTAGTTGCAAGGTGAAAACACTGGGAGGCAACATACTTGCATTGACTGGTTTTTTTTTTTTTAGAGTAGTCTACAGTCATCGCTGCAGAAAACTCAGGGGTGGTTTGGCAAGGTGCCACTCTATGGTCACGGGACAGGTGGTATATCTCAGTTTTCCCATGATCCAAGTTGAAAGTCAAGTTGGCGCGAGCCACCCATGTGGTCCGGTGTTAAACCACAGCGCTATTTTTCCAGAGTTTCATTACTTGCCTTAGTTACTTACCCATGCTATGCTATGACATTGAAAATGACAATTCACTTCCAACAGCAAAGGGATATGCGACATGCGACTAACATTTGTCTGTGAAATACATGCTACTGCCTATTTAAGGGAAACGCACTAGCGCAACGTAAAGTAGGCTACTTCATGTCAGTAACAGGCATGTGTGCTGTGAGTACACTGGGGGTAAGATATTCAATTAAGATGAATCGCAGAGACATGAGGAACATCTCCGTCGTAAACAAATAGAATTTACAGGCAGTAGCAGGCACGGGCTGAATTTGAGCGCGCGGTCTCTTTAAAGACCGCACCTGCGCGTCCGCTGGTGCTGATGCTGCAGTGGAAGGGTTATTTTCGGTGAAACGAGCGAGGTTACTCGCGTTCAAACGACGCCCTACACCATCCGTGCACAGAAACCAAAATATATGGAAGCATTCCCCTTCCTGAGATGCTGGTCTGAAATGTCATCCATAACATATCTATGACATTTTAAAGTGAATAATTTTCCGGTTCCACATAGAATATTTCTATTATACACTATATATCTTTACTTTGGTTTAAAAAAACAAACATAGCTATCGGACTGACTTATAAATGTGCACAGAATGGTATCGTAAACGATTTTTCTGTCCTAACTAGCATTAAATATTATATGATACTAATAATGAGAGTAACTGTGGTCACAGCGTATTATAGGCTCCTTATATCATACGTTATATGTATAAGAATAATGATAAAATATCACTATGTTTTCGTGTTAACCTACTCTGTTTTAGTGAAGTCTTTATAACGGTATTGAAGCACACAGGATATAGCAAGCAACCGGTCACCGGTTTGACTACATTCCCAAGTACGCATCTGTTCTTGCGACATCTAGTGGTTATATAAAATGCTTTCGAGAACGCTTTGGTTGTGTATGAGCAAGTGTTAGGTAGTTTAGCCTAACCTCCCTGGAACAAAAACATTACGCAAGCGCGTTCACGCACGTAAGCGCGAGCAGGCGTACGCGTCAACCGCGCGCGCGCACACATACTTATGTGTGTGTGTGTGTGTGTGTGTATGTAAACTCAATCCCAGTTTAGATACTAGTAAATTCTGAGCTATAGAGATATCTACAACGATATGTATAACGATAAAAAAAAACTCAATTACATCGCAGAATACTTCAATGGAATGGTTATATTTCTTGTTCTTCCATTCTGTTTAATGGGACATCAAGACTGCAGATGTGAAACGTGAAACTATTTAACCATTCCCCACACCATTCCTCTACGTAAAGCAATTTATTTGACATGTTGTATCTCGTATATGGCAAACGTGCACTGCGTCGAAGGGCCATCCCGCTCATATCATTACTCATCAGTCTATTTCAGGATCAATTGTTTATGCACCAACTCCACAGAGTACCCATCACAGCATACAACACACCAAGCAAAAACACACTTCTGAGCTGGAGAGGAAGAGAAAGCCCCAAAGAGCAGTATAAACTCAGTGATCGCTTTTTATTAGGTGCACCTGCTCTACAGCTGGACCCAGTGGTCTGCCATGGATTTTGAAATGTGACAGTTTTAAGTTGTGGCCCCACTACTGTATGATCTACTTTTGTTACTAACGGGAAGTGGTGACACAGGAGGAGGTGGGTGGAGTTGTTCCACGTTATTCTCATGAGGCTTTTATTAAGTCCCAATTCTCTTCACTACAGGACCAGGAAGTCAGTAATTAACACCAGGGTTTCATCCAAAACAAGCTACAAGGCTCAGAACTCCCACCCCCCCCCAAAAAAAAACCAAAAAAAAAAAAAACAATTAACCACCAATCTCTGAGAGTGTATGAATGGTGTGGGACAGTAGAATATAGATGCATGTCTGCAAGCTTCTTCTGAGACATTATAATGAAGATTTATGTATGTGTGTGATTTAAAAAAATATATTTCATACATCTACACTTGGTAAATCACCGATATGTTGAATCACATGTGTTTGAAGAGGTAAATCACAAGTCATAAAGACTGAAGTTGGGCTTACAGTATCTGTGTCGTATAAGTGTGTGTATATTAAAACACCAGTCCAGAGCAAATTGGGAAAAGGCAATCAAGCATCCAACAGGAAGATTTAAATGATATTTTATTATGTACCCTGCAGTATTGGCTCTCATGTATTTCTTTTTTAATGACTCCAAGCCAAAAGTCCACCATCCTTATCAATGCTTTCAAATATATTCAGACTGTTTTTGTAAAGAATCACAGGAAAACAAACAGAGTCGCTCAATGCAGACAGAAGCACACACAGGGAAACCCAAAACCCACGGCGAACAACCCGAAGTCACCAGGGCACAGGGTCTGTGGTGGCCATGGCGATACTCTACAGGTGTGCAGAGGCAGGGATGTGGGCAGTGGGTACCAGACTGGCGTATCCATATTCTCTGGTTCTGATATCACCTACTCTCTTCCTGACCCATGCAGCAAAGCCCTTCATATGTGGCAAGAAAGCCTTAAATGCGCTAATGTGCCAATTATCCAATCACGTTATACACAGTAGGACGTACCACGTGCCGATGCCTACGGCCGGCTTTTCTGGGGCGCGTTGACAGCAAGGATACAGAGGGGTGATGGCGCCAAGCTCTGTGATCACAATAGTGTTGCAGGCAGCAAAGACCAAATAAGATGTTTGTGGGAAAAGGCAGCTATTTAAGTTGTGTAAATTCAGCAGTGGGTTCACTCCCCTTTCTCTGTCTAGGTGTGTGTATTCAAGCACACAATAAACAATAGTTTGACCTCCAAGTAAAAAGGATTAATTTCCAAAATCACTCCCATATAACAGACAAAGCACTAATCTGTAGGCTTACTCCCAGATAAGAGACCAAGGACATTATGCACTACAGATTCAATACACATCATTCTCTTTCACTCTCTCTCACACACACATCATTATATCTTTATTTCCTGTCTTGAGACTTGAGGCTAAGGATAAAGGGCTTTTCACCCAACTGCAGTGAAAGCAGCTCACTCTGACTCATTAATTATCAGAATTTATTCCAAATCACATTCAACCAGCCTCGTTTTGGAAATTTAAACATTTGCATTCCTTTCAGACCACGATGTGTGTTACGTTACAATTTATGAGCAAGAAACGTGAGCAGTAGGTCAAAGTTTGGTTGGAAACGTCCAGGAGAAATTGTATCCAGAGGCCAGAGCCGAAATGAGGTTCCATCTGCTCAATTTCAAATTACTTCGCAAAAGCTCAACAGAATTAACTGATGCGATGCACTCATCAATTCACCATTTGTGAATGTTGGCGGTTAAACAAAATGATATGATTCAGCGTTTAGACATGGAACGACATGGTGCAGTGGTACGGAGGAGCTGGACGAGCTGGAGGAGCTGGACGAGCTGGAGGAGCTGGACGAGCTGGAGGAGCTGGAGGAGCTGGACGAGCCACTTCACTACGCCACATGTTCAGTGGAGCACTACATTCAACATAAGGAGTTTTCACAACAATGGGACCAAAGAATGAGTATTAAACACATCAGCTCAGTCACACCAAACAGGAAAGCATGGAGTTGGGGGAAGGGGGGGTGGGTGGTGTTCTCCACCACGAAACCTACACCACTGTGGTAAATATACTTATGCTGAAACAAAAAATATATTCATGGAAAATGGTGATGAAGGGCCAGTTATTTAAGATGGGGTTAATTTATGTATACCAAGACAAAACCTAGAATGCATGTCAAAGAAAAAAATAAATAAAAGAATGATTTTAACAGCATATTCTGAGTTGATCAGTAGCGTCTTTTCATGGGACACACCTTAACAAACACAAATTAAACATTGTAGAAAATGTACAGGGTGCCCAGTCCCAGAACAGACTGGGCCACACTTCTTCTACTCTTAGCTGCAATGATCAAGCTTGTTCAGTAGAATCTCTCTCTCTGGCAAACACACACGCACCATTTTTTAAGACAATAATAAAGGCATGTATAAAACTTCACCGTGTCCCGTTAGTGCATAAGACTGAGTTCAACACCATACAGTGCACCTCTGGTGTTGAATGGAACTCCTTCTGAATACAGCTGTTAGGCTTCCTGCAATCCTTTTTTGTGCAAACACCAGGCAGGGCAGTGTGGTGTTCAGTACAGTTAGACCACCTCCATGCCCAGTTGCTGGGCGGTGTCCTGTAGCTGCCGCATCACAGACTCCTCCCTCCTGGACTCCACCTCTGAGGAAGCTCCGCCTTCCAGGACAAACAACATGTTTTCTGCCTGCTCCTCCCCCCGTGTGCCGCAGTCTCTCTCCTCTTCCTCCATCACCTCGGCTTCGGGGCTTTCGTGGACGGCACCGGGCGGCCCGGCTTCCTCCTCCTCCTCCTCCTCTTCCTCCTCCTCCTCCTCCTCCTCCTCCTCAGCATGGAGGCACTGCGCCTGGGGTGCCGCCTCTCCACCCTCCCCATCCCCCTGCCGCTCCCGCATCAGCTGCTCCGTCAGCTCCACGCTTTCGTAACGGATCAGCTGTAGCCTCATGAATCCGTCCTCATGCTCCTTATACCTGAGGGACAGACGGGCGGACGGGACCGTGACGCGCGGGACGGGAGAGGTTCAAACGTGAAGCGCACACTAATGCTGGAACACAGTGCTACATACACACCTGAACCTGGGGTGTCCTGAAGGCCATTTGAACTGGTGCTTCTTGCGCAGGTGCGCTGTGAGGTTATTCCCTCTTGTGAAGCACTGCTCACACACGTGACACTTGTAGCGAGGAGTGTCATCTCCCTACACACACAAAGCAGCACAACAGTGATATAACGTGTGCATCTGTATTAACAGTAAGTAACACCAGGATTAGCTCACTCTGTGCAGGACCTGTGGTACTGTTCTAATAGGATGAAAATGCCTGCTAACTGACTCAGTTTGTGTACGCCTCTGGAGGTCTGTTAACTTATTGGCTCAAGTCATGTATGCCTCTATGGTTACATTATTCTATTGGCTGGCCTCTTGTATGCTCCTGTGTTTCTGTTATCCTATTGGCCACCCACTGCGTATGCCCTTGCAGTTCTGTTATTTCATTGGCTCACCTCATGTATGCGTTTGTAATGGTTTTTGATGGAATGCAAGGAGCGGGTGGAATAGTCACAGTCAGCAAAGTCACAGCGGTAGGCCGGCTCAGTGCTGTGTGTTTCCAGATGCTTCCGCAGGTCTATCAGGTTCTTACAGCTAAAGACACACACACACACACACACAGATGAGCAGCCATGGTCGAAATAATTGCTAAATACCCAAATCTCTCCTTACTCTTTCAGTTACTTTTTGTAACTTTTCAGTGAACAACTCAAAAGAAAAGCCATTTTTCTGGAAACGGAGGCCTGGAGCCCCGGCTGTGGGGGCGGGCCCTCCGTAGGCCGCCGCCGTACCCCGTACCTGTACTCGCAGTAGTCACAGCTGTACGGCTTCTCACTGCTGTGGCGGAACTTGATGTGGTTCCTCAGGGAGGACGGCGAGGGACAGGTCATGTCACACAGCGGACATTTGTAATGGTTCACTGCCCAGAGAGAGAGAACACTGGCCATCAGGAAAACCTGACACGTCGAATACAAAAAGAGTCAGGCAGCACAGGAGCTCTAAAGAAACACGGTCATATCGAATACATCACCTATTTTTCAAGGTATTATAGATCTTTAATTTAAGTGTTTACACACAAGTCTTCAGACAAGTCTTGTATCAGTCTTCCTAACTGCGTATCAAGTGTGACAATAAGACTGTTGGTGAACCATCCCATCAGCACTCCGACACTCCTACCGTGGTTCCTCATGTGGTCACGCAGCAGCCTCTCAGTGGCGAAGCGCTTAGAGCAGTGAGAGCACTGAAACCTCTGACCTACAGGGAGAGACGGAGAGAGAGATGGTCAGTTAATGCCACTCGACAGCCAATTAAGTCAGGAAGAGACGATTCATGCTCAGCCTACAAGTTACACATCGCTAATAAAGCAATCAATTCATGCAGATGGCACACAGCCAGCCGTGCCCTGGCAGGGGTGGAAGGGCGGGCGGGCACAGGGGCAGGGTCCCTCACCCTCAATGGAGGTCTGACGGCGGATGTGGTCAAAGAACTTGGTGTTGTTGGCGAACATGCCGCCACAGGTGGGGCATGCCACCAGCTTCTCCTGTGTGTGACTGCGCATGTGCTCCCGCAGCTTGAAACGGCCCTTGAATGAAGCCTCACAGTCTGGAGGGAGAGAGGGAGAGAGAGAGAGGGGGAGAGAGAGAGAGAGAGAGAGAGAGAGAGAGAGAGAGAGATGTTACTGGCACGGCCTCTGCTACACCACCCAGGCAGCTTGAGCTGCTTAATGGGTTACAAGGGGCCAGAGACTCACGACGAGAGAGAGGCCATGGACAGGAGCATTTCTTGCTGTGTTGGCACTGGGGCTTCAGAGACCAAGTCAATATAAAAACAAGACTCACAATACAAGCCATTTCAGGTGTTCCTCTGTCCATGTAAGTTAAATGTGAGTTTTGGCAATACTGAATTACTATACTGTCATACATGAATGACTCTTGAATCGCTCCTGACTTGCTGCAAGAGTATATAATTTTGAACATATTTTAGAACACTATACATTTGATTGAACGTTATGATGATGATCTTAACTAAACCTTATGATTCTGATCATGTACCTTTCCAGGCACAGAACAGTATGTTCTCTGCATTGGCCTCGAGGCAGTGAACATGCATCTCCACATGCCTGTAGAACCACTCCGGGTTTTCCATGTTCGTCTGTCAAAAAACAGGCAACACTTCAATCAGGCGTTAGAGCACTCCATTTGTTTTTAGCAGTATGAACTCCTCCAACGTCGTTCCTCCTTTTATAAAGACAAAGCACGAATAGTTAGCATTTATTAATATTAGAACAATTACAAAAGGCCCCATTGTCCGCTAACCTCACAGTGCTCCCACAAGCAGAGGAAGCTGTCCTGGACCTCTGGCACAATGTTGCGGTTCTGGAGACCCACAGAGCAGGCACCCATGTCTGGATGGCCCTTTAGTACAGCCAGCCCCCACTGCTTGAGCTTGGAATGGTAGCAGTGAAAGAACACGTGCCTCAGCAGCTCCCCGTCCCACTCCACCGAGCAGAACCCACAGTCTCGCCACAGACAGCTGTGCACGTCATCTGAAAAGAGTCGCAGACGGGTGACAATAAGAAGCCAGCTACGATGACACCAACGCCGACTCCGAGTTTGGTTTTGCGTTAAAGTATATCGCACCTGGTATATCAGGGTTGTCGCTCTCCGCGGTGATCGCTTTGTAATGCTTTTCCACGTGCTGACAGAACTCCTGCATCCTGTCAAACGTCTCTTGACACGAGCCCCACTCACAAGCCAGCTCCAACGCGAATTCCTCTCTGCGTGGAGCGCGCTTGCCCGAAGGGGCCATCACGCAAGACTAGCTGAACAAGTAAGCTTGCAGAAGTCTCTAGAACACACAAGGTAACTAGCTAACGTAGCTAGCTAGCTAAATAACCTAGGATACCTTAAGCCTATCTATGTTTATGACAACAGCTGGCTAGCTACATAACTACTAACCTTAGCCAGTGTCTCAAGGAAAACGAATTTTGTCCGTTAGAAAATGATTTACAATTAACCAAATACTTTTTAAATTGGTAACATTAACCATTTCCAGTGACTGAAAACGGTCCCGTCTTAAATAAAATGGCTAGTTAGTTAGCTATGTACGTTGCTAGCTAGCTAGTTAGCATAATAATCACGAAGTTGTCTTCACTGTATTGGCTGGTGGCAACTTTTTTGGTGTTTATGGTATTAATTTAATGTATCTGCTATCTACTTTGATCATTTTAGTGTTACGTATTTAAATGTTTTCAAATTGTACAACATTAACCCACCTGATGCGACTACTTTTGACATTTCCTTACTCTTTCCCACACAAAAAACAAACGAATCACTAACGTCCCGCCCCTTGAAGTCGGAGCCAATCAAATTGCCCTTGCTTTGTCCGTTAAAAATATATTTCCTCTGGACACTCATGTCCTTCCGAGTGTTCCGTTTCCTATGATAGCCAAGATATACTGACTACCGAGCAGTTCTACATAGCTACATTTTCTCCAAGCTGTGGAACAGCCTACTTTGGACATTAGACTCGGTGTGCCAATTCTAAATTAAAGAAATTCAATTAAAAAAAAATCATTTGTATGCCTTAGCCATTTGAGGCTAGGGCACAAGCAACATTGTTCATGTGTTATTGTTATAATGCGTTATAGTTATTTTTATGTAGGCCTGTTTTATTAATGATTTTAGTTACATGTGAAGCTATTTGATATAAAAATAATTACACCTTGTAACTTAGATTAGAAAGGTGCTATATAAATAAAGGTTTACTTATTTAGTAATTTTATAGAGAAGCTGAAAGCCCATTTTAGATTTAACTTAAGAAGAAAAATGGACTATTTCCTGCAAAAGGAGTCATCTATTAATTTTTAATACAAAGTAATGATCCCAAGTATAGTTACATAAATATATGTAAAGCACCATTAAGCATGCAATATGCAAGAAATCTACTGTAGTGAAATAAGGACTGGCAATTATTTGATTTAAAAACATTTTATTTCTAACTTCGCTCTGTATTAGGTGGGCAAATATAAACAATTTCTGACACATATTTTATCCAGTGACAAACATGTCCATGAAACAGAAAACACACACACACGCACACACACATACTTTTACATACAATTGAATAAAATGTGAATAAAAGACTGTAATGGTAACTGGTAATGCATCTTAAACTTTACACATTAAGTAAAGTAATGATGGGGACAAAGGATGCAAGATTAAATAAAGTCATTTTACTTCAGTGTCTTCAGTTTAACCATGTTTCTCCTATTTTATTAAAATACTCCTACCAGGCATTTCCTCCCTGAAACAGCAATAGTTTCCATTGAATGTATTCTTTCAATATTCTTACTACCACAGCTGGTAATAAACCTTGATACTAAATAGCTTTGACAGCCATTATTTAATTGTCACATTACAATCAGTTTTCATTTGCATGCTGCCCATTATGTCCAAACAAGCAGCGAATCTCAAACGACCCAGTGATGCAGAAGGTCTTTAACGTGCACCTCAATTAAACTGTAAACACAGTAGTGTTTTGAGACAGATCACTATACAAGTGGTAAAGTTGAGACAAATTCATAGCCATCCCAGAATGTCATTGTTTCTGGAGGGGAAGTTACTGAGGAGATTTCTATCGCTGTTTGCGTATCCAGTTTATGGAAGACTTAAACGTCATAGAACAGTCGGACCAGGTGATACCGGATTCCAAAGGCAATCACGCTCCCCAAGACCTGTGGGAAAGAGGAATGTCACCCAAATAACAACCCTTCAGTTAAACCACAACAACACAGCAGAAGAAATAAAGCTGAGTGAATGAAGACTCCAGGAGAAGCCTGTATCAGTAGAGAAAATATAGGGGTCTAGAATGTGCTTTCACCTGTATTAATAGCATAATGGCTGTGAGGTTTCTCTCATGTGTGGGTCCTAGTATCTTTAGCACTAGGTTAATTAGGGTCATGTTACTGCACTCAATAAACTCATCTCCCTTCTGGCCCCTGCGCACATCCACCAGCCATAATGTTTCTGCCACCTGCAGGAAAATAAAAGAACTGCAGTTTAGTTCAATTAATTTATTTAATCAATGTAATTATTAATTACAACCATGAGGCGAGTGTTTTAAAACTTATTCAACACGCATTTTCTTATAGGAAAAAAGTTTACTTTTACTGTACCTTCAACACGAGCTGTCCTAACTTGCCAAGGTCCTTCTGTTTGAACTTTGAATAGCTCATCCCAAGCTTTCCAGTGTCCGGCTGTAATCTGCACCCATCAGTTTCATACAGATTCGTCACACTGATCCATCAAATGTCGACACGGTCGAACAGAATGAAACGAAACCACTTGGACCTCAGTCTTGAGCAGGAACATCAGACTGGTTGTTCCCTCAATCTCTCTTACAGCAACAATGGTCAAAAAGCAAACAGGCCACCATGAATGTGTTAAAAAAAGAAACAGGCACCACCTTACCTGGGCAGGCGGTGTCTGGGGCAGGGGACCACATGGAAGAGCTGAGGTAGGGAGTAGATGAAGTTCACCACTTGGGGAATGAAGAAGAGCAACATGGTCTTGCTGAAGTGGCCGAGGATACCGACAACGGCGAACGTCATGCCAGCGAAGTAACAGAACGTGTCCCCTACGAACACTGACGACGGGTACCTGAGGGACGGCCACAACGCAATGACGGCCAGCGTCAGGAGCTTTTGCTGCTGACCCAAGACCTGTTTTAGTGATGCTCCCTAAGAGTTGTCCAAGTTTACATGGACATGTATCGTAAGTTTTCCATTCTGTCCAGCTATACTAGAACAAACAGGCATGCATGAAGGTGAGGCACAGTGTTTTGTTTTTGTTTTGTATTTTTTAAGGAAAACACATCCTCGTTAGGTTACATGCAACAAGGAGAGACATGGAACAAACCAGTTATGGTAGAAGAGTGCCAAAGTGGTGAAAAAGAACGGGATCATGAAGTACAAAGAGAAAACATGGTCATCTCCATAGTCTCCTGCAATGGAAAAGTACATGTTAGTTCAACTTGGGCAAAGGGAATAGTAGTACTGAATTCCACCATGACTGACAAGAACATAAAACCCCTAGAGTTCTTTTGACTGATGAAGAAAATGTCTCTAAATAGAGCATGCTTTTCCTATTGCAGGAGGGCTTTCACATTAAAAGCTAAATCTGAACATGATACGAGAATGGGGAACACTTCAGAGAATTTCGTACCATCAAATAATTTGTTTCCCCTGGGTCTGTACTACTTTTAGAACATATTCTGGAAGCTCTAAGGTCTCCTAATAGAGATTTGTATCTTAATGATGCAAAGTGATTTATGATATAAAAAAGAAATACTAACCATTGAGCTCCAGTATGTTGAAGATGATGATTGAGGCGGCGATGAAGAGGGCCTGCCCGGACTCGATGCCATTGATGCCAGCCAGGATGTTGATGGCATTTGTGCAGAACACTGCAAGCATTCCCATGTACACATAATACAGAATACCTGGAGTGACATGACAAATACAAATGCTCTTACGTTCACCCAGAAACACACAGGTCTTCCAAAATAGCAAAGGTTCCATGCACACAATCCAAGCTCACTGCCTTTTCATTTATAGCTTGGACATTGTAGGTGGTCCAAGGCACTTTACCCAGGTCCAGATGCATCCCCAGCAGAGCCCGGAAGGGCTTGGGCACCACTATGACGGTGTTGCCGAAGTTGGTGAAGTAGACCATGAGGAGGGGCAGTGAGGCCATGGTGGGCAACAGCAGCTTGTGTCTCCAGCGCAGGTTGAGCACGTCATCGGCGAAGCCCAGGAAGATCATGCAGCAGATGGCCAGCAGTGCACCTATCAACTGCACAAACTGAAACGCAGAACACCGCTGAGATTTTGCTTAGAGGCTGACAAACACGTAAAGGTTTGGGTACAATGACAGCATTTGGACGGAGGAGGGTTAAAGAAGTATAATTAAAGATCGGCATTGGAATTTTTTTTTGTTTGTTTGTTTTTGGTATGACAAATAGAACTCATGCTATAAAATCACCACAAATTGTTTCTCCTTTTACCTCATTGTGAGGGAAACGCTGACATTGCTCTCCAACGAAACAGCTGAGGAAAGGCACGGGGATGAAGAGGAAGAGGATAATGAGGAAGACCGTGCCGCTGATCACACCTTGCGATTCTGGCCTGATAGAATGGACAGTATGGAATTAGGATGCTGCGTGCGAGCCTGATTTTCTTCACGTTAACATATATGTGATATAACCATAACAAGCTTAAAGACAAAAGACAGTATGAAATCAAAAGAATGATAAACTCACACTTCCTTTTTGGTGGTTTTGTTCATGTCTAGGCCATATAGTCTGGCAGATATGAAATGTTCCTTGAAGGCAGGTATGAGCTTAGCCGTTGCAATGCAGCCAAGAGCAGACATGCAACAGTTGATAATGAGTGGCAGAGTAGGAATCGGAGACATTTCTTTTTTGTAATTTAACTACAGTGTAGCTACTATTTACTGTGACACAGCTGGACGACCTGGCCCGTTTATGTTCGCTTGCCACAACCCGGAAAGTTCGCTCACGACCTTAAAGATTCAACATAGGAAGAACATTTGAACAGTAGCTAGTGAAAACTTTTAGTCAGTTTCCAGAGCGCTCGCTTATCTCGCACTGTGCCAATTCGACCTTACGCTATTCGTGCTCCTGTCCATAGAAAGCCACCTAACTTCCCTGTCTTTCAAGTTAGTCTATTGACTTAGCAAGTTTAGTTGTCCTAGCCAAATCACAACGTAAAGCAATTAATTGTAAATGCATATTAGCTGACTCGTTAACACTGAAGCACACGACGGTTTTTGATTCGACGACCCCTGTGTTGTTTTTAAATGTACTGTTCAATTTATAACCTACCTACACAACACACCAGCACAATGAATGACAGCTTTAGCTAATTTAGCCGGCAAGCTAGCTAGCCATCCATGCTCACTATTTGCCAAATATTCCTGTTTAAAGACGGTGCTTTACTAAACTACACGAGGCATTCTACAAACCTGAACATTCATGCTAAAACAGTAAATCTGGTACTTAGACAAATCGGTTTTGTCAACTAAATTTAGCAGAATGGTCAATGTTTCCAGCCGAGCTGTGGGACAACGCTAGCTGAATCTCCACGTATACTTCCGTCAACACGAACGTGTTTCTAAAAGGGACTGGATGGTCTGACTTTAAAATCTCCCATTTGGTGGCGCTGATCAAGTTTAACAGCGACTCAGGCAAAGAGAATGAATTAACTAACTATTTTGATATACTGTTTGAATATTACATTTAATAAGTCGATATGGCGCAAACAGATCTATTAATCATTATTGCCACGTTAATTGCAGTCGAATTTAATAGAATACACACAAGCGGAGGTTAAAGAGTTTGGCGTTTGGGGTTTAAGGAACATTTATGAATACTTTGTGAATTTATATTAAACATAATGGGATACAGCCTCTTTATGTTTGCCATAATAATAGGCCTAGACATACACAACACAATCAATTAAATGTGGCCCAGCTACTATGAGTTCCAGACCTTAGATGTTCAATTTTACTGGAAGGAGTATTTTTCGCAGAGAGGTGTCGCTGGGGTAATATGAATTAACCCTAAAACATTGCTCTACCCATTTTATTCCAAACTCTCCACTCACATTGACCTATACAGTTACAGAAAACACAAAGAATTAATTATTTTTGTTGTTTTTTTTGTCACATTTCTTCAGAATATATTTAATAGATCCTTCAATGCAATTTACTGTATATCTGAATGTCTAAATGAGTTGCACCATTAACCCCAGGTAGCATGGGAACGATCAATTCCCAGCGATGTAGTCATCGCTGATTATCCGCTTCACAACCTGTAACGTGCCCTAACACGGTGTCCTTGACACAATTAATCTGGAGACGTCGGTAAAAAAAAAAAAGGTGGTTGGGGAGAGCAAAAGTATGCGCGTGTCCGAGGGGGAAAAAAACCTGGCACATATTCCTTTAAATGCGTGAGATGTGTGCGCGCGCTATTTGTGCTGCGATTTGACAGTTCGCCCGTTCTTGCGCATTACTGACTTTTGTTCTGGAGAGAAGCGGTGGGACACGTTCACTGTTACGGCAGAGGACCTTGTGTAGCTCGGAGCTGGACATAAACAAATGTTTCTGAGCGAAACTGGAAAAGAAAGAAAGAAAAAAAAACCCGGCAGCGTGGATAAAATGCTCTGATTCAACACTTGCTTGTAGAGAGGAGATGCAAGGAAGGAAAGCGACCATGAACCAGAAAACACGCAACTAACCATTCGGATTAAGAGCGAAAATAGCTGTCTTAGCCCTGGGGGCTGGTTGTCAGTAACCGTAGTTACTACCTAGCTAGGTTCCGTTATAGGCGTATTGGTGTTTTGCTGTTGGATATTCTGCAGACTACTTGTCGTATCAGACGGCTGAAAAAGGTAATTATTTATTTTGCAAGCTCATTCCAGCCGCAGTGTTTACGCTCGATGTTGCTAGCTAGCTAACTAGCTACCTATCTAACGTCAACGTGGCTAAAGCATAGCTGTCGTAAACATCAGTAAAGGAATCGACAAGCTTTAGGGCACATAAAACACTTGATACGTACACATTTGTATGAAGTAAAAAAAAAATACAAAATTGTTAAATGCATCTTATTTTTTTTAATACGGACTGGTAGGTAGCTAGCTACGCCACGCCAACCTGCGTTGCGATGCTGCACCGACCCAGACCACAGTTGGCATGTGTTGATGTAATGTAAGCTGGCTGGCTGGCTAATGCCTCAACCAGAGGTGCCAATGTTGGCGAAGCGCATGAAACAAACTGACGCTCGTCTCAGCTGATGACACGAGAAGTGCGGTGTGTCTCCTCTGATGTGGCGGAGATCTGTCAAGCCATTATATTACCAAGCAGCTGTTTCCTCGATCAAGTTTATTAGAAGTTTCTTGTTTGCTGTGCATAAATGTTACCTGTAGCTTTTCTGATTTACGGAGTTATTTTGTTTTTGTTTTGTAACTGATTTCTTATACGTCAATAACAATGAGAGCTGTATTTGGTGTTTACATTTTAACCATTCTCTCGTCCACCCACTCTAGCTTTCAACGCTGTAAAACTGCTATCAAAACATTTCTTGCAAGTTTTCTCAATCACGCACTTTTATTCTATCTACAGATTCCCGCTTCGATGAATTAGAATTTCCAGGCGCTCGTAAATATGCGACTGAAGTGATCCGGTGGCAGGAGGAGAGGGGGAGACAATGGATGTCCAGTACGCGAGCTGGCTGCTTCTGGTGGCGCTCTTCTGCGTCTCCCTGCTGGTCGTGCTGGGCTGGCTCGTTCAGTTCTCCCTGGCGTTTCTGAGGCCCAGGAGGGGAGCCGCGACCCAGTGCAGCGCAGAGGCCGCGTGGCAACTGCCGTTCAGCCTCACCCACCAGACGCTGACGGGCGGAGTATGGGGATCCCTGCTGAGGCTCCGGCCGGGCAGGGACGGCGCGGCAAGTAGCGCGCAGGCCGGGGTTAAAGGGCTGCTCTCCTCACTTTTCGCGTTCAAGTCCTTCAGGGAGCACTGGCAGAGAGCGTGGGTGAGGGCACTCAACGAGCAAGCCTGCAGACAAGGGGTGAGAGAACGTTGCACACTATGGTCATGAGTTTAAATATTGTCGGTAATGCTGTGCGTGGTTCTCGGAGAATGAAAGACTACTGACATCCATCCTAATTTTTTGATTTGTAGCTGTGTGTCCACATTCCCATACGCACCTATTTATATATGGGTGAAGGTATTTATAGAGCTGGTTTCAGAGTGTAGGTGAGTAATGTGTGAGGCAGGGTTATTCGTTAGTCAGTGTGTGGGAGTTGGAGTCTCAGAAAATGCAGGAGTTTTAACACCTCTCTCTCTCTGTCTCTCTCTCTCTCTGTCTCTCTTTCACTTTCTCTCTCTGTCTCTCTGTCTGTCTTTCTATGTATCTCTGTCTCTCTCTCTGTCTCTCTTTCACTTTCTCTCTCTGTCTCTCTGTCTATCTTTCTATGTATCTCTGTCTCTCTCTCTGTCTCTCTCTCTCTCTCTCTCTCTGTCTTTTTCTGTCTATCTTTCTATGTATCTCTGTCTCTCTCTCCTCTCTGTCTGAACCACACTATATCTCATGAGCCTGTTTCATGTAGTAAACATGATGTATTTATATGTAAGACAATTTATCTAATTTCTTTCCATTCATGAAGTCTGCATATTTAATGAATTTTGTGGTCACTCTTTCAGATTCAAGATGTTAATTCTGGCTTTCACAGACATTGTTTAATTTGCTATGCAGTGTAACTCATAGTAATAACACTGTCAATACCTCACAGATGTTTGCACCATGTGTGTTTCATTTCAATATGGCATCCACCGTAAGCAAGCTGTGAAGTCTTTGACTCCTTCCACCAAAGGGGAAACCTCTCCTTTATTCTTAATGCACCAGATGGGCTTTTTTTTTTTTTTTTGCGCAGATCTGAGACCAGCTTTCCATCTTTATGATTCAGATCCTTACAGATTACAATGGGCCGCATTTAAAACTGATCTCAAGTCAGCTTAAAAAGTGTGACCACTGCCAGCGCTCAGCCTATTCCCTCGGACTGGTAGGGTTTATGATGGCCGGCGTGTCCAAAAGGTCCCCTGTGTGGGTGTCAAAGCTCAGTGCCATAGACTTCCCTCTGGGCACAGGATGAGTGATTGAGTGATGTCCTCCCTCCCCTGTTCTCTCTCTCCTTTGCTCTTTAGACTGGTCCTTGACTCATTTTCTGTGTGGTGGGTGAGTTTAAAGAGGGTCAAGCTGAGCCCTGTTCCCTCCCCCTGAACACCCCCTCCACAGGGGGAGAAGGATGACACTTGGCAGTGCCCACACTTCTCACTTTAATCTTCTGTGTGTATCGAATGGCATCTGGCAAAATATAGGAAAATGCCCTCCCTGGTTTGAAAAGTTTTCCTAAAAGGCTACAGTGGCATCACGGGCCCCGGGCGAGCTTTGTGAGAGATGACCATCTTCGCAGTCATGCTGAGGTGTAAGAGAATGTCGGCATGTCGGGAATTTCCGCCGTCCGTCTACCTGTCTGCGTTCGCAGCCGTCAGGTGAAAGTGCGTGACGTTCCACTTCACGTTCCTTTTCACGTTCCTCTTCACGTTCCTCTTCACGTTCCACTTCACGTTCCGCTTCACGTTCCTCTTCACGTTTCGCTTCACGTTCTTCTTCACGTTCTTCTTCACGTTCCTCTTCACGTTTCGCTTCACGTTCTTCTTCACGTTCCTCTTCACGTTTCGCTTCACGTTCTTCTTCACATTCCTCTTCACGTTTCGCTTCACGTTCATCGACATCTGATGCCGGTTTGGGTGCTTCTGTCGTGAGATAGCAAGCGGGGGCGATTACTCCTCCCAGCGTGTTCTTCCACCCTGCTTCTTTCAGATGGGGGTTCAGAGAGAATGCTCCTGCGCCGGTCCGATGCCCTCCGCAATTTCTCCTCAGCAGGGAAAGGGCAAGACAGCCAGCAAAAACCCCTCTCTCTCCAGGCACCACCGTTTAACTGAAACGGTGGGCGGGAGCCAAGTGCCGAAACAGCATCTTTTTTGTTGTTGTTTGTTTGTTTGTGTGTGTGTTTTTTTTTTCTTTTGTCGATCTCCGTGCAAGATTCTGCCCAGTGTAATGGACAGTGCTGTTGTGGAGTCAGGGTTTTTCTTAATGGAAGAGCGTCTCGTGTAACTGTGAGACAAACTAAGTTGTGCTCAAGATATTTCAAATGTGAAGGGCTCAGCTGTGGGTAAGAAACAACTGTTCATCATATCATATCAAATCATATACACACAATTTTCCACTTGTGCTAATTGGAGTCGATCTGCCAAGACACACAATATATGGACAAAGGTTTTGGGACTCCTAGACATTCCACCTATCGCATAGCAACAAGCCCACAGCATTATCCCTCCTCTACCAAACTCTACCCTTGATGCAGTCAGGCAGGTAACGTTCTCCTGGCAACTGCCAAACCCAGACTCGTCCATCAGTCTGCCAGATAGAGAAGACGCGAGTCCTCACTACACAGAATACATGTCCGCTGCTCCAGAGTCCAGTGGCAGAGCGCTTTACTCCAGTCCATCTCACGCTTGGCATTGTGTTTGGTGATGTAAGGCCTGCATGCAGCTGTTCGGCCATGGAAACCCCTACCTTGAAGCTACCAGCGTCCAGTTTTCCTGATGATGTTAGGGCCAGAGGACCTCTGCAGTCATCGAGTCAGCAGAGATGTGTTGACGTTTACGCTCTCAGCAGCCCAACTTTATGTGATCTGTCACTTCTTGGTTGAGTTACCGTGGTTCCTAAATCCTTCCGCTTTTCAATGATGCCACTCACAACTGATCATGGAGTATCAACGGGAGAAGAACTTTAACAAACTGACTTGTTGCCCTAGTGACACCCTATTACAGTACCTTCCTCGAGTTTACTGAGCTCTTCAGAAGGACCCGTTCTTTCACAAATGTTTGTAAAGGCAGACTGCATGGCTTGGTTGTTGATTTTATACACCTGTGGCACTGGGACTGAATGAAAACATCTGATTTCAGTGCCTATGAGGTGTGCCCCAATTCTATTGTCCATATAATGTTCCTGATCTTCAAATTCATAGTTTTGCACTGAAGACAACACTAGTGATTTTGCTTCCTGCAAAAAATACCTGCCTGTTATGTATTTTTGCAAGCTGAATCCAAATGTGTTTCTGAATTTTCCTACCAGCCCATGTATGTTTTTCGTTCCAGTATATTCATGTTATTATATATTGTACCAAGGAGACTGGATCTCCTCTGTGCTCTCAGGTGACTGCTGGACATTCCTGGAGCCAAACATAAGCCAAACCCCTACACTGTACCCCTATGTTTTAGACGTAAAATAATAATACATTTAACTTATTAATAATAAACACATAACAAATCTAAATTTTGCACACAAAAACTATATGTTGAGAAATAGAAACATTATGAAAATAGATTCACAGTTAATACAAAATATAAAAATATAATATCAAATGTACTGTAAGGTCCACGTATAGGTTCTGTAAACTATAGTTGGAAAGTAAAATGTAAGACAAATGGCATGAAAGGGTTTGTTATAAAGTATCAAATGATAAACCTCCAAAGGCGATGAATTAACAAATTATTCCCCAATACAGCAAAACAACCCTAGACGTGCTTTGGCACACAGGCTCTCTTTGGTATGAGTGGAAAATTGTATGAATTTGACTTTTTGTTTTTGGAGTGTTGTCCCTTTAAGAAGGAGGGCAGTATCGTGGCGTGTTATTGTGGCACAATGTTGCATGCCATTGCCAGGTCCCTGACCATCTTGCCTGCCGGGGGGGGGGGGGGGGGGGGGGGGGGGGGGGGGGGGGGGGGGGGGGGGGGGGGGGGGGGGGGGGGGGGGGG
>JAOYMR010000002.1:8738405-8752033 GCA_025802075.1 Tenebrosternarchus preto | reverse complement strand
TGATCTGGTGCTGCCGTGTGCTGATCTGGTGCTGCCGTGTGCTGATCTGGTGCTGCCGTGTGCTGATCTGGTGCTGCCGTGTGCTGATCTGGTGCTGCTGTGTGCTGATCTGGTGCTGCTTGCTTCCTGTAATTTGGAAATGTTTATAATATGAAGTGTAACTTGTGTTTCTGGGAGCTGGTGTTTCAGATGTTCTGCATCCTAAACCGGTGATGTTTGTTTGTTTGTTTGTTTTTTTAACTGCATCCACATTTTTCTGTCAGCACATCATGTATAGTGGTGAGGAAATCTGCAGGTGACTCACATTCTTGCTCCAGCCGGGGTCACCTGCCACAGTCAGCGGAGGTCATATCTTCACTGACCGTGACAGTAGTGATGGTGCTGTTTTTCTTTGCTGCAGTGGAAACAGCAGCACATGATCAGAGTTATTTATTTAATGGTTTGTTCTCATGTTGAGTGTGTGCTGGAGAGGGTGGCTAATAACCAGAAGCCAAGTCTGTTCTTTTTTTTTTTTATATAGATTAAAGGTTTTGGGAACAGTGTTCACTGTCTGAATTCAGCATTAATTCTTGCGGTTCCCTGGCAATTAGTATTTTGTTCTTTCAAAGTGGTTCAGTGTTTTTCGAATATATGTCAGTCCGTATGAACGATTCGTACACTTCATACAGTCCTGCACCTCCCTGTACACAAACTGATATATTAGAGAACTGCATTTATATTCCTCTTGCTGACAGCAGACCAGACAGATGGCAGGGGTGATTATAGTCTCACAGCAATGCAAGAATCTTTCTAGCTGGTGAACTCACTGTCGGCATCTTTTCCACTCCATCTTTCCACAGAGCTCAATTCAAATCGCATTTGATGACGGGCTCCAGCTGCCTACCTCTGCCTCCATCGACCATGTGACCTGCACCGACCAATCAGCACACAGCATGGTAAGACACCAGCATGCTTCTCTGAGGCAAATAAATATTTTCACGTAAGCGTTTAATGTGTATAAAACATTAACCTTTATAGAGTTGTGCATTCTCCAGATTGACTAATGTTCAGGGATTTTATTTATTTATTTATTTTTTGCTTTGAATCTTACCATCTTCTCCTCACAGGTTCTGCAGTGCAACTGTTCGGTTGACACGGTAACATTCCCCGTGACTGTCACTCAGCAGTCACCAGTGGCGGTCTCCATGGATACGTACCAGGTTACCATGGAGCCCCTGCAGGCTCAGGTAAAAACCTACAAATGAAGTGGTACTGGATTCAGGACTTTGCATACGTGCCTATGTCTGTATGCTCAAACGTCAGTGTGAAATATTCAGACGCTCAGCCGACAACCAAGCTTTGATTTGCATTTCGAAAGCCGAATGATCTGCTTATATAATGCAGTATAGTGACTGTAGTCATGGGAATATTGCATCATAATTCCAAGGTCATGTTTCCAACTGGATGGACGTTAATCATCGAATTAGTATTTAAATCCGTGATTCGCAGTACGAAGACTAACCACAGGTCGCGATGGACTGTTCCAGAGAGGACGTGCAATTCTTTAGGCCCTGGCGTTTGAACAGCTGAATTTTCCGTTTGAATCGCCACGCCGACGTCAGGCATGAGATGAAATCAGATACGCCGCAAATATCTGATGTGTCTGTTGGCCCAGGTGAAGCTGTAGAAACCATGCCTTGTTGGACGAACGCCTGCAGTGTCCGTTTACACGAGCTCTTCTTGTACCGTCTCAATAATTTAATGCAGTCTTCATGCCACTTCGTGGAGTTCAGGGTGTCGAGAGATGACGTTCCCTTCCTCTGTGATGTGTTCGTCCATGTGGTTAGGATGGGGAGGACGGTGGCCAGTGCTGAAGCTGTAGTCAGTGTTGAGGGGGACCAGGGGGAAAAGTGAGGTTTAATGTGTGGGGCATCAGTGAGAAACGGGTTTAATGTGTGGGGCATCAGTGAGAAACGGGTTTAATGTGTGGGGCATCAGTGAGAAACGGGTTTAATGTGTGGGGCATCAGTGAGAAACGGGTTTATTTGTGGATTACAAATCAGTTTGATTCTTCATCTCATGCACTTCATAGAAAAAAATATAAAAATAATAAACATTCACCTTATTCACTGTAATTCACTGTATTCATTCACACATTCACCTTTGTAAATATTGTTTGCCACTTTTTGGTGATAAAATGGCTTATTGCTTTTTTAATGTGTGGGATGTGCAAGAAATGTGAGGTTCAGTGTGCGGGGCATCAGTTGGAAATGCAAGGGTTAATGCTTCCTGTCTTCAGGCATGTGAACATCACAGAGGAATGAACACAACATTGGTCAGGAACCTCAGCGGTCAGTCAGCAAACGTCTAGAGCGTTGCAAGGAAACTAGTGTGATTAGAACTAGCACAGTTCTCCCTGGAAGATCCTTGGAAAATAAAATTGTCCAAAAATGGGATAAAAAAAGGTTTTCACTCTTTGCTCTGATGCAGTATTCCCAACTGGAATTCAGTAACGATGGCTTTATTTGGTTACTAAGTGGATTCTATAGCATCCCATAATACTTTCATGGCTTTTGGTCTTGTTAGTAGTCAAAGACACTGATATCCGATTTTTGGGGCTGATACTGATTTATCATAAATGTGATATTTCTAGTGTGAAAATTACCAAGAATACCACTCTTATTCACCACACATTAAATTTACACAACATTTAATAATGGGACATTATTAAAAAGTACATTGAGCTTCAGGCAGTATAAAGTTCACAGAGATCATTTTAAAGATTTACCATGGTGAGTCATGTCCAGTGTGAAAGTGCTGCAAAGTAGCTGTGACTCGCTCCTGTGAGAGAAGCATACCAGCGAGTCCAGGAACAGCACGGGTCTGCGCACAGAAACCTCTGGACACAGACCCATGTCATCCCAAGGTGTGTGTGCGAGAGTGAGAGAGTCGAGGACCACCAAACGCACTGCTTTTTGCCAACTGAATTGTTCAACGTCGACATGAATGCAAGCGCTGCGTGTGTGTGTGTGTGTGTGTGTGTGTGTGTGTGTGTGTGTGTGTGTGTGTGTGTTTTTTAATAAGTTGGGCTGGTCGATGCCTGCTTTAGACTTCTCACTACATAGGACGTTATATCCTAGCTAGCTAATTGCTACTGTTGTAAAAGCTGTGTGTGTGTGTGTGTGTGTGTGTGTGTGTGTTGGGGTGCTGCTGCAGTTGCAGGTCTGTCTGGAGGAGGTGGAGGAGGAAGGTCTGCTGGTGTCCTGGACCTTTTCCCAGCAGCCCTTGCTCTCTTTAACCGTAACCCCACGCCAGAGAGTCCAGAGAGCCCACAGAGAGGTAAGAGGTGTGATGGGCCACCAGACCCACACAGCAGCTGATATGTTTACATGTTAAACGTGGACTCGATAATTGGAATAAAGTGTGTAGGAAGACAAATTGCTGTGGTACCCAGACATTGGTACCCAGCAGCCATATTGAGGCAGAATGATTTATGGTGTAAATCCACAGGGCTGGGATTGTTACCAGAGGAACTGTGTGTTCACTTCCTTCAGGCCTTGAAATGCTGTCAGCGCAGTAATGTGGGATGCAAAGGCTCACTGCTCCTGCAGAGGCTGACACATCTTCTTTTGATGCTGATGTGTGTATTTTAGTTATTGACTCTGGTGTGTGTGTGTGTGTGTGTGTGTGTGTGTGTGTGTGCGTGTGTGTGTGTGTGTGTGTGTGTGTGTGTGTGTGTGTGTGTGTGTGAGCAGAGCTCTGAATCAGAGGTGGACATGGACATGGTAGTGAAGCTGGTGGAGGAAGCTCTGTACGCTACCCAACCCGCCATGATCCTTAACCTGAGAGCGTGTGTCTCCAGTCCTGCTGTAAGAACACACACACACACACTTGCGCAGCATCAGCCCATGTGACAACCAATGTTGTCCATGGTTGTCACATGGGCTGATACCCCCTCGGCACGACAGCCCTTAAACAACCAAGTGAAAAATACAAGCTGATCGCCATGACGATGTGCATCACGGTTCATTGTGAAGCTGAGCTTTCTGTCCTCCAAACTCTGCACAGTTTCCCAGAGAAAAGCCTGAGCTGAGGCAGAACTACCCCCAGCAGGGCAGTGCTGTTAGACGTCTCCTGGTGCGCCAGCTCAAAGCATCCAGCGTCAGGAAAGGTACCCCTCCCTCCCAGCCTCTCTACCCACCGGCATCTCCACTTGTATCAAAGCCACTTCTTCCTTTCGTTCGTGTGTCATGACGCACATGCAGTAAAAGCAGAACAATGTGTTTCTTTTTTTTTTCCTTTTAAAAATAACAGATTCCGCCTGCAGCCTGATGTCATTAATTTGTTGCATTTACTGTTACAGACCTGCTGTTCATTTATGAAGCGTTTCCTAGGTGCTGTCGTGTTACTGTGACATCATCTTTGAGATGAATCACGCTCTTACAAACAGTTGCATTCAAAAGGGCCGCTTCTTACAAAGCTGGGCTCTGTAAACACTCTCGTCTGTTTTATCATTCTTTTATTCCATGCTCTCAACAGCTTGTCGAAATCGCACTTGGGTAGGAAGACAGATTTTATTGCTGCAGCAAGCAGGACTTTTTGTAGCACCAGCGATGCGATACAAGAAAGCAAGCAAGTGCTGAAGCCTGGTGCTGGTCCAGAGAGAGCTTATCCCGAGTCAGCTGTTTGTCCTGGGTGACGCGTGTGCCGCGGATGACTCTAACGTTGGCATTTGTGCCCAGCTTGCCAAGGCCACGCTGGTGAGCTGTGCTGCGTGCTGAGCCTGGACTCGCCGACCCTGGAGAAGAGGACGCGCTTCCAGACTCCCTCGTCAGGCGCCATCGCCGTGCTGGAGTGGCCGGAGGACCTCGCCCTGTGAGTGTCCCGCGTCCCGCAGACGAGCAGCTGGGTTAGCATGTCCGCTGAGGGGCAAGAAACTGAGTCTGTGAAAGGGTTTGGGTATTTTCAGTCTTTTTTGGAGGTCTTTGTGCCTGATCATGGAACCATTCGCTGCTTCCTACATAATCGTATTCACTACAGAATGAAACAAAGTAGCTCTAGAACACAATTTCTGGTTTGGAGAACATGCAGGCTAACCCTGCGGCTCTTCCCTGGCTTAGCAGGAGTGTGCTGGCCTACATTGAGCTTGCAGCTACAAATAGCTCAGCATTAGACAGAATTTGGCAACCGGTGGAGATCCTGTATTGCAAATCCTTTTTAGTGTAGAACTGCAGTTGGACTGTGGCCTAGCATTTGGCCTCTCCGCAGCAATCATAGAAAACTGCAGAATGTAATAACAACAAGCTTGGATCTGGAGACCAGATCTCAGAATGGCAGGACACAGTGAGCCATGCAGTGTCTACAGAATCTCGGGCTGTTGGCTTCACTTTAAAATCTGAAAGTCTTCAGCAGCAGGAAATAAAACCCTTGACAGACTGGCCCAGACGTTCTTAAACACTCTCAAATGACTCTCAGCATCCTTTCTGGCTCCGCCCAGCCACTGCAGGACACCACTTTATTGATAACAGAACAGAGCGCAGTGTCGTTAGTTAACCTTTTAGCCTTAAGCGTGAGCTCGTCTCATTGCCATGGACGCTACTGGAGCTGTCTCCCGGGAGATGGACCATTTAGATAACCTTAATCAAACCCACCAACAGTACGTCCCTGCTGTCCTGTTCAGACTCAAGAGTCCAGTGAGTTCAGAGTCTCGCTGCACTGCCATGTTGCTTGAGCCTTGACTAATCCCCAAACCATGGCCAAGCTAATGCAGTGTGTAGTGTAGCACAAACTCAGCAATTTGTATGTTTTTTTGTGTGTTTAGTTATATGCAAAGACATCCTTGAATATTTAGTTGATTTTCCTTCTCTCCCTCCCTCCCTCCCTCCCTATCTCTCTTCCTCTTTTTCTTTCTCTATCTCTCTCCCTCTTTTTCTTTCTCTATCTCTCTTCCTCTTTTTCTTTCTCTATCTCTCTTCCTCTTTTTCTCTTTTTAGGGATTTGCAACCAGAAACCAAAGAACTCAAAATTAGACTTGTGGAGCGCAATAGTAAAAGAGAACGTAAGTAGGTCCTGGTGATCATGTGTTCAACTACAATCAGACCATATCAGATTAAAGGCAATTAAAGGCAATTATTTAAATATACACCTGAGCACAACTGTGTTTCCCATGTCCTCTCTCTCTCCCTCTCCCTCTCTCTCTCTCTCTCTTTCTCTCTCCCCCTCTTTCTCTCTCCAGAATTTTTGCCAGGCCACGCCTGCTTATCCCTGGACCTTTGTGGGAGGAGTCCCAATGGACAACACACACTGTCCATCACACCTGGCCATGGTCTGCCACCAATAGCAACCATCACCTTCGAAGTAAGTGACATGGGAAGCTGGCGCCCCCTCAGGCTGCCCAGGTGAATCACAAGTGTCAACGGCTCCACAGATGCCACTGCTTTTAATAACCACAAGTGTTTTGTCGTATCTGGAACTTTTATCAATTCTTTTTTGATTGGAACATCATTTTCTGTCAAAGAAAATGAAATAAAAATGTTTATTGTATTAATGAAGAAGTGATGTGTTTGTTCCACTAAGTTTCATTCAATGTCTAGTAACACTGATACCAATTGTGATTTAGCTGCTTTTCCAAATGTCCGTGTGAATTATTTATCAGAAGCGTATCCTGTTACATCTGGTGACCTGGTAGACTTGACTGCTCACCTCAGTTCTGATTGAACTCAGTAGCTACACATGACCTTCTGACAGCCCCGTTACCCACTTTGGCTCGCTGGTACTTTCAGATGTAACCGGGCAGTGTGTTGAGCATTTGGGATGTTAACTAGCACCTCCCTCCACAGCTCCAGTGCGTGGAGCTGAATGACACCAGCCCAGGTGTGCTGCTCCACCCTGTACTCACGCCCTCCAAGAAGGTGGATGTGGACCGCACCGTCATGCCCGACGGCACCATCGTCACCACCGTCACCACCATCCAGTCACGGCCGAAACTGGACCGCAAACCGGGTAGGTGGTGCTGTGCGTTTGTAAAGAGTAAACGCACACCTGAAAGTGCCTGGCAGGCAGGTAAAGGAAGGGCATTGCTTGAGCTGTAAGAGCCTGGCAGGCAGGTAAAGGAGGGGCACTGTTTGAGCTCAGCAAGCAATATGATAATGTGCAGGAGCTGTTATCATGTTTTACATTGTGCAAAGGCTGAAAAGGTGGTTGTTTGAAAAGGAGCTTTTAAATAACTGCAGCAGTATCAATGTGTGTGTGTGTGTGTGTGTGTGTGTGCGTGTGTGTGTGCAGGAGACTCCCCCTCCAGGTCTCCATCAAAGGTGGAGGTGACAGAAAAAAGGCCAACGCTACTGACGGAGCGCTTTCCGAGCCGGAGCAGCATCAGCCCCACGCCCAGCCCGAGTAGTGAGTTCCCTCCCCACTAAACTGTGCTTATGAAGGCTTATACAGGTTTATAAAGTGCTCAGGTCTGCAGTATGTGCTAGTGTCTATTACAGCAGCAATTACTCAAAGAGGCAGTGAATGTCCGATGACGTTTTTCTTTTCCTAACAACGTAATGTGAAAGTCCATTTTATTTCCACTCTGTGTGCACGTGTGCGTGTGTGTGTGTGTGTGTGTGCATGTATGCATGTGTATGCACTTAAATTGTCAATCCCAGCAGAAAGCCCCGTCTCAAACGGGCTCGATCCTGTAGCAGAAACGGCCATCCGGCAGCTCACTGAATCGGCCAGTAAATCGGTGAAGAAGACGCCCACCAAACGCAGCACTCTCATCATCTCTGGAGTGTCCAAGGTCAGTGGTAGAAAGAGGTCACTGTGTTCTATGATTGGTCCCTCATTCTTTAAGTTAAACTGATTTCCAGGGCTTTACATATGCCAATTTGTCATGGTTTCTTTATTCATAATCTAAAATAGATCATGTTTGAAAATATTAAATGTTTACCTACTTCAGGCATATCTTCACATTTTATGTAGTTACTGTCTGATTTTAATTAAATGCCATCACATAATCCCAGTGCTGTAATGTAGCTTCATTATCCCCTGTATCATAATCCAGGTGGGATGATTTTACAGGAGATCTGAGCTCCAGATCAAACTAACACCATTTCCACCTGCGATCAGGGGTTGTTTTAATGAATGTCGAGGCTAGCAGGAATCACGTTTCCCGCCCCGCCCCCCCTCTGTCGGCCCCTCCAGGTCCCCGTCACGGAGGACGACTCGCCGCTGTCGGTGGGCTACGCTGCAGCGATGGACGCCGCCCTGCAGGGGGAGTGCTGCGGAACGACGGCGCTCAACCACCACGCCGCAGCTCCCCACCAGGACGCCGACGAGACCACGCCCTCCGACGCGTCCGAGCGGCCCAGCGTGGACGACGCCGAGTCGGAGACCGGCTCCACGGGAGCGCTGGAGACCCGCAGCCTCAAAGACCATAAAGGTAGCCCAGCGCGGATCGCCTTTACGTCGGCTCCTCGGGGCCCAGCTCTAGCGTCTAGCCGCTGTAGCGTCAGCGTTAAGGCTGAGAATGGTCTGACACCACAATAATGTCCTGGTCAGCGGTGGCCTTGGTCACAAACTGACTGGGGATGAACAAGATGAAAGGCAGCTGATAAACTGCACCCAGCCACAAACAGGCTGGAATTAATTCTCTATTTATTCACTTTAAGATGCAGCTGACTAATTAATTGATTAACTAATTAATTAATTGTTAGTGTAATTGATTCACTAGTTTATGCAGGTGCATGGTTTATATGCAAGGCACATGTGTCTATATATACACACACACACACACACACACACACACACACACACACACACTGACTGAGTGTTTGCTGGGTTTACAGTGGGCTTCCTGCGCAGTGGAACGAAGCTGCTGTTCCGCCGGAGGCACAAGCAGAAGGATCCCAGCTTCAGCCAGTCCCACGAGGACATGTGCAACCTGGGCAACGACTCGTCCACGGCCTCCTGCTCCCCCAGCAGCCGCAAGAAGGGCGGCAGCTTCTCGCGCCGCCTGATCAAGCGCTTCTCCTTCCGCTCCTCGCGGAGCAAGGGCAAAGGAGGCACGGCCAACGGCGGGACGGCCGCCGACGATTGAGGCCGTGGACGGACGGAGGGAGGGAGCCTGGGAGGGAGGAGAGGTCGGGGATGAGGGTGGGGGTGGGGTGGGTGGCAGGAGACGTGGTGCGGGCGCCAGTCGAACGAACACGGGGTCAGCCGGGCATTTGAAAGGGTTCCAAGAATGCGAGGGAGCGAGGCATTCGCTGCGTCCGCTCTGAAGACGCCTGTCGGAGGCTCTGGCTTCGTCAGCGGGGGGAGGGCCTGGCGGTCAGAGGCTGGACCCTCCTCAGATGAACCACACGGCCGCTACCGCTCTGCCAGGGCACCGCGAGCTACGGGCGTCCCGGGCGGATCGTCCGTCCGCTCCTGCTAACGGCGCCCTCATGGAGGAAGACACCGAGTTGTGTTGGGGGTGAATTCTGAAAGACCTACTGATTGTCTAAACTGTGCAACTCATAAAAAAAAAAAAATAGACAAAAACTTCAAAATGGCTGCTCATGTTTATGGCGAACAACAATGGGCTAAAAAAATGGAGGAGAAAGAAACGCTGAATGAATGAATAGCTCAGCAAAAGGGAGCAACGTGACCCAGTACTTCTGGAACAACTCCTTCATCATGTTGCTGTGTTTTGGTTTGTTTTTTTATTTTATTATTATTATTATTATATTATTTATTTAATTTTCACCCTTTGCACTTTGGAATCTTACCTGATTGTTTACAGCATTGGGGGGCTTTTCTTTATCTGTTTTTATCATATTCTGTACTGTTTACTGTCACTGACACTAAATGATTCCTTGGCACCAAACTTGGATACTTTATTAGGTGAATTATGGTGAGGCTTATACTGTGTGCTTTGTTGTTTTGCTGTAGTTAATAGCAATTTAGATCAACAGATATTAAGCCCTGTTTTACAAATAGTGGTACTACTTTGTGTGGCACTTTCTTCTTTTTTAATGTTATTTTGTTAGAAACATACACAGATACACAGGCATAGTGGTGCATATCCTACAGTTTTGAGTGAATTTAGGTTGTAAGTTTAGAACTACATGAATGAAAATTAGAAAGGCAAATGTAACTGTTTATTCTTAAACTTGTGTAATAGTCATGGGTCTTTAAATTATATCTAGTTAAGTTTAAAATGTATTTCAGTTTTCACGCGTATGAAAACAGCACCTCAGGGGATTATCATAATGGTTTCTACAAATGTTAAATCCTTTCAAGACAGCTTGTCACACAAACAAAAAAAACTATCCCATCTGTCCTATAGTTATCTTAGAAAACCATATTTCCCTTAAATAACTTGTGTTCATATTTACTTTGCTGCAGTAAATCCAGAATATCCTGCATGTCTACCCTACCCAATTTAATCTAAAGGTGTAAATATTGACGATTGTTCTGGGGGGAGGAGACCAATTCTCCCATTAACATTCAAATCTACACAAAAGCTGGAAAGGCGGCCGTTCAGAGCATTATGTCATTATTCACCCACTGATGTTCCAGCTAAAAAGACATTTAACTATTTAAAGGGAAGTGGTCTGGCAGCAGCAGAAGCACAGCTCAGATTTCTGTTAAGTGCTGTGATCTCCGCTGTAACCTGGTCGTGTGAGAACCCTCCCCAGATAAGTGAAGCAGTTCGTCTTCTCAACTCTTCCTCCACTCTTCCTAGCAATGGCTTTTGCACACACATTCCATTGCATCAACTTCTTCACAGAGGTTGTATTAAATACATTACATTTTATGAGAGAGTGGCTTGGTGGGAGTCACAGTCTATTTAGCTTAGATGTTTTGCTCCATATTTCCAGTGCTCTGCTGAGAGCTTAAAATCAAAACCTTGTACAATGTTATACTAACACCAGGCCCTAAATGTTCTCAGTGATGAAAAGTTGAGTAAAGTGAAGAAATGCCTCTCAGATATTTGGAGCTTTATATTATTATGTGGCTATTTCGATGTTTAATTTATTCTGAATAAATTATTTTTGAAAATGCATTTTTTTCTGTTTTGTTTTTAAAGGGCAAGCAAGCTGTGGAGTCGCATATTAAAATGCAACAAATTAACTGATTGCTATGGCGCGTTTTAACCATTCTAAGCTTTGATAAAGATGAAACACAAAACTCAAAATAATTGTTCAGTTTTTGAGTTTTGACCCTAAACCAATTCAAATAAGACACATGGGATTCCTTGTTATCTTTAAATCATTCTACCATAAATACTAGACAGATTTTTACAGCAACGTAACATAATTCTTAATATCAATTTAAGATAATTTTATTTTCAATTTTTGTCAACTATTTAGATATTGTAACGCCAATGCTATTTTTCCGCCAAATTGCAGTGGCTTAAAATTCAGAGGGAGTATGTTTAACTGGTTTGAATTTTCCGCCCAAACTTGATGGACTATAGCATTGGCCAATGGTAGCTCAACTAAAGGAAGACTCTGATTGGCGTTCTAGTTTGCGCTGTTTATGCACAACAATTTTAAACCAATGAGAACTCACATCCTGTAAGGTTTACGTCACAAAAGCCAATGAAATCCTCGTCAGGGTGGACGGGACCAATGAAAATTCGGGGGCGGACCGAAGAGCCCCTTTTCAGCCTGTCCTTAAATACTGCACCAACTTTTCGCCAACTACATTGCATTTAGTTCTCTAGCAGAAGAAACGCGAAAGAGAAGCTAAACAGCTAAAATGTCTGGAAGAGGTAAAACCGGAGGAAAAGCCCGCGCCAAGGCAAAGACTCGCAGCTCTCGCGCTGGACTGCAGTTTCCAGTCGGCCGTGTTCACCGCCTTCTGCGGAAAGGAAACTACGCCGAGAGGGTAGGTGCTGGCGCTCCCGTGTACCTGGCCGCCGTGCTCGAGTACCTCACCGCTGAAATTCTCGAGTTGGCGGGTAACGCGGCCAGGGACAATAAGAAGACCCGTATCATCCCTCGTCATCTTCAGCTCGCCGTCCGCAACGATGAAGAGTTGAACAAACTGCTGGGTGGTGTGACCATCGCTCAGGGTGGTGTCCTGCCCAACATCCAGGCCGTGCTGCTGCCCAAGAAGACGGGCCAGGCTCCTCCAAGCTCCGGCAAGGCGGGAAAGAAGGGGTCTTCACAGTCTCAAGAATATTAAACAATGGTTCGGACTCTGGACTTGCTATCTGGCTAAAAACAAAAAAACCAAAGGCCCTTTTAAGGGCCACCCAAATCTTCTGGAAAAGAGCAACTTCCTTCATCCATATTGCATCAGTGTGTCTTTTTTACGATACTGAATAAATGTTTTTCTGTAACTTAATTGAGGAATCTGAGCATTTTTTTTTGTAGGAGCTGATGAGGCGGCGAGGCTAATTCAATGGGTGTCCTAGCCGGCTAGCTAGGTTAAGCAGCTCCAGCTGTAGGTGTTATTGATCAGAAATGAATGAGATCGTTTGTTTAAATGGGTTAAACTTTACATTGGTTTTGAAAAGTCAATGATTATGATTTGTAACAAGTTGACTAGCTATGTCGTTATACAAACGTGCTCTACTTAAGCTCATGGAGCTAGCAACTCGCGCATGATCACCACTCCCGCTTGAGAAATAGCCGCACATGCAAGGGTGGTAGAAAATGTTTAATTTCAGTGTTTATAACAATTTAAAGCTAAAGATTGCATTTTCACAATAAGGCACGTTCAAGGTATCATTACACATGCACTTCGCCTAAGATTTGGCCTTTGACTTTAAGGCGACCCAGCCCGCAACTGACATCCATTGTTGAGAAATGTTTAACTTGTTTCCGACACCTTTCATACAATTAGTTATGTTAAGGGGTTAACGACGAAGAGCGGTTTCTTGAATATGAATTAGGCCAGGACCTGAATTACCGCTTGCCAATGACGATTCTCCATTGAAAATCTTTTTTTAGTTCTCCACGAGGCATAATCTGTGTCAGGGCCTCCTCCTAAGGGTTTGGCACTTGGTAGGAGTCCACTCAGTGGCACCTGGTAGCGTTATAATGACATATTAAACCACTTCAGCTTTAGGACACAGAGGAAGGATTTAACAAAGTGAATTATGTTACAGACATGTCTGATGTTCCACATTCATAAGCAGGTCTTCGCTAAAACTGACATCGTTCAGGCCGTTGGCTCCCTGCCCTGCAGCGGCCTTGTGCTGTATATTCCAGTGTTTTACCTGCTGCCACCACCCATTTGACCCATCAGCTAATCTGACATTTGTTTGGGTATTAGAGCAGGGAAAATACTAAAATATACATGATATAGACTGAGAAACTGCTTCATAGAACAGACACTGAACCCTTTAAAGTATAACGAAATCAGCTAGTTATAACACTGACATAATAGGCAATTTAATTTAGTCAGACAGCAGTTTTAGCCCCAAATCCATTGTTTGAGAAGAACTCAAGATGTTCAGTGTGGTCAAAAACACCAGGGCCTTCTTTGCCCAACAGCCTTGTGGTCACATTGGTAAGTAGAGGCATAGAACTGTTGTACTTAAGTGGCAGCACATCCATTCTGCTCACTCAGCAGGTGTGGACATGCACACCAACAGACAGAAGTGCATCCTGGCCTACAGAGATGGTGGTGGTGGTGTGCAGTTTTGCTGGTCACTGTGTTAAGAG
>JAOYMR010000002.1:8714621-8726336 GCA_025802075.1 Tenebrosternarchus preto | reverse complement strand
ATTAAGTGGAGGGATGAGTATTGCTGCTGTATACTGCATTAAGTGGAGGGATGAGTATTGCTGCTGTATACTGCATTGTAGTGTACTGATATTTTCATAGGTTGTTCCGTTCTAAGCACAGGGGAACATTTTCTATATACTAATATTAAAAATATTTGAAAATTCCCTGTATGGAATTTTCATAGTACTTCATAGCAGAATTTCATCGTACTTCATAGCAGAAGTACATAGTCTTTTCAGTACCTGCAACTATTCTTAGTAATTATAGTAATGTATATAAAATATGAAAATTATATTTTTAGTCATTTCCTCTCCTGTTGGAGCGGTGGCTCAGTGACGTTTCTGACCTGCACCCTCTGCTGGTTGCAGTGTGCATCTGCGGGTGGAGGAGAAGATCACTCTGACGTGCGGCCGTGACGGAGGGCTGCAGAACATGGAGGTGCTGGGCATGATCACCCTCCGCGTGGCCGACGAGAAGAACGGACGCATCCGACTGTTCATCAACAACAACGACAAGCGGGGCGTCCAGCTGCAGGTGGGCCAGAATTATTCAGTAGCAATATTATATACGCCACTTGGGCGTGTACGGAATTCAGTTTATTAGGCTCTTGGTGGCCTGTATGCTGCAACATATCTTGTACTGATGCATCAAGAGAGAGCCAAAATGAAAGAAGGTGCTTACCCTTTCATAGACCCACCCCAACGTGGACAAGAAGCTGTTCACGGCCGAGTCTCTGATCGGCCTGAAGAACCCAGACAAGTCGTTCCCCCTGAACAATGATGTGGGTGTGCTGAAGTGGAGGCTGCAGACCACAGACGAGTCGCTCATACCTCTAACGAGTCAGCACTTTTCTTCAATGTTTCTTGTGCCGAGTTGACATAGTTTGGTTGTGCTTGTATTGTTCTAGAGATCAGAGATCAGATTTATAATCCCCCCCCCCATCTTTCTACAGTAAACTGCTGGCCCTCAGAAAGTGCCTCCGGTTGTGATGTTAACATAGAGTATGAACTGCAGGAGGACGCACTGGAGCTCAACGACATCGTCATATCAATTCCCATACCGTACGTTCACCTGTTATGTAACACACATTTGTCTGACTGATGTGAAAAGTCCATCTGCTTGTTTGGTTTGGAGGCCTTTTCTGAATACACTTATCTGTGTTTGCTTATCCCTAAACACCCTTTAGTAGCACTAACTGAAACCTACCTGTTTTATATCACATTTGACCAAACAATTATGCATTACAGGTCTGGGGTGGGTGCCCCTGTGATCGGAGACCTGGACGGAGAGTACCGTTATGATAGCAGACGGAACGTTCTGGAGTGGTGTCTGCCTGTGGTGGATGTGAAGAACAAGACAGGCAGTCTGGAGTTCAGTATAGCTGGCCAGCCCAACGATTTCTTCCCTGTCAATGTCTCTTTTGTCTCTAAGGGCAACTACTGTGACATTCAGGTAAAAAAAATAATCGAAAAAAACACATTTGTTGACCTTAAGTCAGGTGATTAGATTCATGGAAGTTATTTAGCTGTTTTCTAAAGACTTTCTTTAGCGTGCTTTCAGACTCATTTTCACAGAAAGAGATTAGAAACCCAGATTAGTTGCTCGCTGAAACAAGACACAGTAGCTGGAATGTTGGCTCTGTGTTCTGACAAAGCAGTTTCTTTTCAAAAGACTTCAACTCTCTCACTGCACTTGTTTTCTGCTCTCCACGCAGGTCACTAAAGTGTCTCAGGTGGACGGGAACAGTCCGGTGCGCCACTCCATAGAAACGTCGTTCATGGTTGACAAATATGAGATACTATAAAAATCAAACACAAACAAGGAAACCTCGCCAACAGAAACCCTAAAACCAACTTCAGAGAAAATAAGTGGACCGAGCACACAAACCTAAACCCAAGACCAGAGAGAGAGAGAGAGTGATGGAGAGGTGGTTGTTTTTCTCCTTCAGCAGTACTTCAACCTTTCCACCCGCCCCCACCAAACAACTGCGCTTTCTGCCCCCCCTCCCCCCAAAAAACAACAGCGCTTTTCCACTTTGGCAGGCAATGTTGGCTCCATCGGTACCTTTGTATAAACGTGAATGTTATTAAGGAGGGATGGGTTTGTTGGGTTGAGGAAAAAGAACATCACAGCCAAAACAATCACGGTTTTACCTGGAGACGCCAAGTGATGTGGGCTGTCCCATTCTGGAGAAGGATAAGGGGTTAGGGGGTGAATAATTTATGCGAATCCACCATGTCTTGAATCAGTTGTATAGATGATGGCATTTTATTAAAGGTTTATATATCTTAGAATTAAGGATAAAAGTCATTTGCTAGTATGACGTTTTCTTCTATCTTAAAACCTGCTTGGGTTTGTTGCTTACACATGCTAGGATTCAATGCCATAGAGGTCTGAAATCTCTTCTGAGACACTGTACTGCACTCATGGATGGCTGTCTTTTCCTGCTAACAGCCTTTGACTGAACAGTTCGCCCCTGACGTATCTACTCCTTGCTTGCATAGGCAGGACCATGTTATGAAATGGACCTCGTTGTTTTGTCTGTGTATGTAACCCCCACCCCATGTATCTTTTGCCTGAATTTTTGTTTAGATCTCTCATCGGCTGTGCTGCACAAGTCCAAGCTTGTATTGCTGTTGGTCTCCTGTTTGTTTTGTCTACATCTTTTCATTTTCCGACCTTTTTTTTCTGTCTTCCTTTAAGCATGCTGGTGTGGAGGGATGCGTTGCGATTTGAAGTCACTGTAGAGCTTTTAAATGGTTTGTAATGCCAATCGTATTTGAGCTTTGCTTGATTTTTCCTTGAACGTACTTCTGAACTGTCATCGTTTGGTTTTCACACCAGCAGAAGGGGCCACACACCCACGACCAACAGGAGTCTCTGTATTGGTGCTGCTGTTGAGAGTGCAGTGCATAAGTGATGGTGTTTCTGAACACCTGAACCTACATTTACCTGTAAATTAGACATCACACGGCTTTGTTGCCTATGTATCACTGGTGGTTTTATTCAGCTGTGATGTGAACGTGTTTGTTTCAAAGCGTTCATGACGAACGACCTAGAAGGACAAGCGATAACCCCCGGAAATCTTCCTGTATGCGTCTTGCGAGAAGGCAAGTCGTTGAAAGGTCTTTCTTTCTGTGCCAGAATAAGCAGAAGCGCCGTCATCCACTGCTTCAAAAATCGATGGGGTCCCAGATGGCACTTCTCCTCCAGCACGTTCACGAGGCCCCTGCTCCACCTGCCCTACTGCCCCGGGGGTGCTCTTGCACCCGGGGTTGGGGTTGTACTGACGGGTGGAGTCTGGACTGAGCTGGCCCGTTCCTCAGTCACTGGACCCTCTTATACCAGGACGGGGCAACACCCGAGTTTCCTCCACCTCTCTTCGTACCCGGCAACACCTCCAGTCTCCACAGCTCGGCATGGAAATTAAATACTAAACGTTTTTTTTGTTGTTGTTGTTTCGTTGTATTTTCTGTTTTGTTGGAATCATATTGCAAGTGGGAAGTGGAAAGGTAAATCTTCAGCTGTTTTTTTGTTTGTTTTGTCTTTTTGTATCCCTGTAAAATAATGAAATAGGGTCATGATGAATAACATTCCAGTGTAAACTTATTAAAGAAATTATTAAAATGTATAAAAAGACCAAATTAAGGAGCCTCTTTACTATAATGTAAAAAGTACAAAAGACCTTTATATCTAATCATTACTATGAATAAATGTTCAGGGTCTAAAATTTGTTCTAGGTAGGGGGTGGGTATAATGGAAAAGTTTTGAGATACGACCCCCCCCCCCCATAGGGTAAGAAGAATGGAAAGCAGAGTGTGGGTATGTAGTTGATCATGTTGTTTGTGTGTTGTGTGAGAACCTCTGGGAGCTGCAATCATTCAGGAAGTGTCAGTCCTGAGGTCTGGAAATCATGTTTCTTATTATATAACTGTCTCTAAGAGGCACATACAAAGAATGAGCAACACTGTCTATCCTCTGGACTTTACAGGGGGGTTTTGTTTATGACCTCATAGTGGACACGCAAAACTCATCACGAATGCCCTTATTTGGAGTTGGGGAGGGGAGGGGTGGAGAGGAAAGGGAAGGTTTGCCTGCCTTTTCATTTTTTCCTCCTGGTTTTGAATGAATAACTGCTCAGTTCACACTCATTTCTTTTCCCATGTCATGGCAAAGAGCAAAGCAGGAGAACCAGCAGTCATGCCCAGTGGAACCACTAGCACAGTTTCTTCCCTTGAGCCGTAACTCTACGATAAAGGCGAATTAATGACACAGAAATGCTGGCGAAGTTGAATTTGTCTTAGGATGGTAGTGGATTCTGTTGAGAAAGAGCCTTGGAGCCCTGGCTTTTTAGCTGAATACAATATGAATTTGCCACTTGTTTCCAATATCTGCTCCAACAGGAGCCGGAGCCACAGGCTGGCCCGCAAAAAGGTCCGCTTTCAAGTAAGTGAATTTTTAAAACATTTTTTTATCGCCTCACGGTTTTAACTTAAGTTGAGTGAATTTATATTATTCAAACAGAGAACACATTTTTAAAAATTAATATTCACTGAATGTATTAATTCAGGACACCCTTTTACTGATGTTCTAAATACTTTTTGAGGAACATATTTATGGTGATATTTGCCCAACTGGCACGGAATTGAATTCCCGTCTGAATTCACCCACACGTACATGACAAGTTATAAAGTTTCATAGCCAAGCGCATTTATAATGTACGCGTGCGTCTGCTACGTGTAACGCTTGCCACGCGTGCGCTGTTAAAGAAGTTGCCTTTGGAAACCGAGGAATAAAACGCTACTTTTATATGACCACAAGGGGGCAGGCTTGTTCACACGTTACTCCAGCTAATTTGCTTGAGCGTGTTTCGCAAAAAGTTCATGTTTTACTCAGTAGGAAACATTGCCACCTCGTGTGTCGGCAAAGTTATTCCATTCAGTCTTATGAATGTTGGAAAATTGCGTTTGTCTCAAGAAAGCAAGAAACTTTCCCTTAAACTCTAGACAATTACTTCCACCTCCCGCGAACGAGCATGCTTTCAAGTTTTAATGAGTGCTTTGTACCTATTACAAGTTTAAAGAATACTTTCAAGTCATGGGGTTAGCAAGTGAGGAAAATGGATGGGAGGGGGGCTGCTTTGGAAAGATGAAAGAACTTCCTTGTCATGCAAGTTTAAACTGGTCTCTCGATTTAAGAGTGCCCTCCAGGCACGCACAAATGAGATCTTAGTCAGGTGTTGCTCCTGCCTAAATCAACCGTTTATTTTAAAAAGGACAAAAATAACGAAGGCATTCATTTGACGCTAGTTAAGAGAGCGCAGGTCAAATGAGGATTGTAACGGAAAACATTCTAGCACGCCATGATGGATATTTGTGTCTCTAACACGAAAGCGTGCGTAGGTTGTGTAGCTAGCTGCGTACAGTATAAAACAAAGTTACGTCTGCTGAAATGTTCCCCTAAACTATTGTGCTATTGTAAGTGAAAGTGAAGAGCTCAATTAGAAGTTTTAAAAGTTGAAACTTTAGTATGTTTCGCTGTTCCTGACAGCTACAGGACAAGGATGACAGGAGGAATCGTAGGATGGAGAAGGAAACATCTAGAGGCTTTGACCACAAATGACAGGCCATCTGCTGCGTTAAAGGAAATCAGTGCCTCAGCAGTTCCATTAAAATCGCTTGCAGACTGACAATCTGAGCTGACTAATAATAAAATGGGGGAAATGATTATGTAATAGCCGAACAATCTTTATTTATCTGTCTACGTCAGTACTGATGCTTAAATATGATCACATTGTTTCTCACATACTGAATGATTGTAGTACACAAATCTTCAAATTCAAGATTGTGTCAAACAGACCTACCAGCACTTGTTAAAGTGAAATTATTTCCTGGACTTGATACACTCGCCATACTTTTCTCATTAGCTCAGAATGTTCTGTAAGCTTCACCATGCTTTCACTGGGTAATACTTCGTCATTTTCTTTTTGAAGTATCTGAAACAGTTATTATTCAGCAAGCCAGTTAGATTCATTCTGGCAAGTGACAAATCTATAATCCAGACTCTTCATCCCTTTTAGGTTTCCCCCCACCCTGTATCTCCATGTAGTTCATCCCACGCAATATATACTCCAGACACTGGTGGGAGGAATGTCTCACTTGAACAGGGTGGTGGTGGTGGTGGTGGGGGGGGGGGAGTACTACACACCATGCTACAACACCCGTGGGCTAAACCAAACCCAGTACAGCTTGAACACATTACTCCAGCAGAAACTGCACATCCAAAAACAGCACAAGTTCGTCATTTCCTTTTTCCAGAAGGAGGGGAGAAGACTTGTGGTATTTCTTGGTATTTTCTGGTCACTCCAACAACTATTTGTGTCTTCCTTTATTTCATAGAACAGCTGTCAGAAAGCTCTTCTTCGAGAACAATTTTATTGCCTTATGATTTGAACTTAATTTAATTTAATTCCGCATTTTGCGAGCCCGGCCCGCTCCAGCCAGGGATGTGGATGTGCTGAGGAGCGTTGAGAGTTATGCCTTTTAATAGCAATTCAGCTTTTCCCTGGCGTGACAGGTAGAGCGTCTTGGAGCCCCGCATTTCAGAATGACGCTGATGAGATGGGAATGGCCTGAGGCCAGTGGTGCTTCTACCTTCCATTCAGCTTCGTGTGTAGTTTTTCCCGTTGCTCGAAATGTGCGGCACTGAGGGTTCTAAAGGTAGTTTCTCCTAGAACCCTTGTGTCCGCATGAAGAGTGAGGCACCACCAGGCGAACCGTGTCTCGCCGGCTCCTACACCTGGAGCTCGGCTGAATTGACCCTATTGTACCCTGCAGTTCTCTGCTCAGCACAAATGGCTTCTACCTCCCGCCCGTCTGTCTGTCTGCTCCCGTCAGCCCTGTGCCCCCCTCCGTCCATCTGAGCTCACGGTGGGCGCTCCGTTCCAGAGCCTGAACAAGTTCAGAACCCTTCAGCTGCAGGAATGAAAGGCCACCTTGTGTCCACAGAATGACAGAGAGAGAGAGAGAGAGGGAGGGAGGCAGAGAGGGAGACAGAGGCTGAGGTTGAATCGGAGAGAGGGAACGAGAAAAAGGGGGTGGGCCGAGAGAAAGAGGGGCTGTGTGAGTGGAGGGAGGGAGGGAGGGAGAGAGAGAGAGAGAGAGAGAGAGAGAGAGAGGGAGAGAGAGAGAAAAAAAGAGAGGGAGAGAGAAGAGGAAGGGAGCATATTTATCTCCTATCACTAGTTGCAACTAATTTATGTTCCTCTCAGTTCTGGTTCTCTACTGGACACCATTGAGCTGGTCGTTATGATAGAGGAGAGGAAACTTTAGGAACCAGGGAGAGGTTCATTTGGAATTATAATCCCTGTCCTTCAGGGATTAAATTGTGGAATAATTGGCTGCCACTGAGGAGCTTCCCCTGTCACTCCATGTTTTCTTCCGGGACCTCTTGAATAGGTAAGGTGCGTTTGACTGACAGCTGGGTTCACTGCATAAATGTGCCATTAGGGTGGGAAGTTTCTCTCAGACAGTTATGGCTAGAGGCTAAAAGAATAGTTAAAGTTACACTTACATTGATTTTGGATTAGATTGCCTAAATTTGCATTCAAAAACCTAAAACAACAATGTGTACTCTCTTAATATACATACTGTATCTATATGTATGTGTGTGTGTGTGTGTCAGTGTCACACACAGTAGAGAAAAAGAGTGCACACTTGTCTGTGTGAAATCTGTGTGAAGTTGCAGGTTTGAAAATATTTCTCCTGAGTCAGTGTCAGAAATAGTAAAAGAGGAAGAGCTGAACAGGAAACAAAGAATATGGAACAAGCAGGAAACTCATCTGCATTTGGATAACAAATACATTATATACAAGTAATACAATAACAAATACATTATATACAAGTAATACAATGATTCTTTTTGTATATTGGTAACTGTGTATAAACTATAAACGTGTGCAGTACTTGTTGTTGTTGACCATAATATTTGTAGCACATGGTCTTAAACCCATACAACAGTGCTGTGCTTGAGGGTGTGGGTGTGTGTGTGGATGTGTGTAATGGAATAGCAAGAGTAAGAGAGAAATTAGACTGCTCTGGGCTCAACCAGTCTGTAGATCATAGCCCTGACCTCAACACGAACAATGAGTCTGTTGTCGCTGTGGAGACAGCGCTGGAGATGAGGACTTGCATGTGTGTGCATCACTGGCCCACTGACACACATTCGCAGGAACCTGTCAGCTTGGCCGCACACTTTAACCGCAAGGAAGTTCTCTGGTCAGTCTGGTGTTTTGAGCTGCACACGCATCTGTCTTCTCCAGCCGCAGGCGGAGTGGAACCTCTCAGAAAAACTTTTTAAAAAGAAAAAAAAGAGACACAACGTACGTGTGTGTGTGTGTGTGTGTGTGTGTGTGTGTGTGTGTGTGTGTGTGAAAGATGCCATGGCAACGCTCTTGTGCTGTATGTCTGAGTTACAAGTGTGTCTGTGTAACAGACACTGAAGGACATATTACACATGGTGTCCAAAGTAACAGTCACTTCAGATGCGGGAAAGATACATTTTCGGAGTGTATTTGTAGCACATATATGAGCCAAGGACCACACACTCCTACTACCATGTGCAGATTGTGTGTGTGTGTGTGTGTGTGTGTGTGTAGATGACAGGCCAAGCACAGCAGGTCTGTCTGAATGGAGCCCTTCATATAAGAGAGAGATCAGGCCACATAAACTACTGTGAAGCCGCTTTGTGTTCCTTTAATGAATTGTTCCACTGGGTTGTAATGGAATGGTATATTGTGGGATGGATAGAGAGAACAGGCCTTGTTTTGTCACTGGTGTATGATTTTTTGATGTGCGTGTGAGAGTGAGAGTGCGTGTGTGCACGTCGAGCTTCTGCTGGGTGGACGTCAGCAAGGAGCATCAGTCCGTGTGTGTGTGTGTGTGTGCAGGAGAACAAAAAGCTGGAACCTAACACCAGGAGAGAGCAGGTGAGAGAAAGCCAGGAGGGTTATGGTGGCTCAGAAGCTATTTCCTGCTCTCTGTCTGAGGGTCTGTATTCATTTCTGTTCACACTGCATCTAACAACAGGTGGCACTTAAAGCCTGGTGCTGGGACTCCAACAACTGCATTCTACCCTTTCTACAGGTGTGAACGCAAATTTCCACGGAGGATTTTCCAAGTTAAGCCCAGATTTGGGTGTAAAACTACCCTGAAACAAAGTAAAGACAAGACCCTGCCCTACTTAGGACACGTTTTCATTTCCACACAGCCAGACTGACAACATCTGGCTTTGGCTTCTTCTTCTTCTTCTTCTTCTTCTTCTTCTACCCCACAACTTCTCGTCTGTTGCCGCTGGTGTTCTTTTTTTTTCTGGCTGGCTGCTCATCCATCACCCACGCGCACTGTTTTAATCCATCTCTCGGAGAGCTGAGAATTAGAAACAGGTCGTGACGGAATGGGCGCGGGGTTCACCAACGCGAGCGTGCTCACATGCGTACGCACGTATGCGGTCTCCATGAAAAAGACTAAACTATGTATCTAGCATGGACTTGAGACCTGCTACATTGATTCTGTCTTAATGTAGCTTTCTACCTTCAGGCAGAGGCGGTGATGAAGGTTGTCATGCAGTAACACCTGGCAGAGTGCTCATTGCTGGGTCCCACAAGCCTCTATTGGGTTACTAAATTGCCCTGAAGATTAAGTCTGTGGAGCAGAGGGGGTGAATGAAATGTGTGTGTGTGTGTGTGTGTGTGTGTGTGTGTGTGTGTGTGTGCGCATGTGTGGCTGTCTGTGTGCGTGCAGGTGTGCAGGTGTGCAGAAGAGTTAATTCCAAATTCCACAGCCTGCACTCAATAGATCTCCTGGAGGTGTGTGTGCATGTGTGTATGAGAGAGAAAGTTTTGACTGCGAGTTGCATGCCTGTAAAGGAAAAGAGCAGTTAATCGAGGCACAAACAGATGATGCATGAATTCCATGTGCTCTCTCTCTTTCTCTCTCTCTCTCTCTCTCTCTCTCTCTCTCTTGGCCAGACAGCAAGAACATTCTGCCTTGTAGTGCAGTGCCAGTGAAGCAGATCTAGTACCTTCCATCTCTGTGTGTCTCTCTGTCTCTCCCACACAAACACATGCATAGAAACACATTCACCACACTGGTGAGTGTTTTAGCCACATATGCAGCTACACATCAGCCTGTGAACGGAGCTGTGGTCACACTTTGTGACACTTCACACTGAAGTTGGAATCGAAGGCCTCACTTAACCCTTTGATGTCTCAGGGAAACATTCCTGGCAAATGTCTTTATTTCACACAACATCTTATTGAGAAGCTGGTTTATGTGAACTACTAATTTATTACACATAGTGTCACACGAGAATATTTTAAAATATATTTATGTGTATGCAGGCAGTAATTTTAAACATGTTTTTCAAAAGGTGGTAAGGGAGCTTCAGGAGGAAATAAATTTGAATACATCTGATCTAAAAGCCAAGTCAGACATGAAATCTAGATCTACAGGCCAATAAATCAATTGGCTTTTATGGTAATTTCCCTTTGACTTGGACATGCTTTTTGGATTACTGCTGTTGGTGGGAGCTCTTCCAGAGAGTGGGAGGCCTGCTAGTTTTTTTTCCTCCACACAAGCGCGGCTCGGTCCTGGGGTCAACCCACAGGAAGTAGTCCTGGATACACCGCAGGAAGAGCCTTCTTCAGAACCAGCTGTGCGTGCTATGGTTACACTCGACTTTGTTTGTGGCTGTTTTATTTGTGTTTTTTTTTTTTTACCTTTCTCTTTCAAACTATCTCCAGATGTACTGCAGGCCAGGAGGGGAAAAAATCCGTAGTATGTCTAAATATTCACTCTCTTTTCCTCATTTCCCCCCCTGTTCCTTTCATGCCCTGTGACTTCTCTGAATCATTTTCCCATGTTCTCTTCCCAGTGTTCTTGGCCAGTGCAACTTGGGTTCAACTTAATAAACAACCAGTTCAGTCTCCTACGTGCTTCGGAATCCCCCACTCTGTGTACTCGACTCCATGGTAACTGTTGCATGTGGATTCCCTACAAGACATATGAATTCTTTGGCTGATGTGAGTCATTCATTAATGAACGCTCCTTTACGTGACTCAGGCAGAAAGAGTAACTCAGTGCACTGGGCAGTTCCAATGTTTGGTTGGGAAAACACCATCTCAGTTTGCCAGAGTGAGGGTCAGAGGAACAGGAAGACAGTGGGTGGAGCTCCCCATGGAATATGAAGTCCTTTTCCATCCTTCCGCCTCCACCCATATAGCAGGGGTTATGAACAGAGTCTCCAACTCCCAAACCAGCAGTGATGGTCAGAGCTGTTACCACTGCTTGGTATTAATAGTCTATTTGTTTTGGAAGTGTGGAGGCCATGTTTGAAGCTCACTGTCATTTTCTTCCAGAAGATGGAAAAATATATTTTTTGTTATTATACAAATGTTTTCTTAGATTTCTTAGTTATTATACACAATGTTATGATCAGAGGCTTTAATATTTTTTTGGTTGTTTCCTCTAATGGCAAAGTAGGCCTCAGTGAACTTCAGAATTCAGTCTATGAGTGTGACAGACTTACATACAGTGTCATTAATCAGTGGTAGTGAAAAGAGTTTCAGGTTCATAGTAAAAGGGTTAGTGGTGACAGGAGAACAGGTATGTAGTGAGGGTTTAGTAAGGGTTAGTGGTGACAGGAGAACAGGTATG
>JAOYMR010000002.1:8694350-8714521 GCA_025802075.1 Tenebrosternarchus preto | reverse complement strand
GTGACAGGAGAACAGGTATGTAGTGAGGGTTTAGTAAGGGTTAGTGGTGACAGGAGAACAGGTATGTAGTGAGGGTTTAGTAAGGGTTAGTAGTGACAGGAGAACAGGTATGTAGTGAGGGTTAGTAAGGGTTAGTGGTGACAGGAGAACAGGTATGTAGTGAGGGTTAGTAAGGGTTAGTAGGGGGGTCAGGTATATTCCAAGGACCTCCTGAGGGTGATCTTCATCAATATTTGTGCTTCTTGCTTTGACACTGGAATGGTATGCTAATTTTAGCAGGTAACTTAAGGGCTGTAGAGCTTGTGCTAGAAATGTTATATATAGGAGAATCCCACAAACCTTCTGAAAGTCCTCTCCTCTCCTCTCCTCTCCTCTCCTCTCCTCTCCTCCTTCACACTCTGTCTCTCTCACTTTCTCTCTCTCACTCTCTCTCCCCCAGCTGTGGTGACAGTAGTCATAACTTTTTGCTCTGGAACTCCAGAGTGTTTTAGTCAGAGAAATGGACGACACACAACCAGTTGAAGTCGCAGGAAGACACAAAACAAGAAGCAAGTACAGCACATAACATTTAAACTAGACAAGGATATGGATCAATATTTGGACTGTTCTTGAGTAAAAAGATGGTGAGTAGTCTTCCTGTCAAATACAGTTCTGGTATGATGTTCAATAGTCTGTACAGCTGTATTTCTGTAGTTTGGATTAACAGTTCATAATCTCAACAATGTGGCAGTGCTGTTTATTAGCTTTCAAACGGTAGAATTAGGTTTAGCTTAAATTGCGTTAGACTAACAAAACAACTGACTTTCGAGTTTGGTTAGTTAGCAGGTCTGTAGCAACCAAAACGTCACTGACGTTTCCAAGTCCAGAGTTGTTGTCCTCAGATATATTCTGCTGCTAAATGCTTATCATAGTTTTGCACCAGTTCATGTTCATCCTGTTCAGCTTTCCATTCTCACTGACTGAGATTCTTCATGCCACGTTCTTACTTTGGACTTTTATATTTGCTATATTTTCCCACTGCGGTTTCCTCTGTAACCCTAATATACTGCGGTGCTGTGTGAGTGTGTGTGTGTGTGTGTGTGTGTGTGTGTGATTATAACCCTTGTAAGAGGAGCCCTGTGGAGAACGTTCAGTGGCCAGGCTATTTTCTACTGCAAGAGCCAGGCCACGTTGGCATAGCTGAGGACTTAATGACACGTTTCAGAGGAATGGCACTTCACTCAGCCGGGCCAGCCGTCGCCCCTTGGAGCTGTGAGATGGAGTGTGTGTGTGTTTGTTTACTCATTTGTGTAGAGGGATACACAGAGATCTGACTAAATCATTCATTACTTCCCCACACAGTTTTTAATTGTAAGATTATCCATTACAGTGTGTGTATGTGAGTCAGTGTGTTTTTCCGTGTGTGCATGTGTGTGTATGTGTTTGTGTGTGACTGTGTAGGTTGCTATTTCAGTTAGTGTAATAGTGTGCGAGTGAGGTGTGTGTGCATGTGTGTTTGTGTGTGAGGTTATGAAGTGTGTGAGTGTATATGTTTGTGTTTCTGTGAGTGTGAAAGTGTGCGAGTCTGGTGTGTTTGCAGTCGTTCTTATCTGTTCCCCTGTGTTAGACCGTGCGTAGCCACGTTGTGTGACTGAAATCTCAGGCAGTAGTTCAAGCTCTGCTGAACCTCGTCGCTGTAGGTGTGTCTGGCTCCCCCTTACTCCTTCCTGTCTGTGTCACTGAGGCTACATGAGCAACGCGGCTTGGCGCTGTGCCAGACACCCACGTGACCCTCCACGCCTGTCCTGAGCAGAGCCACAAAGTGGGAAACATTGAACGTGATGGAGGAGCTAGTCTGGCGGAGCTGCCGTGGGAAGCTTTGTGCGAGGGGTTTCTTTAACAAGGGCCTGTTCTCATTCCCCAAATATTGCACGTTAGCATTCGCATCCTGTAGCCTGCCTGCCTTTGATAGTGCTGGGAAGTGGCGTGTCACGCTCCTTCGGCTCCCCTGGCTGTGCGTGCCGGCACGTAGGTTCCGCGCCGTTCGAAAGTATTCATCTGTTCTTGCGTGAACCTTCGGATAGGAGCTTTATGAACTTTTGGATACTTTTATAGCCTTTCACAGCTTATCAAAAACGATCAGAACACCTGTCTGCTGCTGCCAGGACAGTCAGCAGTTGGACCAGGTAATGAAGTCACATCACTATTGTCTAAATCAGTGTCATTGTCTCTCTCGCTCACTCACGCAACCTTAATGTCACCTGTCTGATCTCCACCATGCTCGTTCCTGATATCTGGACAATTCTGAGAAAAGTATTTTTGTGGAAAGTGTGTGTGTATGTGTGTGTTTGTGTGGGGAGGTGGGGAGTGTTCAATTCAGTGTTTCGCTGAGATGACTGATCTGATGCGTCTGCTGAATTATCTCCTGACCTGAGGGCCTCCACCTGCTCACGTAGACCCTCGTGTGACTGGGTCTGCACCACATATCATCCACCCAGGCTGTTCCAGGCATATGCGCCTGCGATGACTCACACCTATTCATGCTGATCTGAATTGCGCTTGGTGACCTATCCTGACGTCCACTCACCTCTAGTCTGGGTGCACATGTGTTAGCATGGCCCGCGGACTGAGGCACGCAGTCATCCATGTGGCATTGTTTTTCTAAGACTAACCCAGTAAAAAAAAAAAAGATCAAAGATCCTGAATGTTTAACAGTACTGAACCTGCACCAGGTGGCCTTCTGCATTTGGTGTAGAGTCTGCTCACCAAAGAACGGACCGTGCTCTGATAACTGTGCGTCATCACAAGGCAGTTTACATCATGTGCTGGATTTACATCATGTGCTGGATTTCCTGTCATCCATGAGTTATTGCCAGCATTTGTTTGTAAATCTGTGGTTTTTATATGAGGAAAATGTGCTTTGCAACAAAACAAGTAATAAGAGAATAAATGAGAGTGTATAATAATGTCAGTTATCATTTCTTTGTAACAAAGCCCTGTCTTCTCTCTCTCTCTCTCTCTCTCTCTCTCTCTCTCTCTCTCCCTCTCTGTTTTCATCACTCTCCTGAATTCCCACCAGGATTCATATGAGTGCGATGAAGTGATCAGTAACACAAAAGGCATGGACAGGCTGAACCTCAACATTCCTGAACACGCGCGCCAGACCCATCAGGTGCTACAGGTGCGTTAATATCTGCACACCACATCTGAAACACATATGATACCACAGGGAACCTCAGATCTGCCTTGAAGCAGCAAAAAAAAGATCGTTATTAAATGAGATGATTATCCTTGGTATTGTTTGGCAACGGTTTCTAGTTAGGCAACTGCTAGCAGAACAAAAACACTGTCTCAAGTCATAGTCCTGAGACTTGGGCCTCTGTTTGACACCATCACTGCTGGACGTAGTTGCTGACTGGACTGGCTCGTTTATCTGACATTTTCAGTGCAACGGTGACTCAGGCCAGATAAAACAAAGCAGTGAATCCAGTTGCAGACAAAAAAACCCGTCCACATTAAGCTTCTAAAGGTGGCCAGTGGTCACGAGAGTCACAATGTGCCTGGTGAAAGAAATGTCAGTGGACAATAGAACCATTTAAATGGCATTATAAGTAGTACCAGGGTTAATGAGATGATGTGGGAAGATATGGGAACTCAAACAGACCTCTGGCCTTTGGGCTTTACAAGGAGACTGGTCCATACTGCTGACAGCTCACAGTGAACTGCGACCAGCTTTGCCATTTCATTTGGGATGGTTGAGGAGTGGGAGAATGTTCTAGAGCAGGATAAACAGCTGTCTCCAGTCCCAGATGTCCTTGCCTCCCTCATCATAGATGTGGACTGAGTGGGTTCTGAAGAGATTTTATTGGTCTGTCATACTTACTTATGGGATGCAGTTATGTTTACATGGATTTAACTTCACCGATAGCTCTTTCATAAAGCTAAATTGGTCATTCCATCTGAATGCAGAGGATAAGAATTTTCCAGGCCTGAAACTGGGAGAATGTTCTTTTAACAGCAGATTTTCCTATAGTTGCCTTCATTTCAAATGAACCTTAAATGTTCTGCACAAAGCGTCTGTTACCTAACAGACTATATATATTTTTAAATGTTCACCACAATGGACATCAGAAACATAATATAATAAAAACATTGCCATGCTGCTCCATTAATCTACATTAAAACCCATTAACCTTTATTAAAAAAAATATTTGTGGGACTCATTTCCAAGCCTTTGATGACCTCGGGCTGTGACTTTGAGAATGTTCATGTATGGACTGTGTCTTCTTTGCCTTTCACAGTGGCTAAATCTTGTTAGTCTCTCTGCATGCAGGGGCTGCACCTGGTGGAACTAAACACATTAGCCCTGTTAGTCTATTAGCCCAGCCGTTCTTTAATTCATGACCCTAATGGAATGGGCTTTAATCCAGTTTAGAGCACTGAGATAAGTCATCCAAAAGGGAGCAGGTCGCTCTGGTGGGGCTTCTGGACCACCATTATAATAGGACATCAGTGAGTACTGATTTACAGAGTAGAACATATGCCTGTGGTGCAGGCTGTATGCTCTCAGAGCAGAACACCCAGGTCTCAGTGTTGGAGGGTGTGTTGCTTTTGTACGTCAATCTGTCAAAGATTTATGGTGTTTAGCATTTAATTTCATCACGACTGAAGGAGCTGCTTCTAACTGCTCGTGTGACTTGGTCTCTTATAAACATCAACGTGTCTGTCACGTGTTGTCCAGAGTACCCCACTGGACCTGATTGAGACAGGCAAGACCCTCAAAGTCCAAGCAGAGCGCCCCCATCTGGTCAGTTTGGGAAGTGGACGTCTGAGCACAGCCATCACACTGTTGCCCTTACCAGAAGGTGAGTGCTTTACTCGGCTTAATTTAGCTCGATACAACGTGCCCTGATGTCAGTCAGAGAAAGAACTCAATCATGTGTTCAGCAGCTTTGTCTCTTACCTACGCAGGCTGAAGCCTGTATAGTTTAGGTCGACCCACTGTATTGTTCCAGTTATGTATCTATAGATTAGATGATTAGAAGGATTATATGAAATATGCACTCATTCCATTAACTGAAGAATGACAGTGACTGGCCATTTCATTGCATTAAGCACATCCCTCCATGTTGGCTCTTACCTAGAAAAAAAACCTTGCACTTCCATTATTACTTCAGACTCTGCTCTCCCTCTGGTTACGTGCCTTGGCTGTAGGCCAAGCTGTTGATGGAAGTTACCCGAGTGTATGTGTGTGTGTGTGTGTGTGTGTGTATGCATGTGTATTAATAAAAGTCTAAGGGGTCTAAGAGAGCAGTAGTCCATCTCCTTTGCTGTATTCATAGTTCTCTACAGCATCTCATCACTCAGTCAATGCCAAATGGAGGACTCTCCCCTGCCTGTGAGGGGGAGTGGAAGCATGTTTGTAGTAGTAATGGAAGTCCCACAGATGTCAAATATCCAGCGTCACTTAACTGATCTGCCCATGTTATAATCTGCAAAGCTGAACCTTCAGAGTAATCTATTATATGAATATGTTCAGGAGGAAAACCATCCCTTTCTTAACTGACAGACAAAGAGACATCCTCAGCCAAGGGACGTCTCTTTGTCTTGTTGAATTTTAAGGATAATATCCTTAACTTGAGTTCATTTGGAGTAAATATTCTTGAATAGGTACTATACATGTTTGAGAGAAATTAAATGTGAAGATACTTTACATGTTTGAGGAAAAGTAAATAATTTTTTTAACACATGAAGCAAACATAAGCACCCAGTACACTAACTCCCAGTCAGACTTGGTGGTTATGGTTGAGAGCTGGGATATTTACAGCATTTGGCTGACACTTTTATCCAAAGGGACTTACAATTGTGACTGGATACATCTTGAGCAAATAAGGGTTAAGGGCCTTGCTTAGAGGTGGGGTTTGAACCAGCAAACTTCTGATTACTAATTAAGTGCCTTCAACACTGATCTAGCACTGTCCACATTCACCGCTTCTGAACACAGGGAAAACTACACTCGGCCATGGGAACACAGACATCGACATCCAGGGGCCCGGAGTGGCAGAACTACACTGCTACATCGAGAACCAGGCGGGAGCCATCACTCTCTTCCCCTGTGGTAATCCGTGCGCTGTGGACGGCCTTGCAGTCAAGAAGCCCACACGTCTCTCGCAAGGTACACATATTACAGATGTGCCAGACATGCGAAACGTGCCTGTCTTCTCTCTCCTATGGAAAATAACATTATGGACATATTTAAAAAACACCCCTCCCCCACTACCACCTTTACAAATAGTACAATCTGTTCATAATTGGTTCACATTTTGCACCTCAGCAGATGTTCCTGACTGAAAATGTACTCTAACAATGTATATAATATACAGTATAATAATATGAAATTATTATACTGGAAACATACCAGAGACTGAAAGAAGAAATTTAAAGAATATGGAAGGTAGCACAAGGGGGTAACTGAGGTAACACCAAGGTTGTTACCATGGTGATAGGAGCATTTGAGGCTGTGACCCTTAAGTTGGAGGAGTGTCCCCAACAGATCCGAGAAATTACATCATTCTCAGTCCAGAAGACCACAATTCTAGGAACCGCAACAATACAGGCCTCTGTATTTAAATATATGTATATATTAATTGGTGTATGTATGTATGTATATATTAATTGGTGTATATATGTACATAATAATTGAACGCTCTCACAATTATATATTAATTGGTGTCTCATGTATATATACTGAATTTTACCACATTTTTAAAACATCTGATGAAAATGTGGATGTGACCTTTTTTTTAAAAAATATAAATAAAGTTTCTTTAATGTTTTAACAGTTACATTGACTTAATCTCACACAGAAAGATGATGGTTCACTAATGTGGATCCCAGGCTTGATTTTGATATAATCCCAAGGATAGTAAATCAGTAATTAAAAGTACAGTCAAATGAATATAGTTTAAGTAAGTACACTCAAATGAGTATAGTTTAAGTAAGTACAGTACACTCAAATAAATATAGTTTAAGTAAGTACACTCAAATGAATATAGTATAAGTACACTCAAATGAATATAGTTTAAGTAAGTACAGTACACTCAAATGAATATAGTTTAAGGCAAAACGGCACTACTTCATAACGTTCTGATCAGAGGTGAACAATGATGATGTCTTTATATTAATTTAAATAAAGACATGTTATTTCTGTATGACCATGACAAGCCATGATATTGACTTTTGTTCTTTACATGAAACTTTATAGACCTTTGCTACATTCTCTGTGCTCCTCAGTTTGGAAATGCATTGGTCTGTCGATGCAGTGGAACTTAAACTATATCAGGGAGGCTTACATTGTGTACGATAAACCTTCAAACACGCATATTCTCTTCTCGTGTATATTACAATATTTGTCGTGTATCGCTAGCATAAACGATAAGCTAATGTCCTCTATGTTGAGTTGTCCGTGCGTGTGAGTAGGTCCGTTTAATTCGAATATAGCATATATACAAAATCAGGGTGTTAATCGTATTCAACAGATTGGCACCCCGCCCCCTGCTCTCACGCTGAGCACGACAATAATATCGCTAATGGCAGAGAACAGCCGGCGCTGGGACAGCTGTTATACGCGCCGCCGTCAGACTAGACTTTTTGGTCCTGAGGCCGAGTGGAAAAACGCGACTGCTTTCGGACAAACCGAACTGTCTGAGTAATTTTCGTTTGATTTAACTCAAGTGTGGCTGTCTGCTGAGCAGAGTAGACTTCTCCTCAGAAGTTGATGCCGGTGGATTATTATTGCGCGAACACGTGGACGCGTGAAGTCGGGTGTTTTTCATCTGCTTTCTTCTCTTTGGTTGGACTTGGTTTGTGTAACAATTAGTGGACATCTGGCCACTGTTTTAATGAAAGAAAAGTCAATAAGTGGACCGCGTAGACGCAGCAGCTGACATTAACATTACAAAGACTCACAGCGGCACACGTTAGAGCGAGCGGTCTGTCACAAACAGCAAGGACTTACAGATCAGAAAGATTTTGGAGAAAGGGTAGCATCACTGACGCTGGATAATATTGGAAACGACTGGATGTAAATGTAAGTGTTTCGGTAACTGTTGAACTGATGTCTGAAACGCAGGCTAATTGAACTTCAGTTTTCTGAATCTTTTGTTGCTTTTATACGTTTTTTTTTTTAAAAAAAGCTTTTAAAGTCTTCTCAAAGGTAATACATTAGTAATTTCGGTAGGTAAATATTTGCTGGAATAACAAATATTTTCCACGTCATTCCTATTCGTATTGCTTTGCTTTTGATAATACGAGACTGTTTGTTTTGGGATTTAGCGCATTGTTTATAACTAGTTAATATGATATTTGTTACTTGTGCTTTCTGCTGCTTTGGGTCACAACCTCTGTGACTACATGTGAAGTACAGACTAAACTGTAAGGGCCAAAGTAGCTGTCTGGAGGTTCATATCCACCTTATTTCAACCCGAGCGTTCCTGGTGTCCTGGCACCGCTGTCAGAATGCACAACAACTACAATTAGACCCCCCAAACAACGACGCCTGGTGTGCTATATTTTCATCGTGTCTTTGTGACTCTTAACCTCTCAAAGTGGTATCCTGTGATAGGCCTCCGTTTGCTCGTGTATTCCGTGTGCTTTAACACTATCAGAAATGCCCAGAACAGAAGTAGGCGTTGTTTTTATGTGGAAGTAGTGGCTCAAGGAGGATGAGCTGATTTCACAGTGTTTGTGTAACAAGTATTAGAGGCTACAGAAAGTTTACAACTTGACACATAGCTAAGTCATATCACTCACTCCGTGTTATTTAGTTGTGGTGAGCTCGGCTTGAGTTGACCTTGTCGTCATGAATATGATACAGTGTGGAAATATAGGCCGAATATACGCGTATTTTTAGAAATAATTAATCAAAAGAAAGACGACGTCGATACTAATTTGCAGTGAGATGCAGAGATAGGTCAGGACACGCTCTGAATATGAGTTGCATTGTTATGATGGTAAAATTAATCCGGTGATTCAGGCCAGTAGAGTTATCACTTGCGTACATCAGAGTTAAATGGAAGTCGTTTGAACCTCATGTAGGTGTGAAGGCTCATATCTGGTGTTTTTTAAAGCTGCCATGTGATTTATGTCCTTCTCTTCACTACGCGTACATCCACAGACCAGCCCAAGATTCATTATGAAATGGAGCCTGTGGTTATAATTCACAGGCAGTTTGACAAGCCTAGTATTGATTCAACTGTGACCTTATTCACAGCACCAACATAACGGAAAAGCACTAAGTGGTACGAGTGAAAGGAGGGTTGTGTGTGTGTGTGGGTGTGTGTGTGTGGATATGGTCATGGATATGCATGTGTTTGTGTATATAAGCATACAATCTTTGAGGATGTCTCTAATGCCAGTTCTGTTAAATTGGCATTTTAAATGTGAGGTGTGAATCCTTTATATGTACCAGTTACTTAAGTTCCATTAAGTTGTAATTAGTTCTAGGCTGGTGTGAAAGTCAGCACCTCTGAACAGTTATGACGACAACGCCTGACTTCACCCTGTCACATTCACACATGTACGCACGCAAGCACACCCCTTCATGACAATGGCACATCTGCTCTGTTTCCAAAACACCGTCCGTCTGACGGGGGAAATGTTTCCCATTAACCTTTCCTTGGTCTCAGTCTATTCTAAGGCAGGCCGTTTGATTTAGTGCGTGTGGGGCACTGAACTCAGTTCCTGGTTCAAGGGCTACAGAACGTTCTGTTTTAGCTCTTAGCAACCAGGTCAACGTGGAAAATGTTCAGCATTTCCATGACATTTATTCTTGAATTTTATACATTCCTAATTCAAAGAGAAATGTGAGAAATTGGCTACACTGTTTATCTCTCAGCTGCAATTACCGACCAATCCCGGCATCCCCGTGGGATTTGGAGATTGCATATGTTATCATAAAAATGTCAATTTCAGTACAAAACAAAGACACCAAAAGAATTTCTCATGCAGTCTTTCTTTCTCGTGTGTGCGCTAAAGCCTCTGCTTTTCACTGCTCTTTGTGTAGGGTGCATGCTTTGTTTCGGTCAGTCTGCCTTTTTCCGCTTCAACCACCCAGAGGAGGCCCTCAGGATGAAGAGCATGATGCCAGCAGGAGGAAGAGGGCCGACCGGCGCCTACAAAAGCCCCTCAGGTACAGCCTCCCTGCTCCTGCTCCTGCCCCACCACGGGACTGTCGGCCGCTTATGTCTGTTTGCAGTTGCCGGCAATGTCAGATTTTCCGCAGCATGAATCGTTCATGTTATTGATACGGTACAGTGTCATCTCTGAAACGCCGAAGCTTTGATCCTGAAACTGAAAAATTATGGGGTCCATTTAGATGAGAAAAGTATCCAAACTGTGAAAAACAAATGCGCATTTAGAAATACTGTGGGGGGGGGTGTCCAGAAGTAGCTTGGCTCATTTAACGAAGCACTGACTGATTTAATTAGTGCTTTATTAATGGACCGCTTGCCCATTCATGGACAGGAAGTGACTCTGTGAGGACAGAAGTAGCTGACTGAATAAATGTCTGGCCTCAGGCACTTGAAGCAGGCGCTGGAAAGTCCCTGTAGCTGACTTTGGTTTTGACTCTGTTGAATCAAAAGCCACGCTGGACGTTTGAACATGTGTGACATCATCTCAGTGGTGTCAAGGGCACGGCTTGGCAGGTGCAGGGTCAGAGGTCAGAGACCTGCTGCTTTGTTTAGTGATAATAGAGGTTACAGCTAAGTAGTGTGGTGAGGCAGTGTGATTCTAAGAGTTTGGTTTTGCCAAAGTGTTTTTTGCATCAGATGTAGAATATTTCTATTTAAGGAGGAAGGCTGTCCACTTGTCTTCTACATGTTCTACAGTGAATATGAATCACAGATTTTTGAAAACAGCAGAAGGTCCAGAGATTTGATTCAACAATAAGTTCACTGTGAGGAGTGTTGCAAGGAATGTGTGTGTGTGTGTGTGTGTGTGTGTGTGTGGTGGAGGAGAGTGGCACACTGTGAGGACCATGAGTCATGGTGTAATTTAGGGTCCATTCTCTTCTGTCTGCTCCGACCTTTGTGCTGAGGGCCTCCTGACCACGCCCAGTCCCTTCTGTGTGTGGTGTGTGTGCGCATTTGTGTGTGGTGTGTGTGCTTGAGTGAGAGTGAGAGAGAAGGAGACAGGAAAAAAGTGGTAGGGTAATTGTATGTGTGTATTTGAGTACATGTGTGTGTGTGTTTGTGTGTGTGTGTGTGTGTGTGTGTGTGTGTGTGATTGAATGTTTGTGAATGAGAGGGAGTGGTGGTTGGATTTAATGCCCGGTCCCTTCCTGACTGGCCATAGAGAGAAATAACAAGTGAAATATACAGCACAATGTATTTGAATAAAACAAATTCAAATCAGATGAAAATGATGTGAGTGAGTGAGTGTGTGTGTAAATGTGTGAGTGTGTGTGTGCGTATATATGTGTGTGTGTGTCTGTGTTTATTTATGTGGTTGTTCCTAGTGACAATATGTACTCAGCATGTTTTCCTAGGGATTGTGTTCCCTCTCTTCTGACATGAATAACCTATACGAATATTGTTGGATATTTGATACGAACACAAGCAATTACTGTGTTTCCCACAGAACCTCATGGACTGCTGAACGGGACCCACCCGCCTGTCCCCACTGAGAGGACTCCCCCAGGACATGGCACTCTGGTCCGCTGCATAGAGAAGGATCTCCAGGATATCATGGCCTCCCTGTCCATGAGTGACTCTCAGGGCTCTGACTCTGGCAGACTCTCCCACCGCCCCATTCCGCAGTCTCCCCTCTCCCCCCTGTTCAACGGGACCGGCCCTAATCTAGTCTCCCCTCCCGCCAGTCCTGGTACCACGTCGGCTGGCTCCAGCTACGAAAACGCTACCCCCCCCTTCTCCCCCCTGTCGTCTCCCTCGGCGATCAGCTGCCCGGGGACTCGCGACGACCACGGTAACCCTCCGAAACCTTACCCTTCGACCAGCTACTACCACACGGCCCACGCTCCAGTACCACAGCCGCGGCAGTCCGTGCCCCGGAATGCCAGTGGCGGACCAAAGGTTCAGGAAAGTCCCAGGCTTTCCCGGAAGGCCTTGGCAGAGACTCAGCCGAATCCCACTGCCGACCATCAAGCCCAGCACCACGATGTCCGGAGGCGCGGTCCGGAAAGCCCGCGGACGCTCCTCACTTGCTCCCCGGGGTCGGCTTCCCTCTCCTCTGTCGATGGCACCAGGCGGAATGGTGCCAGGCTCACCACCTCCTCCCTGATTTCCTCGAGCTCCTCTGTGCAGGAGGCATCTCCAGCGGACCTGGGGATCCAGCCCCACTCACGGGCGCTCTGCCCCCCAGAGAGCCCTCAGTCCGCCCGCCGAGGCCTGGAGCCCGGAGCTCCGACGCGGGAGCGTCCACCCCCCAGCCCGTCCTCCATGAGACGTGGTCTGCAGGGGGTCCCTGTCCTACCAGGAGCCTTACCTGGTGTCCCCCTGATGCCTCGCGGCCAATCGGGGAAGGGTGTGCTCGAGAGCCCTCGGCTGCACAGACGAATCACGCCTGAAGGGGGTGGGGCTTCGGCGAGGGGGGTAAGGGCCAGAAGTCCTTCCCCGATGTCTGGCCACCTGGGGGTCACAGGAGCGACCCTCGGCCCACCTTCGAGCGCCCAGCCTGGGGTCTCCCCCCTCAGCAGTCCCCGTAGCCAGAGGAAGACTTCGGTTCAGCCACGCCCACGCGAACGCAAAAACAGCATCTCAGAGATCAGTGACAACGAAGACGAGCTGCTGGAGTACCATCGCAGACAGAGGGAGGAGAGGATGAGGGAGCAAGAGATGGAGAGGCTGGTGGGTGTAGCTGTGTGTGTGTGTGTGGGTGGTGTGTTACTTAACTCTCACACACGTCGATACATAAAGCAATTGTTCCAAACTGAGATTAACAGACCAGTATATAGATAAGAGCAGTAAAACAACAACTGCATTTGCTTGTTTTTGAAGGTATGTGAAGACTGTGTGTAAAGAGGCACGTTGATGGCTGATGCTTGTGTGTTAAGGTTGAGTGTTGGGCTGTGTGGTTGGTGGTGGGTGGTGATACAGGGTTCTTAGTTGTGGCACAGACAGGAGGAACACGTTGGCGTAAATTCCTGAGAACGAGCCCAGGGTGTGGCTATCTAAATGCTATATTTACCCAACAGTCTTGAAGTCTCATACTACACACACACACACACACACACACCCCTCATCTATTTAAATACACTCACCCTAACAGTAGCCCTGTAATTTTCCACACATTATATATGCTGATGTCTCTTCAGTTCCACTCAGTGGGGCCACATAAACCCACCCTACTGGATACCTACTTAATTTTTTTCTTTTTCACCTCATGGAAATTGCTCATGAATATTCACGAGCATTATTACTTCTGATGTCTGCTGTTCTACCCGTGTTTATAAATGCAGCCATAAAATTCTAACATCCTCAGTCCACACACACACACAAACACACGCGTGCCTGCACACACACACACACGCATGTACATGCATGCGCACATACATACAGCCCTAATTATGTCCAGCCGTGCAGCTGTCACAGCAGAGACACATTACTCTTATTCCCATTAGAGAAGCTATTCTAGGACGCAAGTCCTTCAGGACAACAGCGGAATTAATACAAGCAAGAAGAAATTTTCCATGAAAAACTATCAGCATTCTGGGAGCAGCCTTGACGGCTCATCAGACATCCACAGCAATGAGCTTAAAGAGCAGAGTATTTCACAATAATGCCGAATAGGCCTTTTTTTACACTGTATCCTGTAGTCTCCTTTGGGGCATGCCTGTCACTGTTGTCATGGTGAAAATGGAACCATATTTGCATCTAAGCAACAGCCACTAGAGTCCTCTTTGAAGAGAGATGCTACTCCGAGCACACCAGCCCCATGAATATGCAGTAACCTGGTTAAACAGGCTAGGTGGCGCTAGTCTCTGTAGTCATAGGTGACCTTACTCTTTCCATGAGTGAAAAACATTTGATTTTTGTCTCGGCTCTTGATTTGAACCGTTCACATTCAGATCCCACGTTTTGAAAAGCTCTATTGTTGTTCCAGTCCAATTACTTCTAGAATATTATGTGCATTCTTCTTAACATTATGAGAGATGTAATGTAATGTTATCCAAGCACGTCCTTACGATGGCTCCCTCCGGCACTGACGTCACAGCGTGAAGGATAAGCTGGTTGTTGGATTAGAGAGCGGAGATGGCCAAGAGGAAGAGGGAGGAGAAGAGAGGCAGAAAAAGAAAGATCATAACCAAACAGACCGAAGGAAAATGCCTGGAAGAAATGCCCCGGTGTGCTGGTGTTTTGGTTTCCCATTGTGATTTTGGACGGCAGCAGTGGCAGCCAGGTGGCAGCAGTGAAAGAAGACTGAAATGGAGACAGGAGGGATGAAGGCATCCACAGATTCTGTGTGTGTGTGTGTGTGTGTCAGTTCACGAGTGTGTATGATCAAGAGAGAAAGATCGTAGAGATTCTGGGCCGTGGCCCACTTGGCTTTACGCCATACGAGTTCTCTGCTCCACTGCGACGTTCTTGTCTGCTCTGCCCCGCCTTTATTGTCATGAAAGTACTATACACACACACACACACTCACACATACACACACACACACACATACACACACACACACATACACACACACTCCCAACATCAAAGTCCAGTACAGCATACACTCTTTCACTTTGGTCCCATGGTGGCTCTGTGCCCTAAGATGGTGGTTTGGTATTGGAGGTCACTGCTTATTATTCTTGACTGTCACCGTGGAAACTGAGAAGACTGCCTCTGAATGCGGGTCATTGTATGCACCACTAGAGGGCAGCCTGTCACCAGTTTTTCTTGTGCCAGATATCAGTGCCTTTATTCATTTCATTGTTTATTTGTTTTTGTTTTTGTTTTTAATCATTACTTGACATGTAGTTTAAGCTTAGATGCTGCAGAACCCTTTGAAACATGCACTCTTGAATCATCTTCATACTGTGTTTTCATCACGCATTGGACATCACAGCTGCTTTCCATATTTGCCTTTGCTGAAAGGTTTTTCACAGCTGATCCAGGACCTGCATTAAGAAAAAAGGTCACACTAAAATATTCAATAATGGAGCAAGAGATGCAGCCTCTTGATCAGTTCCTTTAGGACAGACAGCATCTGTCTTGTCCTCTCCCTTCAGCTTCTTCCACGGGCGCGTCAGACTCGGTGCGCGCGCCCGTCTCCCTCCTGGTTCGTTCACGTACCCGTCTGCGGCGGAGCGTGCCTGTGTATGTCTCCGCATGTTCTGTTTGTAAGAGATAGATAATTGAAAAGCCTACCATTTACTGCTCTGCCCTTTAGAGAGGTTTGTAGAAAAGCGCAATCCCAAATCCTCCTTGCATTCACTCCCCCTTACTGCCTAGCTAGGCTCCCTCTTCCCCACACTAAAAGGCTAATATTTAAGCAGACTGGAAAGGAGCCCAAACACATAAAGAATATTTCAGACGGGCGTCTCACCCTGTTGAGCGTCCTGCCGGAGGAGATGGAGGGGGTCAATCGTGTGTCAGACGCTGACAGAGCCGTGCGCCCGGGCCGATTTTATGCGTTACCCGTCGTTTTTGTTTGGGCGGCGGTATCTTCACCGGTCTCGCCAGCTGAGCTCACACTCTCTTTGTTAAGAGGAATGCCGTTGCTTAGCGACCCCCGCAGTCAGCGTTTACGAGCGCCGGGGCTCTCGGCATTCCACCCTCCTGACAGGGGAGACCTCTTACGAAAGAGCGCGTGAGAATCCAAGCGTTCGTTTTTATGAGCTGCTATTCATTTAACATTAAAGAGGCCGGCGGCGTGGTTATCACTGAGCAGCAGGGCGGCTACAGACCCTAGATCAGTTCAGTGTGCGACGTTTCGACGGAAGCCGTCGGCTCAACGGGAAGAGGCAGCCGGGGAAGTCTGCATGCCGAGCAATGTTGCTTTTCGCGATGCTACAAAATTTGAATATTCACAAACGTAGAGATTGTGTCCTGTCCCACTGGCACCCCCTCCAGACATGATTATTATGAAGCAAGAATCCAAACATTCGAACCTCGGTGCGCTTGATCTCAAATTTTCAGGTCACAAAAGAAATGCGGAATATGTAAATATAGACTAATAGTCTGATATTCACGGCAGGTTTTTAGCAGACTCTGCCCAACAGCCGCTACAGGGACAGACAGCTCTCAGCCCAGCCCGAAACTAATTGGATGGTTGGACACAGTGAATCTCTTAGTAGCCTTTGTAGCTTTGAACTCTCTAGGCTGCAGCACTAAGTCTTTGTTCTTGTATTGTATGTTCTGCTTTAATTAGCGATGTATACACCTCAGAGTTAATACCGTTAAAGTGAGTCCTATCTTGGACGGAGCCCTTCAGCTGAGGTACTCGACAGTTAAGCCGTCAGGATGAGCCGTTCCTTCCGACTGCAGCAGCTGCAGGCCAAATTAAATGAAGAATTTGTCCTTTTTCTACTTTACACTTTAAGTAAGAGACATGGTGCAAACATTCACCATGAAAACCCGAAGCCTCGAGGGATGTTCCTCGCCATTACAATTACATATATCTCTGGTTTAAAAATGGTTACCATCCACAAGGACACTGGTAACAGGGCACAATGACACTTAATCCCAGACCTTCGCTCTTAAATAGCTACATGTCCCTGTTAATTAAACACGTGTAAACGAATCCTTGATGCATTTATTATTTCTTTAATTAGGTTAGCTGGAAGGCTCTCGGCTGTGCTGCTCCTGTGTCCGCTAGCCCCGCCCCTTCGGCTGGCACTAGCCCCGCCCCTTCGGCTGTCACCAGCTGGAAGAACGTAGCAGCAGTTCATAGAGAGATGTAGCCAGAGGATCGGAGACACACACACACACACACACACACACCACCGGGAAGGGGAGGCGTCGCTAGAGAATCAGACATAGCGGTGAGCAGGGCTGAGGTAGTCAGAGAATCGGAGACACACACACACACTCACACACACACACACACAGACCGGTGGGCAGGGGCAATGTAGGGAAGGCGTGAAGCTCTAAAGGGAGAGGTGGAGATTAAATAAAACACGCTCACACACACACACACACACACACACACACACACAGAGGTAGACGGACAGACATGGTCACCGCTGATGACATGTAGATTGGCAGTAGCAGCTGGCTACAGCAGCAGGGGTGAGAGGTCACGTGAGTTTGCAAGCTGGGGGGTCACTGATCGTCACTAAGGTGGGGGGAGTTGGCCTTCAAGCATGTGTGTGTTTGTGTGTGTGTTTGTGTGGCCATGGTTTCTCACAGCTGCCATGAGGCCCAAGAATTCCCTGACTTCAAACAAGGTGGCCATGTGCCTGTTTGTGTGGATGTAATTTGTCACATTGAGGCTTGATATTAGTAGGGGCTTTAACCCAGCTCTTCTGAGTGGAGTGTACAAGTGAAGTGGAGTATACATATGAAGGTGTCAGTGCTCTGGAGTGGTGAGTTGTGCTCTTATCAGATTTCAGTCGCCAGGATCCGACTGCTGAGGACAAAACTTGTTGCACTGAGCCATAACGGAGCTTCTGAAGTCATAACAGGACCTGCGTGTGTCTCGCTACGTCTGTGGAGGTGGTTTTAGGACTGAGTTCTGAAGAGTTCGTCTTTTCTGTTTGTTTGTATCGGTGTGTTTACACAGGACACCATTTTAAGACCACCCTGATTCTGAAGTATGCTTGTGTGTCTACGTGTGTGTGTGTGTGTGTGCCTGTGTGTGTGCATACAGGAGAGACAGAGACTAGAGACAATCCTAAGTCTGTGTGCAGAGTATAACAAGGGGGACGACCCCCCGGGGGGCCTGGAGACAGGGAGGGCGGGTCAGTTCCCCGGCATGGAGGAGGGGCTTGTCCAGCGCCCCTGCCCCGACCCTGTGGGTGTGGCAGCCCAACGCACACACGCTCACACACACCGACAGAGAGAGAGCGATGAGGAGAACCTGAAAGAGGAGTGCAGCAGCACTGAGAGCCAACATCAGGAGGTGAGGCACTCTCTCACACACACACACACACACACACACACACACACGTATATGAACAGTCGCATGCACACTCACACATACAGCACCAGTCAAAGGTTTGGACACACCTACTATTTGTTTTACAATCTTCTACATTAAAAAAAGGGAAATTTTCAAAATGTCAAAATATCTTCAAGATTTGAGGTTGTTTGAAGTAACCACCCTTTACACACTCATGGTGTTCTCTAACCAGCATAATCAGGCCTGTGAGGTCTGTCCACCAATGCTTGTCCATAATCCATTAGATTAAAATGTCTTTATTACTATTACTATTACTTTATTACTATTACTTTATTATGTGTCTATCTATGTGTCTCTCAGCACGAAGACAGCGCACGTCTGGGCCAGCAGGAGGCGCTGTATCTGGTGGAGGAGCGGCTCAGAGTTCTGGCTCACGTGGATGAGCTGAAGGCCCGAATCACCGAGCTGGAGCAGCAGCTTCAGGACTCCAGGCAGGAGGTTGGACTTCCACAACCAGCTAGAACCCATGTTAGACCCCAAAGCTAGAACCCAAACTAGAACCCATGCTAGACCCCAAAGCTAGAACCCAAGCTAGAACCACAGGACCCCAGCGCCCATGGCTTGCCGGTGAAGTGCTGTCATGTTTTCCTCCCGCCGCAGACCAAAGAAAAGCTAAACTTTGTGCTTCATTTTAAGATTCCGCCCCAGTGTAAACAACCTCGGCCCACTCATGTGTTTCGAATAGCAGCACAGACGAGGGGATGTTTACTAGTTAGACATGCTTATTATTATGTGTGGAATATTCATGAGGAGACTGATATAGGTTTAATAGGAGTCAGCAGAAACTTAGCCTTGGGGAATAATACATTACATAGTAATTAGAATATTGAGAATATGGACAAGTAAAAGCAGAATGTTTTGAATTATTAGAATGTAATTAAGACATTGAACGTATTTTGAAATTGGTTGGAATTTTGACTATAAAAAAACAAGAATGCGTCTTTATATTTTGCTTGATCATGATTTGAATATTAATAGATGGCTTTTTGAATGCCATTAGACAGATAATGAATATGTTGAAAGAGTTATCAATGTCAAATGTGTTTTTGCTTTATTTTCAGGTTGAAATGGAAAGGGCCTTGCTCCAGGGAGAGAGGAGGGCGGAGTTAGATCAAGTGGAGGCGGAGTTAGAGATTATCAATCAGCTTCATCTTAAACTGAGTGACGTGGAGAAAACAATTCAAGATGATAAAAAGAAGGTAAGGGAATCTCCTGTACAATCATCTCCTGTACATCATTTCCTACTTCAGGGCACTGTACATTGTTGTTAGCATGGATATACTGCTTGCTATTATCCTCTTGAAAAAGTGCCTGTGTGCTCTTTGCTAACCCCTTTCTAACCTTTAACAAATTAACTCTCCGCCTCCTCCAGTAAGACTTTCTTTGTTCGTGGGGTGACTGGTATATGAATTAGTGATACATTAAAAAGAGAATAGGCTTAATTGTGGCAGTAAAAAATAAACAAAAGCTTTTATTCGACTTATCTCGAAAATGTTTAGCTACCTGTAGCATGTAAGCTATCGCTGTAGGGCGGTGGTTGTATGTGACCTCAGCTCTGTTTTCCTACACCCCACCCGATGGAGGAAAGGTTTTAGAGACGCAGTCTACAGTTTTAGTCTCAGGGCAGCCATGTGTAACGTAGGCAGGATGGATACGACCCGCTCTCCCTCAACACGAGTAAAGAGGAGGGGGTTCCCTGCTTTCCTCCCTCAGCACGCCGAGCTTCTGAGCTGTGTGGTTTTTTTGTCTCTTTCTCCCCCTGTTCCTTGGCTTGTCCTGCGCGTGCTTGGGTGTGTATGCGTATGTATGTGTGGTCCCGCAGGGGAGGGCTAACATCTTGGCCGAGCGGGACGTCCTGGCCAGGCTGCAGGACGCGTACGGCGAGCTGAGGAGCCAGCTTGACAAATGCCCAGAGTCCCTGAGGGAGCATGTGCAGGAGCAGCTTGCCAGGGTCAGTGCCCCCCCCCCCGGCCCACCCCCCCCCCCCCGGGGGGGGGGGGGGGCGGCCGGCCCGGGGCGGGGGCGGCGCCGGCCCCCCCCGCCCCCGCCCCCCCCCCCGG
>JAOYMR010000002.1:8611276-8685851 GCA_025802075.1 Tenebrosternarchus preto | reverse complement strand
CCTACACGGTCATATGACTCATCACGGCCACATGACTCGTCACATGACTGGTTCGAAGTTGAGTGAAAAATGTCGTATGCTATGATCAAAAGTGTTGCTGTATTGCATACCGCATACTGGGCAGTGTGCAGTATGCAGTACATACTAGTGCAGTATGCAGTACGGTAGTATGCCATTCCGAATACGGCCACTGTCTGTGTGTGGGCTGAGTGTCTGCAGCTGAGACTAACGGTGCCAAAGACCCAACAGTACTTGTGGACCTGAGGTTTCTGGTCTGTGGATTCTGGGTACGTTCTGTTTTGAATCTAGCGCCCTCTAATGTCAAGGAGCCCTTGCAGAAACACCAGTTTCCTACACTAGTCGATAGTTTCTAATAATTCCTATCATTTGTATCTGGATCTAAAAAGTACTATAACAGATTCAAGCTATTAGATTTATGTGATGCCAAAGTACCATAACTGAATTATTGCTGTAGGTGGTAAATGATGGAAAAATACTAGGTACATATAATAAAACTTCTACCATGAATTTAAGTTAGAATAACTTTATATATTAAAAAGTGTCTAAAGTAGGGTAGAGATTGGTCCAGCAACTAAAACTTATGTTTCCCATCTACCCTTTGAGATCTATTAGTCTCTAATGCTGCAGGAAGGGGCGTTTTCATTTTCGAATCATTTGTGTAATTGTTTGCTATTTCTAAATATGTTAGGTGTTTTATAACCTAAATCAAAGTACATCAAAGAAACCTTTTATATGATTATATTAAACATATTTTTTTTCATTATTGGTGTTAGAATTTTTTTCCTTTTGGAATTAACACATGATTTCTATATCACTGATGGAGTTCTAGAAGCTAGGAAGCTCAAGTCCAAAGCCGAGGTCAGATACTGCGGCGGGGTGTCTGGAGCAGGAGACGGAGACGTCCCCTCCTGGCAGGTTTGAGACGTCAGTGAGTATGTGATAAGTGTCTGAGGTGACTAGGGTTCATTACCAGTATATTAGCTAACAAAAGAGCCGATATAATAGTCACTACCAGAGAATGATTTGAGGACAAGACGCATTTCATACTCTTTAGCACACATTACTATTCATGTAATCTATATGATTTGCTCTAAACTCAGGGCAGATGAGTTGATAAATGCACTATGTCGAGAACAGCTTTTCAGACGAGTGGAACCGTCCTCTGTGGGGGTCCCTTCTCACGTCTGCGCCTCGTTCACTGGGGACACACCGTTTTGTGTTTGTTCACCGAGGACGTGGCTTAAGACCCTGCAGGGCTGCATGTCGACACCTGTTCACATAGCAACGCGCTCTGCCTTGGCCTTTCCCTTCAGCTCCTTCTGAAACCTGCCCCTCCCCCACCCCCCAGCACCACCTCCCCCGCCGCCTCCCGAGAGAGAGCGTGTCGGGCGCAGGCATCCGCTGACGGCGGCGGTGTTGCGGGTGGAGGAATCCGGCGGGCGGCACCGTGGCCCCCCGTGTGCCGACGGAGGTTGTTTCCTGCGGGATGACAAATGCAGACTCCACCGCTCCAGATCAATTTCTCCAGCCCCTCCCTCTCCTCCCCCCTTTCCCCTCCGTCCTTGGGCGTTGTGTCCTCTCCTGGCGCCGGGGCAATATATCAGCGGCCTGGCAGAGGGTGTCCGCCGCCCTCGTGATCAAGATGCGCGCGGCTCCACGTCTGTGCCAGCCTCCCTCCGCCTGCCCGCGGGCCACACGCGCCGGGTCCCTTCGGCCTCCGTTCGACGGGCCGCCACGGTTCTTGGGGCTGAGGAGCGTCCTGCCGTAGCTGCGGGACCCGCTCGCGTCTCGTTAGGCTGATTCCACCTCCCTGCTCTCCTGTCCTGGGCAGATCTAGGACGCATGTCTGAAGATCTCAAATCCTCAGTGTGCAGAATATTCGGATTATTTTAAGCGATGCAGGAGACCACAGGTAAGTGTCACCTCAATGACTTGGCCTCTTGGACTTTGATTTATTCATTTAAGGCCTTGCTCTTTGACCCTGCTCATGACACGATGTCATGTTTTACTGTTAAATATCCCTCACCAAGAGTAGAAACACCAGTGCCGTTTACATTCTGGAGTGACGGTCATTCAAATCACTATTTGTCCAACCTTCATCTGTCTGACAAAATGGGTTAAAAAACCAAAACAAAAACTGGCTCTGTTCTTCCTCCACCTTTGCTGTAGACATTTTAGGGCCACTGCATCATGAGACACTGTAAACTTCCTTGATTAAAGTTTAGTCCTGTACAACCTTGATGAAAGTAACCTAGGGCAAAACGCTCACCAAGCTCTGTAGTGCTTCTTATCCCAGTCCTCTGGGACCCAGAGTCTACACGTGTTCTTTATCCCAGAAACCCACACACTTGTATCTGGTAATTCAGTTCTCTTGATTACTTGGTTCAGGTGTGGTGCGCTGAGGTAGAGTGAAAATGTAGAGTAGGGCATTACAGTAGGCTAAACGACTGAACAAATTATGATCTTAATCTCGTCATCCATCAAACGTGTGGAACAGAATTACCCGGCTTCCCACACTGGATGCTTCTTTACTTGCAGGGAAGTCTTAAGAACAGAACAGTTTAATATCGGAGGGTCTGAGTGTTGCGCTGTGCTCGATTTTGGCAGGACTGGCAGATGGCTGGGCATGTCTGGGCATGAACCCACAGCAGATCTAGCAGAGTGCAGGGCCAAACCCAGATTTTAGCGGGCTCTCTGGTGCTCCGCTGGGTTTGTCAGCGCCCTGCTGCCCGGCTCGTCATACTGAGCCCCAAATCTGCCCCTCGCCCTCTGCCCCGCCTGCTGTGACATAACAGTGGCACCTCATTTCTTATTATGCAGTCTGCCTCATTAGCACAAATGAATAATATGTGTCCTGATTTGGAGCATGGATTTTTAAGAAGTGCAGAAAGGGATGAGGGAAGAAAGGGGGGGGGGTATAAGCTGAGGGTATTTTTTACCCCTAAAGCAAATAAAAGAAAATAAAAAAATCTATTGCCCTCAGAAGGGCTGTGACTGTTTATCTTCTTGCTGGGAGATGGCTTACTGTGTGCTTGCACGGAGATTAAGGGTGGGGGTCGCTGGTGTATTGATCCGATGGGCTCTGGGATGGTGCTGTAAATTCGTACCAGCTCGCTCGGACTGCTAGCTGAGGTCTGGTGCCTCTGCCAAAAGCGGGCCAGGACGAAGTATTAATGGTGTGGACACCAGGCGCTGTTCTGTGCTGGATCCGATAGCATTCTTGAGACAGTGTTTTCTCGGTGTAGATGAGCAGCGCGGTTGTCCGTTCTCAGCCAGTTATTTTCATGCCGACCATGAACATGAAGCAAATATGCTCTTCTGACCTCCGCGGGGTTAAGCCTGGAGGAAATGACACCCCCCCCCACTGGCGCATCCACACACCCCGAATCAGGAAGGAACAGATATACACATAGCAAATGCTGCCTAGCGCAGCTCCAGTGACTCAGAAAATACAGAATATATGATACATAGCACTGGGCTACCTTCTGTGAAATCCGGTCAAAAATTCAGTGACCCTCAGCAAAGAGCAATATTCAAAGTCTTCTGAGCTTGTAAACACACAATAAGGCAGTGCTACTCCATGAATATATCTTGGTTCTCTTATCTACAGCAGAGGGCAGGTCTCTAGCTTGCATTGTAGAATTGTAGAATAACGCCCCCACAGATGTCCCAACCTCTTTGACTTGGTCTTTTATGTCTGCCTTCCAAATCTTGTCTCTGGTATTCTTTGAAGGAGGAGTCAGTGGACGCAGTTGTGTAACTACACTAACACATTCAAAGCCCCGTGTTGTCAGCAAGAATAACTCACCAAACAATTAACAGGCAGTAATGTGCGAACCCCTGCGCGAGGCCTTCGGAATAAACTATGCTCATACTAACCCAACAAAAGGATGTTAATAGGTATGCATGTTCGTTCGATGCGCGAGGACAAACTGTTTAGCGCAAGGATCGTGACTGGTGTCGTGGGATCGTGGCATTGTGCTTGTGCATCGCTACGTGACAGAGACGATTTTTTCCCCTAATACTATATCGAGCAGAAAATTATGACGACGCAGCCATCAACTTTAAAAATCATTTAGATTTACTGCAGAGACCTGAAGTGTTTCTAAAATTATATTATAGTAAATTATAAATGGAAATTAAGGCCAGTGATTAAAAAATCCCTGATTTGAATAAATGATGTGGCATTACCTAATAATCAGTATGAAAAAGCGAGCCTAATGCTGCGGCCTATGACTTAAGGCTCGCCATTTTAATTAAATCTGTTTGTTGTATAGAATGGAGCCCACTTTTCTAATAAACACTCCAATCAGCGGATCCGCAACGATCAGAATTAAGTGGATACTTTAACAGTACGGATGAGGGCATGTCAGTTCGGCGCCAGGCTCATTTTGAATTCAGAGCATGCTGTAAAAAAGTTTAGCTGTTTTGAACGATGATAAACATGTTTTGGAGTGTTTATTTTTTTAGAGATTCGATTACGCTGTGAACTGTTTACTTAATAACAACCTTCTGTACGGTTAATACGCGTGAAATCAGTTACAAAGCAAGATCCATCAGCTTTGAATGAAGGCTAGCAATCTTCATTTGTTACCAGCTGGGCTCAACTGAAATACAAAGGTCAGGTTACAGTTCATTCACACAAAACCCTCTAAGATAGGGAAAGTTCTGAATTGTTATGCAAATACAATTCATTTGTATGTGTTGACGTGGTTGAAGCAAGAAAGTGTGTTTATCTAGCCTGTATCATCTAATCGATCCGAGAGAGGTGACCGGTCAGAGGACTGCAACTGCGTAGTTTGCTAGTCTGTGTGTGTCTTTGTTTGTGTGTATCTTGGGTGCGTGTGTGTTGTTTTTTTTTTCCCCTCAACAGAAGCCATACCTGTTGCCCCAGCAAAGGTCTCATGTCGTCGAAAGCAGAGGACGCTTCCGATTTAAAGAGAAGACGACTCTATCGATTTAAAGCCGGTCTCCTCTAAACGCGCTACTCTGTCCATGATTCGAAATAAATGTCAGACGCTACTGATGACAGCGCTTCGTCGCGAGATATGGATTTTTGCATTCGTTAGCGGCCCTGTGAAGACGTCTCTCTGTCGGCACACGCTGGGGCTCGTCTGCGGGAGCGCGCCTCGGAGTCACGGTCAGTGCGTGGGCAAGCGGCGGAGGATCACTGGGCACAGTTGTGACATCATCTTTCAGCTGCCCATCAGTCTAGAAAACTAGCGGCGATAGTTTCATCTTGGGATTCTTGACAATGTTCACGCACAGTGTTCAGTGATTCTAGTTATTGATGCACTACCTGGTTAAGGCACGTTAACACTCAGCATTATTATGTATTGTTACATATTACATGGTGAGTAATAGAATAAGGATCTAAGGTGTATGTGAGTGTTGCAAGAGGTAAATAACATCGCAGTAGGTAGGTAACCCAGGCTTCCTCGGAGCACATTTCCACGCTGTAACCGAGGTGCGGGTGTCCAGGACACGCCGGAGGTCTGCAGCCCATCCTGACTCCCGTTAGCCGCCGCGTGCGACCAGAACTGTCACTGTCTGTATATTAACTCTTGTTTATAAATACATTTAATAGCCGCTGCAAATAGCATCCATATTGCTGCGATACAGCTGCGATGATTGCGAGGCTTTGGGTTGTTTTACGGTGAGAGGTCTTTCACCTGCCTCTCAGTTTGATTCGACAATGCTCCATTCCCTCGCACAAAGTTCTTCATTCGACGCTTGTGGACTGGTGAGCCTCTGCACGTACTGAAGCAAGAATAAAGCGCTGTATGCAGGCCCTGAAAGGGTCATAGGCTAACGAAATGCTTTTCTATCACATTCACAAGCACATTCAGATGTAATGAATAAAGGAAACCCCTCAGGCCAGTACAGAAATAAAATGTACCTGCTAAAGGGATTTCAGTAATATCTATCCAAATCAGTTTAATAATCATTCGTCATAAAATATGAGTATTTTTGGCACTGTAGAGTATTACACTTAATTCTCACTTTATTAAAAACACTGATCTTGAGCTGGGACGAGGTACAGAGGTGTTGTCGGATTCTCTGCACATGTTTGTGTCATTACCCACCTGAGAGATATACAACACTTAAAAATCGACAGCCGACAGCATTCCTGGGGTCAGCATCTGGCCACTGGCTGAGTTGGTGCACACTATCGATGGACTACTCTCGAACAGTACACCAGCAATGTGTTTCTGGTAAATACAATCAGTTCCACTGGATTGGAGTCCCCCTGTGGACTGATGAAACGATGTGACCAACAGTGAGGAGTAAAACGCTTAAGAACACACAACCTCCGAATCTGCGTCATCATCTGCCTTGATGTCCGGACGCTGAATCGAGGAGGGAACCGAAGGAACCGGAGGTGCACCAGGTCATCACTTAGATCCTCATTTAGCTCTCGAACCCTAGGAAGATTTTTTTTTTTTTACCGCTTTCGTCTGAGTAGTGGGAGGAAAATAGTGAGAATGTACCGCAAAACAACCGTTATTATGTATATATATATATATATATATATATATGTGTGTGTGTGTGTGTGTGTGTGTGAGAGAGAGTGTGAAAGTATGTATTTCCTTCAGTACATTCATGACTTACATTGGTTTGTGACTGTCAATAACTTTATTAGTTAATCAAGGGCCACACCCACTGTGTTATTTCCCCATGGTTATGCGCAGAAAAGCATTATAAGATTTTCTTAGAAGGCAAGTCAACATTCCTCATCCCATTTTGAAGAGGGTGATGGTGGAAAACTAGCTGTGTGTTGCATGAATCATTATTATGGGATGCAAATTCTGTCTGTCCCCATGGTAGCACGGTTGCCTCTCAGCAGGGCCCCTGGCACTTGAAGTGCATTGTTCTTACTGTGAAAACACGCTACTTTGCCTCCCTGTGAGGCATCATGAGATGCAATTGTTCCATTTGTTTTTCTGTCTTCTTAGAATCAGGCAGCACCTTCAATTCCAGCGCAGTGTAAATGCAAATTTGTGCTCATTTCTTCATTTATTTATTTAATATAGAAAAATTCACTTTTTAAGAAGAAGAATGAGCAATATGTATTACATTCATCCTTAACCTGAATTCTTTGCTGTTTCAAAACTGTCTCAGGGGTGTTATACCTCGTTGTTCAGCATGGTTCACTGTCATCTCATCGAGAGACTCCCTACTACAGACCAAGATTAAATACAGACTGTTTCATCGAAAGAGCCGAGAGCTTCCCACACAAATGAACGTTCAATATTTAGTTCTGAAACACAGTTATTCCCTTAACAAAAAAAGTGAGGCTAAGTAATTGTAATACTTTGTTTTTCACATTTGCTTTGTTTCTGTTTAATTTTTACATGTCCATCTTATTTTCAAAGCAATAATCAATTTGACAAATGAGAACACAGTGCCACCAGCCTTTCTGAATATCAATTATTTGATTTCAGAAATCTAATCTATTTAATCTGACCCCTGTGGCCTTTACTGAAATGCTCTGGGCTTTGAATAGAGCATGTTTCTAAAGATATTAACGCATATTAAGAGCCTATCAAGGCATCTAAACATGTCTGCGAGCGGAGAATGCTAACACAGCTGGCTGGATGATTCGTTTATTTGTCGTGGCCGTCAGTAATGTGAGAAAGTGAATGTCGGCGACGTGACCCACCATTGCTAATGACAGAAATGAACTAAGCTGCAGATAATGGGTCTAATAGATAATGTAGGACCCTCTTAGTGATATTTATGGTGGTTCCTTACTCATTCTAATGCTGGTTCCTTTATGATAAGTGAGCCCAAAAACCTAAAGTCAATTTGTATGACTGTGGTTTAGCTTGATGGATTTCATGCAAAAAACCATTTCTTTTCATTTTAAGTGTTATGGGCATATCTCCATATCTCTAATGCTACTAAAATGGCCCTTGGTAACAGGAAGTGGAGTGTAAATGGGACTCGTAATGATACTTGTTTCACTGCCTAAGCATTCATCTAAAGAAAACTTGTTGAATCTCTAAAGATTTGTGGGATTCCTGAGAAGCCTTCAGAAAGACACTCAAGAAGTGATTTTGTTGACTTTTCCCATTTAAGAGGCACACATCATCCAAAGAAGATGGATACTTGCAACTCTCCCTATCTGTCTCTCACACGTGGTCTTATTTTATTACCGGTACATCTTTCCCCCCTTGATGTGTATTACTGTAGCTAAATAACCCCAACCATAACTCCAAACTTAACTTCAGTCATTTGTACTAGTGCAGGTAACATTTCAATTGTTTCCGGGTCATTCTGAACATTTTACAGAACATAGGCATAATTTTAATTATCAATAACTTTATTTATCAGTATTGTCGTGTTCTTATATGTTTTATCACACTGCTAAACAGACCTTTGCAAATGATCAAAGTGATCAAATCTATGCGTTTAACACATGAATTTTAAAAAAAGGCCAAAAAATAGAGATAGAAATCCTTGTGATGTTTTTTTTCCAGGCGAAGCTGTGGTAGTTAGAGGATGGGAGGAGAGCACAACGGTTGTGGGCATGACGGCCGGTCTCCTTATACACCGGCTGGTCATAAACATGGCTGCCATTTTGGAGGACTCACTTGCCACTTCTATTGAGGTCAAACATGCGGTCAAAGATGGTGCCTTTCTGTGCGTAAGAGGAGAGAAAGAGCTGGAGGTGAAGCGTGGCCCCTGCATTGGGACCCTACGCTACCCCGTGCTTTCACACCAGCCGGGCTTCACCTCTGAGAGGAACATGAAGCTCTAAAGCTGCTTCACGCAGAGCCTTTTGCTGAAATAAAGCTTCAGTTACTGGTTTTCGACTCTATACCTCCTCCCTGCCTCCCCCTTGCTCCCTCCATCTTTAATATGGTTGATGGATATTTTTGACACACTTAAAGATTGCTGTTGTTCCTACACTTCTTAAAAGTCCATTTCTCCAGCACACAGGGGGGTAGTGAACAGGAGCAAGCACTCGCAGAGGTTTGTTGCCATGGTAATTATACGATTCAGCACATAAGGAACGATATTTGCATACTGGAAGCTTCATGGTTATGCAATGCACAAAATTTGGTGAAAAAACGTTGGCCTATTTTGAACCATTATCACCGTTGCCTATATATGAACAAACACTTTCTGATTAACAGTTTTTAAAAGATGTAAATGTATAAAAATATGCATTTTTTGTTTATGCCTGGGGTCAAGACTTGTTGCTCTCCCTAACCCAAAAGAACACATTTATGTTTACAGTATTTACCCCTTATCTAGATCAACTTACAGGGAATCGTATCAGTATGTGTGCTCCCCGGAAACTCAATCCACAACCTTGGTGTTGCTAGGTAGCACTGGGAGCTCTTATGATAAAGTGAACGAAGAAATGGGGTGAAAACATACCCCCTAGGTGGTCTTCAGAAAATAAACTAAAACCAGCCAACTGTAGTAAGATGTGAAAGAAACTAAGCAAGATGAATAAGCTGTATCGGAAAAAAAAAGTGAAGGTATCCTAGTAACCCGGATGGAAGTAAGTGAAAAAAAGTTTTAGAAAGTCTTTTCCACGTGGCTATGAGCCAGCATGCTTCAGACACAGCCTTCACAACTGCAGAGTCTTCCACAGAGCAGCAGTCAGTCACGCAGCAGTAAATGAATCCAACTGAATGATCCTCTTGTGTGGTCTGCTAGAAACAAAAACGTGCAAAATTGCAATGGACAAACAAATGGCTGTCTGAGACGAAACCAGCTGGTGAATTCATTGTCTCTCATTTTTGTTTTGAATGATTTTATCTGTCTCTCTAACCCTTTTTTTTCCACGTTCTTTCATTGTGCATTACAAGTTTGCTCTAGAAAAGAAAAACTACTTTTTAATATCATTTGAGACAGAAAAATATCTTTCTGTGATGCAGGCTTAATTACTCCCCAGAATGGGGTAATCATGCTCCATCCTCTGGACCAGATGGTTCTCCTTTGACTGGTTTGAGAAGCTGCTGCCTTTTTTGTGATGCTGCGGTACAAGGCGTTGCCGTGTTACTGTGAGCCTCCCCCTGGCCTCGACAAACATGACTTGATATCCTGAAAAGCATCCACATCTGGGGAAAAAAACCCTCCAAAACAAACAAAAAAAAACAAACAAAAAAAACCAACCCCATCAACAAGTTGAACATTTCATCTGGGTCTCTGCCTGTTGGAACGTCCTGTGATAAGCACTAAATGAATTTAATAGTGGTGCTAGTACCTCGGATCGTAGCGTGATGGTCATTCCCACATCGCGCGAGATGCCCCGCTAAGCTTCTGGTTCTTCTGGTTCTGCTGTCTAGCTGAGGTTGCTGGGGAAGCTGATGCTCAGAGACCAATGTGTGACTAGGCCTGTAAGTGTTCACCCTGACTGGCAGGGACTTCTATAGCCCCTTTCTGGGGTTGTAACAAACACGTATATGGCCTATGCATCGTGTACCCTGCTCATCGTCATGGTGATAGCGGTCACTAGGCTACAGCCTTCTGCCTTATACTCTTAGTTATGTGAGTCACGATAAAAATCATATTCTGCTCTGTGATTGTTTTGCTCTTGCAGTAGACTGCACAGATGGTATTGACCAAACAGTATGATTTCACTCTCAGAAATGACCACTGGAAACATTTACGTATGGTGGTGAATGGTTTATTCAGTTCCTTTGAAGATCGTGATGGAGTCAAAGTGGCTGTTCTGGTGATTGTGGTGGAGAAGTGAAATGTGTAGCGCAATAGTCGTCTCCCGTTTTTTTCTGACAGCAGGCTGTAAATGACTGGCGATGCGTCTCTGCTCTCCCTTCACGCCCGGCTCAGCCAGACAGCACTGTTGTGTTGTCGTCATAAACTGTCACTGGCGTTAGCTGGTGATTTGATTATACTGGCTGTGCAAACACACAGAAACAGAGCGTGCCTTCTGTGTTCAGTGAGAGTGTGTATCGTTGATGTATGCACGCCTGTCTGCATGGGAGACTGTAAGTTTGTGCATGGCTGTCTGAGAGGTAGTGCTGGTCAGCTGATATTGTGTAAAATGCAGCCCTTCCCATGACAAAACAGAATTAGAATGAAGGGTTCAGAGAGAGGTTTCACCAAGGAGACCAGAATGTCCTGTCTGAGAAGGCAGGACACAAGGGTTAATATAGGGAATATAAAACAGGATGTCCTTCATGTTAACCTCAGAGTACACGTCTACAGTCTCCACAGCTCTGAACACCAAACGGCCATCAAGTTGAAATACGCTGAACAATGTGCTGTATTTGGATTGAGACGTTTCCGGAAACATCATCCCATCGTTTTGGTCCTTTGACAGACGTGGAATCAGTAGGACATAACAAAGTGGGCAGATCCGTCAGCGATAGCTCATGTTAGCCATTGCCTTGTTTACTTTTTAGTCCTAACCGTTTGCTATTGATCGGCAATCTTTCTAAAGGTCAGTTGCTTGCAGATGACTGAACAGGCAAAGCACAGATGCACACAAACATGCACGAAAACACACGCGCAGGTTCTGATGCTGGCTATATGCACAAGTACATAGTGAATGTGTGAATGAGGTGTTTCACGGGAAAAAAAGGCTTTCAGTGTAAACTGAGAAACGTTGGTGAGATGTTGCTTTGTAAATTTTTGCTGAGGTTATACTAGAGTTTTTCGCACAAAGCTATTCCTAAATAAAATAAATATATTATTTATATATTTGTAGACAAAGTTCAAGCTAGTTGCAAGTCTTTATCCTCCAAAACTATAAGCAAAACATTTTCTTAATAATAATTCCCCCCAAAATAAAATTTCTCACATGATAAAATATGTGCAAGTTTACTCTCAGCACTAAGCAACCATGTTCCTTCTATTGCATAACTCATAAAATTTAACACACGGCCAGCTGTGTGACATTTCAACCAAATTTCTAGTTGCGCAACAAGCTGAGAAATCACACCATATGTACTGACACAGTGTACCGTAATCCATACTGTCCATGGCTTACAGCTTTTGTTTTTATAAAGCTGTATTACTGTGTCATCGCTCTCCATGACTCTTGTCCATCACACTAGCTTGTTTCATCTCAGCTATGGAGTGGAATACCACAGGCTTCAAAAGGAATATATCTCAGAAACATGCTATAGATTCTAAATTCTATTTGATAAAATAAAACAACAAACAACAGAAAAACACTGTTCTTCACTAAAATTACAGGACTTTAGTAGGTTGTTACTGATATGGGTGGGGATGGGGAGGTCAGTGGTTACATTAAAGAGCCCTTTCTGTCTGTATTTTTTTTTTTTTTTTACCTTATTCTTCTCCAGGTAAGCCATATTAATAAATGTTCCAATAAAAAGTCAATGTTCTATATCATTAAACATTTTCTATATTTATGATATCCTACACGGCTGGTAGAATAAAGCCTTATTGACACAAAGCACTTTTTTGACATAAAACAAATGTGATTTTTAACATAGTTGAATAGTTCATATCATGCATTTTTTTTTAACACTTTTATGTTTTAATTCCTCTTGTCTTTCATGAAAAGACAATCAGCGGAAAATGTAAACACGTACGCTTTGCATTATGCGATGGAAGCTAGCTAGCTAATGGTTTGCCGTGCTTTCCAGGCACGAGCAGACTAGGTGTGACATTTTGAGCAAAGGAGCAAGGCGCGAGTGAGATGTAGCAAAATGGTTGTTTTAATGAAGAACATAACAAGAATACAAAACAGGAGCGAACAGAGGGCAAAATGGAGCATAAAAGTTGAAGGAAAAAAGGAGAAAACAGGCGAAAAGAAGGCGTAGTCGTCCTCGAATCCTAAAGAGCTTGCCAGACGACGCACAGACTGGCGTAACCTGTTAGCTTCCGTATGGAGAGAGTAGCAAGGTTCATGTGATAATCAAGTAAGTGGGTTATTGGGAACGTGGAAGTGACTGGGTGTTGTGATTGGTGGAAGGGCTGTTGATTGACAGTTTGGAGGTGTTTGATTGGCTGGATGGTAGGGAGTGGCGATGCGTGGGTGATTACGTGTGTTTGGGTGGGTGTGGGCTGGAGCGTGACACTAGGATACACTTAGAAAAACAAAAGCTACCATAAACAGTGGTACTATGAAAGTACTTCCTGCTATGGTAAGGTATTTTCTTTAGCTTCATGTATTTTCTACATTTTATAGTCAGTGTAATGCTTTTTATAGCCTATCTGCTTCAAATAGTACTGAATGCAGATGGCTGGCAGGTGCAGCTACACACTGTGTGCTAAAAAAATATTCAAAATGGAAATCTGAACAAGGGGACATTTTGGTGTAAAACACAAAAAGACACTTGCCTGGTAGGCTGTGTGAATCTTCAGCTTGGGATGTGATCAAATCGGGACATTTTAACCAATTTGCTTTTTTTAATGATGTTTAGGTAGTGCTAAATTATTCTTAGCTTAACATGAGTCCAAAATAATCTGCTTCAGTGCATTTCTTAACAGCAAACAAGATAATGTGGATGGCAAAAAATCTGCTTGGTTATTCTGATGTCTTTATTAGTCCGAAGACAGGAAGAGACTCTGTTCTATTGTTACTCCAGATAACAGAAGTGGTTAATATTGGCAGTGGCTACATTACAGGAGCTTTTCTACCTATGTTTTTCTATCTTATTCTTTCTTCAGTTATGCCATATTAATCAGTGCATTCAGAGCATGAAGTCAAGGTTTTACATCATTCACTGGTTAATACTAAATGAGGAAACATTTAAACTATGAATAGTTTTACTGCTACAGTCATGGATACTTTTTCCCTGAAATGATGAAATGATGTAGAGGATTCACCACATAGGCCTGATGCCAGGCAGACAGACAAGATTACTAGTATTAAGGCTTAAAGCTTCCACAGAATGTTTTCCTCTCACCCACTGACAAAAAAAAAACACTTTCAGTACTGTGGTTCCAAACTGTGGCGTGATGCACTGTAATACAGTAGAAAAACATGCACTGTGCACAAATCTCAATTGTACCAGTTGTCATTTTCAGTGTACAAAGAATATTCTGCCCATCCATGGAGTAGAGCTCTCCTTTGAAAGAATCACAAAGGAGGGGGGGGGGGATATTTGCTGTGTAATACCTGCAGTGGTGGGTTTGAAAGCTAATAACGCCCCCCCCCGGCGGGTGCGTCTGTGGGAGAGAAGTGGCGTTCGTCTGCCTGCATGCTGCTTGTTCTTTGAAGCCAGGCATATGAGGTCAGCTGGGGGCCTGGGCAGGGTGTCATGGAGACTGGGGAGCAGGGTGGCCAGGATAGGCCTTGGATCCCAGTATTCCCGTGGAGAAAGCTGTGATCGGCAGTGGCGTGAGCCTGACACACACACACACACATGCGTGCCCCGGCAGGACTCCGGTTCACCTCATTACCAACAGAGCTAATGGGGCAAAGCACACAAGTCTGGATCACAGGTGTTTGTCACTGTGTGTGTTTGTGTGTGCGCGTGTGTGTGTGTGCGTGCGTGTGTGCTGGTGCTTGCAGACTGGATGTTGGGAATGTGTGTTTCATTTTCCATTCTGAAAATTCACCCAAGCTGTTTCATTGATTTTTGCGTATGTCCAAGGTTGTGACTTCTACGTGTGTGAGTGTGCACTTAGCAGCTGCTCAGTATCTCAGATACACAATCAAACATGTCCTCTGGCTGGGTCACAAAGAGGACACGGACAGGCATCATTAGTAGCGTTTTGGAAAAATACACAAACGTCTCCCCTGACACCATACAGGCTACATATGAGTATCCTGTCTCTGTCGAAATTAGTAAAGCTAGCAGAGGAAAATATTTATATATTACAACACCCCTCAGAGGTTTTATCAATATTTGAAAGAAGATTCATGTTATGTATTTCACTTGAACATTAGCTTGTAAGATCCACTATATCTACTGTGAAAGGCCCTGTTTCCTGTGGATCTACGTCTTTGTTGGGGCATAAAGAGACTCGTGCCAGCCCATGCATACACGTGTTCTGAAGCTGGCTGTGTGAATCTGAGAAGTAGTTTTACAGGAGAAAGTCTGGCGGTTCAGCTGAGTTCAGAAGAGGAACACCACTGTTCTGGAGACAAAGAGAATAAGAGAGGGAGGGAGAGAGAGGGAGAGAGAAACAATGTGAGAAGGAGAGGGATACAGAGAGAAAGAGAGAGAGAGAGAAAGAATGTGAGAAGGAGAGGGATACAGAGAGAGAGAGAGAGAGAGAGAGAGAGAGAGAAAGAATGTGAGAAGGAGAGGGATACAGAGGGAGGGCAACTGAAGCCTGTCGCTTCACTGCTTAGTAACTGGGAGCAGGTGAGTGTAAAGAGTTCAGGCTGAGTGTGGAATGTCGCAAGGTGCTAGGAGGCCAGAAGAGGGCGCACTTTCCTTCCGCCTTGTGATCGCACCCTCCCAAGAGGTCTAGCTGACCCAAGCGCCGTCCATCCATCACCAGGCTCAAATGTCTGCTATCAGCCACTCATCTTCCGCCCCGCTCATCAACAGAGTTGCCCTGCCCTGCCACTTTTGTGCTGTCGCTGTAGTGCACGGTGATTAAAGGTGAGAGGCCGGTACTTAGCCTTTGGTTTTCTGCTGTAATGGAACCTGGATGGGGTCAGAGCTTGGGACTGGCAGAGCGCTGGAGCTCCCGGAATGGCAGGGGAGATGGGGGAGCCGCCCGAGGCTGGGCCGGCCAATGGCCGCTGCGGGCACACGGAGGGTAACGATGCTGGCAGAGGGACACTAAGATAGCAGAGTGGGAGTGGGAGATGATGGGGGTATGGGGGCTGGAGAGGAGGGGGTGGAGGTGGCCTGTTTTTCTCTCTCACTCTCAAACACACACACACACACACACACACACGTACAAAGGCACGCAAATGAAGGTCCTATCACTGTCATGGCAACAGAGGGCACAGTAGGAAAAAGACCCCCTGACTTTGATAGACACCTGGAGACACCTCTGACATATGCATGCAGGTTGAGCATCTCCCTGTGATGAGAGTAACAGCACACAGGCTAAATTTACTTTCTCTAATTAGCACCATGCAGGTAAATGTCCCCTACTCCACTGCGGTGCTGTGGCTCTAACGAAGTGAGCCGGCAAGGAAGGATTAGGTTATTAATAATCCTATTATAGGTATATTGTTATGTGTCATTTAAAGTGTACATTAATCCATATATTAACTGAATTTCAAGTTAGTGACACAGACATCTAATCATTCAGCCAATCATGTGGTTGAATAGCCCTGTTGCTGGCAGGTAATTGGGTGGAAAAGATGATTGATGGAGGGTACATTCAGAAGGGGTGTTTTTTTTCCAGGAGGTGGTTGATGTAGGAGGACGGTTGGTGGGAAACGGCAAGCCGAAGCTCCACTAACTTCCTTTTTCTTTCTTTCTTTCTTTCTTACTTACTTTCCTTTCCGTTCTCGTTCATCGGCAGGACGCCGCTCTCTCCTCCTCTGCTCCTGCGGCCGGGCGAGAAATGCGAGATGATGGAGAGTGAGCAGCAAGGCAGTGTTTTCAGGCACGCATGTGCGCATGGAAGACGGAAATCAAAAAACGTGATTTGTCTCCTGCTGGGTCTGCGCGTTTGCGCATACATGTGAGAGTCACTCTCTCGCGTTCCGCATGGGTTTGTGTGTTTATAGTGGGTGTGCATGTGTAGCTGACTACTATAGCTACTCTCCTTCTCTACCCTGTCGCTACAATGCCGTGTCTCTGCAGGCTTCTTTAACGCCTCCTTGTCCTCACACTGTGAAGGTACATCCTAGTGAGTTCAGCTTAAATGCCCCTCAGTTCTGGTGGAACGTCAGGAGGAACGTCAGGTTGAGTGGGATCGGTTCTGCGATCAACCTGAGCAATGTGGGTGAGAAGTGAGGCTAGATATCTCTCATCGAGCCTTGAGGTTAATAGCTGGCATCTCAGCAAGTCAAACAGTCCGGCCTCTGGGGCGATTGCTGCGGGGAAAGATTCTGACGGGTGTGGACAAGTGGAACACAGCATGGTGAAGGCAGCACAGGTATTTTCACATTCCAGGTTTAAGAATACTCACATCTCCTCTGACCCGTGTGAGCCAGCGAACGATGATGATGTTGATGCCGTTTTTAAAGCGTCAAACCCAAAAACAGAAACGGCTTGAGCCTGCAGCCAAGGGCTTTGGAAGAGGGAGTATCTGAAATAGCCCAAAACCCTGGGCTGAGGTAAAACAAGGCAGGGCGTTGGATGTTTATACAACGTAAGGAAAGCATGCTAGAACACAGCTAGCGTTAAGCGTTCACGCGATGCTCTTTGGCCGTCTGCCGTCGTCCCGCGTCTCATTTGTGTCTCACTGAGCCAAGGCGAGTTCTGGGGGATGAGGGCGGAGTGTGGGTTCTTTATTTGAAAGCACAGCTTTCTGGATCGTCCAGTGTGGTTTGGGGCTGGAGGCAGGGTGGTGTTTTTAGAGGTAAAGGAAGCGCTCATCTCTGCCAAGCCAGCGATGGAACTGGCGGGACGAGGAGGTGCCCTCACACACCCGTACGTGGTCTCCTAGCCTCTAGCCTGTCTCTGATCAATATTTCATATAGATATGAAATTACATTCTGATTGGCAGAAGGGAAGGGCAGCCAAAGGAATCGATCTCCAATTCCTTCCCTGAAAAATCTTCCATTCAGCAGGCAAATGCACATTTGTGCATATGGGCTGTATGCTAAGATGCAGCCCAATCATGTTGACCTGAATAATAAAATAACTGAACATGACATGTAATTGCGTATATTTAACGTTTTAATAAGTTCTTTATCCGCTTTGGAAGAGAGCTCCTGAAGTTTTCAGAAAGTGCAACACAAACTGGTGAAACGCTGGTGAATCAGTGGAAGCCATGTACAGTGCATATGAAAGATGCTACGTAAGAAAATGCCTCCTTTGCATTCATTATGCTAGTAACCTAGTAACCTTTAGGTGCAAGAACCCCCCCGCCCCACCTCAACTGACCCCACCCGACCCCACCCGACCCCACCTGACCCCACCTGACCCCACCCGACCCCACACACACCCAGAGCAATCAGCTGAGTCGTGGGCCCTTTCCACTGACAGTTGCTGGCTTCATTAGCGGTGGCATTTAAAGGGGAAGTCCTGCTATGGCCAGAACAAATGCCAGCCTGTGTTCTTCACCACCAACATTACTTCAACATGCATGGAAAGGTTAATAAAAGACATAAGGAGAGACATGTCCTGCTTCAAACTGATCAGAGGTCAGTTTCTCACACCTGCTTCTGGTTGTCCCCAACCAAATAACGAGTATGCCTGACGAGAGAAAGACTTTAACTTATTAGAGCAAAACATTACGGGAAAGATCACAACACAGTTCAATAGATATGTTTCAAAATAGTAGACTTGGTATCTCTGCTACTGTAAAATGCCATGAATAAAGTCAGGTGGAAAATTCTTCCACTAATAGAGAATAATATATATATATATATATATAGTGCTGTTTCTTTCTGAATAAATATATATTTAGGGTTTTTTTTTATTCCACTCCAGTTACACCTTCAGACCTCCTTATGAATACATTTATGGTTCTGGATTGTGTGTGGTAACCTTGAGGGCCCCAGGTTTCCGATGGCAACATGTGCAGCAGGATCTTAAAGTCAATGAGCTACTGTTGTCTGACGACAGCCGAGCCGAACTGCGCTCCGGCCCAGACCGGTTTACTTTAAGCGCGAGCCAATCGCGCGCGAGTCGATCTCGCCGGAGCCAATCATGTGCTATCGCTCCACGGTTGCGCTCCCCATCGTGTAAGAAGTTCATCACCGAGCTCCTCTGAGGTTGTAGACGTGGCACGTCACAGTTTTGCACTCATTACGCTGATCCAGTTATGATTTATTGCTTCTTAATTATTCATCTGAGAGCCCTAAAACATTCATGCTAGATTGATACCGCTGAGCCTGTGGCATTTTTTAATATGGATATTATTGTATTTGGGGCAAGACAATGGTAGCCATCACACGGCGTGCGAGCTTGGTTCTTACGCTACTCAGCCACATCCTCATTAAAGAGCCAATAAATTAATGAGCCTCTGCAGCACAACAAACACACATGGCAACACCACAAAGTAAACGCATGCAAAACTGCAGCTGCCTCACACAATAACGTGATAAACCAGCTGCTGCCATACTGGAGCTCAGTCTCTCTTCCACACTCTCTCGCTTTCTCTCTCACCATGCCCAAACCTAGTGAGATTTTCATTGCTCTCTAAGAAACATCGATCTGTAAATATGGTGCATGCAGACTAAGTGTATAGCATGGAGAGTTGGTGGAGTTTGAGTACCCCACCACCGAACGACCCATAGAGACAAATAATAAGCCAGTTCAAAAGGTCTCGGTCAACACACAGTGACAGTTATTGAACAGGCCCTCAAACCCCATAAGAGTTCATTCAACAATACAATGTGTCAGACTTCTCAAAGTTACCCTGCTGAACTGTGAAGAGCTTTGGCCATGCACGCACTTTTAAATATGGGCTTGAGAACAGTTAGGATCAGTCCTGGATCAGCAAGCCTAATGTTAGACATGCGCAGGCTTCCTCCATTTTAGGACTGTACTGTTGTTACATCGTGAAACGCACCTTATTTAAAACAAAAAGTTGACAGTCCTTCATGTTAAAACTCCTTCCTGGCAAGTAGGTTGTACAAAAATAGTACAACCACCTGTAGATGCATTAGGTATGCAGAGAAAGGTAACCTTTCATTATTTTATTGGGGCTTTTTTTGAGTAAAATGATAGCATCAGGCTAATATGAGTCCCCTGGGATTATCCTTAGCAGAGTTACTAGGCTACTAAACTCCACAGGGCTCTAACAAGACCTAGAGGGTTTTAATGAAACCCTGCTGAATTTGAGTATGACAGGACAAAGTCCTGTGGAAAAGGCTCACCATGGGTGGGGGTTGGGGATGGGGGCTGGTAGTGTTGGGAGATTTACCCCCGGCTTGGTCGTGACTAACAAAACCAGACTTACAACTCGTTCAAAAACAGAGGTGGGGGAGGGGGAAATAAGAAAGACAAAACAGTTTAGCACGTTACTAAGCACATTTGGATAATGAAGAGGGGATGGTGTGGGAAACAGAGCAAATATAAACAGGGGAGTGGTTTCAAAGAAAACTGTTGAATTGAGAGCATCGATACAGGTGCGAGCAGGGCTTAACAACTGCGCCGCTTCAGAGGTGCCCGTAAAACCCGGTGTTTATGAGATTTCCTTCTTAGGAGGGAAAAAAAAAAAAAAAACAGACTTTCGGCTTGAAAAGAGGAGATGCTTTTGAATTACAGCTGCCAGTGGGTGGCATTGAGTTAACACTGAGAAGCTGCATCGTAGGCTTTGGGTTGATTCATGGCATACGCGCTATAGCTTCCTACGAATGCACACTGTACGTATGAAGACTCGCTCCCTGTGGCACCACAGGTTTTGACAGATTTATGTCGGCAATAAATAAAACATCTTTCACAGTCCCACCGCAAGTGCAAATGCAAATCACTACATGTAATATGAACTGTAAAACACGGTGGCCTTCACACCTCCAACCATCTGCTCTTTTTTTTTTTGTACCTCGCACCTCAGTTTTTAATTGAGTCGTACTCGTCATTTCATACATGTGAAGGGAACCTCCTTTAATGGTAAAGTAGCTCTAGGATTTCAGGTATTAAATAATTAGGTGGCAATTGCTGTAATTAAACACAAGTTACTGACCTGCATTTGAACTCCCAGCTGTCTGTATTTGGAGTGCTTTTCAAAACCCTTTTTCCTGTTTGTAAAAACACCTGAAATAAAACTAATTCTGATAACAATAAAGTGTGTAGGTTATATTTGGCAGTTTGGGCTTTTTTAACCATTTATATCATTTACCATTTAAATGTCTCTTTTCTGCTTTTAGACAAACATGAGACCAAGCTGAAGGGGGTTATCTACTTCCAGGCCATCGAGGAGGTGTACTACGACCACCTGCGCAGTGCCACCAAGGTAAACAGAGGGTGTGTCCCCACCACCTCCACCTCGTCTTTACCATCACACTGTGTTCACATGCTTACATTGAGGTTGAAAGTCAGTAGGTTACCCCCCCCCGAGGTTAACTTTGGTGACCAGTGAATGTTTAAACACGGGCGTCTCGTTGTAAAGACAATCCTCACAGTCTGCAGACAGAGGCGCCGATCAAAGGCAGCTTTGCATTTGTTTCGTCAGGCTTCTCTGCTTCACCCCCACACCACCCCGTCTTTGTCCACGTTTCTGTCACACACATCTTCGTCCTGTGTCCCCGACAGAGTCCCAATCCCTCCCTGACCTTCTGCGTGAAGACCCACGATCGTCTCTATTTCATGGTGGCCCCTTCTCCGGAGGCCATGCGAATATGGATGGACGTCGTGGTGACGGGCGCCGAGGGCTACACCCAATTCATGACCTGAGGGGAGGAGCAGGCCTGGCGGAGCCCGTCGCCGCGGACACGAAAACGGGCAGGGAGTCGGTCCCTGGGAGATTCACACAGCCCTTTCAGTGCTAGCTGGACCACAGCATCGCCACGCCGACGGATCTCTGTCGCCTGGATGAGACTGAATTTGGACAGATGTGTGTTGGCCGGAGGGGTGCACTGTTCTGCTATTGTTGAGCAGATGTTGAGGTACTCAAAAACAACAACAAACCAACAGTGATGTGAGAGAAGCTGTTATGTAGCCCCATCTTTTATTACTCTACCATTTATGAGGACAAAAATTACAGGCATTTCACTGTTAGTTTGGGTCTGTTTATGCCCAGCATTATTATTGTATCACTTTCCCTGCAATGTTTTACAAAAGGGAAACTCAACACAAGAAAACAATACCCTTATTTTCCTCTGTCAAATATTTAAAATCACCGATCCTTTCTGTTGCTGTTTTTATGCATTCATACTTTACTCACACTTTTTTATGTTTGCAGGTTATTAACAGTGTTTCTGCAGATCATACATATCAATCTGCATTAACCCCTAGTTCTTATGAATTTAGGTTGCCTAAACTTTGACAGTAAGCTGCAGTGTTTTTTTTTTGTAATGCAGTAAAACCTGCAGATGTCAGTTACCTCTTTGTACTGGTATAACAAAATAAATACAGTGAGAACAAAACAATACTGTTAGTGATTTCTACCTTTCGCTATATATACATAAACAGGCTATTTAGGTTATGAGATACTGAAAAACTGCAGCTCTCCTGTGTTTGTTTTCTACATATTCATCATTGGCCATATGTTATACTGTGTGCTATTATGTATATTGTCTTTGTCTGGTTTTTATTATAATTTTGTATACAATGTTTTATATCTAGAAACAAGAAACAGTATGTTTGCTGTTGGATTTATACTTACTGTTGATGCAAAATATGTTTGGTGGGACCAGTTTTTGTTTTTTGTTCATAATTATTTTTTGGAGAGTTTTTTTTTTTTTGTAACAGTTTCGCCAATGAGTGTTTGTCATGACAACAAAAGACTTGCCAAACGTTTAACTTAAAATGTCCAACAACTTCATTCTGTCAAGAAAGAGTGAGAGTATAGGGTGACGTGATAAATGTCAGTTTGTGGCTGTTGTGGTTGTGGGAATGGCCACAGGTGCCTTGCCAACAGCTCCTCTCAGTTCAGGGTTTTAAAAATACGGTAGTTCTCCACAATTGAGTTATAGGCTAATGCATTATTACCTATTCACTCTCAAGACATATAAAATATATTGAAATATAATATATAAATACATTTATGGGCTTATTGACGAGAGTAACTTCCCTAGGAATATGATTTTGAATAACAGCTTCATTCAATTCGACCAAAACAACATTCTAACAAAATATCCAGTGTTTTACGACCTGGTCATATACGGCTGTATTTATACTCTGTATATGTATAAGCTTTAACGACAACTGTGTGTACATCAGGCCCAAATAAAACACGTAACAAAACACTTTGTATTTTTAAATGTTCAAATGTCAGTCTTCAGATGTATAGAATAAAATTACAATCCTTGAATTAAGATGAATGAATCGATATAAATGAAAATAGTACATGTATGTTTGTTCTACAGGACGTATAGTTCTTACAGTGCACTTTAGCGGGTAGCGTAGTGACGGACAAAATTGTTTTGTCGTCTCTGCTCAACCGTTTTAGTAATTCATAAATTTAACACGATCTTATTAAGACTTCTTGCTGCAACAGTTCGCTCGCTGAGAGCTGTGCGTCACACTGTGGCTATTCACATTATTAACCGTTTTTCGGTTCTCTCGTAGGACGCACGGCACTCTCACACTCGACTAAGCTTTCTGGTGGACTTTTAAGGAGGCCGTATAATTAATCTCAGCGGTGTGAATAATTCGAGCTAGGGTCGGTGCACTCAAATGACAGGACATTCTAATAGTCGCGAAACGGTGGGGTGTTAATAGCCCTTTATTAGCCTGTCTGTAACTTCTGAATAAAAACTAACCAACAGGTGCTACACCTGTAGGTCGAGACATAACTTGCATTCACGCCTATTTGACTACCGCATTACCGTAATATAGACTAGAGTTTGGTATGGTTGTAGGCTGAATTCAACATGCTAGCCTAAAGGTACAAAAACCAACACAATGTCACTATATACAGCGTATGCCTCTTGTTTACAGACAGCCTGTTTCTATCTGTAAAAAGCAGAATTCATTTATCCATCCACAAGAGGGCACTATTTCCCACTTCACGCTCGTCTCTGGGCGAGGTTTTGGAGCGCCAGATGTAGGGGCTGTCTTTCCGTTCCGCTCTGTGTTCTGCTGGGGCCCCGAGGCTCGGGGGTTGTTTTCTTCACCGCGTTGTGCCCAATCATTACCACAATAGTTAAATGTGCAGCTACAAATGTCATCAGCTCTCTAACGATCCCATCTGTCTGCGGCAACGGAGCCTCACCAATTAATTCATCACTTGTTACAACTTAATCTTGCTTTAAAGTTATTACTAGAGCAGTTTAAGAAAACATGAAAGAATAGAATAACGTTTGCATGTAAACTATTTTGCACCATAAACGTAGCCTGTTTAACTAATTCATTTTGGCTATTTTTATTTCTATGATAAATCTTCTCACCATTTTACAGTTAAACAGAAAAATGTATGTTTCGCTGTTGCATTATAGGATATTTTTAGTTGAACAAACTATGGGAAAATACTTTTACTTGAATGGTAACACTTTTAAAGAATAGATTGGTTTGCATACTTCAACTGTCTTGAAATGACCCAATATCTGCGAGAATTAAACTCCACATTATCCATTTAAAATTATGCTTTAGTCACTTCATTATCAGGCTCCAAAAGTAGCCTGTTGGGACATTACTTTCAATGTGAAAATCCATGTCCCATTTCACACAGTTTGGATGTAACGACCTCTGGATTCTCTTGTATACATTCTCCCAACTGATTTCCATTCAGGGCTATATTGTCATCATAACATATTAGTATTTATTCATCATTAATTACTGTTTGTTTCAGGAGCTCACAGCTTTCAGGGTACGTGTTATCAGCATGTTCGAGTCATGATCTGTCTGATTTAGATTGAGTTATTGACTCAGCCAATCAACACAATTCATTTTGTGGTCCTTGGCTGCCAGGATCCTTGTCGCTGCCCTGCTGTGTGATGAAGTGACTTTCAAGGACTTTTGAGTCATTTACATATCTGGGCAGACAATACTTTTCAAGTATTCATCTCGCTGATTAAACCATCTGGGAAAATTAGTTCATTCCAATGGGTATCATACATGCCCAAGCTAGGTTTTGCCTTTCACCTGGGCTGGTAGAATTCACCTGGAATTCAGTTTTCTCTACCCACTTTCCATTTTCCAACATGCCATTATGTGATCATTTCTTTCTCTGAGCAAACTGCAGTGACCTGTTCATGCTTTGAGATCTAGTGTTTTTTTTTTTTTTATCTTGCTGTGTTTCCTCTAGGGGTTTGTGTGTTTACATTTTCAGCATCTAAATATGCTCTCTGTTTAATTCCTCACCTGGCTCAACTGCTTCCCTTTGCAATTGTAAGAGCCATTCACTTGCATTCTTAAGCTTTCAGCAAATAATCTTTAACCATCCCCTAGCAGTCTTTACCCATCCTCTAAGTGTTTAACCATCCTCTACCAGTTTTTAACCATCTCCTAGCAGTCCTTAACCATCCACTAGCCATCTTTAACCATCCACTAACAGTCTTTAATCATCCTCTACCAGTCTTTAACCATCCTCTACCAGTTTTTGACCATCCTCTAGCAGTCTTCACCCATCCTCTAAGTGTTTAACCATCCTCTACCAGTTTTTAACCATCTCCTAGCAGTCTTTAACCATCCACTAGCCATCTTCAACCATCCGCTAGCAGTCTTTAACCATCCTCTAGCAGTATTTAGCCATTCATCAGCAGTATTTAGCCATTCATCAGCAGTTTTTACCCATCCTCTAAGACTCTTTACCCATCCCCTAACAGTGTTTAACCATCATCTAGCAGTCTATAACATTCCCTAGCAGTCTATAACATTCTCTAGCAGTCTATAACATTCCCTAGCAGTCTTTAACCATCCGCTAGCAGTGTTTATCCATCCTCTTAACAGTCTTTGCCCATCCTCTAGCAGTCTTTAATATCTACTAGCAGTCTTTCTGATCTAATCCCCTTGTGTGCCTTCGCTGAGGTCAGTGATGCTTCTGGTTTTTTGTTTATTGTCCATATGGCACTATATTACAATCTTTTTAACATCATGATAACATGCCTTACTTGCACTGCTCACAAGCATGTTCTCCTGACACAGAGACTCCAATAGCAAATGTCTACAACTAAGCCTTGTCTTTTTGCTTGGTGATAGCAACATTGCACACTTTCCTGCAAAAATAGTAATATAGAAATTCCAAACCCCAAAGTTCCCTGGGGTGAGTAAAAAAGAAAATGTGTGTTTAAATACTTCAGCTGCCGAATGCAAAAATATTTTCGATTTAAATCAATAAAACAATGACCTGTAGTCGTAGTACTCAACTGTATTTTTAGACGCGAAAGCTCAGTGTAAAAACAATACACAGAGTTTGCTAATTAAGCCTGGATAGTGACATAAACCTGCCCAATGATTCACACCACAAGGCCCAGGGGAGAATGAGCTAGGTTAACCCTAAACCTAACCCTAAACTGAACCTCCAGTCCTCTCAAGTTAGAGTTGACATGACGGTTGCTGAGCTGCTAGAACTGACATTGGTGGCCACATGACAGTCAGGTATGACTTTGAAGCGTCAAGTGACTAACATCTCTATATGAGTAAAAGACTGGGATCTGTAGCTTAGGACGGCAAGTACAGCACGTATTGTACATCCAAGCACCAGACAGACATAAAGTCTTAACGCGCACACACACACACACACACACACTATATGCTCAAGTGTAAAAGAGAGATTCATACACCTGTATACTTACCCGTTTAACGTGTAGAATAACAGTCTAGGGAACTATAATTAACGACACCAAATTCGTGCCAAAAATGCTACGCAAAAAAAGACTCCGCGAGCCTGTCCTTGAGTGCCTTTTTCTCGCTGCCTCACCTTGCTGTTTAAGTTTGAAATGCGAGACGGGCGAGTCCCGCGGGAGCGACGAGACAAATGGGCTCACTCAGAATCAACCAACTTTAATTCTTGTCCGACTTCTCCAAGGCAGAGTCCGTTGGAATCACTGCTGTGCTTGCATACAAACTAGACTCTACTTCTCATAAAACGCACAGGCTATTAATTAATCGCCCAATATAACAAACTTGAATGTTTGTTTAAATAGACTCCTCAGTCTCGAAGTGTGATCTGTGGATGCTCTTTGCGGGCAAAAATTAGCAGTTTGGGAAATGAGACGTATTGCTTATTTTGTGAAATTCCCCAGAAACACTACTTGAGTAAGGGAAATGAAATAAAAGAAAATACTGCTGAGATTTCTCTCGCCTGGTCCCCATTGTTACAAAAACACATTGTATGGTTAGCCGTTTGATACAGTATCAAGTCATTCTCGAACTTCAAATGTTTTGATCGAATGTGCAAGGGAGTGAGAAAAAAAAGAACTTAGAGACAACGATGAATTCCGAGAGAGATGGTGATGAAACTGTGATGTAACCGCTACTAATATGTGCCATACATGAACTTGGCGTGCTGCGCTTGCTCCCTAACCCTCTACTCACTTTCGTTCTAACACACGCGCGTTGCACTTAAGGGCGCGTTTCTCATTGGCCAGAAACAAACAAATAAATAAACAAATATACATAAAAGGTTCCAAGGGCCTCGTTGCGAAGTTTAGCATTTCCATTATTTATCGCTCCTATGTATGATAAACTCTCCCTTGGAAAAACAAGGCTCTTTACCATTAGGTAAGCGCGTGAGCGGATTTGACTGCATCATCACAGTTAGATTTATGAGAAAGAAACAGATTCGTCCCTTTAAGGAGCGATTTTAATCTGCACAATCGCCGATTTATAATCGGCGAAGTCCAGTAGGCCTCCGAAGCACTTCGACAAGTGTCGCTACATTTGCAGAATCAGCTATTGTTTCACAACATTGTAAGTAAAAAAAAACTTCTCAGTGCACATGGTAAGTAAAGACGGATGCACCCACAGCATTAACCTTAGAGCCGTCAATAACCGTGGAACCCATGTGTGTATTGCTGACTTTCTCTCACGCTTTGCGCAAACAGGGCGCCCCTATGGACCAATTAATGTGCGACGAGAAGGGAGAGTCAGCGCTTTCCTGGGAGAGATCCCACACTTCAACAACCATTATTATCTCACTGCCGTCTACGTTACGACCGCGGTCACGAAGATTGCATCAGGCCTCACTTTTACAACTCCGAGGCTGAACCGACTTACGAGAGGAATTACAGTATCACAGCGCCTTCAGAAGCGCCCTCTTTGATCCGCGCGCCCAGAGTGCTCCTGGAGACAGCAGGCGTCACAAGAGAAGCCGTCTCATTCTGCGAAAAGCGAAGAGCATTCAGGTGTAAACAAAAGCACATTCTCATCAGTGTTAAACGGTGTTGTCTTCCGCAAATGTCAGTACATACTCCATTTGTTTTATTATCTACTTTAGAGATTATCTTACACTTTTCTGCTGGCTACATTATGTCTAGTTAAGTCATTGGGGTCAGTGGGACAAATCAGCGTCGTGGTCTTGAAGACCATTAACCCTCACACCAAAGGTTAGCTCTCCGTGCATACAGAGAGCGTTAGGTGGAACGGTATGAAACGACTTTTAAAATGTCCCACGATAAAACCAAACGACTCGACGGCATCTCGAATTTCGTCTCAGCATCTTTTCTTGTTGATTATTTCCTCTCCAAAAATATTTTAAGTTACGCACTAATTTTTGTGCATTACTGTGCCAATGCTCTGTTATTATTCTATTACTGTGTAAATAAAGCCATGTAGATTAAAATGACTTCAATGTGTCATAGCCTACTTGTTGCAACAATGTATTTAAAAACAAAGCAACTTTTCAGGGAGTGTCACTTGGCAGACTAGAGAGACAAAACTGTGAAAAACACAGGCCAGGAGAGGGAGCGAGAGCGCGCATTGCAAATCCCATGGCAACAGCAACCAGAAAACATGTCTAAAATAGGGGGCAGTGTTCGCTATTACTATAGCAACAGGAAGACATAGCTCCTTCAATCAGCTTTAGGATTTGCTGAGACTGGAAAAACAAAGAGGGATTCTTTGCATAACCGTTATTAACCGTAATTATAAGCGTTTAATGACGTGTAGACTTAATGTGGCGTGGGTCTTTGTGACCGATTATAACCCGAAAAGCAGTGGCAGTGCCCGTTTAATGTGACAACTCACAATATGAGTAAAAACTGAATGAAATACGCTACGCTCCCAACGCCAGTAATATCACGACCGTGTTTTAAGATAATGCAAATAGTATAATGAATCTCTAAGAGCGATGCTGATATGTATATGATCACGGAAGAAGCAAACGGTGTATCATAAAGAAGCTGTCCATGCTTTCAACTAGCCTATAATAATATGCCTGCGCAGGGTAGTTGCTGCTCAGAAAAGTTGCTGGTGTGGCTAGTGTCCCCCACGGCTCAGTTAACTTATCGCGGCATTAGCTCTATATCTCGAGACAGTGTTTATGTTCCGCAAGATTATTTTCGGGGTTAAGGGTACAAACGCTTGTACCCAAAGGCACTGGTAAAGAAGCTGACGCAGTGCTTTAAAGATTCCACCTGTTAGACCCACGGGGGGGTGAATATTCAGAAACTGGAACTGTTCCATTTTGGATCATTAGTGTTTTATAACTTTTTTCACTCTCCCTTTCTCCTACTTTTCCTACTGTTTTAAGGTACAACATTCCTATAGGCGTTATGCTGCTAACAGTTTATTGAAAGTAACACAATGTTCATATGAAACATAAAACACACATTCTACATTGTATCAATTTAATAAACAAATCTTTAAATTGTAGCTAACCTAGGTTAATTTTAAAATTTAACTTAAAATGTTGATATGAGAACAACATTCAAGGTGCCAAATAAAAATAATGAAAGTATAGACATTATCAAATCAAAAAGAAGCGTTAAAACCCAAGTCTTATTGTACTTTGGTTCAGTGTATGAAACTTCACCGCTGCTTTAGGCTACTCTCGGGATGTTTACGTGGAACATGTGCACAGAGAGCGGTAAACTGAAAAACCACTGACTCGCACCAGCCAATCAGATAAGCAAAGGAAAGCTCTCCAACCAATGGCAGCACGGCGGGTTTACTACATCTGGCGAATCTGCGAACAGCTAACAGCGCTGATGCAACTAACCTGCAACAATAGCCCTGCATCTCCTGGGTAGCAAAAGTGTTCTTCCTCGATGTTGGAAATTAAATAGTCCCTTTGAAACCACACAATATGATAATGTATTCGCCTTTTTGAATAAATGGTGAATGGATAAATAGGCTTAGCAAATGTGTTCTACATCCTGCGTACTTTATGGATGTCAAGAACCAATTGCTTTTCATAATCTGTATAATAACATCGATAAGACCATTCTAATTGAACTTGTCACGGCAATGTACGTCTCTGGACCCAGTAAATTTAAACCCATATCATGTGGGCGTTGTTTACAAGGGAAGGAATACGTCTAAGACTAGTGCGTTGAAGGCGGAGGAATCTACAGCACCGGAGGCTGACCGCGTGACGCAGCTGGTTGCTAGGTGTGGATGACCTGATGCTTTCACTCAATTAGCTGATTCTCAGTCATCAACTCCATCACAACAAAGCAAGACCAGCTCCACTTCTGTCCGGGACGCTCCGAAGGAGAAATGGCTTTTTAATTTAGCAATATCGTCGACCCTCGAGAAGTGACGTGCTTTGCTGTAGCAACGCACCCCAAACTCAAAACAATTTTCAGCAATAATGGAGTAAGTGAAAGTTGCTTGTTACTTTGTGTCATGTTCCGAGTTTTTCTGATTTATTTCCATTTGCTGTGCATGTGGAGTCCTGAAGGCTGCTTGGTCTTTCTTGTGTTGCTGCGTTTGTTGCCATGTAAAATAGGCTGCAGTATACCAAACCGAGAGGCTTATTTAGGCTATGGGGAAAGTTTCAGGTACTTTCCTCCCAGGTCATTCAACTGTTGCTACAGATATGGCGCTGTTTAGCAACTTCATACGAGGGGCTTTGGATTATCTTGTTACTTATCGATGCAGTTATTTTTTTACGTTTATCGACACAGTTCATTGTTGTTGTTGCTAAGTGTCTGAACAACATAGTAATGGCAGATAGCCTACAGTGAAAGCATTTTGTCTGTATGTGGTATAAATATAATGTGGTGCATGGGCTGTCAAAATGATAGCAACTAAGGGTTACCTCTTAAAACAGCAGTAACTACGAACAGCTTGGCTATGAACACTGAGATCATATGATGTCATCGTGATTCTTTCTGTGAAAAAAGTTTTCTGTGTGATATTTTTAAGCGACTGTCCTTGTTTCATGGCTAGCTATATTTTTAACAGTTTATTTTTGCTGCTTGCCCTCGAGAATAGAAAGGGGCTGATCAAGTCGAAAACAAAGGGAAAATCAGTTTAGGTCCATTGTAGAGGAACTGACACCTTGCATTACGTCATTGGCTCCATCCCACGTGCGCGTCGAGATTCGAGACATACAGTTCAGTGGCTTATGCACCTGCCATATGTCTGGAGGGATTTTACTCTTATCTCTGATCGTAATGCATGCAATGTTGCTAGATGTTTTTTTTTTTTTCTGAATTGCAACTATTGTTTGACAGTTTACAGAGCCAAGCCAAGCATGATGGCTAACAATAGAGCTTTTACTGTTTCTGGGTCTGAGATTAGGCTGTAAACAAAAACACACTCTACTGTAGAGTGTTACATGACTGTTTGAGTGTTTGGAGGCTGTATCAGCAGTTTTAAGATGACTTCCATTAGTACTGCTCTAATCCCACACTGCCTTTTACTGGGTAATTGTGTTACTCTAGCAACTGATATTTAATTGGTGATGATGGTATTCTAGCAATTAATATTTAATTGGTAATGATGGTGTAATTTTATCTGTTGCTGATAATGACAATGGTAGTTAAAGCAGAGCCTCTGTCCTGGGTACAGCTGTGAGTTTATTTGGCACTGATCGAGCATCTACTTGGTTCTTTGGGATCTCAGCTGAGGTTCCTAAGTGGGCACAGGAGACTGGGATGGATGGAACAGGTTTAGTGATGGTCTAAATTAGTCCCATGACAATCACAGATGTTTCCTGAGTGACACCAAAATGAATGCTTTATAATTTACCTCATCAATTTCGAGAGTAATTGCAGCAGATACAATTCTCTAATTGTGGTTTACTATTTTGGGGTTGTCAGTGGCTTTTAAAAAAATAAAAATACCGAGAACGAAACAATGTAGGTCAGAAGAGGAAAACCCTGGTAAACAGGGGTTTCCTCTTGCCAACGCCATTTTTCCTCTCTACTTTAGTTAACAAAAATGTAAAAAAACCAAATAAAACAAAACAAAAAACCCCCCAAAAATATATTTGTGCCTTCGTCTATTACTCGTGTCACCGTAAGTGATGCTTTTAGCTAAGCCTCCTCTGATCGATCTCTCCTCCTTATTTGTAGGTTTCATAATGCTTACCCAGCCCTTTCTTCTGTGGCTCAACTCTCAAACTACACGATCGTGCACCGTAAACTCGGCCGTTTGAATCGTAGGACCAACGGACAGGATGACGGCAATGTCAGCACCCATTTGGAAGAAGACTCTACTTGGCTGCCAGTCAGACCCCCTCGCTCTCTCTCACCCACAGGCTAACCACAGCCAATTGGAGAGGCGCAGAGGGGAGGGGCTAGAGGAGAGCCAGCACTTAATTGGTGAGTTGCAGTGAGTACAGTTTTTTATTTTTCCCAGTTTCAGGTGGGCACCGCACTGCAGCACATTTCCTTCTCCTTGAACAGTGAGTAAAACTACCAATGTGTGTGTGTTTTAAATTGGTTTTGGTGTACATTTGAACTGATTGGAGCTACACTAATGCTATGAATTTTAACGCTTTTGCTTTTCGAACTACATTGATCATGCGTTATCATTTTTAACAAAATACTAAAATACAAAACATTAAATATTGCGAATGTGGTCAATCGTTGTTGTTATTTTTTTTTTTTATTGTTAACGATTGTTTTGCAATTTAGACAACGTATTAGATTTACAATTTTTGTTTATTTTCTCTTTTCCTAATAGGTGATGGTCTCAGTGACTGGATGACGGAAGAAGTGGATTTCTCCTCATACCTCCCGACCCCTCACTCCTCTCCCTCCCCCAATGCATCCCTTCCCCCTTCACCCCTTCAGCATGACATCCAGGTGCCCTCTGATTTGGAGGTCATGACCTCTCTGCTGCAGGAAGAGCTTGCTCAGCTGGAGGATTACTTCCTGTCTGACCCGCTCCCAGAGAAAGCCTCCAAACTGGGCAAATGCGACAAAGGGCCACCGCCAGTGGGTCCCCCATCGTACTACCAGTTGCCCTATGCATCATATTCTGCTTCTAGCCAATCAGAATCCAGCCCTCTACTTGTTACCCTAGCAACTGGGGAACTAGACCTGCTGAGCTTTTGTGGGGGTCCCATTGGCCGATCGAAGATTCCTAGACACGCCCCTTACAGTTGCAGCCGCCCCAATGGTAACGTCTGCGGCCGCAAGAGAGTTTCCGATGGGGTGAGGGTGAGTGAAGGCTATGAGAATAGCATCTGGAGTTCCAAAGGAAATACCTCAGGTAACTCAGCTGTTGCACTTGGTGGAAGCTACAGCTGTATAGAGGATGAACGGGTGGTGGGCAAAGGGTACTGCCTGGGCAGTGCAGTTGAGATCAGAAGGTGCGCCATTTTACCCAAAGAGGAGAAGACCTGCCGCTACACGGAAGAGACCGTCGGCATAAGCAAGGTTGTTAGCGGCGGTTATGGCTTTAGCGGGCCCCTTCAAGTCCCCCACAAGAAAGAAGAGATGGTGATGTACGGCATCAGGGAAGTCAACCTAAATGGAATGGCTGGAGGTCCAGAGATGGAGATGATGAGTGAGACCAAGGCTGGCGTTGGCGACGTGGCCAAGGCTAGCATCCCCTGGAAGACCGAGTCCAGCGAAGCCTGCTTTCTTCAGGGAGCGCCCCAAGAAGAGGCCTACCACAACTTCCTAGGGGCCATTAACGAGCCGGTGAAAGTGGAAGGTGTCGAGATGCATCGCCAGCACGGCGAATTTCACTGTGGCTTTCTGGAGGGTCAAGGCCCTGACTGCTTGAGTGGTGATAGGCACGTGCATGACATGGGCGATCCTTGCCCCCGAGGAGTGCGTGCGCTGAAGGAGGAACCCTGCATCGTGAAACCTGAGCTGGAGGGCCCAATCATGGAGAGCAGTCATGGGGAGCGCAAGCAGAAGAAGAGAGATCAGAACAAAACGGCAGCTCACAGGTATAATGCTTTCAGCCAGTCAGCATAGGAATGTTTGTTACTTTCGTGAGAGCTTATGCGTTTCGTAGAACTTAGTTTTATTCTATCTCCATTTTGGAAATTCCACCTAATCAGGTGAGCATATTTTTCGTGAAGTCAGCAGTAACTGCCATCAGGATCCAAAATTCGATCTCACGTTTCCAGCTTTCATTGGCTCTATAGGCCAAAAAGCTTCATCAGATGTGAACAGTATCGGCCACACCCTTTCCAGGACCACAAATAAAGATCCAAGAGCTTCAGCGAACAGTGATACTGATGTTTGCCACACTCATTTTTTTAAAAATTAATTTCTTTTTATTACACCTTTTGTTTCCACAGGTATCGCCAGAGGAAGAGAGCGGAGTTGGATTCGCTGGAAGAACAGCTTCATGGTCTGGAAGGGAGGAACCGGGAACTTCGGGACAAAGCGGAGTCGGTGGAACGGGAGATCCAGTACGTCAAAGACCTTCTGATCGAGGTTTACAAAGCCCGCAGTCAACGGCTAAAACAGGAGAGCAGTGCCTGAGCTGAAGCTCGGTCGCCTGACAACAGATGATGGTCCTGCAAGTAGAATTGATAGTGCTCTAACAAGAGTGGAATTTTTACGTTGGAATGTTTTCTGATCGAATGTCTTTTTTTCCTTGTTTTTGGATGGGGTGGGAGAGTGGGTTGGCAGGGTGGGAGGGTGTTCTATTGCACGTTACGTTAACCAATCATTTAATTTTTGTTACAAACTGACAAGTCCATCAACAGCTGCAGCACAAACTTCCACATTTTCAGCTCCAACTCAAAGTCAAATAAATATGCACTGTGATTCTGTCATGGCTTAAGTGACAGCTGGCTTTTTGTGTGGGCCTCCTTTTTCCAAGAATAGCTAAAACGGGTCCTCATCTTCTGTCCTTTTCAGGATTGATGTTAATCAGCACTGAATACACAAGATCAGACTGAGCACACACTATTTTTCATTTACACAAGGCTATAGTCTAATACCATGTCAGAATATGACCTGCACTAATCTTAATTTTTCAGAATGCAGATAATTATCTTTTTATTATTATTATTATTATTATTATTATTATTATTATTATTATTAATTTCTAAGCAGTCTCGTAATACTTGGCAATAGCGCAATTCTTCCATCAACTCAAAAAGGAATTAAGCACTGTTCAAATAGCAATCTCTTTCAAAACCAATATTGACCTTCAGGGGAATCAGTCTTTCCAAAATGAATGTTCCCTCAGGAAGAATGAACTTGATTTTTTTTTTTTTTTGTTTTGTTTTGTTTTTACTATCCCCAGTTTAGGTTAGTCCTGCAGCTCAGGTATGCAACCAATGTCCAAAGTCACGGAAGTATGTCAGTTTGTAACTTGATGCTGAAGATATGGCACTGCCTAATGATATGCGTGTTGATTTCATATTTCAGTCTTGCATGCCTAAGATTTCATGGCTTTTCAGAAGAAATGCTTTTTTGTTCTTTCTTTTGGTTTGAACGACATGTTGAACACAACAGCATATCTCTCTTGCTGAAGACCTAATCTTAAAGTCCTGTTATATATCCTTTTTCCTAGACATTTCATAGAAGGAGTAACATTTCAATTTCACAGACTACTGTTTGGCTCAATGTCTCTGCTGTAATTGCGAAAACAATCAGGGTTTGTGATTTTATAAGGATTGTTTGCTCTGATTTCAAATTGTGTCTAGAGGGGAGAACAGAAAATCTTTATAGTTAAACAGCTTTTTTATATTTCCACTAGAATCCTTGAGATGGCTTTACGAGACCTTTCATTTAGCTTCAGCTCAAGTTCGTTCCTTCCAAGCAATATTTAATCAACATTTTCATTGATGTAATTTATTATAATTGCAAATACAGTTGTATACAATCCAGAACATTTTTAGGGTTTTCATGTTATGGCCTATGTAAGTCAATTACTGTAGCATCATAATTTAGGTGGAAAATATATATATATATATATATATTACACCACACACACACACACACACACACACACATGGGAACCATCCCCTCAAAAAAGAAAAAAAATGGAAAGAAAGAAATATAGGGAAAAAAAAAATCTAAAGCTGAAAAAATCTTAGGCCATTTTAACTCCCCTAATATTTTTTGTTAGTTTCAAATTATTTTATTGAACTTTCATGTGTACCTTAAGACCTTAGCAATACATTTATTTTTTATTCCTTCTGAATGAGTAGCCTAGTATAGATATTGAGAGAGAGTTAAGCACCATATTGATTCCAGATATGCTTTCCTCTTGGCGGTATACAATCATGTTTATGAAATATAGCCGATTGTGGTATGTGTCACCTTGTGAAGTTGAGATGAATGTTCGAATTTATGAGCTACGCAAATGAGCCGCATTATTTTATAAGCGTTCACACCAGCTTAAATACCAAGACGAGTCATTTCGTATGAGACATGTCGATGTAACATCTCCAGTTAATTGCTTTGTGTTTTCCTGTCATTCTTTTTATTCAAATAAAGTGATTTGTGTCAGCAGTAATGCATATCGAAGCTAATGGTTGCATGTGAGATTTCTGAAGCTTAACTAGGGAACGCTAATCTTAACGGATAGACTAGATGGCTTGTTTTTTGGCACGGGAGTGGATACAGACAAGGAAATAAGACACGGTGCTTGTATGCAAAGCTGGGCAGAGACTTAAGCACACCAAATCCATCCTTGCGTTAAGCGAACACTGGGTGTCCTTAAGTCACTTGTTCTATTTTTTCCGTCAAAATACATCTTTACTATTTACATTTAACCTGGTAATGCCGATCACAAAAAGCAGTCGTAGGACTAAAACATTTTAGCGTCTATTTGTGTAAATCATGATGGGCCAATTCTTTAAACCGAAAGACACAGGAAAATGAAGATATATATTTTAAAAATACCGTCACGTGTATTAGTGATTTTGAGTAGACCTCTTTGCCGAGGTGAAAATCGAAATGTTATTGAAATGTTAGATTTTAGATTTGTGAGCAACTAAGTCCTTCAGACTGTATCCTAGGTCGTGTAGAATAATGGGTCTGGAAATCAGTCTAAACTTGCTATTTACCTAAACAAGCTGTGTGCATGTTTTTCTAGTGAGATTGTTTATGTTGTTCATAGCCTACTTACTTACAACCGGCGTTCTTGTTTTTACCCACTTCATCGCTTTCCACACTACAGGCACCTACAGCATGAAAGTAGAACATCAGCAAAAGTCAAGAACAAATAAATAGACGTTGTCCCTCCATTCATAAAACGAGGCAGTATAAAATTAGCAAACTGTCTAGATTTTGCTTTTAAAAACAACGGATGCGAGTTGGGGGGTAACTTCATGTGGACAGAATTCACACAGCGTAGGCTGCGCTAATGCGAGTGTTTGGCTAATAAATTTGTTTTATGTTGCCGTTCAGTAAACAATTCTCTATTTGTAGTGAACTGAATAAATCATTATATTTTCATGATCTCAAAAGTACAAATTAAATTCCGTTACAATGTCAAAGTTGAGACAATATAACGCAGTTGGTTGTTTTCGTGAACTGGTAACAGTAATTTTAATTACAAAAACTACACAGACCACGGTCTACCGTTTAGCATTAATTTAATTAACATTCAAATTAATGACAAAAATCATCTTCTTCAGATGACAGGCATAATGACTTAAATTTCCATGAACACCAGAAACCGACACGTGTGTTCGCTCCATTCATAAACCACACCTTACCAGTGTCGTTTAAAAAGAAAGTTTGAAAAAAAAATGGCAAAATAGTTATATACCCTACAAACCTTCGCGATTTTTGGAGATTACATTTTTTTAAGTTGAATGAAATGTTTCAAAAATATATCTTCACACACTCTTAAGAGCAGCCGAAGTCATACCTTTAAACTGTATTTTAAAATTATACAATCCGAACACTATAAAAACACATTTTGCAGATATTTCAGTAACTGAATTTTTTTTTAGTATTATTAATTGGGTAGTCGAGGTGATACTCATTCCAGAAATGTACTGACTGCTCTTCAATTTCCACGACTAAATTTAATTAAAAAAATTTTTACTTCCCACATAGAAAATAAATAAACAATATTTTCCAAATATAGTTCATTTACAAAGGCACGAATTGGTCGATATTAAATTCAACAACAATCATCACATATACCGTTTTATTTTATCCTCAATAAATGACGATGTTTACAAAATCCGTAAAAAAAAAAATTCCACGATCATAAAAACAGAAGTAAAACAAAACCATAGCGTACTCGCATAAATTTGGCCGGGCAGTCAAAAGCTAACATCTGTACACAAGATATATGTAGTGTTTCCCAAGTAGCATGTAACTAAGAGTGATAATTCCTCCGACATTCGGTGCAGTATTAAACAGCTCTAAACTACCTACACTTGTTTAAATTTTCGAGGACGAGTTTCAGTACGTTACGGACTAGTATGAATTACATTGTTAATGAGAATCCTCAGTCTAGAACTAGACTTAAACTATCAAAAGATCTTTGAAAACAAACCACAAGAAAGCGACAACAAAAACAACATACAATGTCAAACCTGTACAGACACAGGTGAAGGCTATTCTGAATGACGCCTAGCACATTTCTAGAACATTCTCTTAGAGACAATTTAGCACACTTTAGTTACTACACTAATATAATACTAATTATTGTACACATTTGAGCCTGGCGTTGAGTCCACATTGTGTTTCCCTCTGTTCGGCCTGTCCAGTCGGGTGACAGGACCTTTGTAATTGCTCTGAAGTGAAGAACTCTGGGACCCGTGGTGAAGTTTAAGTTCTGCATCCATGGACTTCAGAGCCTTGAGGAAGAGCAGTTAGAATACGGAAGTGAGACAATGTTGGTAAGGACTTTTCACTTGTTGTTCTCCAGGTCCCTCAGCGCAATTGTCAGAATGATGCAACGCTGCTCAAAAGCATGTCTGCACACAGTTCGTTTGGCTAAGGGGTCCAGGGGTAGATATAATTGTTATAGGACTACACTGGGCCATAAACTGTGGCAGAACAACTGTGAGTTGCACTTAATTGGCACTGCACATTACACTGTAGCCTTGGACATTTGGCCTGTGTGAGTAAAGCATAAACATTTTTTTTAAATCACCATGGGTTGTTTTTGTCCTGTAATAAAAATGTAATACAGAAGCACCTGACGAACGCTGCGGTCTCACCTGCTGCAACGTGTCTTGTTGACTAAACGCACGCAGGGCGGCCTCGGCTTGCCGCCGCACGGCATGATGGGAGTCGCCACGGGCGGCGCGCCGGAGCCGGCGTGGTGCGCCGGCGCTAATCAGCGCCGAGCCGCATCCGCCCAGGACAGCCACGGTGCCGAGGATGACGCAGCCATGGCGCCGTATGACGGCGTCGGAGTCCGAGAGGAGAGAGACCGCCGTCGAAGCCGCTCCCACGGTAACTTCGAGCCACCCCTTCTCCTCCCTGTGAGTACCGTCGGGCCGTGCGAGGGAACCAGCATTTCCCTTTGGCCCTCGTCTGACGGTCTCCGGCTCCACCTTCCTCATTCCTCTTCCTCTCCCTGGCCCTCTGACGGTCCCTCTCGTGCCGTTTTCCCGCGCGCACCAGTCACTGTCAGACACCTCGGACCCGAGGTCAGCATGTGCGATCAGACCCAGCCACCTCGCCGAAGCCCTGCACGCGCTCCTTCGCACGGACGGGGCGGGGTCAGACAGGCGGCCCAGCAGCTCGCGGAGCAGAGCCGGCCCCGCCTCCGTGCCGACAGGGGCGTGGCCGAGGTCCGGCCCGAAACGGGCCAGGAGCTCGCAGGCGGCCGCCCGGACCCCGTCGTCACGGTGACCCAGGGCGAGGCTCAGCAGCGCCGGGTCCACAGGCAGGGCTGGGCCATCTGGGACGGTGCAGGAGAGCAGAGCGAGAAGCTGTGTCGCACACCCACACAGCGACTCGCTCTGCAGCACATCAGACAGGAGAGAGCTTGCCGTCCTAATCTGGGGTTCAGGGGACTGACCTTTTACCACCGAGATTCTGGGAGATCCCCCATCTCCTTGATCACAGTCCACACCATTATTCCCAGGTTGCTCCAAGCTATCCACAAGCCAGCTCATTCTGCTCTTGCGCTGGGTTGAGAGATATTTAAGGCCTGTAATGTTTTTATGTAGTTCTAAACTGTCTAAAAGCTCGTCGACACTCTTACTGTAGCACTCTATGCTGTCCTGAAGATGATCCCCTACGAGTTTTTGCAGATCTGCCTTGACCTTCCATCGATCTCCTTGTTCCCTCCACCTCCCAGCCTGGCATTTGGGCAGGCGCGCCTGCACTCTGACGGCGTCCCCCGCGGCCCTGGCTTTATCTACGCTCCCTGGCACCTCGGCGGAGCTTCTGTTCGCCTGGTCCCCGGTGCCCCCGGCCAGGTCCGCCTGGCCCCTGCGTGGGACGCGGCTGCGTCCTGGCTGCTCGGCCGCGCTCCCGGGCCGGTTAAGGAGATTTAGCATCTGGCGGGCCTCCGCGCTCGGGGGGAGGAAGGCAGAGGCGCGAGCTGCATCGACAAAGCTGGAAACGGCCCACTGAGGAGACGAGAGGCACAGACGCCACAGGAGCCAGAGAGGAAGCTCCAGCAGGGGCGGGGGCTGGATCTGCACCACCTAAAACACAGACGCGCGGCCGAACGTTGACAGGCAGCCTGCCGCGTGAAACCTACTGTACCAAATCCCGCAAATTAATCCTTACAGTCGGCGTGGGTCTTACTTGCCTGAACTAAGCCCGTCACCACATTCAGGCTTTGATACGAGGAGAGTACCTCCGCCATCTTCTCCGGGGGAAGCGACAGAGCAAAAGGGAAGCAAAACAAGTGGCAGCTCATGGCTGACAGGCTGCTCGCACCCGAGCCGTCCCACCGGAGACCCCTTTCAGGCTCTGCTGAGCTGCAGAGAAAACAAGGACACAGAGGTGAGACTCGGCGAGCCCTAATCTCCGGCCCCGGCGGACGAAAAACAAGAGAGGGAGGCTCTGTGGTTGGGCTGACCTGCCGGCAGTCAGGAGGCGGCAGAGGGTGCGGCCGAGGTCGTTGCCGCCGGTGAAGAAAAGGGTAACGCAGTCGTAGGGCTCGTTAGAGAAGGCTAGCAGAGCGAGAGACAAAAGGGCATGGAGACCTAGAAAAAGCAATAACAAAAACCAACGTGATTAATAAAAAACAATTCACCTTATACCGCAGCAGCGCATAACTTTTTTTTTTTTTAATATATATATATAACTAATTCATCTCAATTAGTATTCAAAGTATATGTAGAAATAATTTTTTTTTTCACCATTAACTGAGAGAAAGTCAGTTTTGGGTGCAGTGTTTTCTAGCTTGTTGCCAACTTTAGTCCAGAGGAGGCACCAGAGCTCGGAGTTCAGAAACCCAGGGAGGGCACTTCTTTCACTCTGCAACCACGGGTAACATGCTATAAAGACTATTATAATAACTATATGACAGCTTTACAAGGACATAATTAGAGGAAATATCATGTGTGAAATTACCTCAGAAAGAACACTGAGGACTAAGGCCAGGACGCCATCACATATTCCCCAGCCAGCAGGAAAGGGCTGATACACCTTTGAACGAGAAAGCAACAACATCGGTCACACTGAGAACTTGAGAAGGGAAACAAACAAACAAACAAACAAACAAATTCACAGGGATAATGAGCGTGACGTTTCGTTTCGAGCGGGCGATTTAACTGCCTTTACCTCCTCCGGACCCGAGAGCAGAGACTCCAAGAGAGCAGTCAGCGTGTGTGCAGGGAGGTGCACGTACACACCACGAGTGCCGAGCTGGCTCAGGGCCGCTGCAGCTAATGGCTTGGGGGGCAGAGGTTCAATTATTCGCTGATCAATGCCCACATCTTTAATTACTTAAGCCAAGCATAAGTACAGTAAAAGTACAGTGAAAATAAGGTTTCCAGAGAGACTTACCGCTAGAGGGTTTGGGTCAGGACGGAGAAGCACTGACATCAACAGCTGGCACAGATTCTCAGCGCTGGTGAGACATGTAATTATTTGGAAAGATATAAAATGAACAAGGTTAATCTAAATCATGTTGACCATCTGTGTGTAGAATAAAATTGATCAGCGCATTAACAACAGATTTGTTTAAAAAAAAAAATATATATATATATATATATATATATATAATATATATTTAAATCCACACATAATTTTATTTTAAAATAAAGACCAATTAAAAATAATAAATAACTAAAATAACTAACTATAAAATAAATGACATAATTAAAGTCCTGAAGCTAAGGATCAGCATAGATTGTGGGGATATATAAATATCACTCAGACCTCTTCTCTGTTATTTCACAGGTAGGGTTGTTTTCCCAGAACGTCAGGAGAGCCACCATTGTTTCTCCCAGAGCCTTCTCACCCCACGGCCTCTGCAGTCATACCAAATTACATGCAAAGAACCGGTGTCTCTATTCCGGATTCACATTCGAGAGAGCAATCGATCTTTCATCCGCATCAGATTTGTCTTATTTGCGTGGTTTGCACATTGAAGTTTGATTCCATTTGATGTGTAATCAGACTTTTTTTTTAAGCATCATGCAAGTGTATGCAACTCCCCTAAGATAAACCAATGTAAATCTACAGTTTCATTAATTAACAACAAAAAAAGCCTACCGTGCACAAACGGGAAAATCTAAACCACGTGCGTGAACAGGGACTATTCGACTATTTCTTCAGAACAAATTAGAACTCCTGTTGCAACAGCCCAACTTTCTTATTAAAAAACCCTCTAGTGAAAATATTTAGAATATATCAATGGCTCAAAAAACATACTGTATTCCCCAAATACCTGGATATTTAAGGTTGAAGCCTGGACATTGAAGCTAAGAATTTTGTTATTCAGAATGTGTGTCTGTATGAATGATATATATAAACATGCATACATAAAATCACACATCCTGAATCCCTGCATACCTGAATACACACCCACACACATGCACACACACGCACACACACACACACCTTCTAAAGACTGGAGGCACATTACATTGCCTTTTTTCCTGAGTATTGTTTGATTTTCACTAATAAAACAAAGCTGTTATCTGGGGTTTTTTTTAAAGCTTAATATTTTGCGACAGCTTCATGCTCCTCGAAGTGCAGCCCTTTTTATCTTCCTTAGTAAAAGATTAGAGTTTGCTTGAATAAAGATCTGATATAATCCTTTTTCCAGTCTATTTTGGTGGTATAAAGAAAAACGTGTATACCAGTAATCCAGAGTTTTTGGTACTCCAAAGTTAATGTTTTATTTTTTTTATTTTTTAGTTAATTGTCTAATTTATTGTATTTTGTTTTTGTCACAAACGTAGTTATTTTGTCCTCAAATTTAACCAAATTAATTTTTCATATCTACTTGCATAAAAACAAAAATGGAAAAAAACAATGGGGGGGGGAAAAAGTTTTTATTAGAATTGATTTATTCTTTTATTTATTAAAATAATTTTGCAAAGTGTCTGCAAACGTTTGATGGGCTGTGAACGTAGATGTGATTGTGCACGTGTGGACATAAATGTGCCTGTATGATTTTGCGGCTCTCTCACCATCGTTACGTCCTGACTGCTAAGCACCTCCAACAGGCTGAAGAGAGCGTGAGGGAGGCCCACCTCTTCAACAACTCTTCTGGAATCAGTAGGGTCAGAGGTCAGGATCACGTTTGTGAGGACCACCAACGGATGAAGAATAGCAGAGGGTTCTTCTAAAGTACCACTCAGGACCTGGGCGGGAAAGAAACAGCTGTTCGTTTTTATTCTTTGCGATCAGTACAAATTTTAATAAATTTGAATAAACTTGACTTTGGCTCGAGGCCACTGCAGCTACACCAGTCTACACCTATTTACTGCAAAGACCTTGATGCTAATTACCCATAACGAACACAGCTTTGTTATACACTTGCATTTAATTGAATTATAGAGAGTAATTTAAGTTTGCCTGCTCCTTGCATCTGAGGAGCTTGTTCTTTAGTTTCTGATGGATGGGAGGGTCCACGAGGGCAGATGTGCCACTGGCCCAGTCTGTCACTTCAGCCAGTCGCTCCCATTCTTCACTGCTGTCAGCATCTCGCTCCTGGGTGAAGTGCAGAGGCATGTAATCCAAGTGAGACGTGCTTCGTTTCTCTCACTGGATCCAACACTTTCGCAAGTGATAATAATACATGTAATCTATACACCGCCTCTCTCAAACTCAATGTTACGTCAGATACAAATTCTACATTTTATTCCAAATGTTAAGGCGCGTTTTATTACGTTCACTGCCTTCTAAGCAGTTCATGACCTGTCCTGTTTCTGCCAGGCTAATGTGTGGCATTAACACTGGAGCTGGTACTGTTCTGGGTGAGGATGGTGGACTGGTGCCAGGTCATCCCACCCAGCACTGTGGCTGCAGCACAGATGGGTGTCATGGCTGTGTTTCGAGAGTGGTACTGACAAAATATCCAGGCTGTGGTCAGAAACTGAACACTTACGAAAAACACACACACAAACGCACACACACACACACACACACACACACACACAAAAAGGCCAACATGCCAAGTGCATGCTAACATATATAATGTATGTATGTATGTGTATATATATACATACACACACACACACACACACGTAATGAGCTTCTGAGGCCAGAAAGCCCATCTGGCACATTTGTTTGCCTGTGCGTCGTAATCAAGTTCTAAAAAAAGTGATATCCGCCACACTCTTCAACATAAGAAACAAAATTAGCACCAGCATCACAAAACCGCACAAGCCAGTAACTGACGTCACTGTCCATCTTAACAGAAGCCGAGCTGGTGCAAGCAGATCCAGAGCGTCTCAGCACCAGTCTGGGTCCCACTTCCACCGACGGGAACTCCCTCTCGTAGTCTCTGCTGATAGGGCCCTTAGAGGGAGCCGAAAGCACCCTGCAAACGTGGGATATGGGGGGTGTGACAACAGGCTTCAATGCAGCCTTGACTGAACATACACACTCATATAGCTGTTTGGTAGTATTGCTGTTGCTCTGCAGTGCTTCATCCCTCCTTTCTTGATGTAGAAATAAATAAAATAATAATTTATGTTCCTCTGTGATTCTGTTCCTAGTTAAACATATTTCTTGATGAGTTCTTTAAAAAAAAAAAATTCACATATTACTGAGGCACATTCAAATTTCTGAACAGATACTACCTGGCAACACCAATGTCACTTGCTTGATGCTGATTGGCTGGTGGATGAGCTGAATTTTGACACACTGTAAAGGTGCTGCCCAATGAACGGCCACCAGTGGGGGCCTCTCCAGCCGGGGCAGTTCTGGAGCGCGGTTGGCTGCTACAAACCGCCTTGCCATTCTCCATGTGGGCCTGAACAACAACACACCATGCATTCACTCCAGCTCAAAGCTTTACATGCCCTCACGGTAGCTCTTCAATAAACAGATTATATACCTCACACCACGGCCACGGTTGTGCTTAAAGCCACATCTGTATATGTATTTTTTACAAATGTTTACATTTTTACAGAAGCGATATGCTGACGAACTCTTCAGCTTATGCGCTGTGCAGCAAACAGGTGACACGGAGCGAGCTCACCTGTCTGCTCCTCTGCTCCTTATCACGTTGTTCTCTGGCTCTGCGTAGTAGCTTGCTGTCTCCACCACGGGGCGCTGTTTTTTCCGCAGCTTGCTGTCGCTTCAGGGCCTCCATGCCTGGACTGGGCGTTATGGTCAGCGGGCGGCTCGAGCCCTCGTCTGACAGCACTGCCCGTTCAAAGCAAAACAGCATATATACAATCACACGCTACAAAGATGCGACATACTGCATGTCTATCGTGCCTTTTTCTGTGAGAAACGTGCAAAGTACATTTAAAGTGTTTCCGTAAGATCAGCCTTTGGCGGTTATATAGTGCTGCTGTAGTGGCTCTAGTGTGGGGAGCTTAGCAGGGTATGGAACTTTTTTGTGTGTGTGTGTCCATGTTCATTCATGTACACATTTTTCCATTCATGTACTCATTTTAATGTTGCACATCAGTTTAAGATAACATGACCGTTAAAGTATTATGAAACACTCTGTACCCAAGACTCCATCTGCCACATAAGGATGCTGAAGCAAGCCAGGCCAGGCCAGTCTCTTCTGAGGGTCTTTAGTTAACAGTCCCTTCAGAAAACTCTGTCACGCATAAAGGAGATGAGAACACATCAAATCTTATTATTTTAAGGTTTCCTTATAGTGTACATGCATTAAGCACATGCAATCAGTGACTGTGATCACAGAAGGTCTCTTGTTGATTTCCTGTTGGCTCACTGAAAGTTTGTCATCTACTGCATTACATCAGTGTAGTAGAACACAGAGGGGAAATTATGTGGGTGTATTTGTGTGTGTATATATGTGTGTGTGTGTGTGTGTGTGTGTGTGTGTGTGTGTGTGTGTGTGTGTGTGTGTGTGTGTGTGTGTGTGTGTGAGAACTAAATACCAAGCAGCTCTGGCTCATATTCTCAGGCCATTTGACGGAGTCCTTTACAATAAGCTGCACAAGTTGGAAGATGGAGTTGGTGTAGAACGGTGGCGCCCCCGTGTGGAGCTCATAGAGGATGCAGCCCAGAGACCAGAGGTCAGCTGTGTGGTCGTAGGGTTTCTCCTCCACTAGCTCTGGGGACATGTAGAGAGGGGTCCCCTTGATGGAGGTCAGCACCAGGGTGGACACACTCATGGCCCGAGCAAAGCTGTAAGGAGGCAAAACAAGAGATGTCCTGAAAATGGCAGTTCAGTAGTACTGAACACTGAGGCTTAGGTACTCAAAGCAGTGAGTAATCTGGTTAAACAACTTTTAAATCCAAGATTAGTTTTAAACTGGGATGGAAAAACTGAGCCTTATATGTAAAAATGGGGAAAATTTTTAATTCAACCAGGGACCTGATTTCCTTACGTGTTAAATCTTATTTTAAATACCTTACTTATCTTAATAAAATACAGTACGGTGCAGACTAAAACACATTGTCTAATACTAACCCGAAGTCACAAAGCTTCACCACACCCCCTTTGCCCAGAAGGATGTTCTGGGGCTTCATGTCACGATGTAATATACGATGGGAGTGCAGATAATACAGGGCAGACACCAGCTGGCAGGCTATTTCTCGCACCTGTGCACAGCAAAACGACATGTGTCAGAAGGGTGGCTGTCCACACAGACGCAGACATGACAAACAGAGGAGGACATGAGGACTCCAGTAGGGGTGGCTGTACTGTTCAGTTAGTGCTACTGCAAGACACATTTTAAATTGGGAGAGGTCAGTGGGCACAGAGGACACTGTATGATGCCACAATTTGCTTTATGAACCTGGTTCTCAGGTAAGCACCCATCGTCCTCCAGGATCTGAAACAGCTCACCCTCTGCGTACTCGGTCACAACCACCACCTGCCAGGGAATTACAAACGACCCAATTATTGCAAAGACAAAAGCACCACGTACTTCTACATTGTTTCCAGTAATGGCAAACCAACAGGTGAGTTCTAGGTTTAATTTGCCCACATACAGTTTAAAGCCCTGCTGTGCAATAATTATATGCCTTGGTTAAGTTTTGCAGTTTTTATGTTTTGTCTCATAACAAATAACCTCTAAACTACAAAGCCTTTTTTTTCTGTTCTCACTGTCTGAACATATTATTGTGTTTCATCTAATAGAGTCATTATCAAGATATTAGAATGCCATAAAAATGATAAATGCTGGTCATTTTCATTTGAGTTGCTGTACTGGATTCTCCAGCAAACAGCAACAGTAGACCTACATGTGATAAACAAAAATTGGTGAAGACCTACAAAGGGTTTGTGATGGTCCTACCTCTCTCTCTGTCTCAAAGCTATCCAGCAGCAGAACTATATTGGGATGTTTTAGTCCTCGCATAATTTCAATCTCTCTCTTCAAACTACGCAGCTCTTTCTCTGAGCGGCCAACTTTGGGGATAAATTTTAGAGCTACAACCTGGAAAAGAAAAAAAAAATGTGTGTGTGTGTGTGTGTATATATATATATATATATATATATACTGCAGTAAAAAATGGATAGGTGGTCAATACTGAAATGGCTACACAAGATTTTCAGAGAAACAGGACTGCAAGAAAACACAAGTTGTGCCAGCAAAGTGTGTGAGTGTGTGTGCGCATATACACGAACACCATATTGTGAGAATACATCATAAGTGAAAGGTAGCGGCACAAACCTGTCCACTAAACTTTCTACGACCTTTGTATACCCGTCCGAATGACCCTTCCCCTATCATATCCAAAACATGATACTGGTCCATCGTTGGTTTAAGACAATGTCTTAAAGTTAAATTCGGCTGGTGAGTTCAGTCAGGTAACCTCGCTGGCTAGCAAACTAGCAAGCAATGTAATGAAATTAATTTCGCAATTATATTATGTTCACAGTAATTGAGAAGTAGGAAACAGCATAACGCCCTCATTTACAAAGTTTGATATCCACAACCTATTTTTTCGCGAAAGTCGAGATACATTGAACCATTCCACAGACAGCTGTACAGCACTTTAAACACTCCAGTAAATAACACTCTAGCTAGGCTAATTAACTTAGCTAGCTAATATTAGCTAAACTAGCTAGCGAGCTAGATAATGTTAGCCACCTAGCCACACTAAGTGATATGCCATCGCTCTTTGCCCACAACATATTGCTGTCATACGCGACCGAGGATTACAAAAGACAGAACAAACATGTTATCTAGTTTTCCAAAATAATGTATAACGATGACTGTACTTATAGACATAAACCTGAACAAACTTAAAAAAAAAACTTTTGCTAGTTCTTGCACCGCTCCACTTTTAAGGAACAACAACAAAGAGCGCCTAGCAACATCGTAGCGATAAAATAGAAGTCCTCTTACATATTTTCATTTAAACAAACAAACAAAAAGAATTAGTTGTATATATCAACCATGAATATATTGAGCATTTTGGTATACAAAACACGTTTCTTGTGGATTTATCATGCTTTCTGCAAAAAAAAAAAAGTAGATCACGACATAATATATTAAAACAGGCAAAACATGGGTTTCCTAGCGAGCTACTTTAGCCCTATGAATAAGGGACCTTGACTTAACAACGCTTTGGTGTAGCAGCAACGAAGTCAAGTGCATAAAGTGACGTGCAGATATGGGAACCAGGAGTGCTGCATTACCACAGTGAATGTGCATACGGTTGTATTAATTTAATGATTTAATGTCTTGAATCTAGATAATATCCGACTATGGTATGTAAACTGGATTGAAAATTTAGACAAACCGCGGAGATCTATACTATATCTATACTAACTTCATCAGATCATTGTATCTGAACAACAATTATTTTATTTTATTTACACAAAATTCTAAGATAAAGGAAGTTACCAAGTTTCTATTTTTGGCATTACATATTTATGACCAATCCTGTTTTCTGTAAAAGCTGGGACGTACAATGTAATATGAACTTCAAAAGACCCATAAATCATAAAAATAGAAATAATAACTGCAGGCTTTGTGTGCAAAATAACCAATATAAAAAACTACAAACAATTCAAAGAAAGTTTGAAATAAGATATAAAATTCTAAACTTTATTGCTGATATTCCGATTGGTCTCTTTTGAAGAGCTTTAATGCACTATATAAAGTTTTACATGTACATGTAGTTCAGGTTTCTGGATTGTTAGCTTAACTTAACATTATAAGACCATTTTTTTTGCACAAGGATATGTTGCTTTGCAGCTTTTCTTTTGAAAATTAGTAACTAGTATATAATTAGAACTATGTAGATTATTTTATTTAAAAAAAATTTAATCCTGATCTCAGAATTTAAATTAGCAAAATAATAAAATATGGATATTCTTACACACCTAGAATGTAACACATATAAAACAATGAATTATCAGTGTTTTATTTTTACAAAGCATTCTTAAAAAACAAAATGGCTTCTTAAATAGAGTGCTAATTTGAAGTTTAAATCAAATCCTTCCACATCATTAACTTGCCTATGCCTGTTTATAATAAAACTGTCAATAATTCACAAATCTGTATTCATGTGAGCTCATCCTGATGTAAAATTAATAACACAAAAATTTTTATGTAACTTAGTAGCCATTTTCGTAGTAACAGAAAACAGCATACATATATTGTTATATATCCAATGTAGCTACCTGTAAGTCATTAAACTTGTTACAAATGTCAACTAAAACTTCACAAGTTTTGGTTTCCAGATCCTTTGCTTACATCCACAGTTTGGTGTCCATGTAAGCTGCATCAGAGCCTTTTAAAAAGCTCTTCTTGTCTCATATGACATCCACGAGCCAGTCCCATCATCCTTGGCCCACGACTGGCCTGTGGTATCGTTGAGTGATGCCAGGACTCCTCCTGCCTCCTCTGAAGAGCCAGGTGCCATCTTGACTACGGCCAGATCACCAGGAACAGTCATGTACGGTGGGCAGGAGTAGCCGGGGGCGGGGCTGTAGGAGGCTGCGGAGTAGTGGACATCCTCCAGGGTCTGCAGAGTGTACGGCTGCGAGCTGGAGGGGGCGGAGCCGCTGCTGCGGCTGGCGGGGAGGCGGTACGGGGAGGAGCTGCCCGAGTCAGGGCCGCCCAGGGACGGGGAGTCGGCTCCAGGGGCAGGGCCCTCAGAACAAAGGCCCTCTGGCTGGCTGACGTGGTCGTCTGAAGGTTGGTCCCATGGATCTCTCTGCGGGAAGAAAGGGAAGATGAAGGGAATAAAAGATCATGTTACAAGGCATTGTGGGACATGTGCCCCATGTTGTCTCTGGGAGTATCACCGAATGTCCGTTACTTTGTTTTGTTTCCATTTTTAAGAACTCCGTATGTTGTATTCTTTATCCAGCTGTTGTATCATTTTTTGTCCTTGTTAATCTGCCACATTGCCTCTCTTTATTAATGTGCTTAGAATACTGCTTCAGATTTCAGGAGAGATCAGTACCAAGAGTAGATGTGACGATGCCTCCCCGGGCAGAGAGGGTAGTAGCGTGGACAGCGTGGTAGGTGTAAACAACGACCCTCCACTAGCTGTATATGCGCTCGCACCCCTGTAGTCTCCAAACGATTCTGGCTGGTAGTAGCTGTCAATAAAAGAGGGATAGCTGGAGGAGTGGTCATATGAGAAGGTCTTGCCTCCCAGGGACTGAGAGTAGGAGTCTGTGGAGTACTGCTTCATCGAGTGGCATAGCTCGGAATCCGGCAAGAAGGACCTGCGCATGCTGTAGTATCCAGGAAGCATGTGATGCCCTGCACGAGGAAGCAGGAAGAAAGGTCAGGGCGCTGGATTAGCTCTCTCAACACCTCCAGAAAAACGTTTCTGGGTGCGGAGAGTAATTACACTGTCCATTATCGGATGATCGCGGAGGGGGAGTGAGCTCACCTGGCATTTGAACAAACGCTGGCTGGGAGGAGCTGGTTCCTGCCTGAAAACCCAAAGAAAAAAATTATGAATGTTATTTTTATTGCCTTCAGGGCAGCTCGTTGGTCTACATGTCCTACCTACAGATGACTCAGAATCCCACATATTCTGAGAAAGTGTAAACAGTCACTGGAAACAACATCACAGTGTTCAGGAGGAAGAGTGCTTTTGTGGAGCACAGATGCACAGAGCATGAAATCCCTGGTGTGCTACTTTACGTCAGTTGTGCTTTAATGTCAGAGTGAGTATTGAGCCGAAGATGGGAAGGCCCTAGCTCACAAGCTGGTTCTGTTGAAAGCCAGGCAAATTTTGTGGGTGGATATTTGAATGTAATTTGCCAGTGTCACAATAGCAACCCCCCACCCTGTGTGTCTGTGTGTGTGTGTGTGTGTGTCTCTATGTGTGTATGTCTGTGTTTGTGACTGTATCTACGTATAAGTCTGTGTGTGTGTGTGCGTGTGTATGTCTGTATCTACGTGTGTGTGTGTGTGTGTGTGTGTATGTGTGCATGAGTGCGATTGCTTCGCCTGCAGTGATGTGTGTGCCTTGAGGGTCTAAAGACGTGATGGAATGACTGAGAACACATCCCAATGGCAACCAGCTTACAGATGAAGAGAGCGCCTGAGTGCTGAAGACAGGGGTACAGTGCACACAATACTAGTGGGCTGTAACTTTATTTTACCTCAGATTTTTTCTCAGTGTTACCTTACCTGAAAACTAACTATAAAAATATATGAACATATTACAGAAGAATGTCTTTATGGAGGAATGGAGTAAATTGCAGCACCGTACGTAATAAGAAAATTGCAGCAAATCAGTTTAATTCTGAGGGGTGTACCTTGCCCCAAGGTATATTTAAATTAACTCATTTTCTAAATTAGGCAGAAAATTTAAGAGAGCACTAAGTTTTTTTGTTTTTTTTTGTTGCTATAGCTTTGTCCTCTGACACACTTGAGTACAAATGCCACCCACTCCTCCTGAGAAATTTGCATGAGGCACGATTAGAGGCATTACTTTAATGTAAAGAGGGGAGGGGGTTGGGTGTTGGGCGGTCCAGGAGGATCCATACACACTAGCGCCAGCGAGCAGCGCCTGGCAATACGCCGTGTTCTGTTTGTCTTTGGTCAGGGCTTTGCTAATGACCCAGTGCTGCATCCAACCGTCTGCCTGTAACAATGCGTCACTTATCCGGACCATTTCAGGAAGGCCGCGCTAATGCCAGCAGGTGTGTCTGATACCGATCTTTCCAGGTTTACATTAGTGAGCCAGTAGGAAGCTACAGCAGTGAATGTACTACAGTAGTGGTGGGGTGGAGGGGGTGGTGGTGGTGGTGGTGGTGTGAGACTCAACACCTCTCTCCAAAGTTCACGATTCCGTGTGAGATGCACGCGCCTAGCTCGAAGAGATGCTACACGATGTAGAAACACGAAAGCATGAATCTGCTCTGACAGGAGAAGGACAGGATGTGGAAAGAGAGCCATCGGTTACTTACACTGAATCTCGGTGTGTTGGTTTGCCTCGATCGCTTTTCAGCTAGGAGATCTTTCACCGTGTGCTTGACTCTGACGCCTTGGTACACTCTCTTGGAATACTCTGAGAATAAAAGTGAAGGTCAATGTGTCAGGAAGAAACACAGGAAAATGCCAGCACTGATAGATAACTCATCAGAAGAAAAGACTATGTCAGAAGTGTTTCTGCACTGTGGGAGAAGTTGCAGTACAGCTACACCTGTTAATGAACACCACACTTAGGTGAATATTATAGCCATAGGATCAGTTTGCGGTAGAGATTAAACTGAGTCCAAGGCCAGGTGTTCAACTGAAAATCCCCATTTACAGAACAGGTTAGCACAAGACTGTTGTTAGCCTGTATCTGGGACAAACAGCAATAGAAATGTCATCAATGATGCTATAACAGCCCAGACTAATATTTAAGTTAGATTTGTTAATGATGTGGACCATAAACATATGTCACAAATGTTTTTCACACATTTTGGCTCAAATTAATCTTCTGTGCCATATTTGATGCTTAAATATTAAAGTTGCTGTTTTTTTTTCTAATGTTCTTTCCTGTTTCTCTCCTTTAAAAACATGTTAAAATGATTGTTACTTCAGTACAGGAGCACTTTGATATGGTTTCCTAAAAAGCAAGAAAAAATGAAAATACATCTAAATATTGCCTTCTCTCCTGCTTACGGCGAGGTTTGGCAAGAATGAGGTCTTCTACAATATGTTTATATATGCTGCATCGTTTATCATTTCTGAGTGCTTAGAAGCGAACAGTAAGGGGTCTGTAACTTTTTCGCCTTCTCTGGGGAACTAAGAAATTAGGCAGTGTTTTCCTCTGCTGTGAGAGAGAGCACATTTCTTTGTGACACATTCAACAGGGGAAAACTGTTCCCAGTTAATGTATGACTATTAAAATGGGAATAGGACTGTCAGTCTAAGTAAAAGGTTATTCAGTTTAACGTTTCGTGCCAGGCCAGCAGGCGTGTGTGTTCATTTCTTGTTCACAATAACTGCCAAGCAATGTCCATCTATGAAGTGTAGTTCTGTTCCATGGAAACGTGATAACATGTGCCAGTGTTTCCTGGTTGTGGTAACAGTGACTTACACATGCCAACAGGTCATATTTGACCAGACCAAACTGAACATGGATGACAGAGGAGAATCATCATCATTCTTTGGTACCAGATGTGATGTGTTAATATCCCGGTATTTGATCATCTCACAGTACAAAGGAGTTACAGTGTTCAAATCCTCTAAAACAATTTCTCTTAGCCCATGGCAGTTTTCAATGTGCTACTATTCACTATCTGTGTGCAGATCTAATATTTTATCACACACTGGTACAGCTAGAGCCAGGATTGTGGAGCATCAATGTTTGAAAACAAGTCTGTCTTTGAAAGAACTATTTGTTCAGTTCTTGGTTTTGATGCACGATAATAAATGTCGTGGCTTTTATGCAGTGCAAATATAGCTGTGTTTGATTCACAAAAGCTTAATTTTAGAAAACAAATGCCCAAAATAGGTTTTCTATGAACACAAAAATTATGTATCACTACCAAGTAAGCAATACTAGTCCTTATTGTATAAGTATTCTGACACGGCATATTTTTATAGACCTGTCACAAAATCTGTGGAAACTACAAAAAAAGCATCCATTATGACGCAAGGAGATCTGCAGCCTAATTTCCAGTTGCTTTGCTTTTTTTTAAAGCCCTAAAGCATTGGGTAATGAGACTCAATGTATCAAAGAGTGAAGAGTGTTGACAAGTAAAGACAGACTTCAGCAGACGATCACTGTACTGCTTCTTTGTCACTTACGTCCTTGAACAGAATAAGTAAACCATTATTAATGCTTCCCCATTAAACCATTTTTTTCCCTTCCTCTTTGTGTGTCTTGGTGTGTCCTGTAGCAATTTACACACTTTTTTTTTAACAAGGGGAATTCCTATTTTGAACACCGGTACTTGGAAACTCTGGTGATGCGGAGACTTCCAGACTTTTCTCTGTCCTGTGTCCGAACAGTGGAGTCACTTGCTGTCTTCAAACGCCAGCTGAAGACCCACCTCTTTTGCAAGCACTTGACATAGAACATATCCTTCAGTTTTTAGCTTCTGTTTTGTTGTCTTCTTTCCTCAGTTGTTATGCAACTTAGTTATATATTCAGACTACAGGAGTCAGCTGTATATTATGGTTATAGGAAAGGCTTATGAATCATAAGACTATTTTCTGGTAGTATTCCAGCTGAGTACATGAATTTGGGTCTATCTGAGCTACACTAGATATTCCAAGTATCCCTAAGCACTTTTGTAAGTCGCTCTGGATAAGAGCGTCAGCCAAATGCCATAAATGTAAATGTAAATGTACTGCATGATGTACAGTACATACAGCAGAGGAATTTGGAATAAAATAAATAACACTGATTTAAGTTATTCAGTTTCACACCAAATGCAGGACTGGCTATTTTTCACTTGGCAAAACATTTGGTTTATAAGGTTACCATAAGTATTCATGCCTATGTATGAATAATTTAAAACCAAATTAATATGTAGTTGGAACTGTAAGTTACTGGAATAGGCCACCTAGCCTTGCCAAATTTTAAAATATTATATGCCACTGTATCAAATCTTACAATATTTGATAAAAAAAATTATTACTCTCTCTCTCTCTCCCTTATACACACACACACACACACACACACACACACACACACACACACACACACACACACAGAACGCAGAAATGAAATATTGGTATGTTCTCACCTGTCTCCATCATATTTTGTAGGTTACGGAAGACTGTGCTTGTCAGTATGATTTTGTAGTCCAGTTGTAGTCATACCGCGCTCATCATACAATGAGCCATTTAAAAAACCTCTGTAGACTTTATGGATAACTAGGTGCGCACACACATTTATACCACTCACATGGTATCGCTAGCAAAGTCTTTATGATTTGTGTAAATGCAAATTATTGGCCGGAGGACGTTTCTAAGTCATTTGCATCCAGGCCTGCAGAAGAGACGGCTGCAGAAATGGAAAAAGTGACAAGCACATTCGGTAATGAAAAGGATGAATATAATAATGGTGTTGGTTTTGCACACAACACTTATAATGTCGATTAACTGACAGACGCTCTTGGCCAAAATTCAGACTCTCCGGCTATTCTTAAGGTCACAAATGCTCTTTCGGTTTATGTGCGCGCGGGGCGGGTGTGATCCCCAAATGGCGTGGATTTTTCATCAGTTAATCGACGTAATGATGTGTTGGGATTTTGTGTTTGGGGGTTTCCGGTTTTTCTCTGTCGTGTATAAGATATTACATATACATTACAGTCTACAGCCAGCAGGTGACTTCATCTGACACGAAGTACAGAATGTACCAACCAGCACGAATAGTTTCGGTTTCTCTTAAACAGGACGGGCCAACAATGTTTTAGTTTCACTGTTTCACTGAGGAAGTTATTTAAAGTAACTGAAAGTGAAAAAGTAAAAACGGAGGACATTGGAAGTAAAAAGCAGAGGAACGAAAAATCAACAAACACAGTAAGCATTTATTGTATTTTGTAGACGTATTTCAAAATGTAGAAGGTTGGTGTATCAGTTTCTCTTTTTATGTTTAGTTGCAGACTGGAGACATGGAAGGAATGGTATTTTTCTCGGGGTGGAATGCTGTTGAAGACAGCAAAAACCTGATTCCGGGGCAGGAGCCTCAAAATGGCCGTGTTTATACTATGTACCACGGCACACATTTAAACAACGCCGAAGATATAATAATCAATGGCTTCAAACCTTCTACGGGTGGGCTTTTGGGCCAAGGAGTGTACGTGAGTCGCAACATTGAAAAAGCGAAATGTTATCCACAACAAACCGACAAGTCGGAAAAAGTTGTGTTCAAACTTAAAGTTAACGTCGGCAAAGTGAAGAGGATAGACTGTGACAACCATCCACTGCAAAAATTATGGCACCAGAATGGGTACGACTGCGCGTGGATTCCCCCTCAAAGTAACGTGTCAGCGATTAAATCCGGCCGGGAGGAGGACTGCGTCTGGGACCCGAATCGGATCACTGTGATTGGCGTCGCATGTTGTGTGGACGACGACAAACGTCGGGAACTACGGCAATTAATAAGGAAAGAGTTGTGCAAAGAAGTGTGTGAGCAGTGTGGTCAAAACATATCAGGTGGCCCACAGCATATCGTACACTGCTGGGAATGCGGTGAAAAAGTGTGTCCTTTTCAAATAAAGCATGTATGTGTCTAAATCACAAAGGCAATGTTGTTTAAACCTCTGCTATGTAGTAATTGATCTACTCTATATTAAAACAAATAGCGATTTTATTTATATCTGTGATTTTTAAAAATGAAACCTAAAAAGTGTATATTTCGCTCAGGGTAACTGGGGTAGGTTTTAATCTGATTATGGTAGGTACATACAATAAAGATTTATAGTAATGTACCCGGGGTTAATATGTTAAGATAGCGTCTTTCTTTAAGTGGATTGAATGTAATACTGAGGAGTCTTACCATTAAAGCAATTCTTAACATGAGTACTGGTTAATCTGGGATTATTTGGAGGAAGATGTGCTGTACTGATTCTTTTTGGGTAGGTGTGTTTTGTTAGGTTTTGTGCACTTAATGTTTGTTTTTTAAATATCTGTATGGATATGGTCATTTAAAAATCCCATATGATCTTCTTTTAAAGTTCCATTTACATGATTTTCTTCCTCATGTGAATGGAATTGTCCTGTGTCACTGCTTAATGCACCAATAATATTCCTTTGAATGTTTTTAATATTAAAGACACTGACTCTATATAGTAAAGACGAATTTATCTAAATATGTTATTTAACTGATAGATTCTTTTGGATGTTTACAAGCACCCGGCTGGCTCTTATTTACGAGAGCAAACCTGGTACAGTTTGGTGCTGCGAGCAAACCTTTTGGGAGTGGGTCAGGGTTGAATTATAGGGCCACATTTTTAAGCAATGATACAGGCGGAAGCTCTCTTGATCATCAGTGGAGCAGGCAACTGAAAGACATACAGAGGTATATGCTAGACGTTACAGGAAACTGCTACTTTATGTCCCGAGACTATCAACTTTTTTTTTCCACAGGGTTACTTAATGAGACTGTACAAGCTTCCCTGGTGATCCGGCCTCCTTTCTTGTAGCAGTTGCAGCGTCTGGAAAAAAAAGATCCATGTTTTCTTGTAGCTCTGTCACAACATTATTTTATGAGTGGTTGAATGAATTTCAACTTTCTTTTCATTTCAAACAACATAAAGAGGTTTATGGTAATCCATACACACAGATTGGTGTCTACAAAAATTGTTTTTGTGATTGTAAACACAGGGGGAGGGTCTCGGTGAATCTTTGCATGCTTTGTTGTCTTTACCTGAGGATATTAATTGGTGTAATGTAGGCTTAATGTTATGTGGGGAAGATAAACTTAGTAATCAGTTTGCTGATAATGCCACTATGCTTTCATTGCAAAGAGAAATGAAGCAGATTAGACAGGACCCTGATATAATGTTTACTGCCCTGTGTAAGGAAGCAGTGCTATATTTAGATAGATCATCCTCTTCTGGTAAAACAACACTAGCTGTTGCAGAATGTTCTGGTATTACTACTAATGTGACCCCAATCCTGGTTCCATTCTCCTTGAATGGGAGGCTATGATGAAGCAGGAAGAAAAATTAGAGGGACTCAAGGAGATAGACATTAGACATATGCCAAGCTAGGGACCCTGGCATGACCCTGTAGGTCAACCTATTTGCTTTAGATGTGGGGGGAAAGGACATACTGCCAATTCTAACTCTGACATTGGACAGACTGTAGCACCAGGGGAAGCCCAGAGGGTAGTTCAGCCACAGGAACAGCAGAGAAACTATAGGCATGAGCCCCTACTCTTCACCTTTGGTTAGTGTGAAGAAGAAAGACAGCAGCCTGAGGATGTTGAATACTCTCTTGATGGTCTAAGTGGGGCTCATTGGTTCTCAAACTGTATTTAGCAAGTGGTTACAATCAAGTAGCTGTGGTTAAAAAGGATAGGCAGAAATGTGTTTTGCAGCCCTTTTGGATTATATTATGTACCAGGAACATTTCAGAGGCTTGTAGAGTGGACTTTAGAGGACCCATATTTTTAGTCACTGCTCCTGTATTTGGATGATATGATTATATTTTCTTCATCTTTTGAAAAGCATCTTTACTTTTCAAGGTTCAGTTTTGACAGCAAGTATCAGCTAGGATGACAGTGCTTTTCCCAGGCAGGTTTAGTTAAACAGCTGTTCTTGTTAATGTTTCAGATTAGAAGGAAACAATGTTTGTATATGTTAGAAAAAATCTGCTTATGTAGAAGAATCCAGTTGTTGTTCTGCTTTTCCAGTGTACTCCCTCAAATTCTGGACCATATAGGATCAAGCAGATCCTGTAATCGCAGTGATTTTGTAACAGAAACCAAATAAAGCTGAGAAATTTGATCTTCAGCCACTAAAAGCCATGTTCCCTACAGCTGCTCCCAGCTGTAGTGGCTGGAGTATCATTGAAGGCCTGCTTTTTGTGGTTACATACCCCCACCTGGAGGACACTACCTGGTGGGAGACATCTTCACCAGTGATGTCCACCTATCACTGTTGGATCACACAGCCAATGTGGACTGGTTTGACCAAACCACTGTAGGCTTATTCGGCATGTCTTCAGGCCAGGCCCACCTCCAAGACTCTGGTCAGCTTCCAGTCTGTGTGATGTCTGATGAGTGCATGAGAAGGTCACCTAAGAGTCACCTGCCTGGATAGAGGGATACAAAACCCTTTCAAACGCTTCAGGTCTCTATACAGTTCTGACCAGATGTACTGTGGAAAATACTGTGGAAGCATTTTAGGTCAGAAAAGGTGTCTTGAGTCCTCGTTCTCCCATGAAAAAAACCATGGAAGGACCTTCTGCTTAAAGTCTGCTTCAGCCCTGGTTGGTTTACCTCAGCCCTTTTTCTTAGGAAAGTCCTGGCTTATTCAGTACACTATGTATTCAGCACCTGTGAATTACTGGGACAGTCACAGCAAAGATTTACACATTCTCTATGCAACAAGACATGCCTGACATTAACAAAGCGATTAAAAGTAAGATATTGACCTTGACTAATTTAATGTGTAATAAACAAATAAGTATTTCATTATAACTGTTTAAATGTATGCAAAAGTAAATGTATGCAAAAATACTCTATTATTTAGCCTACAGATATAGTTTTTAAATGCAGAGATTGGTAGTGTTATGATTATGTAAAGTAGTAATATGTTACCAGAGTACACCATGTCTCTCCATTTCTGATATCAAAGACCCAAAGAAAGTCTTTCCAAATCTCCATTGTAGAATTCTGGACAATCTGGACATTGTAGAATTCTGGACATGGACAATGTGTAGGCCAGGAAAGAACAGCTAGAATCATTCCTCAGCTTAAGATCCGGCATCTTGGCCATCTGTTTGACTCTTTGCCTCAATCTCGAATCTGCCAGCAGTCCTCTACCGGAGCTGCGTCCCCCAGGTGGCCTGCAGTGAGGAAGTCCAGTTCCTGGCCCTGAACGCAAAGAAGAAAGAAAGCTGGATCACTCCTGCTCGTAGAGGGATCCATTCCTGGACCGGTTCAGCTGCACCTTGTTTTGTTCACGGCACGCATTTACCTTTTGAAGCATTCTGAACCCAGCGGGCCACGGGGAACCGAACATGGACTGGAGAAAGCCAGACAGCAGGAAGAAGTATGAGTGTGCGTTATGACTCCCCTGTTCCAGCCCGGTAAATTACGACTGGTATCACAAAGCGCTTGTGAATTTATTTCAGGTCACGGGTAAGGTTTTCCAGCTTAATTGCTGTGCTTCATGTTCTTGACTTCAGCCCAAAATCAAGTACTGATTCAGCAAGGAAAGCACAGCAAGTAAACCGTTCTCTATCGCTTGGGATCTTAGAGTTCCGGAGGCTTGATTTTAGGACAACGAACAGTTTGGTTGGCTTGCTAACTGCTGGCAACAGTTTTATTTCAGCGAATTAAACAAATTGCAAGGCCATATCTTTTCCTGATGCTTAACTGAGCATTAATGTCTGCTGTTATTTTTCTTGATTGTAACTATTATAATACTGTTCAAATGCTTAAATAAATGTTATCGGTTTTTTCGAAATGGTGTTTCCACGCTACTTTCCTCTTATGTTGTTTAGCCACAGAGACCCCTCCCCCTCCCCCCCAGCTCCTCTCTTTCTGTGTGACTTGTCTTTCCTCATGTAAGGTGTTTAAGGGTCTCTTGGGACCGGAGGACGTTGTGAGGAAGCAGGAAAGGAGGATAGACAGTGCCCAGGAGGGACCCTGTGGAAGGGATAAATACGGGGGAGGGAAGGGGGGTGCGTCTGAGGAAAGCACTCTAGGGACAGGTAGACCTTAATGTCTACATTAACATTTTTTTCTGCAGATTTTTAAAACTGTTTCTGTCTTCACTGCAGTAACTACTTATTAATGTACCTTTACTGAAAAATATAACTAACATTATAGTAATGATCATTTTGTACACATTATTATTATTGTTATTGTTTCTGCTTCTACTGTTATTTTTATTCTTTGAATCAAGTGCCCTAACCTGGGTGAAATATAAAGTAGGTCATCTCATAAGGGTGAAAATATTTACACATTAACCGTCCACACTTTGCTTCCTGTAGGTGTATGATTTTCAATTCAGAATGTTGGTGTAGAGAGCAGTAACAAGACGGTATCTACACCTTTGAAGCGCGCAATGTCAGGGCCTGACCTGGCTGATGCAGTACACCACTTTGGCCACATGAGGGGGCTGCCATTCAACTATACTGTTAGACGTGTGGCTGGTGAAGAGCAAAGGGATGGTCTCAATTTAAACTTCGAGGATCCACGTAAACGTCTTTATGTTGGGATGTAGAGAATGGAGTCATGGATAAGCCTCGCTTACTTACGAAATGTCAACTACGCGTCAAATAACCGCTGTTTGGCTATTGGCTAGAGTTGGTCGCAAGTCACGAGACCCATGCAATACTCGATCCGAAACAAATAAAATAGTTCGAGGATTGTACGACATTACACACATTTATATTACGAATATTTATATTCTTCGAACTATTACAATACTGAAAAAAATTTAATGACCTACAGAGCGCGAGACTTCCGTTTTGGTTACTACTTTAAACGTTAAGGTTTGGATGCCGTCCACTAGTGCGAAGGGTCGCGTTACGTTTTAAGTGTTTATGTGTGAGGATGCCACAGAGGCAGAATACCTACATCAGACTTCCCTGATTTTTCTGGTCATGCGACGGCTGTTTTCGTATTCGGTGTTTCTTTGTGGGCTCAGGGAACATATTCATCCACTTGATGCATCACCTAAAAATAAACGCAGCACAGAAAAATATATGAAGACAACAGAAATGAGTGAATACAGATATTGTCGATAGCGCACTGGGGTAAGAAACCAAGCTGATTAGGTTTGTGCGTGCAGATGTGAGCTTGATCTGCGCTTCCTGTGTTCAGTCCAGAAAACTACTGACTACACACACACAAACGCACACACACACACACACACAGATGTACACATTTTTAGACCATTATTACAAATGTATATCATTATTAATTAATTTATTGCAAATGTAGATAATTACTTTTGTTTTGAAAAGTGTGTTATGAGGTGTATGAGAGTATAATGTTATGAAACTATATTCTTATCTTCTTATTGAGGTGTTTTTTCTTATACACAGTAGACATTTTGAAGTGTGTCTCCTTTTGTGAAGGCTCCTCACAAATGGTCTGTTTACTGTCATTCTGAACTACATTTCATGACGGGGCATTCAGTACCAAAAACGTTCCGGAGGACAATTATGCAATGCAGTAAATGCATGTGATGGTATGTCTGCGCTGCTGTTTTTGGACACCACTCAGCTGGACGTCTCGTCCATCACACTGGAGCGATGAGCGACTGCTGCCTGATCTCTAGTGGCTCGTCATGCCTGTGTGCGCCACTGTCCAATCGGGGCAGTGGAAGAATGCGATTGGACGGGAAGGGCTCCAGAACAGCCAGACCTGACATGCTAATTGGGAGAGTCCTTCACTGCTTTGCGTCATCCGTCAGGGCCCGGAACATGTAAGCTCAGTGAGCGTTGGAGCAGTTGGGAAAAGATTATCTTTTGGTGATAAGGGGCTGATTAAATCCCTGTGGCTGCTGCCGTTCATGCCACACTGGATTTATTGTAATTGTGGCCGATGTTTTGGTGAAGCGTGTCAATGTCAATGGTGCATCTGGTTTACACGTGGTCAAGGGACTCCTGGTCTTGGTGATGAGGTGGATTCGCAGAGTTTTTTTTGTAAATCCACCTTCAACACACCCCCATTCTAGTGGTACAGTCCTGCTCCCCTGTTTAGTGTAATGGTGCTGTCCTGGTTTTGTAGTGCTGTTCAGATGGTTGCTGTACAAGTATTCCCAATGTATACATTGGTAAACACCATTGGTAAACACCATTGGTAAACACCATTGCCTTCTCACGTCATATACACTCTTCAGGCTATAGGGGGCAGGAGAGGCTTGGTATGAGAATATTAGTAAGAAGAGAGTTTTCCTAGGGTGTTTGTGTCTCTGCTTGTGTGTGTGTGTGTGTGGGTCCAAGTGCCCCAAAAGCATATATTGGGGTGCTTACTGCATGTGCTCTTTCTTCCCAGGAGAACTGTAGGTGTTCTGTACACCAGCATTAATATTTGTGTGTTTGCCTGGCACCCAGTTCTGCGGTGAACCTGTGAGAGGCAGTGGTGCCCTCAGCCTCAGAGCTCTACCTTCATCTCCGCACCGAACAGCTTCTCTCTGCAGTTTATTAACCTCAGGGCATGTTATCATTTATTTAGCATGAAAAGGAAAACAAAAAACAAAAAACACCCCAAATAAAAACACAGAATGAGTCCATAACCAGCATGGCAGTATTGCTTCAAATATTAAATTCCATTCAATTCAAGAGACCTGTTTTACTAGAATAATTTTATATGTTTATAAACCTAATATTCATGGCACATAACACTGCTGTTAAGGTGCTTTTTACAGCATGATGCTTTTTTGTGATGGAAATAACTGGATTTCTCATCAGACATAATTATAATTTTAAAGATAATTCTACATAATCCTTTTTACATGTTACTACGGTTCAGGGTAAACATAGCATTCCAACTGTATTGTAGCACCATGTAGCCTAAATAAATGTTTCTGTAGAAATCTGTGGATTAGTGGTGCTTGGCTTGACTAGTTAAATTTAGCCTTGGACATGTTGGCATTTTCAGTGAAGACTGAAATGTATCTGGATGTATGTTCTGCACACCAAATGCCATTGAGAATAACATCACCACAACAGGACATGCATGGCAGAGTCGAGGTTCGTGCCAGTCCACCGCTGTGACATTCTTACGACATCTTCCTCGCCACTGCACACACAGTTAATTTAGCGGCCTTTTGTGGCCACCCAAACGTGGCTGTTCATGTATTTGAGGTCTACAGTGGGTAATGGATGGTGAGTGTAGTTAGCACCACTGCATATCGAAAGGGAACCCTGCCTGGGGAGAATGTGCCCGCGGCACAGAATGTTCTGGAAGCCAGTTCTGGGCATTGTTGCTGGCTCCTTCGTGCTTGGGACAGTACATGCTTTTGGGCCGTGATGCGAACTGGAGGCTGGACGCAGAAAGAGCAGATGTTGTGAGGAGTTGTGCCATGCTAGAATAAGACCACTCGTCTAATTTGTCTAGAGGTGTTGTTTTGGAGGCCCAGCATGGTGGAAGAAACATGGAAACATGGTAAATGTGAAGTTGCTCAACCTAAAGTTTTGTTACCGTGTAGCCTGTTCGTACAGCTGCTTCTGTCTCTGCACAGATGCGGAGGTTGTGCAGGTTAAACGGCCAGTACTCCGTGGCAGTACACACAGCCTCATCTTTCTCTGGATGCTGGGAGGATTTCTCCTGGACACACTGTGTCAACCGTAACTCAGCATGAGAAGTGCTCATTGACAGGGAGCTGTCAGGATAATTTATATTACCTTCAGCCCATAAACTGGACTAACCTGTGTTTATTGCTTTTAAATTGCACAAGGCATTCAATTTTATTGTTTTTTTTGTGTGTGTGTCTGTGGAGTGTCAGTGGAGTACCCATGAAGCTCAGATGTTTTTTTGTGTATGTGTGTATGTGTGCAGTACCCTTGAAGCTCAAATGGTTTTGTGTGTGTGTGTGTGTGTGTGTGTGTGTGTGTATCTCCTAACTCTCAGGACCTTGTACTGGCACTTTTTGAAGTCCCGACCTTTCGGACGTTTTTAATAACCTGCAACCAGGCGTCAGATATTCGACCTTTCCTGGCCTCTCTCTCTCTCTCTCTCTCTCTCTCTCTCTCTCTCTCTCTCTATCTGGGTTCATGAAGTGCTTGAGCCCAGCGGCTGGCTGTATAACGCGCTGGGGTGTTTGTTCGTGTGCAGATGAAACCAGGCCCCACCCGGCTCCTTTCCCAGTGAGGTACTGGTCTGTCCAGCTCCATCACCTTCCACATGCTCTCCACGCTCTGTCCTGAGCGTATATCATGTGCTGAGACGAGCTGGCAGGGCACCTCTTATCTGCTTATTCTGTCTGGCAACCGGCTTGCAGCGGGCATGTGTGCGTAGTGTGTGTGTGCGCAGTGTGTGTGTGCACAGTGTGTGTGCTGCTTCCACGCTGAGTTATCACCCCCAAGTGGATATTCTTCAAAAGATGGAGCTGGAGAACAGTGCAGTGGGATCTTCTGGAACATGTCCTTGCCAATAGCCGTTTGCTGTGTTTTCACATCCTTCCAGAGTTGGGGATCTCCGTGGCGTCTGTGTGTGTGTGTGTGTGTGTGTTTGTGCATGCGTGTGTGACAGACAGCTCAACAGGAGAGAAGTATGGGAACTAGAACACAGAGCTCTCCGTTTCAACACATACCTCTGCCCAGCAGGGAATGGAACATCTTAAAATGGAACAATTACACAACGGTCACAGACCTTTAGATGCCTGCTCTCTGTGCCCAACACGTGGTGTGTGCATGCGTGTGTGTGTGTATGGGAGAGAGTGTGCACGTGTGTGTGTGTATGGGAGTGAGTGTGCACGTGTATGTGTGTGTGCAGGCTTTCATGTGTGGGTTTGGTACAACCTATACTCACTATACTCACTATAATAACATTATGGATGGATCAGCTCTGTGTTCATTTATGCTCAGACCTTCTTGGCTTGTTTCCTCTTGTGGCTGCAGGTCATTTTGGGACACCTTTCCTTTCCAATCATTTGCATTTTACTCTTGCTTGCAGCCTTCCTGGATGCATACATGCTGTGTGTACAAAACCCTGGAGGGCAACTCTTCTTGAGAAAATTCATGCTGTTGTATTAAAGTGTCTGGTCGGGAAAGGGTTTCTTCTGTCTTGTGGGATAACCTGTGTCCTCTTGGATGGCGTGCTATGCCTCTCTGGGGTCATGGACCAATCAATACATGTGGATTAGTTGCCTAAGCCAGACAGATCAATTACACTGTCTGAGAATAAATACACACCCACACACACCATGCTTTAGTAAACACCATTTTGATGACGTTTACTGTCCCGAAAAGGGGCAGACACTGGTCTGTCCTCTGTATGTCAGCACGGTGTTGTTCAAGAATAAGTGTCCCACTGGAAACGAAACCTGAATCGGGCCGCAGGAATGCGCTAAATGGTCCCACCACACAAACTGGTGAAGCGGTGAGGTAACTGTGCTATGTGGCAGTGAGTTTCTTTATTTTCGATACTGTCCGGCTCCTGTTTCGTTCAAAAAGTGTTTCAGGAGCACTAAAGAGATCTCCATTTCTTCCTTTGGCACAAACACCCAAAGGAGAGCTGTATTTCTGCCTCTGACCTCATGTTACCTCAGAAGCATTTTGACATCATGTCTTAGTCATTTTTGTGTGTTTGTGTATGGGTGTGGATATGTATGTATGTATGTGTGTGTGTGTGTGTGTGTGTGTGTGTGTGAGTGGTTTGGTGGGTGAGATCTTATTTGGTACTGCTCTTAAACAAAAAAAAATATTTTTTGCGAGTATTAGTTAATATAGGATGCCTGGTCAGACATTATCCAGAGCCTAAATATTTATCCTCTGGATAAATCATTTGGCAGAGTCTCGCACCACTTCCACACGTACACACTGGAGAAACAGAGCTCATACATTCTTAGTCTAATTAAGGTTATTCTCTAACAAGGCTGATGGATATACAATAAAACACAAATATCATAGTTCTATATAGTTCCCTTGAGGCTTTTGGCCTGAATAGTAGTTTTTTTGGGTTTTTTGCGGTAGTTTGGAGACAACATGACAGCACCAGAATTGATTGGTATTGTGTAATGCTTATTTTGGACAGCAGGTGTCACTCTTCCACCTACTGAGAGTTTTTTTTTTTTAAACATTCCCATTTCTCAAGCCCTATATCACTGGAATATCACTGTTTCCTACATCCAAGAAACCAACTGTGAATGCTTATTTCTGCCCTTGCATTCCAAAGTTTACTATGAACTTCTCAGGTTTTTTACAGGTGTGTTTTCCCAGGACAGGTCATTCTGAAAACCTCATCAGGTATTACTGGGGAGACCCAGGTGTGTCACATGAATGACCATGACATCCAGTGGGTCTCTTTCTCCATTCCTCTGTGTCCGATCCCTGTCAGTTGGGCCATGAAAGGTTGGAGTGAGGGTGTAGTTGGAGCACTGGCTGAAGCAGAGAAGCATAGTCCATTCTAAGAAGGCCCTGTGGCTGTCCACATGTATGGCCTCTTCCTCCACACCCTTCCTCTCTGAGGCTTACACTGCCCTCTCCTTGCGGTCTGGGTGTCTTGGCTGTGTGGCTGCTTTGCTCAGAGGTCACTACTGTGATAAGCATAATCATTCCAAGATGTATTCCTGAAATACATATTAGATCATCCTGGATTTTGCTAACGATTTATAATTTGCACTTGCTAGCTATTTTGGAAGGCTGTTGATTCATTACTACGGATATAAAAATGGGATCCATAAACACATATTATACTTTAAATGGGTCTAGGAGTTTTTATTTTAAACCGTCATATAAGTTGTACAGCCATTGTGGGACTTGCCTTTTTTGGACAAGTTTGTTGTCCAAATTAAGTAAGGCAGCATTCTTTACCCATAATAGACATATATATATATATGCAGACGTAAGTAAGAATTTGGAAGTAAGAACACAGTATTTGGCTGGATTGCCAGTCGGGCTGTAGCAGATGTTCAACGGTATTAGAACAGACACTTCTGCTCTTTTCCTATGGCTGTTTTGGAGTGTTTTGTTCTCAGACGGAGGAAGTTTATTTATTTTTTCGTGGCTGACTTAAGGAACTGAAGTATTGTTTTCAAATTATGTCCAACCCAAAGATCGACAGCATCTGTCCTGCACACGCTACTTAAAAACATCCTTCTAGATTGCTAAGAGAGGTGCTGTTGTTCGTTAGCCGGGGAGCATTTTCCTGCGTTTGTACAGAGTCCACACAGACTCCTTGGCGTCTTTCTACTCACCCCAGCCTTGGATCATTTCCCATGAATCCTTGCTGTCACTAGAAGCAATTGAAGTGTCATATTGAATTTACTTAAATAATATAATTTCAAACAGGAGTGTTTACATTTGATATCTCTTGATATAATGCATTTTCTCTCTCTCTCTCTCTCTCTCTCTCACTCTCTCTCTGTCTCTCTCTCTCTCTTTCTCTCTCTCTCACTGCCTCACTCTCTGTCTCTCTCTCTCTCTCTGTCTCTCTCTCTCTCACTCTCTCTCTGTCTCTCTCTCTCTCTCTCTCTCTCTCTCTCTCACTCTCTCTCTGTCTCTCTCTCTCTCACTCTCTCTCTGTCTCTCTCTCTCTCTCTCACTCTCTCTCTGTCTCTCTCTCTCTCCGGTAGATAAAAAGCTGGCATAGCTAGAGTGGATAGGAGGGTTACGTTTTATTATTCCTCTATTTATACTTGTGCTAGAACAGGCTTATATAACCCAACACTCAAATTTTTGCAGGTTGGTCTATGTCAGGTCATATTTTCTTTTATGTCTTGGCAAGAAGCACCACGACATGGATCAAACTTAATATAACTTTTCACTTTTAAGAGTGAAATAAAGAAAGACAAGGGAGTCACACGATGGACAGACAGATACAATGGAAAAAGAAAGAGAGAGGGAGAAAAAAACAAACCGAACTCAAGGTTTTCATAGCACAGCACGTTCTGCTGTGCCGTTACCTCACAGTCGAGGAAAACGTGATAACGTTGCCTGGAAAGGCAGCCAGTGCCTTCAGAGGATTGAGTTTCCCCATTGCTCCTTCACCCAGGCCATTCCCGACGTTCCTTTCACGTTACAGACCGTAACGGCACCAGCAGTGCTTCTTCCAGGGACCTCGCCATACCTCGCCATACCTCGACATACCTCGCCGCCTCAAGACCTCTGAAGAACAGCAAACGGGGCATTTGTCCGTCTGTCTGTGTCTGCGAATAACCATGTACAGTTTCATTTCCACACACCTTTATTCGAGACTTTGTGTGTGTGTGTGTGTGTGTCCTGCTGCTTGGTCTGTTTAAACTACCAGCCACCTTGTTTTGAAGCTGTGTGTTCGTGAGGATGTGTGTGCCACGAGTCTGAATGTGCCGTGTCCCAAAATAAGAGCGGTTTTTAGAGTTCGAGCGTTTTGTGTGACTCTTGCTCTCCACTTCTGTCTCAACACTTGACATGTGTACTTGACCTCAGTTTTACAGTTTTCAGTGCAATTAACATTCTTTTACAGGATCCTGTCTTGCACAAGTACACACATGCACGTATGCCTGCACTCCCACACACACACACCCACATACCACTTTGCACAAGTGCAAACATTATCAGAAACACCCACCTTAATAATGCTCATTGGCTACTTTATTAGGTAGACCTGCCTTACAGGTGCATTTTGTACATACAACCCATGGTTTAGTCTGTAGCCGTGTCGATTTGCCAGCCCTGTTCCCTCCTCTCTGGTCAGCTCCTGACAGTGCAGTGGTGGATCTTTCTCACATACGTGAAGACCAGGGGAGCAGACATGGTGGTCGAGCTGCTACGGGTGAATCAGACACAGCCGGACGTGCTGCTGGACGCTTCACATGTCAGTGTCACTGCTGGATTGAGAATGACCAGCAACACAAAAATATCCAGGGAGAACCAACGTGCGGTTGGAAACTGCCCGTTAATGAAGAGTTAGAGGACAAATAAGAGATGTAGATGGCAACGACTTGTAAACATACATTTGAAAGGGTTTTATTATGAGTACTTCTTAGAAAATGAGAGGTTAGTGTATAATAGTGTAATAGTGTGTAATAGTTTTCAGAGAGATGTTATGGTGCCTTGTGAGAAGCAGGTGAAGTACAGGACAGCACACAGCACGTGCAGGGCGCTGGTTTACGGTGTGTGTCTGGAGGGTTAAGGGGTACAGGTGTGGACCTGGAAGACAGCGCCCCACCTCAGACATATGGGTGTCTATTTACAGTGTGTCTGCTTCTCCGTTTGTGTGTTTGTGCGTGATTACTGGCATGTGTGTGGCTAAAATAAATGTCTTCTGCTGGCTGCTATTCCTGAAGAAGAGGCACGCGACCCTAGAGCCCTGTTTGGCATGCACAAATACGCACACACACACACACACACACTCATAGCCACAGTAAGTATCCAGCATGTTGTACAACTGGAAAAACAAACAGCTGTGAACTGAGCCTGTTGTGGAACGTGGTAATACCCTGCTGTGTTTTTCAAGCCCTTCCCTACAGTTATGAATCTTTTTGCACTAGTGAGAGAGAGAATGAGTGATTGAGAATTTGCGAGAGCGGGAGAGAGTGAATGTACTGAAAATTAAGGACTATATATTAATAACAGTTGTACCTTAGGACTGGGTATTAATACCATACAACTGAACATGTCAACAATTATGCTGTTTTTGCCAACATGCTATTAAAGTGAACTGCCTGAACTGCTAGGAAATTAATATTAAACACATCTCTCTTAGCAATGCTAAGTGTTCCTTAAAGCTGATTACAGAGCTACTTTGGATGGGAAGGACTGTTCTACATTGGTGAAAAGTAGCTGAAAATCAGTCTCCCAGTTCGAATAAAGACCTGTTATTGAAAAGCATATTGTTATTATTCATGTTCTTTTGTTAATTAAAAAAAGATATTTGTGTGTACCGACGCTCTGGTTTCAGTGGTGTAAGACCAATTTCAGTGACACAGCACACATCATCTTCTTGACTGATCATTCAAAAGTCTCAACCTTGGATGCAGCCATCACAGACGAGACGGGGCGGTCTGCTTGCGGACGTCTGGACGTTGGGTCCTGACTGTCCTCGTTTAGCTTGTGGAAAAAGAAAAAAAGAAAAGGAAAAGAAACAGAATGGAAACCAAATCAGAGTGCCGTCCAACCCTAGCTGTCCCAAATCAGAGAATGCCGTCCAACCCTAGCTGTCCCAAATCAGAGAGTGCCGTCCAACCCTAGCTGTCCCAAATCAGAGAGTGCCGTCCAACCCTAGTTGTCTCGCATCTTGTACTTTCTCTGCTTCCTTGATGTGTCTCCTGGTGCACCAGCTGTGTTTTTTTCCACTTTGATTTGGAAACAAAATGGCTAGCCGAGCTAACTTGTTTAGCTGTGTAAATGCATGGACCATGTGTTGATTGACGTGGGGGTGGAGATGGGACAAGTGAGGTGGAGGGGGGGGGGGCAAATAAATTTGAATGTTTTTTCTACAGAATTCTCTATGTGGTGTAAGAACATCTGCGAGACATTATTGTAATGCCCATTTGTCTTATCAGATGTGCCAGTAATGGGCTGGTAATAGTAAAACATGCGTGAGCCTACAGTAAAATGAACTGAAGTACAACGAAAGCAGAAGAAAGACATGCTTTATATGCTTAAGTGGATTTACAGAGCTTTAATGGACTTTAACATGTGTAGTGTATTAAAATGTCCATCTAGGTTTATTGGTGCACCTCCTTGGACAGCATAGTCTGGAGACTTTGAGGATTTCTTTTAAACAGTCACAGAGTTCATACCTAAAAAAGGTAGAAAATGTGAAGTTTGAGGAGGCCACGTCTTACCTTGCCTTTCAGCGTGAATGTTCCACTTTGTCTTCAGCTTTCACATGCGTTAAACGACTTCTCTGTGCTTTGAGTAGAGAGCTGGAATGAAATGAAGCGTTCCCAAAATCACACATCCATTACTGTGCTGAGGGCAACTCACAGTGCTATCGACCCGGTCTGATTAAAACAATAAACAAGCCAAAAGACAAGATGAGGGTTGTAAATGAGGGCTGTAAACCATAAGATTTGCTTTCATGAAATAATTAGGCAGGAAATATGTGGCCTTTGGTACAAAGAGTGACACTTCAAGTCTGAGCAACTTCAGGCAATTTGGGTTTCTTTTGGGGAAGAGAGGAAAGGTGTGTGCTGTGTCCCAGTCTACTTCACCTGTGTCCTCCCAGCTCAGGAACCATGGAGCTCCAGTATTGTGTGTGTGCGTGTGTGTGTATGTCAAATGCTGTGTGTGTGTGTCTGTGTGCACACGCTGGAGTCTTTACGGACCCAGACATCAACAGGTGACCAGCACTGAGATCATTATCTCTAATCTAAAATCCAAAAAAAATAAAAATAAATACTAACACTTGAATGGTGTTAGTATTAATCATTTCATATACCATTTCTGCCATGCACTTGGTGTATTACAACCTTAACTTGCTTGAGTTACACGTCTCAGAACCTGCAGGGGAGTTTCAGAGGTCCCTTCTACAGAGCCTCTCTAGTGATGTGAAGAGAATATCTGCATCTGCCTTTGAGCATCTCAATCTCTCTCTCTCTCTCTCTCTCTCTCTCTCTCTCTCTCTCTCTCTCTCTCCTCTCTTTTGATGTCCATTTTCTCCATCTTTTTTACTTTCTTTTTCTTCTTGTCCTTCCAAATAAGTGAAACGCCTGGTTTTCCTTACATTGCTATTGAATAACGATGCACTTCAGTGCTCCAGTAATTGAGTGGAAATGGCACAACACCTGGATGTTACTGACTGGACTCTGATTCCATGATTCTTACAGCTGACCTTCCAACCACAACAGCACAATAGTAAATCAAAAGAAGATGGTGTTGCCAGCTACAATAGATATGCACTCCAGACCTTTAGCTAGAGAAGGGCAATCCAAGCACATCTTTTAATACAGGTGCTACTGATATAAATGTTTGCATGTGCTTTACATTAAAGAACCTGGCTCTAGTTTTCCAAAAAACAGGGCATTATGGGAACTGTAAAAGAGAGAGGGAACATTGCTGCTCTGTCTCATGCAGACTTTTAATGTGCTGATTTACTTGTAAAACCGTACACTTAAAAAACCCAACATTTAAATATTGTGTTTATAATTAAAGAATATTATCCATATTTTGAAATATAGATTATAATAATAACTGTTGTGTAGCTGTTTTATCCAAAATGATTGTTCATGTATTCTCATGGGTATAGTTTATTTTAGATTTGTTTTTCTTATTTCTTTCTTTCTTTTTCTTCCCTCCTTCCTTCCTTCTCATGTACAAATAGGAAATCTGATTCTTCAAAAATCGCATTTGGTTTTGTAAAATCTCCTAGGCAGATTCAGTAAGTCATTTGGCTCGTGCAGTAGTCTGAACACGCGCTCGATTCGCGCCACTTCCCGTAGCCGTTCGCCGTTGTCTTCCCAGAACCCCTCCGGCTTAGGTAGCTTGTGTGTTGACAGCTGTTGTCTCTGTCATCAAAGGTGACTCCTACACCGGCTGGTTGCGCTCGGACCCAGTCGCTCTGAAGCGATAGCCACGGCGATTCTTTGTCAGGACGCTCTTGTTGACGACACAGCTGACGCTCTGTTTCCCGTCAGCGCTATCGCCGAGCGCTCAAGTTCTTTGTGCACACTTACGCCTGTCAAATATAGCCTTCGTCAAGGCCGAGAATAACTTGCTTTTGAGTCCAGTAAAATTCGGCAGGCAAACATAATGTTCTCTAAAGTCATTTATCAGAGACTGGCTACTGCAATGTTCTTGGGGTTTTGAGTGGTTAGTCTGTCTCTTTGGATTGTTCTTAAAACCGCAACAGCATTAAGGAAAACCTATTAAAGCGACTGTTATGTGTAAAGACTGCGGTCATTTGTACAAAATGTCTGTTCAGTATGTCCACGGAATTCAGAATGTGGGATATGCGTATACCCAAAACAGTAAAACAGAAATACACTTTATTATACAGACCTATCTTGCACGTATGCACACCTGACCACTTCATTATAACCAAGAGATAAACTTGTGTTATAGTTGCATTTAGTGACCATAACGCAAATACTGACGTGCCATGCCATCTTCTTCACTTTACTAGTCACGTGCTTAGCCTTGGTTACTCTTCAATGTGAAGATTTGTCAAAAGTCTTCGGTAACGAACCTTATCTGGTACCACAGTTATGTTCAAGCAAATTAAAGTCTGTTTTCAGTATCACATATAACACAGATCTATTGCGCTCTCTCTCTCTCTCTCTCTCTCTCTCTCTCTCTCTCTCTCTCTCTCTCTCTCTCTCTCTCTCTCTCTCTATTTGTATGATATCAGTAATTAATGACTGTGATGATAACAGAAAAAAAAGATAAAAGTCAGGAAAGA
>JAOYMR010000002.1:8591829-8611176 GCA_025802075.1 Tenebrosternarchus preto | reverse complement strand
TCTCTCTCTCTCTCTCTCTCTCTCTCTCTCTCTCTCTCTCTCTCTCTCTCTCTCTCTCTCTCTCTCTCTCTCCATACGGCCTGGGACTAAAGGGACTTCTGCAAAATCTGTTGCAGCATCTGGTGCGGAACCGCAAGTGATTCCAGAATGTTCGTCGAATTGTGATCGACCAAGACAATGGAATTGGAGCAAAATTACATTAAATATTTACTGCTGCCGTTATTGTTGTCATTCAGCGGGGAACTAAAACAAAACTCACGAGTGGCTGCCGTTGGCAACCACGCTCTGAGCATACACGCGGCCAGGCGTTTTTTTGTCCCCATTAGATGCATCAGCGCGTTGCAATTTGTGATCCGGTGGCTTTCGGGTGATGTTTGAAGGAAAAAGCTGCACTGCGTAAACAATTCGATTAGTACATGTTTGGCCGTAAGCAGATTGGAAATCAACACGAAGTAACTCAGCTAATCAGCAGCAGTTTCTGCTGTTTAGCTTGTTTGGGGCAGAACAAATGGAACGCCTAATTCTTGGGTTCGGTGAGATCCAGTGCCGGTGTACTGAAAACAAATTTCTTGACCTCAGCACGAGGGGTGATATGTCTGACATAACCGAACAATTAACAGAGGCAGATCGCAAAGAATCGTTCTGTGTGTACGAGCCCTTAAAGTCCTGCTCATTCTTTTTACGATCCGTCTCAAGTGCTATTAGCTATTTATATAGCGTATAGACTATTAGGCTGTGTTACGCGTATTATATGTGGCAGTACGTATGTGCTGCTGTTTGATAGCCCATACTTGGATGCAATTTTATTTTTAACTGTCATGATCTGGCTTCCAGAGGTACATTACTTCCCTGAATTTTACTAGCTCTCAACCACCGTTCATAAATCCTTGCCCCTGAAATTTTTCCAGGCACCCCCAGTGGTTGTCCATTGTGGGACATAATATTATTTTACGAGCAGCCTGTCACATATACTCACACCTTCCTCGGAGTTACTGTGCAGTCTGAACTCAAATTCAGGATGTCAGGATTATATACATGCAGATTACAGATTATTTCTCACCCTGTCTGTGATAAAAAAAAAAATGTCTGCTTCTCAGTGAACAGTGGGAGCAATTGTGCAATACTGTAACTGAGATTAATCTTTTCCTCTTCTGGCTGCTGGTATCAGCGTTTATTAGTGAGTATTGTTTAAGAGGCAGTAGGATCCGTAAGGTTGTCTCATCAAGAGCACTGCATTGCTTATGTAACACAGATTTACAGAACTATCCTACACAAAGCTGACTGAGAGATGGTACAGCTGTGTACAGCATATGGCATGGGCTTGGGAAGATAAGATGAGGTTACACTGGAAGAGAGTAGGGAGGGAGTTCTGAATGGGATACAGAGGAGTGTGTGTGTGTGTACGTGAGCGAGTGTTGTTTTTCCTGGAACTGACTATGAGCTAAGTAGGGTAGTTTACACTGTGCCCGGCAACAGGTTTAATCTCCAATCTAAACTACGAGTTCAGGGTCGATGGCATGCCAGCGTGATAACAACAACGGCCAATCAGCCGTCGGTCACGCGGTGGGCTAGCAGGTCTCAGCGGGGATTTATGGTGCACTTCCAAGAACTTGGCATGATGCTGCAGAGAGAGCGAGAGATCTAATGCTCCTACACGAGATGAGAGCAACACTAGGGCTGGCTGTCAAAAGCATGTCTGCAGAGGCCGATGAAGGGCAGTAAATCAGAGCTGTAAGGTGCGTTTGAAGTGAGGAGGACGAAAGGCGATGCTGATGAGAAGTAATTGGTTGCCCTGGCTCCAGTGGAGTTGCCTGCTTGTGCAACACTTTAACTTTGAATCTGTGATTTCATCTTCACTTGTGATCATGATCATTTGATTATTAGGCAGCCATTCGTTCCAGTTTATGGTTCGATTTCTCAATACAGTTATTAGATTGCCCTGTCTGGTGTTTTTTGATGGTAGATGTTTTTGAGGGCTTTGCCATCTTTACTTGAAATCAACCCAGCGAAAACTGAAACAGCCCATTTAGGTACAGTTTATCCAGCAAAATAAGCACTTTACTATGCAGACTAATATCATCCTGTCGGGGATTAACTCTGTGCTGTGTGGAAATGGCGACGGAGCAGATCACGGCCGGTGGATAGCGATTGGATCCAGCTCTCCCCTCTGAATGCTACAGGCCAACTTCAACAGAGTGGCGAATTATCCCGAAAGCCTCCTGCTGGATCCGGGATAATGAAGATCAGATGGGAGCCGCAGGAGTGCAGGGGCGGAGGGCTGTGGAGGTGGCCGGTCATGCTTAGCGTGGAGCTATGCCGCGGAGCGCCATCCGGAGGGCAGTTCATTGTGGCTACTGCTGCCCCTCCAGCTGCCCCGCCAAGCCGTCCTGCGATTGTTGCGCCACACAGTCACAGTCCCGAAATGAGAACCGATCTCTACCCGTGCCCGGTTCTTACGTAACGGCAAGTGCAGGAAGCATACGTTTTTTTGTGTTGTTTTGTTTTTAATTGCTGTCATATGAGGGGAAAAATCTCAGGTATGTCACGTGTATCTCACAAGCAGCCAGGTTTCCCATACACAAACACACACACACACACACACACACACACACACACACACACACACACACACACACACACACGTGTGCTCGCACACAACGGTTCGCTCATAACCAAATGAGGAGTTGAAGCAGATCTCCACAAAGTGCATAAATGCAGTATAGGCTGCATTCTTTCCATTTATGCCCATAATGACTGTGAGCATTACACTGTTCTCTGGGGAAAAGCCTTTTATGGAAGTGAGCAGTCACATCTTGGCCCTGCCTATTGGAGCATGAGCAGAGATGACCCCCAGGCCTTCTCTGATCTGTCATATGGCAGTCAGAAGTGGAATGAACTGGTCATGCCTGTCATTCTTATAGAATAGTTAACAGTCAGTACTATATGAATCTAATTTACTGGCTGATGTGCCCCTTGAACCACTGGCTTGGAAATCCATTGGGGGCTTCATGTGAGTGACTGATGAGCTGGTAAAGTATAACCCTTGAGGTGAGGCACAATGAAAACCAAAGCAAACAACAAGCAGAAAATTAAAAACAAGTGTGAATTTGCATTTAATCCTCGATTGCATCCTCTGTCTTTCAATTTTTTTTTACTTTTATTACAAGACATATATGATATGTTTACAGCTCAGCCCCGCAACAGTTCACCCCGACCTAATATCTTCATGGCTGACGGTAATGACTAGAATGGTGTTACCTGTGACGGTGCTACTCCATTAGCTGAGAACGGGTGACGTTGAGCACGGGCGCAATCAGCACTGGCCGTGACGTGCGAGCCTGACCCCTCGGCTTATCTAATGCATGTCAAAAGGGGCCTTAGGAATGAACACGACCGTGGCACTACATACCCAGAATGCCAGCAGTGAAACCAAAGGGGAACAGAGGTCTGGTCGTTCCAACCCAGCACCCTTTGCATTCAGAGTAGAGGGCTGGAATGGCTGCACTGCAGAAAGTAATGATATCACAGACTGTGAGTTGGCAGGGCTGTCCTTTTTCCCATGGTTACCATGCAGAAGATGAGGATACCAGATGATGTCAGAGAGGAGGAGGAGTCTGAGGAGGGGCCCCACTTGACATCAATCATCAATGCATCATTTGACATCAATTTGACAACAAAATTTGTTGCGTTGAAGGAAGCAGTAGTTAAGCCACTCAACTAGTAGACAGAAGGTTGCCGGTTAAAGCCCCACTTCTGCCAAGTTGTCATTTCTGGGCCCCTAAACATCAATTGGTGGTGCATTTAATCACAGTTATAAGGACCTTTGTATAAAAACGTCAGCCGAATGCTGTAAATGTAAGGTAGATACCCAGATCTTGCATGAATTTCTGGGAAATGATTCAAATGATTGCTTCAGATAGGGCTATCATCTGTATCCTTGTCACTGCTAATTACTTCTCTGCTTGAATGGAAGCTTCTTGGTAATCTTGTACAGAACGTATCAAAGAACAAACCCCTTAGCAGTCAGCTGACTTTTTGTTATTGTAGATTTTACATTATTTGCTGCCAGTGGCCAAATTCAGTGGATCAGTCAGGATGAAATTATGCACCAAACAGTGAGTGTGACACTGTGATCTGGAATGTGATGAACACTGCTGTTCTGCCTCTCCTCCTTTCTCTGGTTCTGCCTTTAATAAGTGGCTCATGTCAAGAGCTTGGGGGTTGGCAGGCTTTTAACATGTCAGGCAATTTGACAAAATGTAGATCCATTCATGATAAGACACACGGAAGTGGCGCATGTGCTGACGTTCCTTCTCCTCGCAGTGTCTCCTCGGAGCTGGCATTCATGTTTTTGTTGTCATCTCTTGCTAGCTTTGTGAAGATGGCTGAGTTTTCTGACATGAAAGGTTGATGGAGGGACATGTAGAGAAAAGGGAGCAAAACAAACCTCAATCCCAGTGTGGCTCCTTCTCAATCCCAGCATAGCTCAATCCCAGCATAGCTCAATCCCAGTTTCTCCATTGCCCGTCCCTCACTCCACTCATCAGAAACTCTCACATGTGCTGTTTTATTTTCGTGCATACTCATGGTGGTGCCACCAGGGGGCTCCCCTGCCCTGTACCAGCACCAAAGTCAAGCCATAACGAGGAGCGTCTGAGGCTGCAACCAAGAGGAAGCCATAGGTGGGACTCTGGCGCTGGCTACCTTTCCTCTAACCACATACTATAGAGCATCAGGGCATCCATGACGGACTCCACCGAACATACACATGCCAATATCCATCTGTCACGTTGTTCTTGACCAGCTCACCAAATGTACTGGATTGAACCTGATGTGGCACAAAGGGTTTTGAAGCCTATGAACATACTAGAGTTTATTAAACTTGTTAAGTATGAGAAAGCAGTGAGATAAATGCTTTGCAGGTTGTTAGCAGTTCTGGAACAAGTAAGGATGTTTGGTTATGTCCATGATTTACAGCAAAAACCCAAAACAATTGTCACAGTTGGTTTCTGTGTATATTTGAAATGACACTTCTGCACAGTTAAATGCAACTCTTGCACATACATACATAAACATCCTTCTCGCACACACAAATCTTTCATTACATCTTTTTTTTTAAATACTTGAGATTCCAGAGATGCAACGTTCCTTTTAGGTCTTGAAGAGATTTGTTCACATATTATAGAGTGAAAGATGGGGGCTTGTTGTGTTAGATTTATGTGTTTTGTGTCTTTTTTGACTTGGAAGACATTATTTGCAGCAGAAGGACCTGCAATATAGACCTTAATGTGCAGGCGTTTCTTCTATTTATTGACTATGATTTTATCTAAACATATGTTTTGACTATAGAGGGAGATTCTCTTGGGTTCAGAATAAAGCACATTATTTTTGTTATTTATTGATTGCCTGAATGGAAGAGGTGATTCAGCATATCTGTAATACCATGTCCAAAGTATGGAAAACCAGCTTCTTTTTAAAAGAATGATATATAACAAAAGTTTAATTTGTTATGTAGGTATTTGTATATTTAGAAAGAAAGTATATGGTGCAGGAGAATGTTATTGTTAAAGATTGTGTAGTTACAGGGTATAAATGACTCTAATGGCATATTCACAGCCTTCTCATATCTTTTCCAGATGAATGCATTTTCAGGATTCTCCAGATTTGTTGCTTTGGGTGAGTGCAACAGCTATCACATTTGTGTAATGTTGCAGCTGCCCCCATAGAGGGCGATATAAAGTTGTTTGAATTTCTGCCTTAAATCCAGTGGGGACTATTTTAAATCTTGATGGTGCTATGTAACAGGCGGGAGATGGTGCTGTCAGACTAGTTGGACTCCGTGGGCTACCCACTGAAATATGGTAAAGATTTGAATGAATTTGGATGACGTTGGAATAACTATATTTAGGGGACTCAGCATAGAACCTAAAATATAAGACGCTTTTCAATCAAATGAAACTTTGGAAGTGAAGTAAAAGAATGCTAAGAGGCCTTTCACTTGGAAATGTTTCACACAGCTGTCGTAGCTTACAGTTATTAGAGTAGCTATATCTGTCATACATGCTCACTGGACCAAACAACCTGCGTTTTAACACGTACTGCGTTTTAACAGTGTTAAGTGCTTGAGGGATTATGATTCCTCTCAGTACTTCAGTAGACTAGCTTGTCAGATGCATGGAACGCTCATGCACCAGTAGTCTCTGATACTGAACTGATGGAGGTACATGGATCACAATGATGGATTCACTGATATGCTTCAACATGCCCTTGCTTTAGTTCAACAAAGGGGAATAGAGGAGTGGAGGAGAACCAACCCTGCATTTCCTCACCTCCTCTCTGTGGTTTCATTTACAGCTTTCATTTACAACTCCATTCACAATGAGACCCAATTAGCGGCTTTCAGGCTCAACCAAAAAAGAATGGAAGCAGAGAAGAAATACATTTGTTTGCCTCATTGGACTTTCAGGAAAGACGGAGAAGGAAGATGAATGAGATTAGTATGGCTTGCCAACCTAGCGATGCTTCTGCTGATCAACCTCGAAATCGAATATCTGGGAATTAGCTGTACAGTTTGTGGAATGTTGGATGGTTACAGTGGTGGGAATCTGCTAGGGAGTGACTGCAGTCTGGAAGATGTCAATTCTGTGCTAGCATTCTGAGGGAATTAGCATTGTGATGAATGGCGAGCTGTTGTCGGTGCACCGAGTTATACTGTGCACTGGAGATTTGATAAATGCTTCCCTTCTCATCAGCCCTAACATTTATCTGTTCATGTGGATGTGCATGTTGCTAGCTGCACAAGGGCAATAGAGTTTCATTCAAATGCTGAACACAACAACTGATTTGTCCAGGCATGCTTTTTTCCTGGAAAGGTCCAGAATCAGATTAGTTTGCTTCTAGCTTGTCACACTAGGAGAGGAGAATTTCCTCCAGATCCATCACTCTTGTTGCCTGGCATTTTCTCTTTGTGACATATTCAGGTTCAGCTTACTCAAAATAACTGTAATAATAACTTTAGAAATAACTTTCAAAATCCATCTCCTGCATATTTGTGGCATGAGTAGAAGTTCTAACTGAGGAAACAAAAATGCATTTTTCATTATAGCCTGTAAGATAAGGTCTTCAGATAAGGTCTCTCCTCTCTCCGTCTCTCTTTCTCCCTCTCACAGTCCACTGTGTCTCCCTGTAACTCATCTGTAAGTCTGTGTGTCAGTTAGTGCCACCCAGTGCAACATGTGGAGCTTTGCTTGTATTGTTTATGCAAACCTCAGCCTTGGTGGATGAGGTTGTTTGGCCCCCTCATCACTCAGGGCTTTTCCTGTCTAAATACTGGCCAGACAACCTCCAGGCTTTCTCATCAGCAGTCGTGTGTTTGGTCGTCAGATGAAACCAGGCATGTACATGTGGAGGTCAAGGCTCAGGGATGTTGACTGACTAAAGCAGTCCACTGAAAAGACTAATGGTGTGTGGAGTCTGGATCTAACAAACTCTCTCTTCCTCACTCCTCTTGTATCACAGTCGCTCCTGGAGGTGTCTGGCTAAGGTCTTCCACTGGAGAGTATTCTACAGCTCTCTAACAGAACCAGCTGAGTCAGCTTTTGTCATGGGAAAATGGTGATGTTTGTTGTCACATGAACTCTTTTACTGGACTGGTTACTGGAGCTCTGTTTTTTTGTCACTGATGCACGGATATATCCCTTAGTAGCTGTGTCATTAAATTAAACAAAGTTGAATAAAAGTTTAATGAGGTAAATCAAGATATTCCTATTAAATTAAATTTCTATTAAATTTGAACAAATACTTTTTTGTTGTCACGGGGTCCGCCCTCAACTCCTCCCTTGTCCCGTGTTTGTGTGGGCGTGTCTGTGTGTGTAGGTTCGTGTTCGGTGTACATTATGTGAGTGTATGTGTCTGTGTGTGTGTGTGTGTGTGTCGTGGACGTGTCGCCTAATGTTCGTCTTCGTACCGTTATCTTCTGCACCTGTGTCTTGTGTAGCGTGTGTGTATTAAAGCGCGTGTGTGTCGCCTCTTGTTTGTCGATCTTTGTCGATGACCACTCGCTGTTACGTTCGTCCTACTCGTCACAATAAAACGCTCTGCTATTCCCGAAGCTCGGCATCCTGCCTCCATTTTTAGCTCTGTCTCTTATTTATTTGATCAGCTTTATTCAGTCAACTTTCTGAGAAACATAGTAAAATAAGCTTGTACGTAGTAATAATAATAATAACAACAATAACAATAATAACAATCATTAATAAAGCATTGCGATATTCTATAACGTTATATACTACTTAGACTAGTCAGAAAAAGCTGGCTTGCTTTACTGTTTTCAGTCCACTAAAGACCAAAGATAAATGTAAACATCAAGGAGAAGTGGATAAGTAATTCAGGACGGCAGATGTTCCAAAACCCTTCTGGTCCAGTAGTGGTAACATCATTAGAGTAAATGCAGACAACCATGTAAGAGAACAAGTGTAAATGTTGGTCATTGGCCAAGCTGATATCAAGATCTGTTGGAGACAGTGAACTGCAACCAGGGATCCTAGAAAACCATAGCCTTTCTTCTTGACCACGTTTTACATTGTACAAGGGGAAAAACAATATGGAAGTCTGTTTGTATGTGTTAGAGAATAAAATAGTGGGAGCATCTGAGTGGCTTGAGCTCAGAATGGCAAGTTGAAGAACATCTCCATGTAACATGGAAGGTTTTCCAAGAAAATGTGCATCGGCATTACTCCCACTCCCACCTTATCTTTAATCAAAACGAAATGTTTCATTTCCAGCACTGGTTGCTGCCAAGACTTTGTCAGAAGGATGTACTCAGCAGTGGTTTCGGACCATGATCTAGGGGCCGCAGCTGAGGTGAAGGGAAAAAAAACGTCTGGCCTGTTAGATTCAGGGAGAATGCATCTTACTGTAGATCAGATGTGTGCACATGTGGCGAGTCAGTGAACAGTGATTTTCAGACATTTCTCCAGCGCTGTTTACTGGACAGGATATAATTTCAGCTGAGATTAAAATGTAAAGGACGCTGTGTCATATTACGTGACTGTTCTGAGGCCTGGTTTTCTGAAAGCATACTAACATTGAATACAGAGCTACAAAGGTGTTATAACCATACAGGTTAAGACAGGCCAGGGATTGAGAGGAAGGCAAAAGGTTCTGTTAGTGCTGATCAAATCTGTGTGGTTATGCGCGCGAGCCTGCGCGCGAGCCTGCGCGCGAGCCTGCGCGCAAGCGTGTGCTCGTGCGCGAGCAGTTTGTCCCGCCCCTCTCTCCTTCTCTCTATTCATTCCACACGTAGGCATAAACTGTCTGTGACCCTTGACTTTTAACTTTTTGACCTCTTCCAACCCTGCGGAGGAGCAGGTGGAGCAAGTCCAATAAATGAACAGTTTTACTACAGGATGTTTCTGCAGATACCTGCAGCCACTTTGACAGCAACATTCAGCACAATGAACTCCTGACCAATTGTAAACACAGAAACATTGTTAGAGAGGTTTTGGTGTGTTTCGCCTCTGAATGCTGCATTATTTGTGTTCTAGGCCATATGTATGAATGAAATGTTCAAATTAGACTAATTTGTTTTGCCCTTAAATGCAAGTCCCTCAGCTCTGCACATTCCTTTATAATAAGGGTCAGACCTGGCTGCTCTTAGAGCAAAATGTGGGATGACATGGTTCAATTTTCAGAAGGTCTGGAGAGTCTGGTGCTGTGGACATGGTCTAGTCCCCTCTGCTTGGCCTGTGGCTCCTAATCAGAGGCTTGAAGTGGAGCCTATCCAGACACCATAAATATCAGCTCTCACAGTCAGCTATGAGATTGCACAGGACACATTCATCACATTGCCCTCTCTCAGTCCAAACACCACTTACTGACAGAGAGAAAGAGAGAGAGAGAAACGTGGAATCGAATAAAGACGTTTTATCAAAAGCAAAGTCATTGATATAACCATACACCCTGAAAAACATGTTTCTTCCAATATGTAAGCAGCTAGAATTAGGACATGAACACACACACACATGCACGTATGCACATCTTTGCACGTCCACAGTTTGAGAGGAACACATGACATTACTAACGTGAACCAGATGAATCTCACCCAGTGTTATTAGCAAAGCTGAGTTTAGTGTTTCATCATAGCAGAGTCTGGTTTAATCTGATCCAAGACAAGTTTTGCCGTGTCGTTTTTGCTGCACTTCTGCTTGCACATCTTCTTGAACATTGCCAACTGATCTCAGCTCAGCCCCAGCTTGCGTTTTGGCCCCTGTCTTTCACACAGGTTTAGACAGGACTGACCCAAGGTCAGAATGAGGCTGCCTGGGAAAGTCATGTTTGACTTACTCATGTTCATCAGTACATTAAGGTGCCCAAACATCAGTTTTGCACCATGATCCACAGCACAACGATAATGATGTATGAGCAACGATGACTTGATTCAGATTTACGTATACAAGCCTGTCTAAGCTGGGATTGATTTAGTTTGATTTGTGGACATATGATGACTGGAGTTTTCAGGATGAGCAAAACGCTATTGTATGCAATCCTGCACACATGTTGGAATTCCCCTTTAGACAGACGTGGAAACGTCTACTCACTTACTGCCCAGCTGCAGCGGCGGTTTGCGTCCTGGTGTTGTTCGTGCGATCCGCTTGTGCGTGTGTGCGTTTTCCACAGCTGGAGCCTGACTAACAGTTGCGTGCTCCCTTGAGACTGAATGACCAGCCAGAATATGCATTGCAGCACTTCACACGTTTCTGTGCTTGTGTGTGTGTGTGTGTGTGTGTGTGTGTGCACAACTGGGGCTGGAGTGTGACTGAAGTGTTTTGAGAGACTAGTGTGTGTGGTTGTTTCTTAATAAGCAGTAGGTCAGGCTTTCGTTCTGTATTTGTATGTGCTTTTTGGCGCATGTGTGTATATGTTTTGGCACAGGCATTTCTGTGTGTGTGTGTGTGTGTGTGTGTGGGTTTGGGCATGTGCATTTGTGTATTTGTGTCTATGTTTGTGTGTGAAACAAGCCCTGCAGGTGTTTCACTAGTTACCTTTAGGGAGCTGCCTTGTGTCAGATACTAAGAGGTTATAGTACTTGTCAATTAAGCATCACTGAGTTTGTGTGTGTCAGTGGAGTTTTAGTGGGAGTAATCGTGCCTTAGTGAATTCTATGTCAGTGTTCTACTCTCCCTGTGTGTAATTCTCTCTCTCTCTCTGTACTCTCTCTCTCTCTCTCTCTGTATTCTCTCTCTCTCTGTGCTCTCATGAGTGTTCCACTGTACTTTTACTTAATACAGCACATGTGAATGTACATATATGCATCTGTGTGTGTGTTTGTGTGTGTGTGCATGTGTAATCACGAGTGCATCTGCTTTGTACTCTCTTCCGTGTGCTACGCTTTCCACAGTTTCATCTAACATGGCATATGTGATTGTGTGTACATCAGCGTGTCTGTGTATTTGTATGCATGCATGTGCTTATTTAGGCTTAAATGAGTTTGAGTTAACGTGTGCTTTCCCACTGCTGTAAGTGCTCAGTTTTGGAGGGTGTGTGTGTGTTTGTGTACTTTCTACAGCTGCAGTGCTGAACGGTCAGTGCCGGGGTGTGTTACAGAGTATTCCTCCCTGGTGTCCGTTCACACTGGGTTCCTCACCTCTGCATGCGGCACATACAGAATTCCGGAAGCTAAGCTCATGAGCCCTAAAACCTGTCCAGATGTTTGTGTGTAGACAATTTAATGATGATGTACATAACTCATGAACAGCTCTTCTCGGTTTAGGGTCTTATGTGAGGTCGAAAGGTCATCAGGGTCAGAGGTCACATCAGCTCAGATCTTGAAAGTTCATCAATTAACATAGTGACAGTTTTCTAGAATGCCTTTTACCATTCCTGCATGTGTAAACACATAAATGATGACATTCTAAAGGTTATTTGTGCACTCATATTTATCTCTTACCTACTCTACTTTTACCATACTAAAATTTGCTGTGTGGCTTTTTCTTGTTTAGTGATATTTCCATTAAAGAAATATGTGAAAGAAATAGCATGTTATTACTATAGTTCCACTATAAATTGCTTCTTTTTTCTTAGGTTCTTTTTTGTGCAGGCCACAGATGCTTTTACAAGACCTGAAACAGAACTAAGAACTAAAAGCTCCATAATTTTCTCCTTGACCTACCTGGAATATTCAGGATCCAGATCCAAAAAACTTTAATTTATCGTTGTGGACATAAAACAAAAACAGAACATAACTTATTTCCATGTGTTTGAAGCATACTAGAATGTCACCAAACAGGGCAAGTAGCATATATCATCTTATTATCCAAGTCTTAGGATGAGATTCTCTTAGAGTAATTCAAATTAAGTTTAATCCATTCATTTGTTATTCTAGGATGTTGAGACACTGCAGTGTATGATGTAATAAGATTCATTCTGAAAGAATCACCTGCCTGATGGGTTGGTTTAGCCTGGGGTGGGGAATTGTTACAAATATACGAATACTTTTGATTTAAAAATTAATTTGTGTTCTAAAAAATATGGGTAACATTTGTATCTGCTAATAATGGTATTTCAAATAACTTAATTTCAAATTCTCTACTTGTGTGTATCATAAGTAAATTGATTCTGTATCAGCTGTTATGTTTACATGAGGTAGGTAGGTTGGGGGGGGGGGGGTGTTATTTTCTTGAATGTAGCCAACGGCGCTAACTTTATGCTAGTTATCTTAAGTATTAATCCAACGCTGTTAGCTAGCTGGCTGGCTAGCTATGTTGTAGGTATAAGCTAGCTATAGCTATTTAATTTGTGTGTATATTGGACGATGTTTGCACAGAATGAAGAATGAAGGCGAAGAGTGTGAAGAGTGGTTTCTTTCAGCCTCTTGATTTTTGACTACAGAGCAAAAAAGGAGTTTGGGTCACCGTGTTCAGTTTGGCTGGCTGCAAAGATCCGGATGTGGAGTCCATCTTTCAGGCCCAGATGACTTGTTTTTATGCACCGGCTACCTCCAGGTTGTGATCACGTCATTCTAACACCAGCCCCGTTTGTGTCTGCTGGGATGGCTGGGGGCTTTTACATTCGCAGGATACAGCTGTGTTAGATTGTGCTCTTGAACTTTTGATAACAGTGAATGAAGGAGAACAACAAGTATTAAAGTGGATGTCCATCAGTAGCAATCTGTGACTTTTATAGCTAGAGGTTTGTATCAACAGTAAAGCAGTTCTGAGCCTAGAACAGCAGACAAATGAAAAACTTAAAACACTGGTTGGTTTTTGTAAAAAAAATGAACGGGAAGTCTCTTGAAAACTAAAGAAGGATTACATGGTATGCTTCGGCCAAAATAGCAGTGGCTGAGAGCGAAAGTACACCCTACTACATTTTACTCAACTGGATTTAGGTTGCTTGCAAACTTGCTCTGCAAATGTTTCGGTTATGGGTGGGTCAAAGTTTCTTTTAAACCTCTTCATATGGCTAAAACCACCAATGGCCAGTTATGAAACTACAGCTCTCTGATGCATAATTACAGATGTCTTGATAAGTACTTTTCTTCTTTCTTAGAGAGACTGTCAGAGAGATAGAGAGGAATGACTATAGTAAAGATGCCAGAGAGGTAAGCAAGCAATGTAAGAGAAGAAATAAGAAATGCTGGCTGGAGAGGACGGAGGTAGCTGGCCAAAGCCCATGATATCATGGGAAAGGAAATGGCCTGCACAGAAGAAGAAGAGAAAGCTCAGCAGCTATCCAGTTTATGGAGTGTTTAGGGTGGAAATCTTATTGCTTTAAGAGGTAGGAAAGGAGGGATCAGGGAGAGATGGAAAAAGAGAGAGAGAGAGAGATGATCCAGTGCATTATCAGGGAGAGACCAGGAGACCAAGGCTGGTGCTTCAGAAGAGCTGCAGTCAGCACTGAAGCAGCACCCCTCTCCTCTGTGTGCAGACTGAACACAGACACAGTGACACAAAGGGGATTTCCTGCACACTCAACTTCTCTGGATTAAATTTGCATGACTCCAGTAAAACTGTCTAAGAACACACACACACACACACACACTGTTGTGATGTAGTGCTGATCTCAGATCATCAGTAAATGAAACCATGGAAAACTGGAGGAATGGTGGCGTAAAATCAGGTCAAGGGGAGTGAGTGACGGTGACAGGCACACTGAGGCGTGTTATGGGAACGCTTTTAGCTATTTATAGTGTAATGGCAGATGAGGTAAAGAGCATGTTCTTACTCCATTACATGCTCATGCAGGAGATGGCATTGTGTTCCAGGATGTTTCAGTATAACGCAACTGTGACCCATTTGCTTGCGTGTGTGTGTGTGTTTCTGGAAAAGGCTGATGAATATAACAAGGCACTCTTAATTCATAGTGCAAGAGATGCCTCAGAGTTTGGAGAATCACAGGGAAAAGCACATGGTTTGATTGATGAAGTGGTGTTGCAAAAAAGACAAATTACACTGAGATTACTTCTTAGTTGCCTTGTATCACAGGCATGGAACGTGCAGGAAAAAAGGAAAAAAACAAACATGAGTCTCCAACTGAAGAGTTTAATGAAGTGAATGAGAATGAAACCGAACATAAAAGTGCTCTAATGAGAACTAAAGACAACAAACTTAATGCATAATGACTGAAAATGGTAGTGAAAACAGAAGTCGCATATAAAAGGATAAACACAATAAAATAACAACCGCCTGGTGGTTTGGAGAGTAGGGGGTGTGTGCACTGACGCATCTTGTTATTATGTTGGTCTCATTTTTTTTAGTCAACTCATACAAATCAATATGGAAAATCTGTGGATATTAACACAAAAAATGCAAAAAATCACTTTCATTAAAATCTTTCATTAATCAAGGTAAAATGTTCAATTAATCGTGATCTTGATTTGAGTTCATATCATGCAGCACTACTATTTACGGTATATTGATAGAGAGGTTTCTTTGTCCTTGGATAATATCACGTGAAATTCACAAATTAGCCTTGGGTGAAACTCTGTGCTCTTTCAGAACATCCTATACTTCAGACAATCATTTAGCAGACTTTGATGTACAGATTTCGCTGGGAAATCTGATTGTTTTTAAATCTCGTCACAAACTACCCGTGGGCTCAGCTCGCCACTGGCCAGGGCTCTTTCAGCATCTGTGTGATTCCTGACACTGCTACTCTGTAAATATTACACATCCTACGTGAGGCTTGGCGTGGATGTGCGAAACGCGCTTTCGGGCGCCTGTTCAATCCACAAGATGCTTTTTCTTACACAGTGGGAAGGAGAGGCTGAGAGTGGCTTTGGGATTCCTTTAAGCAAGGTTACCAAGGCAGCCTTGGGCAAGCCTGGCATGGAAGTTCCACCTATGCAAGGTTTTGTGCCACAAAGCTGAGATTATTTTCACAAGGGCAAGCTTTGATTGTTTGGCACTGCTGTCGAAAGAGGGTGGGCAGGTAAAATACCCGCTCAGCACTTCTAGGCAATGTTCCTATTGTGCAAAACTGTTGACTGGTCGCCATAGCGCTGGTTAACTGTCAGCACTTTGTGTCCAGCTGTCAGTCAGGTTGTTGCTAGGTGACATCATAGAGGAAGGGGGCTGAGCTTGGTTCACCCAGGGCTGGCTGATGTCAAATGCCAGAGCAAGTCAAGCTTCAGTAGGCCTTTCTACAAATGAGCTCAGCCTGAATGGAAAAAGACACCTATTACCTGGGCAAGCTGCCGGTAAACTACAGTAAAGTCATCGAATGTAATGGTTTGTAATACTCTCTAAGGTTTTTGAAAGTAGGCCAAGTGTCAGACTTTAGGAAATATCGGTTGTTGTCCATTTTGCAGCTGGTGAGCCTGGTTTTAGGTTTGTAATAGAATTTGTTGGGCTCGTGTGCCCACCACCCACATTATTAAAAGCATTTATGTAGAAACCTGTGGATAGAGAGCTTGTGTTTATAGCCTGCTAGTGTATGGTTAACAGCTGTAGGTGTTCGCTTAGAGACCTCCGGGAAATCAGTGGCCATTTACTGATCACAGGACGAATGTTCTCCGGATATTTCCATGTGGCAGATCAGTCCCCAGCAGTGTCACTGAAATGTGCTAAGGTGCCAGCAGCACAGCTGTGGCTAATGGACTCACACGAGCTCAACACCATGTTAGGTTCATCTCTGTGAGGAGCATAGTCTGTTACCTGAGAAATATCCAGTCAGTGGTGGTACTGTGGTCAGACACTGAGCAGTAATACATCAGAGCAGAATGTAACTAGCCAGCTGTGCATGGCTGTAATAACAAACCTGTAAAATGCACAAATAAAACACATCCCTAAAATGGTGGATGAGTGGTGTAGGTACATGGTAGGTGTGCATAAATTGGCTGGTAAGTGTATATTGCTAAAAGATGAGTGTATTTCACCAATGGTATTTGAAATGTGAACAGTCGCAAAAGTTTATTACATTTGCAGAGCATCTTTTTAGATTTTGCAATAGATTTAAGATGTTTCTACTTGCTGAGATATTCTTGCAGTGTATGTACTGTCTAGACAGAGCAGTCTTTCTTTTGTGTGTGTATAGGAATGTATTTATCACTTTGGGATAATTTCCTTATCATAAAAACAGGAAGGCTTGTGAGGATTTCTTTCTCTTTTTTTCTTTCTTATTAGCATTATTTATCAATATTATTAAACAAGTCTGTGGAAATATCCCATAGGTATAATAAGAAAAGACTGTGTGCGCATGTGTGAGAGAGAGTGATCGAAGGAGAGAGAAATAGTGATCTCTTCTAATGGCCGTTTCTGTCTACACTTAATTCAGTGTGACTGTTTGGCCTGTGAGAGGATAAGATGTCATCACTTTTGATTGTTTGTTACCATGATCGTGTCTCAGTAGAAATTCTTGAAATCATCTGGAGAGGAAAATTGGGAATGAGGGATTATAATGATCCATCCTTAGCATTGGACAACGAGAGAGAGGGAGAGAGAGAAGTCTTAAACACTCTGAACAGCTGGTCCACACTGTGTTCCACCAAACCAAATATCAAGTTAAAAAAAATGTAACTGAGAAGCTGAGCGCATGAAACTCTGTATGTGTGTGAGAGAGAGAGAGAGAGAGAGAGACAGAGAGAGAGAGAGGGAGAGCGTGGGAGGGAGGAATAGACAGGTGGTGTCTATTATGGCCTCTCCCACATCTGTGTCGCCATGGGAACAGAGCTGCAGTGAGAAGGGGGCACTTGGCAATTGGGACCCCCATGTTCCCACTGGTCATTACCACGCCTGCTCTCTTCTCTCTCTGGTCATTACTCCACCAACAGATTTCTTTGTCTAATTATTACTCTGCCCACCCACCTCTCTCTGATCATTACTCCACCCAGCTCTCTCACTCTGATCATTACTCCACCCATCTCTCTCTCTCTGATCATTACTCCACCCAGCTCTCTCTCTCTGATCATTACTCCACCCAGCTCTCTCTCTCTGATCATTACTCCACCCAGCTCTCTCTCTTACTCTGATTATTATCAAATTCAAAGACCCAGCGTATTCCTTCTTTTTACCTCTGCGACGACTTAAATTGCAAGAATTTAATGTAGCCTTGAATTTCAAATGTATGTGTGTGTGCACATGAATGGAACTTCGCATCACTAAAACCCATGATAGCGGATTATCACCTACTGTGAATTACAAGATAATTATTTTACAGCAAGCAAAATGCAGCCGGGACAGTATTCATATGAAACAAAACACAGGTGTTAAAAGAACCAAAAAAGGTTTGACCCTGGAGAGAGTAGATGGGGAGTTGAGTGATGCCTGCTGGGTGGGAGTGTCTTCCCCGTGAATACCTGGGAATTCAGGCCATCAGTACCAACACCTGCCCTAAGACCAACCTCTCCTTATAAAGGGTTGAGCCACTAAATTGGGGGTTGATCCCCCAGTTTTGCATTTTCATTGGAAAGTTGGACACTGGCATGTGCACCTGCCTATGCAGAAAGGACAGAGGCCATTGCTTCACATGGAGAGAGAGGTTTGTTTATTTTTGTCCCAGTTGGGAATGGCTGGAGTGGGGTGGTGATCACTGAACCCACATGACCTTACTGCCCCAGGCTGAGGCAGGGCAGGACGCCCCAAGCTGTGTAGAATGGCTCTAGAAGAGGGGTGGAACAGTCTTGATTGGCACGCAGAGATGGAGTCAGAGGGCCTGAGGTAAAGGGAGCTGGAGTCAGATGGCGGGCAGCACTGTGAGGGAAGAGCTAATTAGCAGCAAAGGACTGTGGGAGGAGAGTTGGGTTTCTGAGGTGAACGCAGCGTTTCAGAGACCGACCACCTCTGTGCGGCACACTGTTGCTCTGACACACCTCTGCTTTCTGGCTTTTACTTCTTACTGTCGTTAAGAATTCGTGAAGTCACAAGTCTGTTTTCTTTTTCTCCGATGTTTGCTGCATTCATATGCTGTTACCTGAAAAGGCAAATAGATTGGCAAAATTTATGCCGAAGTTCCAGGGTCAGACTGATAACTGTGTTTCATATCCTGTTAGGGAGTTATCTGTCAGGCAGGATAAACATCACAAGGAGAGAGATAGAGAGAGAGGGTATGGAGAGAACAGCAGAGAAACAGGATGGCATCATAATTCCTCTTGAAGCAGAAGCTGGGTGGGTAGCTTGAAGAAGCTGTGTAGTGCAGTTCCACATGAACACTCCCCATGAGTGTCGGTGTGAAATACATGATTCCCATAGTGTAGGAGATTTCTCCAGTCTGTTGTCTTTATGGAGGCAGACCCGAAATCTCCAGAGTAAACACAATATTTCAGAGAGACCAAATCGCTCTTTGGTAAGCTGTGACTGATGACGCAGCGATATAACATAGCAAAATGGCTCTTAAAAGTTGTTTGGAGCTATTTCTGTTTCAAGTTTATGCAGTATGATATACAGGGTGTCCTAATGCGGTCCATGTGCCATGTTTTGTTACGACAGCAGACCAAAACAAATTTTACAAGCTGCCTATGAATGTAAATGTTGAGGTTCTACATGTGGGCACAGGTACCACATGCGTACGGTCAGTGTTTCCACGACAACATACTGATTTGTGGAATTAAACCTTTGCTGAGAGACGTGATGATTTATGCCATGGTGAAAGACCAGATGATCTCTATATTTGTTCAGGGGATGAATGGCTTCTTAATGCCATTAATAAATTAAGTCACTAAGTCTGCCATTTTCCAAATTCAGTTTTAGAGCTTTTGGAGCTATATGTCAATGCTGTCGAGGGTTGGCTGAGGGGGGGGGGGGGGGGGGACAAGGGGTTTTAGGGGGTGGTTTTTTGTTTGGGGTTGTGGTGGGGGGGTTGTTACAGTGATGCATGGTTGGAGTTTTTGTGGCGGAGTGGGGGAAACCACAG
>JAOYMR010000002.1:8550725-8563096 GCA_025802075.1 Tenebrosternarchus preto | reverse complement strand
CCATGTCAGTGCTTTGTGTTACAGTGACGGTGTTGTTCTGGTATCACAGCATCTGGTATAATTAGTAACAAAGACCGTAACTGTGGATGAAAAGCATCTGCGTCACACAAGCGCAAAAACGTTTTCCTTTTGAAGAAGATGATGAAAGGTGCACGAACTTTGAAGAGCTTTCTTACAACTGTCTTGTCAATCTAGACATTGTTATGGCAATATTGCAGGGATGAGTAATATCATTTACATTGTATAAGTACTTGCAGTCACATTCAGTTACACAGCAGATATGGATGTAGCTTTTATGTGGGATGGATAAAGGATCGGAACACGGGTTCTTTTCACTCTGTCCCCAACTTTCACATGTTCTCAGTGGATACGTGTGTAAGGGACTACCCAGACTCTTGTGAGCTCTAGCCTCCTGCTCTTGTGAGCTCTAGCCTCCTGCTCTTGTGAGCTCTAGCCTCCTGCTCTTGTGAGCTCTAGCCTCCTGCTCTCGCTCGCCGCGCTGTTTTCTGTTGTGTTTGGCCAGGCTGCTGTATGCAGTGTTCTCCCAAGGTCAGGCCAATGAAATCACGATTTAAAGAGTAAATTACTCTCATCTGCACAAACAGGATCAGCTGTTGCTGTTCTCTGCGTTCATCCTTTAGGTATCGTCATGCGATGGCCAACGTTCAACGTACAAGTGGCTTTTGCACTGCTGGCAAACCTCAACATCTCAACATGCTTTTTTTGCCCTTCTTCCCCTGAGACAGAAGTAATAGAATGTTTCATTGCTTTTGATAGACGCTAATAAAATCTGCAGGTCAGGTTTTATTGAAACAGCAGTGTTGTTATTGAGTGGTTTGTCCATGGTTCACTGAATTAGGCTGGTCTCGTTTTTGTTGTTTAACAAATGATCAGAATTAGTGTCACTAACGTCGTGTTCTCAAAGTTCAACAGACTGAAATCCTGTATCTTATGAGATGTTTTGGTTAATCTCACAGCTCTCATACTGTATATTCTCATTAAACATCCCTAACTATTATCTGAGTTAACTACAAATACGGTGAGCAAACACAAATAATCACCCATCCAATTTATATTCTTTTACAAGGGGATATGTTATCATTAATCTAAATTGCTAACAAAACAACACGAACAAATGGTGCTCTGTATTTTTCCCCCACAGTGCACCATGGTCACTTTACTGTGTGGATTCAGTGTGTATCTTTTTTATGCTCTTGGCACAGAGAGGACCCTCTTGGTCCAAAACTACTTTGGTGGGCTGTTGGCCATAAGGGCCATAAAAGGGTATAGACACACTGACACACTGAGCAATAGCAATATATCGCAACTTTCCCACTACCCGTTTTTTCTAAAAGCCTCCAGCTTTGGTATATGACATTTTCAGAGGTACCAACTTGTTAGATAAACATAACCATTAAGCTAATAAAAGATATAGTTTCAGACCAGTGGAATAACTACAATCTTCTGAAGAAATAAATGGGCCCATATGTTTAATGTTCAACCAACTGTTCCTGTTTTTGTTCACTTTTGAGCTCTGCTTTTGAGCTTGAATTTATTTAGCATCTTCACAGCTACCCCCAGTGTAACATAGAGTACATAAAAACATGAAAGCCTCTTCTAATATTAACCTAAACATTTACACTAGACAATTTGGATGACAATAAATATACTTTAGATATACATATCATTTAAATATACATATTTAGCCAACATGTTTGTGCCCAAATAAGAATTTTCTAGTGAAACAGAACATCCATATTTTGATAAAATACATTTTGATATATTTTAATGGAATCATATTCATATATTAGGATTTCAGAGTTATAAATAAATGAGTATAGCATGTTCGAATGATCAGTTTCAGAACCATTTTTCTACCATGGACGAGGAACAGTATGAATAAGAGGAGCATAAATGAACCTCCCCACCACTAAATCAGTTGAGCCTGTTGTTACCAGCCAAGGTTTGTTTCTCTTCACAGAGATTGAAAAGGAAGGCCATTCAGGTCCTTGTGGCTGTGAACTGCCTCCCACGATGCATGGAGAAAGCCTGCAGAGCTCTGCTGGGGGAACGGAAGACATCGATCCCTCAAGATGAACAGTTGGGCTGTGTTGATCTAACTAAGGACTCGCCATAAAAAACCTCAAGCTCAGATGCTTGGACGCCAACAGGCCACCGCAGGTCGTTTCTGGGTGAATAAATAAATTGACCTGATACAATCCTTCTGAAAGGTCAAAGGTCATTGGAGCCGAACAATTTATGGTTGTTATATGGTCCCTAAGGATGTTTAGTTTAGACGCTTCCAAGAAATGATCGCGAACACCTTTAGATGTATCTGCTGAAAGCTTCCTTATTACTAGCAGACATGGTACAGATAGGGTACTATGCCTTCAAATTTATTTGTATAGCTGTTTACAACGTTGACAAAGCTGACAAGGGCCTTGTCCCATCCTCGTCTGACTGACACTGATCTATGGCAGTCTGATAATAGTTAATAAATACAACAATAGTATCACCTGATAATAGTTAATAAATACATTTGCTTTTGCTCTTTTAACTTGGTTTATATATAAGATCAAGTAAAAGCTTTAAGAAGTGATTAACAAAAAAGAAATGCTCAGATTATTCAGTGACACTGAAGCAATTGTAACTCCAAGCCCATACATTCACTAAACCCAGTCTAGCAGAAGAGGATGGCAGTCATGATGGGCTCTTCATGAAAGTCTCTATGGCTCCCAGGAACAGTTATTGGTTGGAAGAGAGGGTGGAACACACAGATGAGCCAATCAGCTAGAGCAAGAGGCTGGCCTGAAACACAGGCAGTCCCTTTCAGGGTTGGACTTGCATCGGCATCAGATGAGACGAGGGACAGTTGTACAGCTCGGCAGAAACGAAGAAACAAGGAGATGGTTAGCTGAGTTTGGAATGCACTGGACAGTTCTATAAGATTGTTAGAATGCAGCAGAGACTCTGGCAGAGCTATAACAGCACATCTGAAAGGGGAGGGCCAGAAGGTAGCGCAGGTATGAGGGTTTCCTGAGACATTTGCAATACCGGGGCACCCAGCACCAGGGAAATGCCCAGTCCCAATCCAAGTCCACATCCACACCCCTTCCCTGGTCCCAGTCACCAATATATTAACAGCACCTGTTTCTCTGCATCTACTGAGCGGACCTTGTCTTATTAAGCTTTATTTTCATTTTGTGCCGCTTGACACATTTGGCGCTCACTAGCTACCCTTGTTCCTGAGACATGGAGAATAAAGTTTCTCCTCATCTCTCCACGCCTTCCGCTCCCTCCTTGCTGCCGTCACATATACATTTCCGTGAAAATCCCACAAAATTTTTTCCCACACTAACAGGTCCTGGTTGAGTCACCGTGGGAATTAATCTTTAATGCTTTATTTATAGCATAATTGGCTGATTTTCTGGACACAGTAATACTCCAGGACTAACAGAGCTTTGGGGGAGAATTATTAACACTGAAGTTTAGTCCTTAGTCATGTTTTCTCTTACCCTCTTACCATTTTAAGAGGGCAACATTAAATGAGTCAAACTAATCTGTAAAATGCCTCTGAAAGTGAACTGAAATCAGACAGTGGTCTATCTTGCAAGACTACACCTATCATAAGACTAGAAGCCAAACACGAATTTTAACTCTTAAATGCCACTCTTAGCTTTAATGGCACTTCTGAAGTAGTTATGTCTTTTAGTAGGCCTGTCTCTAGGTGGGTGTGTTTTGTATTAGGCGTAACTCTTCTAGTGGGACTCTCTTGTAGTAGGAAGTCAATGGGTGCTCGTTCACCACAGCAGTGACTCACTAAAGTTTGTTCTGAAATACTGGGAGTTCTGGAAAACTGTCAACAACACAAACATTGTTTTTGGCACCAGCTGTCACTGAAATTGAACGAAATGGAGCAACTGCAATTTATTAGGGCTCTTCCAGCTTGGCAAAGGGGCTTGGCTTTGCCCTGATGCTAGCTGGTGTTTACTGACAGACAGGATTGTCAACATGTGTATGGCATTTGTAGTATGGAGTTTTGTTGCAATTCTAAAAACTGGTCTTGTTGGTCCCTCACTAGAGCCATAATGTATTTAGGCCACTGTTGATTATGTACTCAGAATTCTGATTTGCGCCCTTCATGATGAGAATGAAACTCCAGACAAACCTGCATCTTGACGGGCGGGTGGAGAAGTGTCACAGGCACCGTGCGGCCAAACTCTAGTCATCACACTGTACGGACGTGGTTTTTTGAAGTAAACTTGCTCAAAAGCATGCAGTGGTTTGATCCACGTGTACCTTTGTCTGCATGTCTGCTCCAGATATAGCTACGAATACGAGACAAACGTTTTTAGAAAGGTCATTGCCAAGCCTCAGTACAGTGCTCCAAATTTCAGACCAAGCATTCGCAACTGGAGCATGACACTGAATTGGTTTAAAAGAAATGCACATGGGATACAGAGGGCCTCACCTTCGCCCTCTCGTCCTTGGAGTCACACGATGAAGATGAAGGGTTACACAGCGGTGCGCTCCATTCAGCACTGATCACCATCTCGTGGTGCTGGGGGGAATCTCCCACTCTTCAGGTTAGCCTGAGTGATGTTTCAGCTTGATTGTGAATTACCCAGGTCTACTCCACCTCCTCCACATGTGACTCCCACATGTCTCTTCTCTCAGTTTGGTCACAGGCATCGTCAGGATCACCCATCCGTTACTGATAATGTTTAGTAAGCATGAAATAAGAAAAGAAAAAATAATAGAAACCTTCATATTGGTTTATTTTATTTTATTTTTTTTTTCATGTGATGTATTTATTTCTGTGGCTAGTGGTTTTGTGGCGTAGATGAGTCGTTTAGGTTTGGGGCTTATGAACATTCCAAAGAAAGAGACGGGAAATGCAGGAATCCTCCAGCACCAAGATCTGTCCTTATGACGCTCAGCACACTGAGTTATATGGCACCAACACACTCAGTTTGTCCAAATGCTTCGGAATGAGTGAGACAGATTCCGCCTGCAGTCTGAGATACTGTTGAAAGATGTGTACCCACAGGAAAAGTGCAAACCAGCCCTTTCTCTGCATGTGTGCAAACATGCACACACACATACACACAAATCCACATAACCGCCCACCCACCCACACACACATCACTCACTCATTCAACATATTCCTCACCACTCAAAGGTTACTTGTTCATACCTCCAGGGATGATTTCTAGCCTCTTAATTTTCGATTATGGTTTTATCTCCCCTGAGTACTAAGGGTACAGCATTCCAGTGATTCACTCCAGATTAAGCTGTCATCTCCATCTCAGGTTTCTGTGCTATTATCACATGCTGAGACCCCCAACTCCCATCTGAGCAAAGATAATAGCGGATTTCCGCTGGCAACATCTAATCCCTACCTGTGAACAATAAGGCTTTTTCCAAAATGTATGTGTTGTGTTTGAACCACATCTTTAATTCCCCAAAGGTGTCAGAGTGTCACCTGGTTTCTGTGGCGCCAGCACCTTGATAGCAGCAAATGTCAAAGGACTTTTGAAGCAGACTTTTATTTTTGGGGGTTAGCGTTAGATTGGTCCATTGCGTTCTCTGTCGTGTTGGTTCACCGGGTTTGATAAATTCCGCTGCAACATTGTAGTCTCTTTGAGACCATTATAACCTGGAAAAGTGTATGTACATTCTTGGCTATGGAATTCAGCTAGAAACAAGACTCCATTGTACATGTGTCCTGGAGCCGATGGTGGCTGATTTAGAACTGACCTCACAACAGTGATGGAAGAGTGAGTTAGGAAGTGGGTGGGTGGTCGAGGGGCTTTCTTTAAACAACAGCATCTTAGCACCCATGAGTGTCCTGTGCTAGCAGCCAAGTAAGCCTCCTGTTGTTAGCACTCCCTTGTGTTTTCTCTAATAGAGAGAACTTTCCCAGAATGCTCGATGGTAAAACAAGCAGTTTTTTGTGATTCCCATCGACAGTTCCTGCCATATTAAATAAAGGAGGAAATGACAGTAAAGCAACGTTTGGATAATTATCCTAGAGTGGCCGTTTTCACAGGTGCAAGCTTGGATGTGATTTGACTGAGGAATTTTGTTGCTTTGTGTGTTTTATGTGTGGGGCAGTGTCATGCCTGCTGGCTTGAATTTTCTTGGTTTACGAGGACAGCCTGAACACCGAGTCAGAATGTGGTGTTCTTTGTTACATACGAACCACGGACAAGTGGGTTTGTGTCGTTTCAGAAGAACTTTGCCTGCAGAGCATCGTTGCCCCACACCCCCACCCCACCCCCCATCCCCCACCCCCTTTCTGGGAGTTCGTACATGTTGAGGGTCATTTTTGCAAGACGACACCTGGCCCTGAGGGCCTCCCAGCTGAAGCTGCCACTCTTCTTTAAGGAGGCACCTCAAAGCTCGGCTTAAGTGGAGCAGGCCCTGGCTGGAGGCCCCTCGGTGTTCATTCACAGTGAATAATAAGGCCTTCACAAACAATTTATCAAGCTAAAGAGCAATAATGAAAGACAGTGTTTGGCCCAGTGTTCTCTGGGCTTTTTTCATACGTGGTTGGAACTCCTTCATTGTCTTTGTGAAGACCCTCAAGGTCTTTATGGTGCTTTGGAATAGATGGTTATCGCTGAAAATGATGAGGAATGAACTGTGGTGATACGTTTCAATGGAAGGGCCGCTTTAGATCACTTAGCATAACTTTTACTGTAAATAGCCATCCTGACAAGCCAGTGGTCTATATACTGGGGTGCACTAAATCCCTGTTGACTTGTCAGACTATTTCTATATCTGCTTTCCTTCACAGGGTTGGAATTGTCTTTTATAATCATCAGACTGCATTAAAGTTCTACTGGAGAGACTTAGGATGTTCTGTGAATCGTCACATACCACTTCTTAACGCTTCACTGTATGTGTCTGGCGCTGACCTGGTTCACCTCTGGAAGCTACGAAAACTCCCCTTTTGCTTTGGACGACTGGATGTCATCAGAGCCCATGGGAGCATGCAGCCTTTCTGTGGTTTTTCAGAGTTTGTAAGACTAGGCAGCCAAAGCGTTCCCTTCTAAGACGCGAAAGATGAGAGAAGAACAGTGATGTAGATACCTTACCCCAAGGTTTATGGCATTAGTTCTTTCACTTTGAGAGAAGAACAGTGATGTAGATGCCTTACCCCAAGGTTTATGGCATTAGTTCTTTCACTTTGTCCTCATGATTGCACTTTCACCTGATGATACACTGTCCTTTGTGTTTTTGGCTGGTTAAGGTGCAGTGAACCTGGTTGCATCGGTTTCACCAGCATGTTGCAGGCTGGCTGTTCACGTCCAATCCAGTGGTCCACACAAAAAGCAATGAAGGAAGCTTGTCAGAGACTGAACAGGCATAAGCACGTGCCTTCCTTTGTGTCTTTAGCAAGGTGGGATTATAGGTATTCTGTACATCAGAAATTGCATACTAGCTATAGCAATTACAGTTACTGCATTTCAGCCATGACAGTAAGCCAAACTGGTGTACAGCAAGGAAAAAGGGCACAAATTCCACCTAAGTAACAATATATCTATAATGGCAGTGTGATCAATTGAAGCAACAGCTGAAATGGTTTCCATAGTGTTTTGCTTCTGTTAATGATATGCATTGTTAGATCACGGATTCTCTCTGGCATCTCAGGAACTGCTGTTGTCATGGTAGACTAAGCACCCATAGGGCTCAGAGGGCAAGGGACACGCCCACTGCTACACACACACACACACACACACACACACACACACATACACACACTCCCTTTTACGTAAACCCACAGGACCATTTGTCTAGTACTGCTCATTGCTCCCTGTTACTATGTTATTGCTGGCTTGCTGCATTTGTACTGGTGACATACTCTACTCACCACAGTTTAAGATGCTATATGGTTGTATAGTTCTTAATTTGACGCGTGCCTGATACAGTATATCGTATAATCATTTGAGAATATTATTTTACATGTTCCTAATACCCAATGAGTAAATCCCAGGGTGACTGCGGCAAGGAAAAATGCCAGACTTTATTTAGTGAATTGAACTCATGGAGAAACCGTAGGCTGAACCGTAGGCTCTCAGGGGCTTTCACTGGATATTTGATATTATTATAAGTTAAAACACAAGAAATCCCTTTCACAGTAAAGCTCGAACCTTTTTGCAGAAAAGCTAGTTAGTCACTGGATCATGATTGTAGCCTTTTTAGTAGCAAGGTGATCTTCTACTGCCTTAAATGCAAATCCTAAAGCTGGGGTTTCAGCAGTGAGACCAGGAGCTACTCGTAGAGAGCTGTTAGTAACAGAAGTACCAGCTGGGTTAGTACAGTAGAGGGGGATTAGGGGTTAGAGTAAGAGGTGCTTAGGCAGGATTTGACAGGGGAAGAGAAGCCCATAACCACACCATGTAGCTGAGCTGGCTCTGACTGCTACACTCCCATCCAATCTGGAAAACACTTTAGTTTTATGTTGTACGTATAATGTTTTGCAATAAATGATGGAGCACAACACAAAACAAGTTTTTCTCCTTCATAGGATGTGTGTGTGTGTGTGTGTGTGTGTGTGTGTGTGAGGGGGACGTACTTTGCTGTTGCGTGTTCCAATAATAGCACTGATACGGTCCTTTCTCTCCTACTAGGGTTATGTGTCTGCGGTGTTACCCGCTAGAGTTGTAGTGAGGACCCAGAACGTCAACAGCTTGCAACTTTATTAAGGGTACAGCACATGCCCTTACTCCTATGTCTCTGTTTATTAAGGGTACAGCACATGCCCTTACTCCTATGTCTCTGTTTATTAAGGGTACAGCACATGCCCTTACTCCCATGTCTCTGTTTATTAAGGGTACAGCACATGCCCTTACTCCCATGTCTCTGTTTATTAAGGGTACAGCACATGGGATTGTTATTAGACTGACACTGCAGAACTACTTATCTATATCTCAGTGTATTATTTGGATGAATTGAAACATTTCCCTCCACACCACTGAGCGCTAAGGTTGTCATCTCAGTGAAAAATGGCCCTGCCACTGCACTTTTCCTAATGGCCTTACCTGGTGCTGGAGTTCCCTGCCAAAGGCCTTTTCCAGGTGATCATACCTGGAGCAAACTCTCTCCTTCAGTACCACTAGCCTACGCTTTCTGCACCTCTATAGCTAAGTGCAATATAACATTATGTTATGAGCAACAAACTTTGTTTCCCATCATATAATATCACTCTACAATGAACTCGTTTCACAAAGTTTCACAAAGATTGAAAACAGCTTCTACCACAGAGCTGCTACCTCCAAACCCCCCTACCTCACTGAAGCCCCCCCACTTCTTTTACTATTGTACATTTTGTTACGTTATATTGTGTTATTTATTATTGAGGACATTCGGCACTTGGAGGGCTGCACCAATGGAATTGTATTTGCAATGACAATAAAGATTCCATTCTAATCAAAGTTTGTTCTAACCTGCATGCACCCATTACCCTTCTACATCAGTCCCTGACTGTGACGTCGTTCTCTGTCTCTATCGCACCACTGTGCAAATTCTCGACTGTCTTTACCGTGCTAAAATTTACAGCTATACCCCCTTACTTAGACAGCCCACTCAGGAAACTCTAACTACAGCCCAACAATCATTACTAAACTGCAACCCTTTACAAATCACCAAACACCGTTGCAGTCCACACAGTAAAGCCCTCAGCTTTGATGCGCAGGTTAAATGTCAACTATCCCTGCATCACAAGTAAAACTGAAAACCTGACAGTCATGCCTTATTAGTTCTAGTGAAGTCAAAGTTTAACTTAACAATGAATGAAGGGTAGTATAACACAAAAATGTAATCACCCTTTCTTTTAACTTCTCCTTGGTCCTAGGTAGAATATTCTTGTTCTTGTCACTGTTAGATTGCAGATTCTTGGCTGCACTGGTAACCTCGTGAACTGGGAGCTAAGATATCTTCGCCGGACAGACGTAGATGCTGGCTGTTTACAGATGCAGAGGCATAAGAGACTCTAGGAAAGAGAGAACAGACGTTCTGATATGTGTCTGGGTGTGTGTGGTGGGAAATAGCCACTTCCAGCTGGTCAGTTCTTGTAATGATTATTATAGCGCATGTAATTGTGGTCATCATAAAAAAATAACAAAATAGCTTTGAGATCTGTGTTCAAACACTGAGACTTTTAGATTGCTGTAATTCAAATAAGCCTTCTTGCAGTGTTCTTGGGCTGTCGAAAAGCTATTGAGAACAGTGAAAACATCTGTAATGCTCATTGTCAATATATAACATTTTGCTATGAGTGATGTCATGCGTATGATGTCACACAATACATGGATTAGAGTATTTACACAGGTGGATGCGAAGCTTAGCAACAATTCAGTGCCCCAAACAACAGTGCTGGAGGAGCAGATAACGTAGAAGGTTATGGAAAGTCAAAGGCAGAGGATCTAAAAAACAGATCTACGAGACGTGGTTTTTCGCACAGCCGTAGTGAACGTACAGTAACGAGGTGAAACCAGGTTTGAAGCCCTCACAACTAGAGTTTATCTCCCCTAATCTGCCACAGCATTTTTACAGGGTCCCTGTTGGGCTCCACTTTGCATGAAGGCATCAGAATGACACCCTCAGCCTTTTCTTCCTCTTCATGAGCATTAATTATGGGCATGAAAAACCGCGTGGCTGAAAAGAGGAAAACAACATAACTGGATTGAGCTCAAGTAAAACACACTTTGTCTGATTAAAATAAATGTTACAAACAAGGGAACAGTTCCCCTTCATATTTTTCGTTAGCCGACAGAGCTGGGGAATGAGCCAGTTACTACTAAAGACAGAAATCTGATGTTTGAAACGAATGAACATAGATTGCGATAAATTCTCAACATGCGTGCTACGTGAGAACTGGAGTGACTTATTCTTGCCCAATATGCACACATGCTGCAGAAGTTGGCATCAATGGAGAAACGATTAGTTCCCATTTTAGGCACCCAGAGCTTTTCTTAAGTGTGTGACCGCATTTTTCCCACTTGAGATGAGGCTTCAAGATTTTGCTGTTTGGCACCTGGTGGTCAGACCACTAGCCTGTTAGCCTGCATGAGCACTGGAGGCCATTAAATCTCCTAGGGAAGGCTAGGAGATAATGGAGGGTCAGTAACCCGGTAATAGATTGAATGTGGGGGAGATGAGGGCGAGTCAAAGGCTAGGAAAACAGCAAGTCTCATTGGGATCAGTTAAGGAAAGTAGTCATTTCAACAGTGTAAGACTCAGGAAATGAAAACGAATGCATCTCTTTTGGTGTGGATACACAAACACACACACATACACACGCACACACATGGAAACCCTGTTGCTATAGATACAATGCATGTGTACATACTTGTAATAGTTTCCTGACTGAAACAGTTACATGGCCGTTTTGCAAAGTAAATGAACATGCAGAGAATGTACGAAATGGTAAAGACTATAAACAAATCTCCCAGTCTGTGTTTATTGTGTTTTTATTTTTTCTGACAGTTTGGATTAAATGTTTTGCATCATGTCAGGTAATCTTAGAACCATTCTCAGATGGAATAATTAGCATTCTTTGATTAAACTATGGAAAATTCATGTTCTCATTTTCGTCACCAGTCAGTTCCAAAGCTCTGAGTCTTGTTAAAGCCTTGCTGTGGTAGCTGGAGAAGACCTTCGTATTTCGTAATGAACCGTCATCTCTTCTGCTCAGACAAATTGAATTATCATTTCTCATCTGGCCAATTTGACCGATACAATCACAGGAGTCTTTGGTTACAGGGTATCAACAGAAAAGCTGTATGATATCTAAACACAGTTAAGTTTCATTATACAATCTGCACTAAGAATCGACGGTGTGGTAAGCCCTACAGCTGTGCTCTTGTGGGAATTTGGCTTGAACCACCCAAATACAATTAGCACAGTCCCCTTTCCGCGGATGGTCAAGTTACACAAGGGCAAAAGCTTGCCAGGCCTAAGCCATTGGTAATAGTAAGTAATAGTAATACTCTCCCCCTTTCCCATAAGCCAGCTCTGATTTTAGCAGCCCCAGGGCTCAGCCCTTTTTGCCGCAATGCTTTTAGCATAATGGCTTTCATTAGAGTTAGAGGCTGAAGGAGCACTTGAGAAGGTCCAGGTCCCATTCCTTCTCATGGACTGCTCTACTGTCTTTGGCATACAGCATAAGGGTGTAGATCATTTAACACGAGGGAGAACGAGGGCGTGAGAGAGACAGAGATAAAGCGAGAGATTGAGAGAAAGTGAAAGAAACTACTGGGGGGGGGGGGGGGGGGGGGTTTAAAAAAGAAATAAAAAAAGGGGAGAGGGGTGTTGTTTTTTGGTGGGTGTTTTTTTTTTTTTTTTTTGTTGATTGTAAAAAA
>JAOYMR010000002.1:8512299-8543136 GCA_025802075.1 Tenebrosternarchus preto | reverse complement strand
CCCCCCCCCCCCCCCCCCCCCCCCCCCCCCCCCCCCCCCCCCCCCCCCCCCCCCCCCCCCCCCCCCCCCGACAAACACACGCAGGGAGCACAGTGTGAGCTAGGGAGTGAGGCAGCAGCCTCCAGCTTGGCCTGAGCCAATTGCCTGATCAGAGCCATGTGTACCGGACCTGACGGAGCCAGCTGTGCACGGCCCAAGGCGGGGCACGGTTCGCAGGCCAGCGCCAGCAGCAGGCATGTTTGTCGACGTGTTGTAGGCCCAGATATTGCCCCAACAAACATCGAAAACTGTGGAGGTGGAGGTGTCTGTAATACTAAAACAAGTAAAAGAAAATGCCTGCATGTCTTTACAAAGACGTTTGTGTGACAGGAATGACCACAAGTGACATACTAGTGATGGAAGGCAGGGAAGGGAGTCCCCACTACGCTCTGTGCAGATAGGATATCACATCCATAGCAGCGAAATGGGCGTTAGCGTTTAGCCTAGTATAAGAAGCGTGACTTCAAAGGGCATGTGTGCATTATGCACAGGCCGACAGGAAGAAAGTGTCAGCGCGTCACATAGGCACGTCCTGCTCACTTTGAGGCTCCCCAGTAGCGTGGCCAAACCCCAGTCTGGTAGTGATTGAGAAGATGACATCATCGGAGAGCTTGCCATTGGTGCAGGGATGTGGCGAGTAGCACATTCTGAGTGTGTGTGTGTGTGTGTGAAGGTGTTTTTGTGTGTGAAAGAGGGGGGACATCAGTGAAGAGAGATTTAACAGGGGGATTACATGAAGAGTTTGCTGGCATGTTTCCTAATGACACTGTGCACCTTTGGACATAAATTTGACAGGATGCAATATGTGGCATGACACTGCAGCCAGAACCTTTACATCTGAACCTTTATTTTGTCATGACATTTTTAAATTAAACTTCTATTATTTTCAGCTATGAAAGGCACACTTTGTTAACACAAGTAAGATAAAACAGCACTGAACACCCAGCAAGATGCCTGATGCCTAAAACAGGAAGCTGAAGATAAGGATGAATGCTGGGTTTGGGTTAGCCCCCTTCCAACTCACTGCATAATGGACTTTTTCCCCCCTTTATGAAAATTTGGGTTTCATAACAGCAAGAGGCAGCTGTGCTTCTGTGGTTCCTGCCGTGAGAAATGTTGATTGGATAAATAAACTAATTCTGAATTAGAATGGTGTGGGAGTGAACTGTCAGGCAGATAGAGAGGCTTACATCTGGCACTTGGGTTACAGGGAACAGGGAAGTGTGGGGAAAACATACGGATTCTCTCTTCCTTTCTCTCTCTGTACTGCCGATGTTTGTACTTGTTTCTTTTTCCCCTCAGTCCATCTCTCTCTCTCTCTCTCTCTCTCTCTCTCTCTCTCTCTCTCTCTCTCTCTCTCCTTTCCTCTGTTGCAAGCCTTAGTGTGATGCATATGTTCAACAAAGACAGTCCTGATATACGAAGTCTTTAAAAGTTGTTTTTTTCAGCGTGACTATCGCATCCACACAGAGGTCATGTTGGGAGGGCTGCGCTAAAGGCAAAGCAGTGGGCTGGGACAGATCCTCTTGTTTTTATGGATCTGGTTTCTCATGCTTGGGATCTGCTCTTGCATCAGGCCACCCTCTGTGCCACTCTGTATGAAACCCTATACACCATCAAAACCTCTGTCTGGACTTGAAAGGACCAGACAGACGTGTGTGTGTGTGTGAGTGTGTGTGTGTGTGTGTGTGAGAGAGAGAAATACCCACTTCCAGCTGGTCAGTTCTTGTAAGTGCTCACATTGTTACCACCCAGAGTTGGACGTATCTCATTGCTAAACCCCTGCAACTGCCTGTGCTTCTGTCATAACTGACCTCTTAACAATGAGAGCAAGAATTTCCCATCCCAGGCCATGTAGCTTTACCCATGTGTCCTGACAGATTTTTGGGAAGCTGCTTTTTTTCCCCCTGTTTGTTTCAGCCTTTTACGCACATCCATACTTGGGATGAGTTGACTGTTCCAGTAGATAAGACCTGTGATTGAGTCACCAAAACAAAAACATGCTAAAATGATAGTCACAGGCCAAGGCCTGTACATCACCCTCAGTCTCCTCTCTGGAGCAGCATTCATCAGCTGCACACTCTCATGCTCTTCCTTGGAATGACACTGGAACATTTGATTTGTGGCATGGAAAGCTTTTTTCAGTTTGTGTGACACATTCTGTTCTAGACCAGATAAATCTACTTCCTTTGGTTTCATTTGTTTCTTATCAGCCCCAGAGCGAGATAACACTGTAGTTCGTCTGTCTTGCACTACGTCGGCCTTATTGTGGAAGTGAGGGCTAATGGAATACAGGGCATTCGAGGGGATCTCAAGGAGAAACACACATTCCCTGTGTCTGGAGTCTGGAGGAGTGGTCCAGCACAGCCCATTTGGGATGTTGGCTTCATTACACTTGGATGCATTGCCTTTGTTGTTAAGCAGCTATGAAGAATGTTTTATGGAAATCACTTCATTAAAGTGAGCTTGATGGGGTGTCTTAAATGACTGTTCCAAAAAAAGGAAAAACAAAACCTTTAAGTATCTTTATCTGGATAGAAGTCTCTGGCAAAACTGGAGGCCAGAAAGCAAATAATTAACTGCCTTATGTTCTGTGAGTTGTGTAACTCACTACTTTAGTGAAAATCAAGAGGGGTGAGTTTTACAAGTCACTGGTTTACCAACCGTACAAGTGTATCCCTTTCAAGAGAAATGGATTGTTTCATGGTAAGAATAAATGTGACTGAATAGTTATTTTATTACAGTTATATTGTTTTATATTGTTCAGTGTTTAGCAGCTAGTATTTCATAGGATGTCCAACAGGAAACATACCCATAACATTTCTAAATAAATGTATTTATTGTATAGTTTCCATCTTAGCCTTATTTGATACCTCACCCAACATCACAGGTCAGACATTGTGTTCCGTCCAAGAATGAAAAATGTTGGCCATATCAGTTCATCTGCTCATCCTTGTCTTGTCCTCTGGCTCTACTGTATATCTTTTTTCTTCCCTAATTTAATTGATTTCTCTGTGGTCTCTCCTCTGGTAATCCACACCAGTGGTTTTAATTAAATATATTTCACATCAATGGCCAAGCATACTAAGTTACAGCCAAGTATTTTTTTATCCAAGCAAGGCAACTAAACATTTGTAAGTTTGTCTGGGTTTTTTGTTTTTTATTTGTAGGATGAGCAAACAGGTTTCTTTCAGTTCAGCCTGGCACCTAAACACTTACTGAATGATCTCTGTGAAGAAGATAGTATTTTCTTTGTTGAACAAGAGACAGTTGCAGATGTCCCAGCGTAACTGAGAGACTTTGACAGAGGTTTTCAGATGTTCCAGATGTTCCAACATCACTGACAGAACTTAACAACAGTTTAGAATAAGGTTTTATTTTTGACGTGAGATTTTGGATCGGATTTTAAAGTCTTGAAAGACGCTTTTATATCTTTTTTCCCCAAAGATCTCTTTAATGGATGAGTCCTTTTCACTCTCTTCTCAGTGCTTCTCCTACCCTGAGTACTGACACCTGTTCTCCATTAACCCTACCATTTTCAAGCCTATAAATACTTCTTGGCTTCACTTGTACAGTACCAGACAAACATTTGGACACACCTATTGTTTATTTTTTAGATTTTCTGCATACAAACATATCAGGCCAACAAAATAACACATGCTTATGCTGTTATAGTCAATATTAGATTTTAGATTCTTAGATTTTAGATTCTTTGAAGCAGACACCGTCTACTTTGTTGACAGCTTTGCACACTCTTGGTGTTCATGAGGTAGGTAACCATGCTTCCCATCAGCTTTGAACTGAACTGTAACTGTGTTTGTGTTTGTATGTGTGTGTTTTTGTAATTAATTCATAAATAGACTAACACCTTTCCCACTTTATATTAGACTTAGAAACAAATGTAATCATAGTCCATTAGAGTAAAATGTCATTGTTACTATTAAAAACATATTTTTGACCGGTACTGTATCTTAAACTGATACAGATAAACTGTCCAATACTTGTTTCAAGGGTGTGCGCACACCCTGCTCAACAGAAGATGTAAGTAATAGATATATTTCCATGTAGTGGATGCTCCATCCAGAATGCAAATTCCCAGACCCTTTTACCTAGACATATCAATCATCCCATCTGCAGGTTTCTTCCATCATCTAGGATGGGGTGGTTATAGGCAATCTTTATCGCCAGTGTAGACAAAGGTTTTTTGTTGAACATCTTATACAACTACCTGGTTGTTTGAAGAACAAACCCAACTAATTAAATCAGGTCCTTTGAAGTGGAATCAGGTGTGATTACTATGTGGGTGAAATAAAGACCAACTGGTGTGCAGGACAATAACAGGGAGAACCAAGAAGCAGTGGCCCTGGACCCGGGTTGTCCTTGTAGACACAGAGCTCTGCAAAGTAAAACTTACAACACAAATGGACCTGTTCTTGGGATGGTGACCCTTGAGCACACAGCAGAAACACAGTCCTGGTATGGTGTTTACCCAGACCAGCTACTACCAATAACTATGGAAATCATTCTCATCCTCCTATGAACCTTTTCTTTTAGAGAGAGGTTGGCTGGAAGAGAGAGTCACACATCATTACACACCCTGTGGATGGCAGTCTTTATTCAACAGCGCAATAAAGAGACAGGAGACCAAAGGCATCAGACATCAGACATTTATCACCACTGACTCATCACCTGTACAGAGGGTGTGGCTGTTTAGTGAGGACATAAGGCCAGAAGAAAGTTTGTTTGCTTTTTAAGGATTTTAAGAAGAACCAGTTGTGGTGTCTTTGTCATGTCTTTCTTGTTCCTAATTGTCGTTCATCCGTTGTCATGTTGTTGTTTTGTGTTTGTGTCTTTGTTAAATGATGTGTGTATCCAGCTCATCTATTGCCTTTGCTTTCATGAGATCATCTCAAGAAAAGTTCATAATGTTCTTTTCAGAAATGTCCAGTATGACATTTTTTTTAGAGATTACAACTCTCTAAAAGCAATATCTTATATGGTGTTCTCATAAAGAACAATTCAAAATCAGCCAAGGGACTTATTACACTTACTGCTTGCACACAATCATGAGCCCCGTAAAAAAAAATACACATACAGTGAAACAGCCTCTGACCAGTTACACCTTTCGATTCTCCAGTTTGTGGCCTGAAAGATTGCAGCCTCTCATTCAGTGGATGGATTTTATAGCTGCGTTGGCTGTCATCTACTAAGCCACAGAGACGTGACTCTGCTCCCTGTCCCAGTGCATGCGGATCCTGGCTGACTCTCCTGCCATTGCAGTGATCCAAGTCAGCACCAAAGTACTAATCACCAACAGACTCGTCTCCATGGACTTTGTTAGCCTGTCACGTTCCTTGGTGGTGTGTGTGCTTGAGTAGGGCAATTATGTGGTACTGTAAAGAATCTACATGGAGGGGTCACATTGCTGCCATGCCAGAGCACACAGAAGATGCTGCTAATACAAAGCTGGTAGACAAGAGAATGATGGATTACTTAACAAAATGAGGTGGAGATGACCTCAACAGCTCTTTTCCAGTAAAGACTAATGTGACTGTTTATTATTAAAGGCAGTGTGGGAGGCATTTCTAAACCCAAAGGTCAAATTAAGTGGGAAGTCTGTATGTGCTGTTCTTCTAGATACGTTGTGAGTACAATTTCTGTGTGTCTTAGCCTGTACTATGAGATATACTGAAGCTCTTTGGTCCATTTTAAAATCCTCTGAGGTCTAACCCATCACCAGTAACTTGAAAATGCATGTTGCAATACTATAGTAAATTATATAATAAAATTTATAACACTACATATGGATAACTACATATTTAGTGCAACAACAGAGAATAACTCTAGACTCCAGAGAGATAAAATAAATGATCTCTGCTGATAATCTCTAAATGATCTCTATTAGGCCTAAACCCACAGGACTAAAATAAATTATCTCTATTTATTTCAGCTCTTGTGTTGGTGCGCCAGTCATATTCTAACCCAGCAGTGTCAATTTGGTCACGATTGTGATAAATAATTTTTAATATATAGTGGTCAGTTTAAAAAGAAAAACGTTGGCTCAGACAGTTATCGGTGATTTATAGGATTAACACAGCCATGACCCTTAAATTGTTTCAGTATGTTGTACTTTTCGGTAACGTCCATTACTCTGCTGATATATTATGGATCTGTACTTCTCAGGACAAAACCGGAGCAACATCCAGTGACTGCTGAAGTTTGATGAACATGAAGTTGTTCATCCTTCTTTCATAACGCCTTGGAAGTTCTCCTGCAAGGCCACATCAACAAGCACAGTGTCCAACTGTCTTCGAAACTGTCATAACCCATGTCAGCAAGCAGGCCCCAGCTGAGAGAGCTCCTCCGCTTCAGTCTGCTTCAGGTTATTGACTCTGACAAACTTGTGACCTGTATACTTTTTTCGTGTGCATTAAGGGTGAGTGAACGCTTTCCTGCTCCAGTGCGTACATACATGAACGAACACACAAATTGCTTGTCAGCAACTTGCTCAGTCAATAAAATATGTTCCCTTCCAAATAAACCGAGAGCTGTAATGAGCCTCTATGTCTCCCCTTATTAGAGAAAACCTCAGCCTCTCACAGCCTGCTCTGATGCTGGAGCCACTGGTTTTGTATTAGGGCAGAGCTATACTGTCACTATGGGCTGTTGGGTTGTGGTCAGAGGGTGGGACAGGATGTGTGTATGTAGTTGGGATGGGGGCTAAAAGTATGGAGTAGCTAGTGAGTTTTAGTTGTGGGGGGCAGGAAGGGGAGTATCCTGATGCTTGAGGGAGGGATGGAGGGAGGGAGGGAGGGAGGTGGGTGGGGTTGAACTCAAGTGGGGGTTGTTTGAGGTGGGTGTGGTGCAGTCTGTGCACAGCCCTGCTGACTCCACATGAAACCCACTCACAAAGCAATGAGTCATTTTGCTGGACCTCTGTGTGTGTACATCTGCTTGTATGCAGGAGTGTGTGTGTGTGTGTGTGTGTGTGTGTGTGTGTGTGTTTGTGGGTGTGCGTGTTCTACTCAACAATTGCTGACGAAGCCTTTTTTAAATTACTCGCTACAGTGCAACACTCTACAGTGCTTAGATCATAAATAAATGTGAATTCTTTTTTAAAACATGTATAGGTGTGAGTTTGTAGGGAGGTATGTAAGCATGTAAGTTTGTGGCTGGTTTGTACAATGTGTCCCTGCTCTCATTCAACCCATATCAGTCGTTTATGAAATGTATCCAGTATTGATTGCAGTATTATCAAAGTCCGCTGCATCTTATGGCAGATAAAATGTCATCACATTTTGCCAGGTGAATGGTTTTTACATAAGTCTGTGTTGGGTGGCAGTTCTCTCGATCATGTGGGACCAGTCAGAGGGTCACTGATGACTTTAACGAGTGGGGAGAGGCGTTGTGTGCTCCAGTGAGGAAGAAGGGGAAAAGTAGGGGAATCCTGCCTCCAGGAAGCATTTCTCAGGAAGAATCTGTAATTATAAACAAGTGAAGGCTGTTCCCATCTCAGCACGAGCCATGAGCTTGTGCACTTGCATTGTGGGAAGGCGCGCTGCCCCACTGTTTTGAAGCTTTCCGTTATGCTCCAGCTAAGTTCAAACTGTGCAATGTCTTTTAACACGTTCGTAAGGATGGCCGCACGCACCGCTTGAGCCCCTAGTTCTTGCAAAGCCGATTTTAAACAAAACGGGTGGGTAGGTGAATGTTGAAATGACGAAGACAGAGGAGAATGAAATGAATAGTATTTGGGTGAGTCATCTGGAATCAGACTGCAAGAACAAAGAGAGAGAGAGAGAGAGAGAGACCGACGCAGGAGTTGAAGATCAGGACGTTTACCTGCAATGCTGACCACTGACTACAGGCTCTGTCTCAGCAGTGCAGTTTACATCTTGCTCCCTGTATCACTTTTCTGAATTGGTCCACTTAAAGCTGTGAGCTTTACTACAGGCAATCCAAAAAGCCCTCTTTAGCTGAGCTAGATTCCCTGATTTAAAAAATCACCCATGTTTATCCTGCCTACAAAAGCCTGCACATCTGAACATGGATAATGTTTGCATTATGGGGTTTTAGGTGACCTAGAACAGCCTGTCTTTCTAAAGCATGTGGTAGAATCCAAAAAAAAAAATCTTGTTCCACAGTCAGCACAGTCAGTTTTGTGACCGCTGGGGAAGGAAGCACTTCAAAAGCCTTTTACCTCAGTGTTACATTTCAGCCAGGGCACTGTAATCGTTCTGTGCAAAGTGTTCACTCAGATTATGAGACCATTGGGATGCCAGATTCATCCTCGATATCCAGCTCATTTGACCTGGTGCCTGGCTTCATAGCGCATTTGCTGCATGTGAGAAGGGTATGGAAAAGCCAGGCCTCTCAGACCAATCTCCAAGTGAAACTTTGCACAACGGTATAACAAAAGTGCCTTTGGTGACTGCAAAGAAAGCCCTGCACTTTTCATTTCAGTGCAGCAGATTACAGAAGTCAGTTTATTCCTGCCATAAAGACAGGGCGTTGGTATGTTCACACTTTACCTCCTTAACCAGCAAAATGAGGCAAATATTTCTAAGCCGTGTAGACTCGCCAAATGGGGATTTTCACGTTGAGCACTCTGCATTACTGTGCTAGAGCTCGGAAATTAAATGGTCTAGAGAACCTTTGATTTCCCTTGTCTTATTGTTCTCTCTGTGTGTGTGTGTGTGTGTGTGTGTGTGTGTGCCAACTTGGAGAGCTTATAGAGCAGAAGTAGTCAAGTGTGTGTGTGTGTGTGTGTGTGTGTGTGTGTGTGTGTGTGTGTGTGTGTGTGTGTGTGTGTGTGTGTGTGTGTGTGTTGGCTGCATTTAGTCGTCTGGCAGGAAAGGCCTTTGGATAGCAGAGATCTACTTCCTTCAGTGACTTCAGCACCTCTCAGTGCTGACTGGTTTCAAGAACCGAGCCAGCAAGTTGTGTTCAGCACTGTATGAGCCTTCAGAGGACCCACTTCACAAACCTTAAACACGCTTATAGCAGTATCTGCTCAAATCTGCTCCTTATTGATTAGGAGAATTTTTGCCTTGGTATATTAAAGGTTAGGCTGTGTTACATTGTGTACTGGAGGATGTAAATAGGAGGATAAGAACTGTTCTGCTTAAAACACTGTGTTAAGTGCCACAAATAAGCAGAACACAGTACATTAAAAAGCCAGCATACATCACCATATAAGATGCAAAATGCTCTCATGACCTGTAGCAGAGAGAGCCTGGTGTGTAAGATGCACAAAGAGGAATTACATTTGTCAATTCTGCTCCAAGTTGAAGGTTTATTGTATTGCCACATTGTGACTCATGTGTCCACTGGCTCTGGTTTGGAGCTTAGCTGCCATATGTGTCAACTGCATTTCGAAATTCAGTTGTCCATTATCGCATTCCATCCACCGTGGGATGTTTTCAACAGTACGTTTCTTTACTGGTCTCCACCTCCATGGCCAGAACAGTCGATACTGGAATGTCCACACTGAATCCAGCTCCACCTCACTGAATCCAGCTCCACCTCACTGAATCCAGCTCCAACACACCGAATCCAGCTCCAACACACCGAATCCAGCTCCAACACACCGAATCCAGCTCCAACACACTGAATCCAACTCCACCTCACTGAATCCAGCTCCAACACACCGAATCCAGCTCCACCTCACTGAATCCAGCTCCACCTCACTGAATCCAGCTCCAACACACTGAATCCAGCTCCACCACACTGAATTCAGCTCCAACACCCTAATGCAGATCTCTTGGTTATCATCATGTCATCAGCCCTGGTGCATTTCACCCAGAAGTCACTGCTGTTCGTACCTGCAGCAGCCGCTGTTCTTGGCAGAAGTCGCTGTTCCTGGCAGTCACCGAAACAGCTATAATGAAGACATGCAAACAACTGAGGGCTTGACCGACCAACCAGCACACCAGCAGAGCCTCTGGAAGAGCTGAGAGGGCCGGCTCTCCCCTGACCTTGGAGGTTCCTGATTGGTGGTGAGTGAGGTGTGGTTAATCCCTCAGGGAGGAGGTGTGAGAGTTGAGATGGAACCTAAACACTGCACAACAAAAGGGGGTTTTTTGCTTCCCAAACTAAAATATGTGGACCTTATTGTACATTCGATGCTGATTGTGAATCTATTTTCAGCAAATGTTACATTTATTATATATAACTTACTCATTAATAATAGTGTATGGGTTTAGCTTATGTTTGGCCTCAGGAACATCCCTCTTCAGTGTCCAGCAGTAGCCTGCCAGTATCCAGGAGATCCAGTGTTCTTGGTACATACTATACATAATGACATATAAGTACTGGAACAAAAAAAACTGGGTGGTAGAGAAATTTATATTTGGATTCAGCATGCAAAGTACATAATAGGCAGGTACTGTATTTTTTAGCAGGAAGCAAAATCACTGTTTACTAGTGTAATCGATGTTCCTTTCACAGCATTGGGAGAGTCGGTGGTTTCCAGGTGAAGGTCAGTTTATTCCACCAAAATATAAGCAAGTATTTCTGTTAGTTTAAGATACAGCAAACCAGACATTTAATCAAATGAAATAACTGGTGATGTAAAAATGAGGAATTTACTTTCCTGAATCCAGCCTTCCTCCCTCACTTCTTCATTTACTCTCCTGAGTCGAGTCCTTCTCCCATGCACCTTCAATCAGATTAGCTTGATGGGTTCTGCTGGGTAGACACACAACTGCAGAACTCCTGACAGACAGAATAATCCTTAGAGGCCTGTAATCCCTGGGAGCTCTGCCATGCCCTTACTGGTGAATTGCTCTTTAAAATAACATTTGCCTTTTAAAATAATTGTTTGTTATAGGCAATAAGAACCAGATGACAAATATCTTTCTATCTACCATATGAAACTACCTTTTTTTTCTACCATTATTTTCCAGAAAGCTGAAGATAGTTAATCGTTTCCTTTAATACCCAACTCCATAACAGCTAATTACACCTGATGATTAGAAACAGAAAATGTTTGTTAATGTAGGCATGTCTAAAAAATTAAAAAAAAATGAAAATGTACTGTGTATCAGAACAGAATAGGCATTTCCTACAGCATTAAGCATGAATCATGTTCCAAAGCTGCAGCTGTTTGAGATCCCAGCAATGGAATGAATGATGTGTTTCATTTAGGCAGGACCAAAGGATTCTGGGAAACCTCTTTCAGAACGCCCCCCCCCCTCCCCACCTCCAGCCTATTCTCTGTAAGACAAATGGCAGTAGAGTTTCCTCCATCTGATCACCATTAGTATGAGTATCATATGTATATGTACTCCCAGAGTTTAAATTGAATTGGATTCAGTTTTTGGATTTGAGCAAACTGAGTGCATAGCAAAGTCTTCAGTACACACAGATGTGGATGGCCTTTCCCACTGACGTATGTGCATACCCCAAATTCACATTTTGGTTCCATGCTCTCTGTCATCCTGGCCCGGGGGTCCTCCCCAGTGCCATGGTAACTGCTGTCCAGCCCAGTGCCATGGTAACTGCTATCCAGCCCAGTACCATGGTAACTGCTGTCCTGCCCAGTGCCATGGTAACTGCTGTCCTGCCCAGGGCATGAAACTAGAGCTGGCATGATACAAGGTCAGAGACTTTTCTGCTCAAAGAAACTATATAGTACAAGCACACAAACACACACGCACGCGTGCACACACACACACGCACACACACACACATGTCCACCACTCAAACAGGCTGCCTCATGCAGCCATGTTTTCTCTCTCTCTCTCTCTCTCTCTCTCTCTTTCTCTCTGCATCTCTCTCTCTCTGCATCTCTCTCTCTGCATCTCTCTCTCTCTCTCTCTCTCTCTCACTTTTACACATAAAGGGAATAAGTGCACATGGATACACACCATTCACTAACAAAGGTAAATAATCATAGGAAGTGCCACACATCACACTGTTTTATGAAGCAGAGCTTGAGCTGTTCCAGTGACAGGTCAACCATCTGTACAACATACACTCAACAATACACTCAACACAGGTGGCTCACAGCAATGAAGCTCACTGATTACAACAAGGTACTTCAGGCCTTGGGATGTTACACCATGAAACATGACCCAAATCACCAGCACGCGAGATCAGCCTACCACATTTTCACATAACAACAAATCCGTTCCACATCGTTGGTCTTGCCATAATATTACAGCACATTGAGTTTTTTTCCCATTTGGAAAAGGGCAAACAGGAAAGCACATGTTCTTAATGTTGTTATTCAGTATGAGAAAAACTGTTACTGGCATCAATGTGAGTTTTTCTTCCAGCAATAATTTATAGCAGTAATGAAGAGTTCTTGAAATAGGTTTTATTTCGGCCACAATGTTTCCTGTTATGTGTTTGTTACATGCAGTTAGGGTGTCTGTGGTACAGTCAGGGTGTCTGTGGTATGAGCTGAGGTAGTTCCTGGGCCTTGTCTAGAGTGAATGTTAACTGAGTGACTATAAATGATATATAATATAATAATGTATAACTGTGTTCCAAGCCAGGTTTGCTATTGCATCAAATGCATCAATTCACTCCAAAATGTGGGTAATTTGGATATTATATGATTTGGTTGATTCATAATAGGACACAATATATGGCTTCCTTTGTCTTTGTGGACATTACGAGCTCATTCTTGGTAGATTAATAGTTTGTACTTTTACAGTATTAAAAAAAGTGTTATCTGTCCCAGGTGATGAAGCAGTAGCAAGTTTTGGACTGTCCCATTGATGACGCAGCTACATGTTTTCCATGTAGCTTCACTAATCTTTGTCGAAAAAAGTTCTCATGAGAAAGAGACATATAGTATTACCCCAAGCACCTGCAGCCTTGGCAGTACAGCCTGCATTATGTGATACAGTTCTCTGAGGGATTGTGCATGAAGCCCATGTGGTGAAATGTCATTGAGCAAAATTTACTTTTCATGATGTCTCAGTTTGTATTACAAATCAGTGTTTTTAATGACTTTCTTGTGTCAGAGTTTATAATGCTGTACAGCGAAATGATCATATTGAAATATTTTAAATATCTTGAAGTCTCCCAGACAAAAAAACAGCTGCCTGAAAATTCTCTCTTGAGTATTGCATGACGCTGTGTGAGCTTATTAACAGTAAGCTTTATCCTAACGTGAATTTTTTCAACCATGATTAGCATGTACCATGTTCTCCGTGGTTTGGAACCATGTCGTTGTCTAAGCACGTCATTTTCACAGAAATGGTTTTCCCCGTTGCTCTTAATATTTCTCTGATTTTCTCATTTTGGGCTCTTGTCCTGCTTTCCTTCCATGTTAAATGTTCCTGTGGCAGCACTCCTGGAGTCTCACTTCCACAGATACATACGTCTGGCCACTCTGCGCCAAAAACTCACCGATACAGACACAACTGGGCTATCATGCACAAAGGGAATTGGCTCAGGTGGGTTGAGACGTTATATGAATGTGTTGTTTGCTTCTGCATGGAGTTGGAGGAAGAACCTGGAAGGAGTGGAACAATGTCTCTCAGGTCCAATACCGCCCACTCTGCTCACAGATGAAGTCCATATGAAGTTCACTCTTTCTGAAACAAACTGAAGTCCAAATACATTACATCTCTGTGATCTGAATCAAAAATGAAATGACTGGTAGAATAAAGACATGGATGTAGCTCCAGATCAGAGCCAGAAACACTTTGTTGTCAAGTATGACAGGCATAGCAGGAATTTGCTTTGACACCATGGTATATGCCAGACATCATGTAGGAACATTAAATGACACGAGCAAATAGAACATTTAAAACAGAAGATGCATTGCTGGACCCACTATTTCTACATGTGCAAACATGGTAATACACTCTAAGCATGTCGTGCAGGGAGTACAAAGTTTGCAACTACAATTTTAATACACATGTGGGTTTTCTACAGTGTACATGTGCTGTGAGGTGCAAAAAAGAAGTGAGTAAATATTCATATAGAATAGTGTTAGTAAGAACAAGCAACTTGAAAATACAGAGTAACAATGGAATTAGTCCACAGCTTAGTCAGACTAATGCTATGGCTACAATTAGACTAATGCTATGGCTACAATTAGACTAATGCTATGGCTACAACTAGACATGTAGCTACATTGAGAACTAACAGCACTATCTTGTCATCCAAGAACCAATAATAGCATTTCACTATAAAGCTACTAGTACAAACTCAAGGCTCTGTTAAGGACACAAGCATGTTCAAACCACGGCAATGTAAAGAGAAGTTAATGAGTCCAGTCAGCCAATCACGGCGTCCATACATAGAGACACGCCCCCCCCCATGAATGAAGGATGAGTGGCGCGTCACAAGGCAACTCCTCCTGCAGAGTTGACGTGGAGTGATCTGTGATTAAAAGCAGGACCCACAAAAAAACAAAACACAGTAAAATCATCCTTATCCTCTTTCTTGTGCTGGCAAACGCAGGATCCTGATGGTGGGGAAGCTGGCAGACTATGAATCCCGCTGCAGATCAATTAAACGATTTATTATTTATTCTAGTTTTGGCTACATCAGTCAAAGTGACTGCTGCCTCAGTTTCCACATGCGATTCATATGATCATTCATTATTTATCTGGTTTTAGTGTAATGGGGAAATAGTTTTGTCTGATTGAGCTATAGGATGGAGGCACGGTTAAGAAAATTAAAGCACAGACTGCTAGCGCTAACTTCCAGTTAAGGCGTATCTCCTCAAAATGTCCTTTATAGAGCTTTTGAATGTCCTTCGAAGATGTCCTTTATAGAGCTGGCTTTTGCAAGCTAGGCTATTGTGGTCATATTCAAATAAAGCCCCAAAGCCTCAATCCACATGTAAGTCATCCATAGAGATGCTTTCTGGATGTTTTTTTCTGCAGTATGTAAACACTGCAGTTTTTCATACACATACCAGCTCTGTCCAGGCAACAGGCGTGTCACCTTTAAGCGCGGTAGTGTCCGACCACTGTGCTGGTTTGGCTCCGAGCAGTTTAGATTATGTATTTTACTGTGACCCCATTTGATGAGAGGCACAGACACATCTGCCATATGGAAGCTGATGACTTTTTTGATGGCAATATGTTCACTTACACTCAAAAACAACCATCGTTTCAAAAGATTTTTCTAAAACAGGTCCCAATTATATTTGACACAGTACCAACATTGTTTGAGCATCTGTGCCTGTTTCCTCTCACGATGCACACTGCATAACCTACATGATTTTTACACGTCTCTCTATAATATCCTAAGTTAAAAGTCTTGCTCCAGCATATTTGTACATTTTTGAAAAGTTCAAACTTATGAAAATGTCTGATCTTAGCAAACAACTATACCTGCAAAACTTGACAACGACAGGACAAAATAATCTTTGTAAACTTTTATTACAAGATATTATCTGCCCCAGAGGGGTTTCCTTTAATGAAAACCACCACATGCAGCATTGTTGTAATCAGCTCTCTTATAATGGTGGGGGCCTGCTTTGGGTTCCTAAAGGGCTCGAGTGCAAAGAACAATGAGAAACACTAACATGGTTTGGGAGAGTAATGGAGCAAAGCTGGACCATATTGTTCTTCATGCCATGTGTTGATGCCATTCTTAAATAGGTGTTAACATGGGCCCAGAAACAACAGGACCAGTACAATATCAGTATTCATTTCAGTATCTAAAGAAAATATATAAAAATCATGCCAGAAATTGGATTTATGCACTCCAGTTCTTTCTGACTCATTTCATCTGCAGATGGTAACAAACACCAACAGCAACCACAGTAATGCAAATGATGCTAGTGTGTAGTTTGTGGTGAACATATGTAATTTATTTGATATAATTGTGTATAATTATTTGAAGTAATGCTAAGTTATTTGATATAATGCTATAAAAAACAATGAATATATTTTTAAAAAACATGATTTACAAAGGAAAGCTGGTATAACATCAAAGAGGGTGAGAGGGAGACGTGAACAGAAAAGTGATCAGCATCAAGGGAGAAAACTGGGAGAATGAACAATACTGTAGTCAGTAATCAGGTGAAGATGAGCGGTACCGTGGTTGAGAGGAGTGTTGTGAAGAAGAGTAAAGCCTTTATTGTGGCAGTGTTAGCCAGGCTGCCTAACAGGCTGGCTTAGCTGCTTAGCGGCTAGCTTTGAAGAGGCATTTTTATCACAAAGCTAAGCTGTATCTGATCAATATCCAGTGGTTAACAAGTAACTTAATTTGCTGGTTTGTTATGTAATGTTCCTGTGGTTCATGATGACAATATTGACAATGTTGATGATATGTTTTATTATTCTAATGTTATGTTGTGCTCAATGTACAAAAATAAAATCAGGGCTTGCAAGCTCTAGCAAGTCGACAGGTATATTTATTAGCTTAGCGATGTAGCATAAAAGTATTTGCCTTTTTTTTTTTAGCTCATTACCTTTTTCTCAAGCACTGCAATCAATTTTTGAGGTACAAAATATTTTGGTGCACTAATATTTTCGTACACTGCGTATATGCTTGCAAAATATCTGGTCTCTAGGAACTCAGGCATGTTTATCTTACCAGTTAGACACAGAAGACTCACATACTTCCTCTGAACATTTCCATGTGTTTCAGATCTCAAACTGTTGAAACCTGCTTGGTTATATTGTTTATTGTGGGTATATTTATAGTGGCATATTAAATGAGACTAGATATCAGTTCAAACATTGTATTTCAGTCTTTCCATTTATGTTAACACACTTTAACCATCCAAGAAAATCAGGATTAATGCATCCTAAAGTTATAATGACGGAGGTATGTGTAGTAATCTAACATTTGGCACACATAAATATATCAGAGGTGAGATGTCTTTCCTTGTTGTCATAGCAATGCAGTATTTTAAGAAGGCACTGTATATATGAATTATCATTGTGTATACAATTATGGAATAATCCAGTATCTAGTGCTAATCATGGTGGGCACTGGCTGATAGACTAAGATCATCAACAACTAAAATATGACCTGCAGGCCATTATGGTTCACTACGACAGCAATTACTGATTATTCATTATAATCAAAGGTTACAATCAGGGAGATGAGGGGTTTTATGTGCTTTGATTGGGCACAGATGTTTCTAATAAACCTGCAAAAGCTGTAGTGCAAGTATTTTTTATTCTTACAGAACTCTGCTTCCCAGATGGGCCTTTGAATGTTGTTCCATGTTGTGAAATTCCAAAATAATGTCTGTATAAAAAAAAAAAACAAGCAACATGCCTTTTAACATAAGTGACATGAACATGTCATCATATTAAGTCAGGCTAAAGATAGTAGGCTAATGTGAGAAGACTTGGGTGGTCAGCATTCAAATATACAGACTTGTCTTAAGCTATTATAAATCTATCAGTTATGCTGTGAAATTGTAACAAGAAATCACTCTAAGACAGACTTGAAAAGGCATGTGGTAACGGAGTAAATGGTTATTCGAAATATTTATTCCATTATACAGTTAGAATATTCATTGAGTTAACTATAGTAGATCTAATATTTTTATGCCAGTAGATGTTTTTGGACGTGTTTCAGCTTTATATACACTGCTCAAAAAAATAAAGGGAACACTTAAACAACACAATATAACTCCAAGTAAATCAAACTTCTGTGAAATCAAACTGTCCACTTAGGAAGCAACACTGATTGACAATCAATTTCACATGCTGTTGTGCAAATGGAATAGACAACAGGTGGAAATTATTGGCAATTATCAAGACACACTCAATAAAGTAGTGGTTCTGCAGGTGGGGACCACGCTTGGCATTTGCCAGAGAACACCAGGATTGGCAAATTCGCCACTGGTGCCTTGTGCGCTTCACAGATAAAAGCAGGTTCACACTGAGCACATGTGACAGATGTGACAGAGTCTGGAGACGCCATGGAGAGCGATCTGCTGCCTGCAACATCCTTCAGCATGACTGGTTTGGCAGTGGATCAGTAATGGTGTGGGGTGGCATTTCTTTGGAGGGCCGCACAGCCCTCCATGTGCTCGCCAGAGGTAGCCTGACTGCCATTAGGTACCGCGATGAGATCCTCAGACCATATGCTGGTGCTGGTGCGGTTGGCCCTGGGTTCCTCCTAATGCAGGACAATGCTAGACCTCATGTGGCTGGAGTGTGTCAGCAGTTCCTGCAAGATGAAGGCATTGAAGCTATGGACGGGCCCGCCTGTTCCCCAGACCTGAATCCGATTGAGCACATCTGGGACACCACTTAGGACACCTGAACTGGTTGCACCACAGACTGTCCAGGAGTTAGCAGATGCTTTAATCCAGGTCTGGGAGGAGATCCCTCAGGAGACCATCCGCCGCCTCATCAGGAGCATGCCCAGGCGTTGTAGGGAGGTCATACAGGCACGTGGAGGCCACACACAATACTGAGCCACATTTTGACTTGTTTTAAGGACATTACATCAAACTTGGATCAGCCTGTAGTGTTTTTCCACTTTAATTTTGTGTGTGACTCCAAATCCAGGCCTCCATTGGTTAATAAATTTGATTTTCATTGATTTTTGTGTGATTTTTGTCAGCACATTCAGCTTTGTACAGAACAAAGTATTCAATGAGAATATTTCATTCATTCAGATCTAGGATGTGTTATGAGTATTCCCTTTTATTTTTTTGAGCAGTGTGTATTCACTCGGTTGTTCTCTAAACTCAAATAACATCAAAGAGACTTTCTGACATGTTTTAACGGATTTCATATGAATAAACAAGGTTCACACCACCCCTCTCCCCAAATATTTGTAAAATATTGTAATTTGTAAAATTCTGGCTTGTGCAAATTCTACCTGATTTTTCAATAGTGAGATCAAATTGCTTAGTTACACAATCATCAGTGTGCACATTTTCCTTTTTTTCTTGTTGCAGTGGTTATCCGTGCTAAATGCAATGCTAGAGTACAGTAACCATTGGTTAGCTGGACTCACTTAACAGACTTTATTGTTACATTGAGTGGGGAAGCTGTAGGGGTTTAAAGCTGTTTGAGCGCATAACTGAGAGGTCGTTTAAGGTTAAACTCGCAAGGGCGGGGCCTTGTCCTAACTGTGACTTTCTCTCTTTTAGGTTTTGGCTGGGTTTCATGTATTTTGTTGATTTACAGCTTTTAGCTGTTGTGCTCTGATGTTGAGAAGACTCCATCTGTGCTACATGCTCCATTTCCACCACTTTGCTCATGCAAAATCCTGTCATTAATTATGTGTGAAAGTGCTCTAATATGTTTACTTTAAATGTAAATCCAAATCTGATGTCAAATCTGTTTAAATGCATTTCTTATTTTTGGCTACATGTCATAATCACGAATGCATTTGTCCGTACCCCCAGCATTACAGGCTGGGCTATCTGTCATCACTGTAGTTCCAAGAGGCCCTCAGTCAAATGAGGTGAGATCACAAACATATACACAGAACCACACGGCAGGTGCATTACAGCAGTCTGTTTTTGTGTATGAGAGATTTATGTTAAGAGCTTGGCTTCGTTTACATTATGGGTTTACGGTCTCATCACCATCACTATATATGATCATTTTGTCCATAAGTCAAAAATGTTGTAAAAATTCTATGTTTCCTGACCCAGAACCCTTTGAAAAGAGATCTGATGGGCAGTGATTCAGTCAGTGAACGTCTAGGGTTTTGCTGTGGGAACAGTTGTCATTTTAGACTGGCTGTGTGGGTTTGGGGAGACCTGAAGAACTAAAGAAGTGCATGGAGATTTCCCTCACATTCAGATCCACTCTGTACATCTACATGCTGTTGCTGTGGACACAAGTCTGGCATTTCGTGAAAGAAAACATCGCCGGCCTAACCACACGAGGGGCATTTCTCAACGTTTGTCAACAGGTCCTAGAGCCATTATTCTGTTTTTCAAAGGCCTTGGCGAACCTTTTAAAACCAAGCTTTTGGATGAGGTTTGCGTGAGATCACTCTGTATTTAGAGGAATGAAGCTGCATTGACAGTCTTAAACAGGGTTTTTTTTTTTTTTTTACGGAATGAGAGTGGAATTAAATATCATGGCGGAAATCAAGTTGAAAAGCAAAGCCTACAAAGAAGCTTCAGTCCAAGCAAAGAATTTGTACCCTGTGGTGAATTAGGCTGTTAACCAGGCATGTCACAGTCAGGAGATGCTAGTAAAGTAATGGAGTCTTAGACTAATATTCCCCTGAAGACTCAGACTGTGTGAAGGGGCCTTGGTCTGCCCTTCTGTTTGGAGGGAACACTTAGTATTCTGATGGGTCACTGTTTTTCTTTAATAAAGAGGAAGGTAACTCATGGATTTGTTGGCCCATGTTACAGATACAGAGTTGAGGCAGATAAATCTGTCCAATAGTTGATTGTCATCGTTCTGAGTTCTTCTTGGCTGGAACATGCTTTTGACTCAGTTTGGTAGTTTGATTGAAAACTTTAAGATGTAACTGCAGCATACAATTTACTGTTTAGAAATAAGAAGGTACAGAGGTTCTCTGCGATGTGGGGCAGGAATTGTCTTCAGTTTTGAATGATCTGAGATTAACTGTGCTGAAGACTTCTCCCTAAAAAGAGCAGTCTAATGGCTTATTTACATGCCGAGTCATCTGGAACTAATAAATTTCATAGCCGAGTAAATTCTATGCAAATATTGAGCAAGGCAAGTGAGTTCATTGGCTCATCATGAGAGACCTCAGTGAACCTCCATTTTATGGAGTCCCTATTTTATGATTGATGGCTTTGGGTTGTTGTTTTTTTTATTATTTTTTTTTTTGCATTTCATCTAATAACTCCAAAGGGAGGATTTCCTGATGATGATGATGATGATGATGAGAGGGCTAAATTTCAAAAAGCCAAAATGAAATACGAGTTCCTTTCTTTCTCTTCTGCACTCATGAGTAACTCCCCAGAAAATAATTGCACCTCTCTTACATATTCGCCTCTGCTGTCATTTACTCCAACGTGTTTATTTCTTTGTCTTGAGTATTTGCTTTTTTGTGCTCCTTACATAAAGTGAGCATTATAGTACTTTATTAAAAACACGTTACAATCACAGGATGTGTTCTAGCTGTGTGGTTTGGCAACGTTGCAGGAACTTGGAGAGTCTCCCTTGGGTTGGGTTGGACCAAGTAATATAACATATATAAACCTAATCAACTGCTTTTATCCAGTCAAGGTTTTGTGTTTGTTATTTATCTATCTTACTTTAATCGAATGTGTGGGCCCTGTGTTCGCCTGTTGTAATAAAGTCGAAACGTGGAAAGGATGAGGTCATTTACTCTACGTTCTGGAACTTTATGTACATCACAAAAGAAAATAATAAAGTATATAATTAAAATAATAAGAAAGTAAACAATAAATGTTTTCAGGACACTGGGATTGACATATTTGCTTAAATTTCAAGGGGTTACAGGATTAAAGTCAGACCTTCAATGATGGTCTCGATATTTTAAGAAAAAAGACAGAATTTTATGAAAATTGAACTGAACTGTTGCAAGAAGAGAAAAGTTTCTGAGTTTCAGGCAAAATATTTGGGTAATAAAGATTCAAAAGTATACAACGCATTAACTGTTAAAATGCACCCTCTTCTGTTTGCCTGGTTCTTTCTCTAAATAGTTCCTGTCAGACAAGTCTCTTAATTGTTCAGGTGAAAGATTTCCCAAAAAAGTGGGTGTGCATATCTATGTGTGTATATGTTATAACAGTGGTGTTTTTAAACGCACACCACACTCACATACTTTTACCAAGCTTCAATTAAGTATTAGATGCTGTTTTGTTTTGACAGATTCTGAGTTCTGGAATTTTCCATGGCTTTTCTTATTGTTTTGAGAGTGGTAGAAGGCAGCAGGTTTACATTAGTTTAGTCCTGCTTTTGACTGATGTTGTTCTTGGAAACATTGTTTCAAAGAGCCTTATTGGCATAAGCATTTGTTGTTGGAGTAAGAATTTGTTATTTGGTCTAAATTATAGACCACCTACATTATTAACTTCTATAATTAGATAGTTGCAGTGAGTGGGAGTTTCCATAAGACCCTGACAACATATTCAGATTCTTTCTCCCTTTAGCCTTTTAACAACTGAACTCTACAGCTAACCCATCTCAGTTGGTCCATACATGCAGTTTGTCCAGTTGTCTTTTATCCTCGTTGTCCTGTCTGACCTTGTAACAGCAAACAGAGGGAGGATACAAGTGCTGAGGACAGAATACAAAAGTTGAGCACAAAAACACAGAGAAAATACAGAGAAAACACAGAAAATACAGATAAAACACAGGCTAACTAGAAGAATGATGGATACAAAACAGGATAAAAACAGGACAATCAATACTGTAACTTAGAACACAGTACATTTAATATAAAACTTCTAAAATCAAACACAGAACACGAGCGTAGTACAATAACCAGTAATGAGAACCAGGAAACACAGGGTTTAAATACACGACGGAATTACAAGACGAGGAACAGCTGGTCACAATCAAGGCGGGGCGACACAAAGAAAACAGAACCCGGAACTGAACCAAAAACATAAACAAAGGCCACGAGGAGACCGTTGCCGCAGGAACCACGACACTGGGGAGGGGGATCGTGACAGACCTATTACATCTGAGTGGTCTGTTTAATCCACACCTCATCAGTAAGCAGTTACTAACATGATCCATTTAGCATCTCCTGATTTCCATTTGAATCGGTCTCCTCGTGTCTTTGTTGCAGGCCCTGATGCATAAACTATATGAAACTGCTTGAACTATGACCTATAATGACACTGCGTGTTTCATGATCTGTTTTCACATATCGAAGCGCTGGTGATACTGGGAATGAGGGGTGGGTTGGAGCAATTAAGCTGCACTGTCAATATAGACATAGAACTCTTCAGGAACAGATTTTTTTCTCTACTTCCTTCAGGATGTTTTGCCTGGTAATGAGGTAAGTCTGTGGACTGGCCCACCAGAGTTAAGTAGCGGAGGCCAAACTGCACATAGCTTGTAAGCCTCCCAAGGCCAGAGTGCAGGGGAAAACCCAGCATGCAAGCGTGAAAACGGACAAAGCTTCCAAATGATTATCGAGCATTTCTTTTAAGGCCTGGGGATAGGTGTAGTCTAGCTGAATCTGTGAGCACACACACAGACAGCAGGTCACGACTAATGAGTCCTCTTAGGACCCTGAAGCTGGTATTTTAGGCCTCCTGCAAGGTGACTGAAAATGAGTGTTGTGGTCAAGATCCCAGAGTTAGGAGAAATGGAGTCATAGCCTGGCCTTTTCTTCACTCTGAGCTTGCAGTCAAGAGCCAACTGCAACACCAGCTCTCTGTCTTTCTCTCTCTCTCTTACTTACTCTCTCTACTTTTTCCTCACTTCCCAGCACCCAACAAGCCCCTCCTCCGAACTGCACTGTGCATGTCCATACGTTCTTGCTTCACCCAGGTTGTTTCATGTCAAGAGAGAGCTGAGAAGAATTGTGTCAGTTTTGGTGTAAGGTTAGTCGATAGTTGTGCAGCTCACTGGAGACACAAACCGAGACATGATTTTACATTTTGCAGAGGCAGATGTCACTCTGCTATGCAAAGCTCGGGGGAGGAGGAGGGTGGAAGAAAAGGCAATGGGTGTTTATTTTAGTCACACAAGAGCCACGTGTCCGTGAATTACATTTGTGGAGGGTTTTTATTTCATTAGGCTAATATTCCGGCTGTGTGGAGTGTGTTAGGCTGTTTCTCAGCCTGTTATGGTGGCCACATGGTAAGAGCGTGGGCTGCGTTCTTCAACTGCTTTCCCTAACAGCTGCTGCCGTTCAGATGATGCTCTCATTAGCCTTGTGCTCCTCCTGTGTTACCACTCTTAATCCACATAAGGCAAGTCTTCATCCTATTGTATACACAGCTCGACAGTAATGTCAGCCAATTCTAATGCAAGAGGCTTAGGATGTTCCAAATGGGCCACATAGGCATGAGGTCCTCACTCTCTCTCTCTCTCTCTCTCTCTCTCTCTCTCTCTCTCTCTCTCTCTCACACACACACATATAGAAAGACATACAAACATATGGTTTATCTCACTTTCATCCTCATTCACTTATTTTCATTCGCTTCAACTTTTCTTTTTTTTACCCCCCGTCTTTTCCCATACTTTCTCTCTTTTCCTCCCGCTTCTCTTCACTGTCCTCCTCTCTCACACACACCTTGTTTACACAGATTCGAGACACTGCTTCATCTCATGCCCCTTGAATCACCCTCCCCAGGTCTTTTCTGTTGTGTTGTTCAAAAATCATAACATCACCACCGTATCGTTGTCCTCCATGCTGTTTCCGTGCAGATTCCTCCCTTCAGTTTCTTTTCTGAGCGAACGCGTCTTCTAAAACACCACTGGGTGAAGCAGCTTTAGGATAAATGATGTCTCCTGACAGTACAACAGCACTTTTGGGATGAAAGTGATGCTGAGATGGAGAAAAGAAAATCTCTGATTAAGCCCCAGATTACCTCAGCTGTCTCCGTTAGTGAAGTTGAGAAAGTGAGAGTTTCCTGTGGGCTGCCTCTCTCGCTCTGTGTGTGTGTGTGTGGGTGTCTGTGTGTGTGTGTGTGTGTGTGTGTGTCTGTGTGTGTGTGTGTGTGTGTGTGTGTGTGTATGTGTGTGTGTGTGTGTGTGTGTGTGTTCTGTAGGGATTTGAAGGGGAAGTAAACCTGGATGTAGTCTGTGCTGAAATGAGGTTTTCTGCTGAACGGCTTCCTCTCTAATCTCACCCTCAGACACACACTGCCTCCAATCTCCTGGAGTTTCTCTGCATGTGTCTTGAATGTGTGTGTGTGTGTTGCGTGAGTGAGTAACTGCATGTCGAGTGGTGTATGTGTGCTGTGTTCAGAGTGTGTATGCATGTGGCCATGTTACTGACTGTCTCTCAGTGGGAGTTTGGGGCTGGACGCTACACACTCTGAAGGCTGTTTGATTAAACTGGAGCACATCTCATTCTCCACTGCCTTCACACACTTCACACACTTCACACACTTCACCTTCCCTCCATTGCTCCTCTCATCCCTCCTTACATCTTGAATCTATAGAATCTATTCAGAGATGGTTTTAAACACACACACACACACACGTTCCTTTATAAAAAGGCACCTGCTGTTGCGTTTTGCTTCTCTTAGTGAGATCACCAGCACAAAAACGCAGCCACTGCAGGCTAAAATAAAGAAGGACATTTCCAGTTACATAAAGAGGAAGGGATTATGTGCAAAAAGCCTGTTACCATGACAGGGTGGCAGAGAGAGGGAGAGAACAACAGAGACAAGCCAGGAACTACATGGTGAAGTAGGACAACTGCATGAGGTCGTGGCAGCTTTGATAAGAAGAGAGTCAGATGAGAGAGGGAGGAACCGCCAAACACAGTTGCAACACACACACACACACACAAACACACACACACACACACACACACGTGTATGAATGCTCACACACACATGTACACATTTGTGTACACATGCACACACCTGAGCCTCAGGGGTCCTAGGATAATTGTAATCCCTTTAGATGTAGAGTTCACCCATCAGAACATGTCTGCAGGTTTTTGACAGTACAGAACATGGCTCATGTAAGTGTTCATGTCAGTATTATATACAGGCTGTCATCCTTGTAACAGCCAGGGTAATGGTGCTCTAATCATACCTCTAAAACAAGCACCAGGCCAGACCTACACCTAGGAAACCTGACCTGCTGCATTTAGTGTCCGTGAGCAAAACACAGGAGCGATCAAGACTTGCTGGAAACTGAACTATGTTCTGAATGTTCTGAATGTTTAAAGATTCAACGTTCTGAACTAAAGATTCAACGTTCTGAAGAAACCAGCCACTGTAATCACTTTGTGCTCTCTGTCTTTAACACTAGAATGCCGCCAGCTTATTTTTACCTGAGGCTTTTTTTACAAAAGCATTAAAGTTCAAATAAAAACCCTGTGGTCTACGCCAAGAACTTTCCCACAAGGCTGTTTTTCAGCATTTTATACATTATGGGAACCCATGAATAAAAAAGAAGAAAAAAAGTGTTTTACACTTTTGCGTAATTTTCCAAAGACCGTGTGATTTATGCAACTCTGTCGCTTTACAAAAACCTTTGGTCATTTTTAAAGTTAAGCTTTATTCCATATTCCAGTGCTTCACATTTTTTGCCAGTCTTGCAACCTTTAAGTGACACTGCGTTCTTCCCCAGATTTTGCCCAAAGCCCTGTATTTTCACAGATATCTCCAATAAGTAGGTTACATATTAAAATAACAAGTGTAATCATAATCATACTAACAATAACCTAAAAGTAGCACAAAGTATGAAGTAAAGCAAGAGGTGAATGAAGAGGGAGATTTATGAATGCCAAACAAACACTGGTGCTGCTTCAGAAGATGATGAGATGTATTACGGTAAGAGACACGTGTTTCCTCCTGAAGAGGCCATGTGTCTCTGATGTTCAGATTAGGGTTGGAATATCCTTGTTTGTGACTTTTGTAAATGTAGGACAAATATCCCACAGGGTTTCAAAATCATTAGGCTGAGTTGGGATGGATGAGCGTGAGGTGTGTATGACTTTGAGGTGTGTATGCCTCTCTTAAAAGGTATGTGCGCATGTGTGTATCACCTGTGTCAGTGCTGGATGTCTTCCCCAACCCCTGAGCCCCAGGGGGGCGTGGCTCCACGCAGGGTGGTATAATAACAGCCAGGGGTGGAGGAGGTGTGGACGAGGAGCCCTGGAGGCCTACGGCAACTCACGTGATGGAGGCTCGGTGGGGCCCGCCACCCGGTGGGCAGCCACAGCGCTGACGCATCTGTCAGGGATGACGTCCTCGTATCCAGATGCCATCCTGCCGCGCTGGTGCGCCGGAGATGACAAGGAGAGGAGGACTAATGTCAGGATGTGCATAGCAGCCATTTTAGGGCAAGTTTACCACACTGTCTTGTCAGACACTGTTTGTGTGTGTGTGTGTGTGTGTGTGTGTGTGTGTGTGTGTGTGTGTGTGTGTGTGTGTGTGTGTGTGTGTGTGTGCGTTTGAAAAGTTGGATTTGAAGACAGGATGAAAAATGTAAGTTGGAAGCTGTAGAGGAGATGTGGGTTAGAAGAGTGTGTGGTGATTGGGTACATATTTAACTGGAGTTTACTGGAGCTGTCATGAGTGGGTAGATTGGAGGACCAGGTTCATATTTCAACAGAGGAATACAGAGCCAATAATACAAATGACAAAACAAACAAACAAACAAACAAAAAATCCCTGAAAATAAACTGCTATTGCATTAAACATGGTTATAAATACACAAATGCCATGATGAAATTATAAAAACCTTTAATGAAGGGTAAAATAGTCAAAATTACATCATGTATTCCATCTTTATGGCTGAAAACATTTTGTTTCAAGTTCCTATTATATCTGAATGTGTCAAATATGAGTGACTAATATAAACATTTAAGTAATACTAATAGGTCTTGGATTGAGGTAATATTAGAATCTGAAACCTTTTTCTCTAAGTATCAAATATACAAGGAATTTCTCTTGTGTAGTAAAAATATTACTAACACATGTGGCCTGTAATCTCTGCCTGTAGTTTTGTACCTGTACCTGTCTTTGAATTTACATGATGCTTTAGAACATTCATGTGTCCACACACGTGTCTGTGTATTTGAGAACATTCATGTGTTCGTACATATGTGGTGTGTGTCTGTGTATGTGAGAACATTCATGTGTTCATACATATGTGGTGTGTGTCTGTGTATTTGGTACCACCCCCCCCCCCCTTTGGTATTAGGACATATGGAAAATTCAGGAGCTTCTGACAGTTTCTTTCTCTGTCCCTTTAAGCCAACAACATCAGAAGGCTTTCATTTTTAACACTTCACACCACTGCGCTCCACAGTGACACTCTCTCCACAGAGAGAGAGAGAGAGAGAGAGAGAGAGAGAGAGAGAGAGAGAGAGAGCGAGAGAGAGAGGGAGAGAGAGAGAGAGAGAGAGAGAGAGAGAGAGAGAGAGAGAGAGAGAGAGAGAGAGAGAGAGAGAGTGAGAGAGAGAGGGAGAGAGAGAGAGAGAGAGAGAGAGAGAGAGAGAGAGAGATGAAGAGGGGCAAGGAAAAGAAGAGGAGGAGGAAGTGAAGAATGAGAAGGCTGGAGTCAGGACACGCTCACAATGAGGGATTGTGAGCAATCGAGAAAAGAGGAGGGACATTAGTGACAGAGAGGGAGGGGAAAGGGGGAGAAGGGGTGTGGCTAAGAGAGAGGGAGGGGAAAGGGGGAGAAGGGGTGTGGCTAAGAGAGAGGGAGGTACAGAGAGAGAGAAGCATGTTTTTAGTGTTGGTGCGATAATACCAGAAAGAAGGAGAGAGGGGAGAGGGAGTCACACACTCACACACTCTCAGTCACTCTCACACACACACGCACACACGCACTCACACACTTTCTCTCATACTCAGGCATATACTGTCAACGGCATGCAACATTGCACACTACTGTTAAGCTTACATACATGCACACACATGCACACACGTGCACGAGCACGCATGCAAAAGCAGAAGATGTGAAAGAGACCAGTACTAAACTGAAGTCAGAGTCAGAAGTACCAGGCGAAAAGAGAAGAACCGCACCCAGAAGCGGAGCCATCCCACTGGGCACGTCGCCTGCCCTGGGACCTGCAAGCCAGACCCAGCGTCCGGAGTTGACTGACATGTAGCGCTTCTCCCCTGATCTCCAGCGTTCTCCACCGGGGAAGGAATACCTGCACCCTCCCTGCATCTCCACTCATCCCTCTTCTCCAACTCTCATTCATTCATCCCTCTCTCTCATCCTTCCTTCATTCATTCCTCTCTTCCTCTTTCGCATCTCGTTGTGGGTGAAGGACACAGCACCACTGCCGACTCGCCCGGCGATCACCGCACACCTCACCACTCTGCTGCCCCACTCCTCCTCTCTCTCTCTCTCTCTCTCTCTCTCTCTCTCTCTCTCTCTCCCTCTCTCTCTCTCTCTCTCTCCCTCTCTCTCTCTCTCTCTCTCTCTCTCTCTCTCGTCTACCCTCCGCTCTCCCTCACTCGTGAATGTCACCTCTGCGTGAGGGAGCCTGTGGAATTTACAAACCTTCTCCCAGGGGCTGGAGATGGAGGGGATGCTGAGGAGGCTAAAAGATGAGACAACCTGCCCACCGCCGGCTGCTCCTGTCCTGCCTTCTCTTCCTCTCACCCCCCCACCCTCTCCTCCACCGCTGGATTTGTGCGTCTTGGTTGACCAGACCAGGTTTAGATTTTTTTCTTTATATGTTTTTTAAATAAATTTGTGTATTTAACTGTAATGGAGACAAAAGTAGATTTCAAGTGAAAACAGCGTTCCACTGTGGCATGTATATGTTTTACATTTTTATACATATTTTTTTGGCCTGGCTGGAGTTGTTCCAGTCTCCAGAGAATTTGGACGCTGTAGTCTGCTTTTTGGTTTGCCCGGTTCCCGGTACTTGATGTGCTTTTGACGTTGAAAGTTGATTGGAAGTGTCGCATGTGGAGCGGGGGCTTGTCCAGGACAGGCTGGGACTGCGGAGGAGAGTCCCAGAGAGGGAGAGCCACAGGGAAACGAGCAGCACATCACTCTTCACCAGCCAGCAGCAACATGACGTGGCTAATCACCCAGCAGCGCGCTCGCAGCCTGTCAACACCACAAATGAAATACAACACCAGCAACTGAACCAACCACTTCAACAACAGTGGGACTCATACATATTCACACACTGCCATTTAAGAAGCCCTGACCCAAACTCTCCATCAGTCTTGTTTGTTTGTTTGTTTAGTGGGCGGGGTTTCCTTTCTATTTCTTTCTCTTTTTCTTTTTTTTTTTTTTTTGAACCAAAGAAAACTTTACTGGGACATTTTCTTTTGTAAACCCCTCCCTCTTGACTCTCAGATCCAGCCCCCTTTTTGCCCCCTCACTCTGTTCCTGCCTCCTCGTCTGTTGGTTAGAGTGGGAGAGCCCGATCCCTCTCCTACAGCTTCCAGTGGGAGAGTCCTGTCCCTCTTCTACAGCCCCCAGTGTCCACTCCTAGTCTCCCGGGTGACCGGACAGGCTGGCGGCCCGCTGACGGCTCGTCCTGCCCTCCCCCCGGCCCCTCTCCCCCTCCCCCCCTCACAGGTGAGCCGGCCACGGCAAGATGGCCGCCCTCGCCAGCTCTCTGATCCGACAGCGCAGGGAGGTGAAAGACCCCCAAGCCAACCGGCAGATCTCCAGCAAGCGGAAGCCCTGTCCCAAGAGCAACAAGTCTCTGTGCCAGAAGCAAATCCTCATCCTCATCTCCAAAGTACGACTATGCGGCAGCCGAGGACGCAAACTGGAGAAGAGACCCGGTGAGTCCCGATCTGCTACCCTTCAGCACGCTGCCTGAGCTTTGGCCCGTGTGAGTGGTGTGCATGGGCTACGAATGTCAGTCTGACAAACCGAAGAAGAGAAGGTGAATGATGACCTGGCGTGACCCTGTGAGTGTGTGTGTGTGTTTGGAGCGCTGTGTGGTAGAAGGAGGTCAGTGCCAACATGGTGCTTATGATCCACCTTCCACAAAATATTGCCCCCAAAACTGTAGTCAAGTGTAATTGTATTTGTAGAACATTTCCTTATTGTCCTGATCTGTTTACAGTCTAATTATGCAGAAAATGTTCTCACAATTTGTTCAAAGGACAAAGTGCTTACCAGCATCAGTTTGTGGTAGTTTATTTTTGAAAATGTCAGTGTGTGTTTGTGTGTGATCCTAACCTGTTAAAGACCATGGTTGTACAGAGATCAGTGTGTGATACTAACCTGTTAAAGACCATGGTTGTACAGAGATCAGTGTGATGATCCTAACCTGTTAAAGACCATGGTTGTACAGAGA
>JAOYMR010000002.1:8477894-8512099 GCA_025802075.1 Tenebrosternarchus preto | reverse complement strand
TGGGTGTCTGTGTGTGTGTGTATGTCTGTGTGTGTGGGTAGGTGTGGGTGTCTGTGTGTGTGTGTATGTCTGTGGGTGTGTGTGTGGGTGGGTGTGTGGGTGTGTGTGTGTGTGGGGTGGTCTGGGGGTGGGTGTGTGTGTGTGTGTGGGTGGGTGTCTGTGTGTGTGTGTGTCCGTCTGTGTGTGTGTGTGTGTGTGTGTGTGTGTGTGTGTGTGTGGGTGTCTGTGTGTGTGTATGTGTGTGTGTGTGGGTGTCTGTGTGTGTGTGGGTGTCTGTGTGTGTGTGTGGGTGTCTGTGTGTGTGTGTGTGTGTGTGTGTGTGTGGTTGTGGGTGTCTGTGTGTGTGTGTGGGTGGGTGTCTGTGTGTGTGTGTGTGTGTGTGTGTGTGTGTGTGTGTGTCCTACCATGTTCATGTGCCTCTACTGAATGTTATCTGTTCTCTCAGCACCTCCATTATTCGCAGTGCTTGATCTTATACCAGATCTGTGTACGGTGCCATGAAATGAAGACATCAAGGACTATGAGAAATCAGTTTGTACATAAATAAGTAAATCAGCCATTATTCCAAAAGCAAGGAGTATAATGGTACACACAAAATGATTAACTAACACACTAAAGATTTGGGAAATTTCTAAATAGACATGTTTAAGAAAAAGATTTAACTGTGCCCCCCCCCCACACAGACACATGCACAGAGACACACGGGACACACACTTTCTCTCTCTCTACAGCCTTGTGCCGTCTATCAGGGATGACGCTGCTGTGTGATGTCATTCCCTCAGCTTTACTGTTATGGTTACCATACTCTGCTGTGTGATGTCATTCCCTCAGCTTTACTGTTATGGATACCATACTCTGCAGCAGAGCAATGCTGTTTTTTGGCAAAAAAAAAACCTCCCTGCAATGAAATGTTTGTTCAGTTTTCCTAGTTTTCTATTGTTCTACAGACCATTCTACAGATCAAAGAGAACACCATTCATCATTCAAGCCAGGCAATTTGCTCCCATTGTGTCATGGTCTTTAATCCCAGGGGCATCTTTTGTGTAGACTTCACAGTGTAGGTTCACATCTGGGGCTGGAACAATGCATGACTTCTTGCTTTCTACCTCACACTGAGGATCAAAAGACCTGCTGGAATAATGTCCCCGAGTTACTTGCTTTCACAACTCTGATGCCTGTAGCAATTTATACTTTTGAAATAATATTGTGTTAAGAACAGCAGCAGCAAGATTTTAAGCGATATATAAAACGACAGAGATGAACGGAATATTGTATTATAATGTTAAGTGTAAAGTTATATAATGTTATTCTGGCATAATGGTAACTACACTATGTTCACATGTCTTTGGTGTAATCTAAAGCATTGGGAACCTGAGCAGAGCAAAAACATGGAACTGTATAGTGGGCCCTAAGGACTGGGTTGGGAAACACTGCTATAGATCATGACATCTATTATAATACACTGTTTGCTTTAACCCTCGTCTGGCCCATGATCAGTGGCACATGGCCGTCTGCTCAACACCCACATCCATGGCTTTGCCATCTCAGTATACGTGTGTTAATGTTTTTAGCCTGTAACCCAAATAATATCTAAGCCCACAGGGCTTCTGGTGTCAGAAAGTGTTAAACAATGTAGAGATCAGCTCATAAAGTGCTTGCCAACACATAGACTACAGTGTGTAATTGCACGCTTATAAAATGAGTTTATAAGATGAGTGTATCTATTAAACTTGGCGGTAAGTGTAGATACCAGGTAGGTCTTTGCAACAAAAGGGGGATGTTACGTTCACTTAGTAGTTCTTTCATAGTCGTTTAATTTAGGTCTTCATCCAGTCGCTAAATTCCAGACAGATGCTCGCAAAACTTTCCCCTGCCCCAGTGCATTAAAGACTGGTGAGGTACCAAACACTCTAGTGATTTCCCTTCTATGGTGGAGTCATACACACCATTCAGTGGAAATGTGGGAAGCTCCTGTGAACAGCGTTTACAGGAACTGCTTGCATTTTGACAGAGTGTGGGAGGATTTGATCATGTTTTAGCCAAATCAATTTTTGTCTGTATGAGAAAATGCTATGTTTTCTTTTTTCCCTTGACAGGACACCACTGCTCTCTGAATTAGTTTTAAACCAAACTTAGGGTCATTAAGAGTGGCTAAATAAATCAATGTTCATTATAGTCATACTATTGAAATATTGTATGCGCTTCATTTAATAAATATTAGCAACAATGCCACATTATTATGACAGTTAACAAAGCAGAACAAGAATTCCAAATACCATGTGAGAAATAATTATCCCTCATTCAAGAGCTGAATTAAGAAGTAGCCTTAAGAAACGTGGATCTTTTTCTGGCAAAGCAACCTTCAACATAAGCATGTAGTCAATGCATGCGCAGTGTACATAATCACACTGGTATTGTTCTAGTATAGAAGCAGGTAAGATGTTCTGCACTTCAAACAAACAGCACATTGGTTTTTTTAATGAGAATAAGGAGACTACATTCTTACTATGTCCTTACTTTCATCTCTCCTGTAGACCACCTTTTTTCACACAATGAAAACTGTCCTAAACCAACTACATAATGTGGAGACATCCTGTAGAGCGCAGTGTGTGCTTTTCGTTTTCTTTTTCTTTCGGGGACTGCTCTTGGGGAAGAACCAGGTTTTTTGGGACCTGATGCTAAGGGATTTTCCTGCAGGTCAGCCATGCTGTGGGGCCAGCGGGCAGCTGTACTGGAAATGCAGGGAGCAGAGTGTAGGAAAGCTGTGGAGATTCACCAGGAAGCCGGAGCCACATTGCATTGCTTTATTTGTGCTGAGGTTTTTCATGGAGTTCATGAAACCGCTACATTGGCTGAATGACATGAGGGAAGCTCCTTGCTAAGCTGCCGTTTGTTAAATTGGAAGGGCTCTTAAGCAGGTCTTGTGAGCTTATTTTTCTAGATACTCCTTTAAGGTATAAACCTGTGAGATCACAAACTACAAGGAGCATTAACAGAGGAGCTGGTTTAGGGGACATCCAGTCTAAGGCTTTTATGGTGTAAGTTGTCATTCTCAATGTGTGGCTTGGTACTATTATCTGATTAAAGGTAAAGACTATCTGCATACAGTTAATCAGTTTTCTTTTGTAGTTAATGGAGTTCAGACCCAAGTCCTAAGTCACAGTCCAAAGAGGGACATGCATGGCTAAACAGGTTTGGTGAAGGTTAAAGCATTTTTCATAAAAAGAGATTGCAAATGCTCCTCTGAGAAAATGTACGTGAGTCATGTCAAGGAACCGACTGAGGAGGATTTGTGAGTCAGGCCTTTTCCACTCTGAGCGACATACTCCTCTCAGTTCTCACGGTAGGACTCATGAAAAGTCATATCAGCAAGGGCTTCATTAGTCTCTTCTGAGTTTCTCCTACGTCTTTCTTTCCCAGCGGTATTAGAGAGCTTTTAAACCCACCGAAGAAGCCGAGCCATAAGAAAAGGTCACCAACCTTTGCCCACACACGTCCATACAGGAACCATTTAGATCTTATCTTACACATTCAAACAGAAGTGGATTTTTTTAACCCCTTCTGTTTTAGCTGTAATTTGAAATAGAGGCCAGGAACATTATCTAACTTTAAATAATGTAAATTGAAAAGAGAGCGCTACTCTGCAGAATGTCAATCAGATCTGAAACGTGGATTGCAAAGCTAAAGTTGTCATGGACTGAAAAAAAAAATGTGTCAAAGAATCTTTGAACTGAAACAAACCGATGACTGCATTTGCCTTCATTATCCAATGGAGAATCATTGTTTATTCTTCCCAGTATTTTTCTCTGCAGTAGCAATCTGCAACACACCAAGAACAATGGGCAAGACAAAAGAAACTTAGCAAGACAAAAGAAACTTAGCAAGACAAAAGAAACTTAGCAAGACAACTTGCTAATTGTGCAGCAACCTAAACTGGCAGCCAGCATCCGCCAGAAGGTGAAACGGGGCCATTGTGAAGAAACCCTGAAAAAAAAAAAAAACATTGGAAGGCAAAATTTATGGGTAAAGATCGTTTCAAGCAGGAAATACAGGACAGGACGGCACGAGTGAGGTCGTATTTTCCTTTTTTCCCCTCTGGTAACTCCCTCTAACCCCCCAGTCCCCCACGTCAGCCCTGCCCCACCCTGTTCCATCCTGTCATTCCTTGGCAAACCTCTGCTGGATCAATCCCACGTTTCCCATTGTCTCGGGTGTATGAGCAATGTGCTGGGCCATGGAGACATGGATGGTAGTTATGTGGAAGAGCTGTAGCGAGGAGCAGAGGTAGGAAATACCACATGTTGTCCTACTTTCCACAGGAACCCGAAGGGAAGGCCAGTGAATCAGACCGGCTCGTTGTTTGAGGGTCACTAGTTTGACCCCTGGAAATGAATGGATGCCATGGAATGGAGGTGCTGCACTGGGTCTCTGGTTTTTGTCTTGCTGAGGAAAGACCTCATTTTGAATGGTTCACAAAGGTGTGCTAGTGTTTTTAAAAGCACAATGCCCTTCTCAGGAATGTAGATGAAAGTTCATTAATGGTAAGAGGAGAAACACTGCCAGTAGAAAAGTAGGAGTGTGTGTGCGTGCGTATGCATGTGTTTATGTGAGAACTGGGAGGGATAATTATATCCTCTTTTATACTTCTTCTTTGTTGATATTCCATGCTGTTTGTATGTGGGTCAGCTGAAATCAGGCATTTTTTGGCCACTGACCTGACAATGCCTTCTGCTTGATGTAATGATCTTAAACTGCGTCGTGACCCACTCTATCCTGACAGTAACTCTCCCAGCGTCTATATATGTACCCGTCAACCAATGAAGTCTAACTGCCTTATAAGGCTGGGTATAGTGAGCATACAGCTGGTACGTTCTGGTGCTTGAAATCTGGCCCACATCTTCTTCCTCTCACTTTCCATCTCTCACTCCCTCCATTGGCTCTTTTAGTGAAAGAGTGTCCTTTCAACATTCTCAGTTTGTGAGACAAGGCAGCATTAAAGGAAGCTATATAGATAATCACATGGACAAGGGCTGGCCTGTGCCTTGCAGTGAACCTGAAAGAAATTGCAGTATCCTGCCAGTGTGTGGCATGTAGTCCTGCCCAAGAATGTGCTCATTCCTGCTCAAGACTTCTGCTGTTTGAATGTGTTTCTTTTAACTGAGACATTTTACTGAGTCAACAAATACATCAATAGCAGTCACAGATGAAAGAAAAACCTTTGTTTGTATGTGTTTTATTTGGAATAAATACCTTAAAGTCATGACAATTCAAATGGCAGCGCTAAAAAAAAATACATATATAACAAGACACAAAAAGGTATTTACATAACATATTTTGTGCACAGCTAGGTGGATGTATACACGGTATACACGGCAGCCCACGCAGGACGTCGAGATCTTTTGCGGTACTAAGGCGCAAAAGAAAAAAAAGGAATAAAACATTCTAAGTAATACAGGAACCATCTTTTAGATGGAGGATATGGTTGCTCTGAAGAACCTCACGCACATATATGTTTTACTATATGATGCATTACAGGAATTTTACACTAACCGTGTATTAAAAAACCAGCTGGGATTGGGCACAAAACCGTACCACCTCATGACATAAGCCATCACTTCCTTTAAAAGAAATCGGTCTAATAGCAAAAATAACTTAGTTGGTGTGGCAACTGTACCAGACAGGGCTTTGATTATAGCAGCTGCACTTCTGGCTCAATGGAAAAGGTGGTGGAGAGCAATGATTCCAGAAAAAAATTCAAATGAACAAACAAACAGCTGAGGAGCTTGAAGTCAAAAATGAGATGAAGCACTTGTTCTTCTGGTGTAAAAGTTGACAGAAGGAACATGGTGAGACGCATGACTGCGAGGGTGAAGTGTTTGTAAAGTGTTGATTTGAATTTACATGCTAACGCTGACAGAATCAGTGGCTTTTGGGACTGATATGTCAATTTTCCAGTACCTGTCAAAGTAACCTCTCACACTGTAGCATGAATGGTTACTACCTACCTTTAGGCATGAGAGCATGTTCTAGTCACATTTTTAAATAATAATGAACCACTTTTACTTTTGTGTATGAGATTAATCAGTACGAACACCAATTTTCCACCATCTCAGCACTGTGCAGATGGCAGTTAGAAACGTTAAACTTTAGTCAGATTTCTCTGGTAACCAAAATAAGCGTAATTGGGTAAATACTTTAAATATGTTGCTGTAAATTATTCAAATAGAAAATTATCTTTGGGATTGGGAGCCCAAAGATAAGGGAAAACAACAAAATAATTAAAGCATTTTTGTATTTAATGTCTTCAGCCTATACCCAAGGTAAGCTAAGCTAACACTCTTGAGCCTGCTAATACCTGACCTGACCTGACCTCAGTTAAGCTTCAACAGTCATGCTCTGGTAACTCTATGCTTTTAACATTAAAAAGGACTCAAAGAGAACACGACACAGTGGCAGGCAGTTCCATGCAGTACAAGGGCATTTTTTTTCTGTGCTAGATCCTCCTTTCTTCTCTATGGAATGTTTATTTTTTGACCCAGAGGACTATTAGTGTTGGGGTTGGGCCTCTTTGCCCTGTAAAAATACAAGTGCTCACATAACAAATATCGTTGTTCTCAACAATAATATATTACCAAAATAATTGGGTTTGTATTAACCAGCTTTTGCACCAATTTTAACTGAAAACAGGTAGAAGAATGAGGGAGTATATGTCCATACTTCAGCAACGCCAGGGCAATAAGATTCACTGGTTCTGTGTTGTTTTGTGAGATCTGGGTCATATGGATGTTTAACAGTTTGGTTAGAGGTAGAAGACCATTTGCAGCTGTGTTTAACCCTGTCTTTTAACCTGCTGTTCTGTTTTTTTGCTTCTTTTCTCTGTATTTTTGATTGTTTGTTTTTACCAACTTGTACATTGTTCTTCTTCATGTCTTTCCACTTTTGCAGGCAGACGCAAAAATAAAAGCAAGATGCACCAGAACGAATAAAGTTCTGGATCGTTTATCATTTTTTCCATTGTTTGTTCTTTTTCTTCGAGTACACTGTTTGACATAGCGACAAGTCTGTGGTGGGAGTTAACAAGGACGAAGAAGCACTAGAGGTTAGGAAAAGAGTCATTAACAGGATTTTAATGAACAGAAGTCCAGCTCCTGAGGCTTCCTGATGCCTGCACAGTGCTCCCTTGGCAGAAGCATCCCCTTCTGGGTGCTGCAGCGGAGTGGGCGCCGTTTGAAGCCCTTTCCACAGCTCTTGGAGCATGGTGACCACTCACCCACCTCCCACATGGGACACGGGTCCCCACACACCCGCATTGCGCTGGGCCTCTTGGACGGGTCACAGTCCATCCCAGGTCCCCCATCTCCTTTCAGGCACTGTACCAGCCTCCTCTGGAGGCCGTTCCCGCAGGTCACCGAGCATTCGTCCCACCCGCCCGCCGCCCATTTCCCGGGAGGGGGGTCCTCTTTGGTAAACAGTTGTGGGACGTTCTCCTTCAAACGGTCGGCTCGCTTCCCGACGTCGGACCCTCCCTCCTCGGAAAGGACGCTGTTCTCAGCCCGTGCCTGTTCTTCCTTCTTCAGCGCCTTGTCCTCCTTGCTCTCGCGCCTTAAGAAGAAGGAGTAGCGGATTCGTGGAGGCGTCATCTGCCCCACAGACAGCACCTCCACAGTCAGCGACTCCCCCAGAGGCTTAACAGACTGCAGGGTCTCAGACTGGCGACTCGTGCCGCTGTAGCGCAGCAGGCTACCCCGCACCAGGATGTCCCGCTCCATGGCAGACACCACGTAGTTCCCGTTCAGCAGGTAGTCCCCTCGGCTGTTCTTCACAGCCAAGTAGTTGTCATCGCTCACTATGCCCTTGTAGCCGCGCTGCCGGACGTCAATGTTGGCCGCTCCCACTGGAAGCATGACGACAAAGTTGTATCCATGTCTGAGGAGGGAAAAAAGGATATTTTAAGCTTAGAGCCTGTATACTGGAGAAAGCATAGCTGTTCTGTGATAAGCAGTATCCTCTACATATGCAGTCTCTAGTGCAGTAGTCCTGTGTATGTGGGTACCCTAGGACTGAATCTTCCTGAAATGTTCTGTCAATCACAATAATTCAAAAAGTATTAAATTATTTGATTAAATGATTTCATACAGTCTCTTCATGCAGTCTCTAACTAACAATCTCCTGTATTTAATCCCTCATTTAATAAATTACTTCACAGGAACATATCAACAAAATCTGCTCGCTGTGGATGCTAATAAGATGCCTAACAAATTATTATATGTTAGAGAAAAACGTTTAGCAGGAATGGACGATTTACTTCAGTTCTTTACACATTCATGCTCCAGGTACTGTGACATCAAACCCTTTTAGGTGCCTCACAGACTGCTGTACTCAGTGGGTGGAAATATGAACCTAAAAACATGCGTGTTGCATGCATTCCCCAGTGTGTTCTGTTTCCATGTATGGCACTGTATGTTTATGTATATTTTACGATTGCTGACCACAACCATTGGAGGATTAAAAACGGGAGGTTTTAAAGTGGAGCAGAGATTGGATTGGCTGCCCCTTTCTCATGTATGGAATGTATTAAAAGTGATTGAACTTCTGATCAGTGTCTACTCGTCATTCAACAGTATTTATGTCTTACATAGGTTTTGTAAAGAGTCCTGAAATCTTCTTGCAGTTCCGGTTGTCACCCCCACAGACACCACACTTGTCAAACTTCTTGTTGGAGCCCAGCTTGCCGTCACAGCCAGCTTTGGTGCATTTACCCTGGACACAGACTGCCGAGGAGTCTGGAGAACATGGAGTCCCGTCCACAACCTGCACAAAGAGAGCGGAAGGTTCCAATCCATGGTTTATCCTGTAGATCAACTATATTTAATAAAGCTAAAAACAGAAAGACATCTTGCTGTAAATACTGTGATCAACAATATTTTTTGTACGTGCAAACATACTTGGCCAATACAGCCTGATTCTAATGCAAACGATCAGCTCCTCTTGTATGATATTTGCTTACAAATATATGATCAGTACAACAATTACTGTACATCACACCTAGAAAATATGTTCTCTTCCCAGTTGACAAGGCTATCAAATATGGACCATGAAGGAGTTTAACACTGTCCATTACATTTTCCATTTTATTTGTGGGCCAGTTTAGTAAACAGTTTTTACCCATCAGGTCTGTCAATATGAACCTGAACTGAGGACAATGTTTACCCATTTCTTAACCATGTCTAAAGAAGGCATGCCAGCTTCTTCAGGAATCCTGAACCAGTAAGAGTCTGGTCCTGTTGGGCTTTAGGAGTCTGTAAAAGCTCACTCCACACCTCTGTATCTCACTAAGATTACTCCCCTCTCCCTCACTATCTCTTCCATCATTCTTTTCTTCCCTGTCTTTTCTCCGTCCACACCAACAACTGGGAGAAGCATAAGACAGCAGTGGAACAGACACCACCGTTCCCCTCATACACTATTTTGCATCTGTTTTACATCTATAATATTTTTTTAATGTAAACCTGTTTTAAGTTTTAAAGTGCATTGTTTCCTTTGTCCCAAAATCTACTTAACTGGCAGGTTAGGTCTGTGTAAAACATGTATAAGAATTAAGAAAAACCTTTATACATCAATCACCCTTAAATCTCGTGACTCAAAAAAGACGTCGTGAAGACATAATCCGTCTGCTCAGCTGCGGCTTTCCAGTTCTGGATTGTTTTCCACTGCGCCATTTCTGTATCTTCATGCCATTCCAGGTCAACCTGGATGCTTTGAATGTGCATTGCAACTGGGCCTTTTATTTGCCCTTGCTGCTCACCTTTGGGGCTAGCACGTAGAAGTAGCCTGTTCCATTAGCTCTGCATATCAGCTTACACTTGTCTTTAGGTGAGACTCCTGAGTATTTGGGCACCCACACTACAGAGGGCGTCAGGCGGTTGGTGTTTAAGCTGAAGCCGTTGAAGGACTCGCACTGTTCCTCACGGTAACTCTTGCCTGTGTAACAGAGAGAAAAAGAGTCCGAGGAGAGGCATATTGTAAATAACCTTTTGTTCCCAGGGATGGTGTTTAAGACCAAATGGTTTCTTGTTTCTAAGTGGCGCCAGATTAGCAGGTCAAGAAACCAATCCCTTGTCAAAGTGAGACTGGGCTAATATAATCTAATTATCTCCAAGTTAAATTATTGGAACGTATCCCTTAAAGATTCAAGTTCCGTGGGCTGCTTCAAAGACTCTGAACTACCAACTGTTTCCCTTTTGTTTCAAGCTCTAATGAATTTCCAGCTAAACAGCACCAATCTTAGGTTTCTGTGTATGTGTGGCCTGAATCTTTTAACCCTTACCAGTGTCGGGGCATGGGCTGAGATTGCAGGAGCGGTACTTAACCCGCACTCCCTGGCAATATTTGCCACCATTCTCTGGCACTGGGTTGATGCACTGTCGCTTTGACAACTGCACCCCTCCACCACAGGTCCTGGAGCAAGGGCCGAATGCCCCCCATTTGCCCCACTTTCCATCCACCTTCAAAGAGAAGGAGAGAGAGAAAGAAAGTGAAAGAAAGAATACAAAAAATATGGATGAGATGATATATTTTGGCACTCAACAACAAGTGTCAGTTTAACAGGGTGAGATGTGATGGAAGCCACATGTAGGTTTAAAAACTTTCTGCTCTTCCGTTGCTTTATGTCATTGCCCTCTTGTAATGTATCTCCTCCAGATAGAGATATGTTCTCCAGGTATGGTAATTCTGCTAGGCAGGACCATTTCTTTATAAAAGGTGTCTACCAGACACAGAACATGGTTCAACTGGAACCACTGGATGGCCAGCACAGTTCCCGCTGTAGTCATGTTTAGAGCTGTCCCCATTCTAACGTCACACATTAGCAGGAAGAATGCTGCAGACAACATAATTACCTAAATAAGGTTTGTTCAAACAGAAGACATGAAACACTAAATTGTGAAGATCTGTAGCTTTCCAGGATCAAAGAAGTAGGCTAAAATCTCCAGAGATGATTCTACACTGAGGTTTCCTGCTAAAAGAAAAGGTGCATGCTACATTAGAAAAACAAACCAAAGTGAATAAAAGGTTTCACCAGGACCAGCACGGACGGTAACAACACATTAAATTTCTGTTGTGATCATGGTTCCTGTCACTGCAAGATGATCATAGAGCGTGATCGGGAACATACATGATCAGGAACATATGTGAGCATGAATGTAAATAATTTGTTAGTGGACAGGCTTTTTAGTTCTTTGTATGAGCCACCATTCTGACTGTCTTTGCATGATTTCACTCTATGTGCAAATACATATCTGGCACATCTGTGTGTGTTGTCACATGTCTCAGTCTCACCTTTGCCTTGGTGACCTCCTGTTTGTCTACGCAGAGTCCACGCATGCAGAGCCTGCCATCACCACAGCTGGTGCCATCCGCCCAGGGGAAGTGGCGTGTCTGGCAGACGGGCTGTCCGCGGGTTTTGCCCGTGCACCACAGCCGCTGGCAGGGGGCCTGCATGAGCGGGCATGGCTTGGAACCGGCGCCGAACGCCAGCTCACACTGCCTCTCCAAGCCATAAGACACGCCAGGGAGGACATCGGGTAAGGCCAAGGGCTTCTGGGGCTGGTCCAGAAGACAGTCACCTAGAGGACAACTTTACGTCATGCTCCAATTTACAGAAGCTTTCCCAGGGCCATTATGGGTCTTATGACAGTTTTAAAATCAACTTCCTCTAAGAGATTCTGTTCATTGTGATAGGAAGGATAACCTTGTACTAGCGGCCTTTCATGTGGAAAACAGAACAGCACTGATGACGTATCCTCAGTACTAGATTATTTATCCTTCAGATCAATATATAAACATCATAGTCATTTGTCACCACACTGAAGCAATCAGGACTTTTTACCATTAAAGATGTTTATATTTACGTTCATCTCTTCAGAAGATATTTGTTTGGCTTACATCTATAGATTCAGGCTCTGGGGTTTTCAGGGATGTTACTGTAAACCCAATCAGTGAAATTACAATGAGCCTTTATTCACACAAACACTTGTGTCATTCACATAGTTGTAGGTCACACTATGTGTTTGCATATGCATGTGTGTATGTGTTAGTGCAACTAAGCATATAGCTGAAGGCACTATAAACCTGCATATGTACACCCACAAAGACGCTTATATGTGCAAAATATTTGGTTCTATTTCAACCTGCGTGGGAAAACTGGGCAGGAATACACCTACAGCTGGTGACAGCCAGACCACATTGGGCTGTCTGTTCTAACCCCATCTAATTTTGGACAAGTGGTCTGGACGGCTGCCTGCGAAGCCCTGCAAGGACTATTGCGAACCATCAATTGCCATTTTGCCGGAGGCAGATGTGGTGGTTTGCCCTGATTGGCAGAGATTCATGGTCGGCAGCTCGTACTGGAGCTTTGCAGGGATGTGTGGCTGCCTTCCACCGGACAGTTAAGTGCACAAGTCAGTATGATGAAAGTGTGGAGGTGTACTCCATTACACCAAGCTTAGGACACTCCAAAGCAAGGACCTTCATAAATGAGTCACATATTACTGCTGTTTCTATTAAACTTGCAGACAGTGGTGTCAGTGGACTACAAATGTTCCAGAGTGACTAATTATCCAAAGCAGTTATTGGAAAACAAAAATAATGTAGAATTTCATCATTAGATACCTGTCAAAGCAACATCTACTTGAGCTTGAGTTAGCAAAACAGGAAAAGTAGTTAGCAAGGTATGAGAAACCAGTCAGCCACAGTCTGGCTTGTGGCAGGTGGGGTCTAGACAGAGGGAAAAGCAGGCCACTCTGACTCACCATGCCCACTGTCAAGGAAATCTGTAATGATGGCAGCACTGCAGGGAGACCAGGGACTGGTGCGGTTGATCCGAATCAGCGTCGGAGACATCATGTGATTGTCCTGAAGCTTTCCAAATACATCCTCACATGCCTTCACGTTGTCATGGGGCATGTTGAAGACATGGCCTTTGGGGGCGGGGATAGGAGGGAAAGAGAAGAGAAGAGAAGAGAAGAGAAGTATATCAGTCACCTCCATACCTTAAATGAATCAAAGACTGATTTTTGCCTTTGGAAACACCAGTCCGCTGGTCATGGGTAATTATCTTGTCAACAATCATGGCTCAGCTATGTGAGCCTCTCCACCACTGCCTCCAGCAGCTTTTCCCATTTCCTCTCCTGGCCTTGTAAATGTGTCTACCAAAACCAGAGATCAGTCTCCCTGTATGGAAATAAGCAACTGCAAACATAGCCTATCATTGTACTGTGGCGGTTTCTCAAACCCCTAACATCTCCCCATATACTCTAATATTGAGGTGAAGGATCTTCATGTTTGAGTTGTTCAGGAAGCTTTTGGAGTGGTACATGCGGTTCTCAAGTTACTGGTTCTCATCCCACTTGACAAGGAATGAAACATTAAAGACCATTTAGCATCTCAAAAAACAGAGAGTAGTGGCTTGTTTGACCCAGCATGTGTACTGACCCAGCATGTGTACTGACCCAGCATTTGTACTGACCCAGCATTTGTACTGACCGAGCTCATGCGCGGTGGTGAATGCGGATGGCAGCCCGTCATCCTCAATCACTGAGCAGCTCCTCTTGGGGTCACACATGGTGCCAACATCTGCCATTCCCAAAGTATCGCAGGTGGAGGCTCCACACAGGTCCTGGATCAGACAAAAAATAATTAAGAGCTATGCATGAAAGCCAGGCATCAGACCAAACACATCCTAACCAGTGGTCTCTTTAACAAGAAAATAACAAGAGAAAGTTGCTTGAGTGATTCTGAAACAAGACAACAGTTTAAAGAGAAATGCATCATCTCAGATTTGGTCAGTATAGCCAAATGCTGCATTGTTCTGGGCAATGTGGCCTCAAAGCAATGACATATTAAGTTACACATTCATCAGTTCATGTTTTAGTATTTAATCATTTGAGTTAAACGTTCCTGTGCTTGGATATTAAAGCATCCTCTGGTTATTAGTCTGGGATCATAATATATGCCTCTGTCAGCACTGTCCCAGGAAGTAACATCCTTAATCTTACAGAAAAATAAAAAGGCTTAAATTAAAAATTTATGAAACAATATTCAAACTCAGCTCTTTTATTCATAGCAAATGATTTTCTTGTTTGTGTATAGGCGTTGTAATTCAGGTAATTTTGTGACTATTCAATTAGACATATACACATTTTTAGTCGTCCAGTCTGGTAAAGGATCGCCAGCTTTGGAATTTCTCTAAAAAAAATAAAAAAATGGTGAAGTGACCAAAAACATAAGGAACCAAGCATGGAATCTTGTCATTTGTGCTTCTGATAAATCAAGAAATATTTCATATAACGTTTACTTGGTAGCGTTTGCACATTGCTTCAGTAAGAAATGTGATCTTGGGCCAACGGCGAGCAGTTCCCAGCTGACCTATATTTTATTACGACATTGTTTAAAATATGTCGGCCTGAAATATCCGTCAAACTTTGACGAGTGATCATCGTAATAACTGGTTTTCTGTCAGCACTATCCCAGGACGCAACACCCTCGCTTACCAACCACTAAGAAAATTATTTATTCTGGCTTCCTGCCATTACACTGAAGGAAGAGCGCGGAACGCAGACGACATGTCGGTCGAGGGTTAGTTTGACGTCACAGCACACGCTAACGAAAAGTAGGTCACGACTGTGGCAGCTTTTCGTAGAGCAGCACTCTTTCGTAGTCGCTTCCGAAAGCTTATGTCAAATTTAGCGTTAGCTTCACGGCCAAAGCGTATTCCGGGCTTAGATTCTTAAGTCAAATGGACTTACAGTTTTGGTCATGATGTTAAAGAGCGTTATCTAAGCCGAGGTCCCAATTCGGCGTGACAAATTGTTTATTCACCGCAGTTGCAGACCGTTGAAAAACCGAACCAGATGTGGGTATGTGAAAAGGAGGATGGCCGTTAACAAAAGCCTATGACAGCTCAAATTAACAACAAACAAGTGAAAAAAAATTCATTGTAAACGATGGTTCTTACGCAATTCTTACATCCGCAATAGAGGTATTGATCTCAGATGCTGGTTTGCGAAGACCGGTACGGGTTAATTGTAAGCAATCGTTCTCTGTCCTTTGTTTGCAGAAGATCAAGAGTCAGTCCACCAAAACCGCTGAGCCCCTACTACGGAAATCGGTAATCAAAGATTTGTCAAACTTAGTAAGATTTTAACACCTACATAGCAGCTGGGCTGCTATTGTGCGGTTCACCAGTGCAAATCAGCGGGGAACCCTAAGCTTGGAGAACTGTCGTGTTACAGTATGCAACAGTGCTGCGTAGAATTTCACGCCAGTATCACAAAATTGGATTCTTTTGCAAAGCTATGTGTCATTCCAATAAACCCTGAGGGTGTATTTTGTAATATTTTAAGACCTTTTATTACCTGGTCCTTTCTGACCATCCGTACAAAAATATCTTTATAGGAATTAGTACCCATTATAAAAGACAATACTAGAATGTGTAAGCAGGTTATCACCTGTGAATGTATATATTGTTTTATGTGTCAGTGGGTGAATATATGATGTATAGATGTTCTGGTAAAAAAAAAAATTCCAAGGCATTTGTGTATGTCTCCCTTTTATGGCTGTGACACTTGTTAGAAGCTGAGAGTTTCCATAATAAACATAAAACGTATGCCCAGATTGAGTCACCCCACTCTCTGTAACAACAATCCAAAAAGAGAACTACTCTTAATTAGATTCCAAGAGCATGACTTCCTATGGCTCAAGCGGCTGTCAAAGCTGCAGAGAGACGCGTTTTCTAAGAGCTCTGGATGACTGCCTGAATTTAAGAGGATGTCAATGGGTTTGTTGTCAGGTTTACAAAGAGTAGATTAGTGAAGACGCTCCCTGAAGCTCAGTGGCCACAGAGCAGTGGGCAGTGATGAACACTGATCAGATGTCTTTCTATGGACGTGTAATGTCTCTCTCCCTGGAACACATCTCCAGGACGGCAAACTTCTTCATCACTGTGAAAAGGGAAGGGGGGGGGGGGGGGGCTTTCTCCTCTCCTGACCCAATTGGCTCCCAGCAGAGAAAACATATGACTTGCATTATGCCTTTTATTAAATAGAAACTGTTCCATCTTTCTTTCCCTCTCTGTCTCTTAATTTCTGTTTGTTTTATTCTGTGCTATGATCTATTTAACTCTAACCCTCTTCTTTTAAACACTTCCTCGTTATTATATATTGCCTATTACTCTGGTAACAGGACCATTATACAACAACAACAAACTGTCCGTGTGTCAGCAGCGGTTTTACACAAATGTCCTGCTGCAAATATAAGATAAATCAAGTTGAAGCTCATTGCCTTATGATTATATAGGACTTGGAGCTCAGTAAATATATTGTGAGTCACCAGTGGAACGGCAAGAATACATATTCCAACTAGCCATCTCATGGTCTCTGAATTATTGTGGAAGTCCCCCTTGCTGCCAGTTGCCCAGTAACAGTTGTTGTTCTGGATCATATCCTTTGTTGGCAAAGACTGGGAGAATGTTAACCAATCACATAAATGCGAACAAGCACTGTGGCCAGTCCTGAGAGTGACTGGATGTGCCAGCCATGCCATTATGTGCAGTGGAGATATAATTACTAATATTGTTAGAAACACCTGATTACTGGAGAAACCGCTCCAGTGCTGAAGTGGAAGCTAAGTTATATTGCGGTTAAATCAATTAAACAATTACTTCTATCACAGTTTATCACAAATACTCTTTTCAAAAATCACCACCGCACTAGCAGATTTAACGTGAGTTGGCCTGGCTAAACATCAGGAAGTTACAGTACTTGCTGAGAGCCAGAAGAGTAAATTACACACCATGCTGGTTTCCTGAATGTAGAGAGAGGCAGCAGGGCCCACAAGTGTGAGGAACGAGGTTGTAACAAAAAGTGTGGTATGGGAAAAGGGAAAAACTCGGAAGGAATCTAGCAGCACCTCAGAGAGATCATTTCCCCAGGGCTGCACTTGGGAGGGGGCCTCCTACAGCAGGTGGGCCTTCACGAGGTCAGATTTGGAGGTCTCTCTCCCCCTTTCGTAATGGGAAACACTCTTCTTCAGAGAGAGGGGGTAGAGGGGGAGAATGGATCTGGGAGCGAGAGGGAGGGAGCCCGATCGCTCCCAGCTGGAAGTGCGGTTAAGGGAAGATCCCTTCGAAATTAGACACTTCTTCATGTTTCATCTGTTATATCCCTGCATTAAAGCCTCTTTTCTCCAGTTGTATAGATCACTCAAGCTGCAATAAGGGAGTAAATGAAAATATATGAAGTGTTTGGCCAATGTGCATTCAGAACCAAGTAATAACTCTCATTTTCCTTCAAATTCATTATTTGACTGATTTTATTATGCCCATCGCAATTTCCTCTCTTCGTGGGTGGCTGTACAAAGCCGCTCATACTCTCAGTGCAGTAAAGTTGCTCATGAAATGAGAAAAAAGGTCCCAAACATGACAAGACCCACGCTATGACATAACCTTTCCCGTGACATCATCGGAATGACATAACGCAGTAGCTGCAGTGAAAGTAGTGCCGCTTTTCTGATCGGATCACACGGCCAGAGCTCTCCCCGTGGAGCTGAGCCTGGGCCGGTTCTCCTGTCCGCCTGTTTAAGTCATTCACAGAGTAATGTGAGCTCCTGAGGTGCTTTACCTCGCCGTGAGATCTGGAGAGGATCAGTGCTGTTCATCAGCAGGATTTTGCTGTAGAATCAGATGAGCTGCGAGCTTGAATTTAAGATCTGGTTCTGAAGGAGTTATGAAGGTGATTTCAAGTTTTCAATTGGGTGAAAATTTCATGATATTCATTCTCTTAGTATACTGACACTAATTCATAATTACATTTTTTATGCCTCATTTATCTGACAAAACGAAAAGGTGTTTACAACATAGGGTGACTTATGAACACACAGCTGTACTGTAATCTCATGGCTCACTGCTTTTGTTGATAGCAGGGTGCATATTGGTTGTAGTTGGTTTGGTTGAGGCACTTGGCAGTTGTAGCCATCCATCCATCCATCCATCCAACCAACCCTTCTATGCAGCCACCTACCTATTAATGCATGGATCCAAAAATCCTTCTATTCATCCACATATGCACATTTCGATCCATCCACCTCCTCCTTCATTTGGTTCCAAGTGTCTGTACCCTTAGCTGAAACACCCCACCCTCTGAGCCTCCAGAACTGCTCTACGCTCCAGCTACTCGAGTGCAGCAAGTGGAGAGCCTGTGCACTCTGGAGCCAACAGCCCCGCTTCCTCCCCCGCGTTGACCTGCCGGACATGGGCCTGCAGACCTGCAAGGCCTGCCTGGGCCAGGACGGTCAACTCAGGCCACGTGTGACTCAGAAGTGCTTACCAGGGGGAAAAAAGACTCCGCCCGTTTTGGAGTGTGATGTGCTGGCCGGGCGCCCGTATATGTGGGTGTTCCCAAGCAACAGCTGACAGTGAACACTGAGTTCAGTTGAGTTTGTTAGGGGTGAATCAGTGCAAAATATTGTTTCTTTATGTGTTTGCTTAAACACAAACCATAGAAGTTACAAATTCAAATCCAAGATTTTATTGTCATTGTATTACCATGCTTTAATCGGCCCTGCCTCTTTAAATGTGAATAGGACTACATGAAATGAAAGGAAGCTGTGCTACACTAGGGGGAATGATACTGTTAGCAAATCCACATACGTGTTCTATATGTAGAGAGCTGCTTACTAAAGGTGCATCCTCTGCACTAGTTTGCTTGACTCTGGTGCTGCCTGTTAATCAGGCACCACCAGTTATCTGCCACCACAGTTGTGCACCATTCTACCAAACAGGACTCCTCCTTTTCCTTTCCATGTAATCCAGCAGTTTGATTACTGCTCTGCTGCGAGTGTTTGTGATTTATGCATGCTTCTCCAGTCACTGCTCGTGTTGCACACTCTTATTTGCCAACAGGGGGCAGTACACCCTTGGTGACAGCTGTCCCTTAACTATAACAACATCTCATAAACCCAGTGTGGTGCAGGTTAACTAAAGGGGTTACTCTTGCTGTAAACACGGTTATAAGAATGGCATTATACCAGTTGCTTTCTTTCTTTGTTTTCCTGGAAGTGGAATACATTTAAATTGCATGATTTTGAAATCAGTGGACACTATATTTGCATACTATACAATCCTATATGATGCTTATTTCTCTGAATTAGGTATACACCCAAATTGCATGTTTTTAAAGTTGATACAGCGTGTGCACAACATTAGGAGAACTTCATAAACGATACAGTTCATAAATGGCACTTAAATGTGTCTTTTTAGATAGACAAACTGCAGAACGTAATTATATATAATAATTTAAGGCGTCTTGATGTCACGTAGGTTCGCTGTTCTGGGTTCATCCCCACATTATAATGGATTGCCTAGTACTGACGTGATATGGATTACTCTTACCTGTTTTGTAAAGAGAATGGCTGTGTCCCAATACTCCGGATGCTTGTCGTTGTTTTTGTTCATCTTCTTTTGCCAGGTGCAGAAATTACGCAGGGTCATCGCTGCGTTCCCGGAAACTTTGGGACCTTTATCTTCGTCGTTAATCACCATGAACTTGACAACCACGACGCTTATAGAGTTGAGAATGCTCGGGTGCCTGTAAAGCCGCGCTGCTACTGACATTAGGGTCAAGAGGTAATGTTTAAGATCGTCGCCATGGAATTTAGCCATGGACTCGTCGGCAACTACCAATGTCTCCACATATCGAGGGACCGAGACGAATCTTTTGGACCGACTTCTCAAGACGGATTCAGTCACGTTTTGCATGTGCAATTCCTTAAGTTGTTTAAATTTTTCCAAAGACCGCGCGACGGCTTGTGTCAAGCCATTGTCCACGCCGCACCGGGACGTGGAGTTGCCGCTTAGATTGGCGTTGGACCGCCGTCGGATGACATGCGCGTTCTCCGCGCTCCAGTGAATCCCCGAAGTCGAGTTGTTAGAAAACGGATTGATGAAATATTCCCAGCCGTCATAACCAAATGCACCTTGTAAACCTTTGCATAAACTAAGCGCTGCATATGAAAACGGGTCCGAATTCACGTCACCCGCGTAGAAACACCGGCTCAGGTCTGCGCTGTCAGCTGAATTTGGAACATTGGAGTCGATGTGCGTCGAGAGAGTAGGTGCCATGAAGCTAGCATCTGAATGTAGCTCAAGAACAAAATCCTGCTCAAATGCGCTAATTTTAAAAGCCACTTTTTGTGGCAATGTATCCATCTCAGAACCGACAAAATTATTTGCAAATTGATGAGTATCTAATCTGACGGGAACGCACAATTGACTCTGCATGGCACGAACAAGTTCGTATTTCACAAATAACACATTTACAAAAAGAACAGTCCTTACGAGTACAAACATGATTGTTTGCAATGTTTATGTGGACCAGAAAGTGGTTTAGAAAGTTATTTAGTCAGTGAATGTCTAGAGATTAGCGCTGGGGGTCTAATGATGATAATCCAAAACGCGACGGTCTAAAACATGGCCAGTGCGCGTCCGCTCAGAGCGAGTTCCACCAGTATATGATCCATTCCCTTCTTCTACCTGTATGCTCAAGTGTCTCTCCTGTTCTGTCGTCTTTATGAGTGCACGTCATGTGTAAACACCGAGCGCCTGTAATCAGGTTTTTGGGGAGGTCCTCGGCTGCGCTGATTGGGTATGCCTCTCAGTTCACATCATCACTCCGGCGAGCTGCACAAGCCGGGCTTCCCTCCCACTCTTCCTGAATTTGCACGCAGCGCGTCGTGCGCACATTCGCGCGCTCTTAGATGCTTAACTATGCCATGCCTGTATTTTACCTGATTTCTTATGCGGTTGTTCGGTGTTAGGGGAGTCTCTTTTGCAGTACTAACGGTAATGTTGAAACCTGTGTTGTTGTTTTTTCAGTGCCTCCTGCAATGTCTCATATTAACATCCACAAATATGCCAGTTCCGATTCTTCTGTGACACAATAGATATTCCTGTATCATTTCATCGCTGTTGAATAATACCTATTCATAATAATACCTATTCCCGCATTTGTACAAGACTCGGTACCCTAGATGTTGCTTGCATTTCTTTAACACATGCACATGATATCTGACCTAAATAGTGAGTGTTATCAGGATTGTTCAAAAGAAGGGCGAGAGAATAGGGGCTGTACAGTTACATAACACTGTTCCAACACGCGGGCTGTCCAACACACTTATGCCATCGGTACACAAGATAAATACTGTTCATACTGTAATGCCATGTTATATAGTGGTGTGTGCATAGCGAGAACAGTGACTACTGTGTGACGCTTAAATGTTAGTGAGCAGTTTTGGTTTATGGAAAACTGCGCTTGTATTACATGCTCACTTGGATAATTTAAATCGTTTGGATAATTTTAAGAACATTTATACTTTTCTAGTATATCAATATTGAATAGATAGCCTCAAAGCAAAATAATCATACAATATATAAGTAAAATATATTAATCTGTAATTACATATTCTAATAATAACCTACTCGCAATACACGATCGCATTGGTCTTTAAAATACGAGTGCGCCATCTGATGGTGACCATAGTAAGAACATAAACTATGATGCGCTCTTTTGAGAGGGTCAAAACCTTTAACAAACTCATCTCGAAATCGCCGACTGTTAGTTTGCATCTAATGAACAGTTACTGGCCTTTCTCTCACTTTCTATTTCATTTCTAATTTAATACTTTGTTTGTTTGCTTTTTTATTTTGGGTTTACTGCGCCAAACCAAAGGCCACGTTAAAAATGATCCAGCACTGCCACTCTCCGTACGGTACAGGAATCGCCATAGTTCTTCGCGCGTGGCTTCGTCGTGTCAGCGCAGTACTGAATAGTACTGAACAGAAATAGTTGCTTCCAACTGTCAGAGGAACGTATTTCTAATGCTGCAGTTATAGTTTATGGTTTGCATAAACTCAGAGTAACTACAATGCACTATAATAATAATTCTAATTTAAACTACTTAAATTAGAGTTTTAAATGTACATTTGTTTCGTTTAGCTGTATACACTAAAGAAATGTGCACCGTGACAAACGGAGAGGGAGAGAGAGAGAGAGAAAGGAGAGAGAGAGAGAGAGAGAGAGAGAGAGAGAGAGAGAGAGAGAGAGAGAGAGAGAGTGTTAATAGAAAGACGTCCCGATAACACTACTGCAGACTAACAATCGCAATATATCCTACAAAGGTTGCTCGGTTTCCGCATGCATAATGTGTGTGTCTTGCTAATACAAATGTAATTATAATTTCCTCGAATTATAATTAATTAAATTATTTATGCATTAGTTATCAATTATTATCTGCATTGTCTGCATTATGACAAGTGACTTAACTGTGTCATTCGTTATTACGCCGGCGTTTCTTAAAAGATATGCGCCACATTGACGCACGCTTTCCCGTTCAAACAATTCAGCAACCACACATATTTGTGTCTTCACTGCGTTGCAGTTTTCCATCAGTGCACTGTGTGCCGCTTGGTCGGTTAATAATAGGCGCCTATAAGCCAGACCTACACTATTCAAAATGGGCGTGCCGGGAGTCCCCATTGGATCAAACTCGTGGAGTTGTTGGCGTTCTGCTGTGCTGCACGAGGCGGGGGAGGAGGAGAGGGTGTGAGGTTGGTATGAATATCAAAAATAAACCACACACGTTCAAGAGATCATGACTATAAATACCGCAGACACAAAGCGCTCAACACCGATACACAGTGAGCTGGGAGAGTAGTTTACTTTTCTCAGGACCTTAAATTTATGTCGAACTTGCATCTTTGGTCTTACTGTTAAGGACAACGGATTACTGAACTCCTGAAGAAAACTGATTTGTTTCAGTTCAGAGTGGACATTTCACCCCGCACCTGCAATATCGTGCAGTTTTCGGTGTACAGTTTTTGGCATTTTAGCATACATTCACTTCTATATATGTATGTGAGTACTTAATAGAGTGTTGCTTTTATTTATTTTCCGTATTTGGGTTTTAGACCTTTAAAAAAATACGGAAACGTTTATGTCAGCGATTATCATGGGCTGTCAAATTCATTTAATCTTGGCAACAGTTTTGCTGACTGAAGTTGTGAAATGTGAGTCTATAGAGTCCGATGAGACCATACCTGTCAAACTGTCATCGAGAAACAGCGGGTTTTGGAGGAGTGAAGAGCGGCAGATTTTCAGAGTTAATGCATTTGGTCAAGTTTTCACACTAGACTTGAGCCCGGATAATAGTTTCATAGCTCCGACGTTAAATATCCAACGTATCAAAGCAAATAATTTATCAACTATTCTGAACGGCTCCAAAAGTGAGAATATTCTCAAGTATGTCTTTGAGTCCAGGGAGAGTGGAGATGATCTAAGATACTGTTTCTACAAAGGCACAGTTAATTCTGACAAGGAATCGGTGGTCTCCGTTAGTCTCTGTCGTGGTATCCAAGGAACGTTCTTGTTGCACGGGAATGAGTACTTTATTCAGCCCTTCACAAGTGACAAGAACGGGAAATCTTTCTCGCAGACACACGTCATTAAAAGGCGCGTGTTCAACAGAAATCAAGCGCCTTCAAAAACGAAGTCTGATCGTGTGAGGGAAGACAACCACTTAGTGACAGATAGCATCCTTTGGTCCCGTGAAGAGCATGATGGCAATCAAAGGCGGGAAAGAAGATTTGTATCAGCCGCGAGATACATCGAGACCCTTGTCGTTGCAGACTCGTCAATGACTCGTTTCTATGGAGACGAGATAAAGGTAAATTTATTTAACTACTAAGTTGTCGTGTTTGTTACGAATTAGTTTAAAAGATCTGGAGTGTTGGATATATTTTTTCAAGGAGATACTTGCCATAAAGCATTCTTTATTTGTAAACTTCTTTAACAAGTTTATGACCTTCGTTAAAAAGTGTAATTAGGTTGTCCATTAATAGTCTGAAACATATTTGGGCTTCATTGCATTTAAATTATAGCACATTTTTTCCCCTAATATCTTTATCATTCAGTCATATAATGCGCGGAATATTTTCCATTTTAATCTACCCGGCAAGTTCCTAAGTGAGTTTCCAAGAAACAATTAATTTGTAACAGTGTGTGGGCGGGATGAGGTGAGCGTGGATCTGTGCGTAATCCCACACTGACGCCCGGGCTCCACCAACATTCTTTCAACCATGACGCGCGCGATGAACCGTACCAGAGGTTAAGTCTCTGTTCTGGCAAACGGAATAACACATATGGCAGAATCTTTACGTCTTTTGCGAAAGCATAAGAGGCTACTGATTATTTCAAATGTAAACATTTGAATCACTCCTTCTGCGACCCTTCAGTCCGCAAAAAGTTCGTTCGTCTCTTCTCAGCTGATAGGGATTCGTTCGCTTATGTTGTTAAAACGCAAAAAAAACTGTTTTGTCAAGGGATGGATATCCATAGATGACTACTGAACATATTTTGTAAGCGTTTTACACACTGTGGTTTGTTACAGTTGCCAAGTAAACGAGTGGTCTTTATTACTGTCCTCTGAATGAGGAGAACATATAGTCAAGCCGTGTTTACTACCACAGAACTTGAGCACTGACCATTGCCACAAATATTTACTGCTCTTCATGTTTTGTTGACCGTGTTTTTCAGTTGGTATGTCCCTATATAAACAGGGCAAAAATAATTCTTTCAAAAATTCTTTCCTTATGCTACTTTGCAACAATTTATAATTAACTGAAGGTTACAGCTGGCATAATACTCTATTTTTTAAGAGAATAGGTACATGTGTGTTTTTAAATACTAACGGGAATTGCAGGAGAAAACGATGATTCGGGAAACTGTCATATGATATTTCGATCATTGTAGCGGTTTTTTCTTTCTGACAAATCGCCAAAGCACTTTTAACACTGTACTGGTAATGTACTTAAAAAATCTAAGTAAGTCTAAGTGTCCTTTATCTCGTTTCCTTAACCAAAAGTTAAACATTGACATCAGTTGATTGTAAAAGTCCCATCTTCTTTCATCACCAATTTTCGCACAGTTAGCATCAGACTAAAAGGGAATATCGTTTACTGGCATCAGGTCCTCTGAAGCTGTTCGGGCATGTAATAATACTATTAACCACACAGGCCACCAGCATTTGAGAAATGGCTTGGCTCTCACACAAGCCTGTCTTATGCTTGCGGTCTGCTGTCACTGTTACAGCTGGTAAATTAAGTTGTACTGTTATTATGTGTGAAATCCCGCTGTTATAATATATTGATGTATCTGGAATATGACACCCCCTTTAAAATACACACTTTCTCATTCCTGAAGTGTGTGACGATGCCTCGGGGGAAAGGGCAAGAGACATGGAGAGAGTGTGTGTGTGAGAGAGAGAGAGAGAGAGAGAGAGATGGATGAAATAGTAATGTTGGCATGAGGGCTTTAGGTTCGACTGAGCACCATCTGGAAGAGAGGAGAGGCCAAGAAGAGTTTGTTTTTAAGCCCCTTCCACCCATTTTATTGATGGAAAGAAAAACACAAATGTTTAAATATTTTAGTCCCGAAGGCTTTTAGATTTGGGTCACTCCACCAGTCCCACCACCAGCACCACTTATCATTCAGAGATGCAGGCATCCTGTCCGATGAGGTGCCAGAAGCTTTGTTCTGATGTACCTGCTCAAATGAGTGAATCCAAAGAAGCAACCACATAGTGGAGGATTCAGTACACATGGGCTGAACCTGCTGGCTTGTCCAGGTTGAAGTCGGCCAAAGTGCTCCTCGTGTGTCATGGTTTTAGCCTTTAGGGCAAAAGAAACAGTGTGTCCTTCTCACCTTTGGCTGAAATGATGTTCTGAAATGCCTTTCTGACCCATGCATGCTGTCCAGCCCAAAGCCAGCTAGTTCCATTCCTGTTTTTGAACAGCTGTGCTAAGGTTTTCCAGTTTTGGTTTGCAGCTGTACTGCCGATCTCATAAAAAAATTAGATTTTTAATAATGGATTTAGAAACAACCTCTCTCTCTCTCTCTCTCTCTCTCTCTCTCTCTCTCCAGCATTACCTCCTGACCCTGATGAGCATGGCAGCACAGCTGTACACTCACCCCAGCCTGAAGAATGCTGTGAGCCTGGTGGTTGTCAAGATGCTGGTGGTGGAGGATGAGGAGGCGGGGCCTGAGTTGTCTAGCAACGGAGGCGTGGCCCTACGCAACTTCTGTGCTTGGCAGCAACTCCTCAACCCAGTGAGCGTGCGCCACCCTGAGCATTATGACACAGCCATCCTGTTCACCAGAGAGGTAAGCCTAACCACAGGCAACACATTCGTCATCTTCAGCTACTCGAACTAGGGTCTACACCTATTCTACACCCCCCAACATTTTAACAGTCAGCATTAAATTATAAATAACGATGTATCTTTCTTGTCAGCTCACACAAGGCTTCTGGAATCTTTTTTTTAGTTCAGAATGTCATATGACTTTTGTCCCACATTACTTTCAAAGAATTGTAATATGACACTATAGCTAATTTCTTAACCGTTCACTTATTCAATTATAATGATGCTAAGATTGAGAGAGTGCTCAGGTTTCGTCTGCGGGTCACAGTCCAAGGAAGGTTTCTTGTAATGTGAGGAGTGGAACATCTAATCCCTTATTTACTGTTAAGATTAAAAAGTGCCTGGGTTATTCACTTAATCAAATTTCTGGGAGTGCTGACACAAATCCTCCCCGTAACGTTTCTTCGAAGTACAAAAGTACGTTTATCATATATGGTGGACGGACACAAGTCAGATGTGTGTGCAATGATCCTGAAAAAGGCAATGAACTGTAAAACCCGTGACCACATGGCTTGCCGGGGAATGTTCCCTACCCACCTCGTCTCACCGCAAACCCGTGACCACGTGATGCCCTACCGGAACTGGGACTAGAGCAAAAGGGCCTAGACGACCCTCGCCCAGACGACCCTCATTGAGCGGGTCTTTCCTGGGGCGAGCGGCGAAGCGGGTCTCGTGACGTTCCTCGTGACGTTCCTCGTTCCACCAGATGACGGGTGGAGCTCGGGGACCAGGGCGCATTGGGGCCCCTGGCGTCCGGGTCGACCGGGGTGTGAGAGCATGCCGCTGTGTCCCACCATCACACGGTTCGAGCTCCTCTCGTGCTGTGTGTTTGCTTCATTTTATGATGGAAACACTGACAAATATGTTTTGCTGGCAAGAGCCTACTTTAGGGGGAAAAAAAGGTCTGTCTGGAACTAATGGAGCGATGTCTGGATATCAGTGTCTGAAACGTGTCCCTCCCTCTGCACCCCCCCCCCCCTCCCCGGCCCGTTTATTCCCTCATGGTCAATCTGGCTTTTTTTTTTCCCTGTCAATCTATCCATCCAATCCTCTCTCTCTCTCTCTGTCATGTTTCTCTTTTGCACCTCTAGGATATTTGTGGACATCAGCAGTGTGACACCCTCGGTGTGGCTGATGTGGGCACCATGTGTGACCCCAAAAGAAGCTGCTCAGTCATCGAGGACAACGGCCTCCAGGCAGCCTTCACTGTGTCACATGAGCTCGGTAGAGGTCACACACACACACACGCACATACACACACACACACACACACATGCACACACAACCACGCACGCACACACACACTCACACATGCACACGCACACACACACATGCACACACACACACACACACGCACGCACACACACACACACACACACACACACACACACACTTGCATGCCACCAGACTCCTCTCCATGTCTGTCTGACAGCTCGCCCCCACAGAAAGTCTGGACCAGAGTGGATGCCCCAAATTTAGATCGAGTCATTCATTAACATGAGTCAAACCTTCTCAGCTTCACTTGAACAGTTTCCATGATCATATTTATACCATTACAGAATGACCAAACTGTAATCACTTGAGGGAATATTTTTATTCCATGAGATCACCTTAATTGCAAAGCATTTGGAATTAAGTTCCTAGTAAGTACGTCATAGTATTTAATGTCCACTTAAAGGACCCTAACAGATATACTGTTCATTGAACAATAACAACAAATCCCGTATCAGTGCCAAGCTCGTTCTCTCTGTTTATTTCTCTCTTCTTTCTGTCTTCTTTCTCTCAAAGGTCATGTACTTAGCATGCCACATGATGACTCAAGGAACTGCGAGAAATTATTCGGGCATATCGATGGGCACCACATAATGGCTCCCCTCTTCATACATCTCAACAAGACCCTTCCATGGTCACCGTGCAGCGCCCTTTACATCACTGAGTTCTTTGACAACGGGCACGGTAAGGGCAAGGCCACCGCCTCAGTCTGTTACACACTGGGAGGGCTGGGGCACGGGGGGGGATTGCCAAATGTTTGCTTTTTGCTTTTGGGCCTTTGCTTGACAGTTGGTTTTCTCTCCATTAACATGAGGTTTGGGGGGTTTTCTTAAGTGTGGGAATGAAAGCAGGTCATATTTCCCTAAGATCCAGACCCAGATCCAAAAAGTAATATCATTCAATAACTTTTTCTCAAGAGTTGTTCTAAATCACCCAGCTGTCATTATGTAGCTAATACGCACTTGCCACAGAAAATGGACTGTGTAATTTTGATCTTGGAGTGTGGGGAAAAATCTGTCTGTAATAAGGAGGTCTCACTTTCACATGTTGATTTCCTTTCACTCCATTTTTTTAGTGTGCCTCTTCTGCCTTAATTACCACTAACCACTAATAACAGACCTGAAAAAACTAAAGGGTGCAATTTTGCTGAGAATATCAAAGCCAGCAGCCCATCCTCTCTCACTCTGGTCTCTCTCACTCTGGTCTCACTCACTGACTCCCGCAGGTGAGTGACATATGCTAGTCTAGTCCCAGACAGTTACAAGAACCTGTTCCTACAATCACCGCCTACAGTCTGAACCAGAAGAGAAACTTTAAACCTCCACAAACATTTCACCATACTCCAAACTGAAAAACACATGCAGGGTACCTCACACACTCCCAACGAAAAAGGGTACCCCACAATCTCTCCAAGTTAAAGCGCACAAGAGGTTCCTTGCAATCGCTTCCACAAAAGGGAGTAAGAATGAGACAGAAGTGACATCGCAGTATCTGCACAATATCAGTGCTGAAAAATAGCAGACATATTTTTGCCGTGGTTTGATTTATCTCGGACAATATTTCAGTCTACGCTATCCCGATCACGCTCTTCCTCTGAGTCATTCTCGGTGACTAACACATTCCAGCTTTAACAAGTGTTTTCCCTCAGACGGCACGCATTGCCAAGCACAGACAAGAGTGCTGATACAGCCGCGAGGATCAGTTATTTTTTACTGTTAACAAAATCTCGTAAAACGGTTTTAAGTGCGAAACTGTCAAATGGTTTGTCTCACGTGACTAAAAGCCAGAATCAGAAAGAGTGAAACCACCCCCACTCAAATCAAATGTCTGAAATAAAGAATTTAAGACACGCAAAGATAGAAAAAAAACTTACATAAGCTTATGTCAAGTTGTTACACATTCAACAAACTGGAAATAATTACAGGAGGGGGACTTGGAACCATAGTGACAGTTCCACAGTGTTGTGGACTGAGGGGTTTAACGTGTCGTGAGTTCAGCGTGTGGTGGCTTTGACGTGGAGTGAGTTTGACTGCAGTCGCAGCTGCAGGTCTGTAATGGAAATCTCCTGATGGGAGAGAGTTGCTCCAACTTACGCACGTCGGGGTGTGGAGAGGGTTATGTGTTGCCAGTTCCATTTCTCCATAGCAAAAACAGTTCCCTGAAGCTACAGAGCAGCACACCTGCTTGGTTGAGGGAAAAAAAAGAGCTGTTTCAGGAAGCTCGAGTTCAGCAGTGCCGGAATCTGTCGATAACACTGAAGAGAGAAACTCCAGATATCTATACATTGTAATTAACGGGGCAGGAATCTCTTGGCACTGTAAAGCACGAGTAGTTAAGCAGTGACGTTAGCTGGGTTACTTTAGACCCGTACTGAAGTCTTTTCTTTCTCTCTTTTTTTCTCTCTCTATGTCACGGTTCTTTTTTTACAAGCATCCTGTCTGTGCGCATTAAAGACCTAAATGCTGTGCCTCCAGCTTTTCACCATTTCCCCCGTCGCCCTCGTTTCAGGTGACTGCCTGTTGGATGCGCCCGAGCAGACCCTGCCTCTCAGAGCCGAGCCGCTGGGACACACCTACGGCCTGGACCGCCAGTGCCAGCAGGCGTTTGGTGACCGATTCGCCCGCTGCCCCAATGCCCCGGAAGACCAGGCCTGCGTTCAGCTGTGGTGCCAGGAGGCGGGCAAACCCCAGTGCACCACTCGCAACGGGAGCCTGCCCTGGGCTGAGGGCACGCCCTGCGGCGAGGGGAGGAGCTGCCGTGCGGGGGAGTGCATCTGGAACACACAGGGCGACATGGTAGAGGAGGAGGTATGTTCAGAAAGGGGGCGGGGCCTCCTTGATTTATTGGTCCATCAGGACAAAAACATGCAGAGCAAGAAGACAAACACCAGAAAAATGCCTTTCAGCCAGACTTAATCCAGCGCAAGCTTTTTAAAACTGCGTTGTCCTAGCATTGTTATTGTGTTTCTACTTTGTTTACCACTCTTGAAGGTCTGTGTTACGTTACTGTCACTTGTGCTGGCTGATCGTTTTTTCCCAGCTGTCTCTCCGTCTCTCTCGACTTGTCCGTTTAGGATTGCACTCTTTGCTTCGATGGGCACATTCTTCTTGGCACATTGTTTGGGTGTCTGGATGTGTTTGCCTCACTCAGACTTAGACTGTGCAGTTTTTTGCCTTTAGAAAACAGCCCCTCCTCCTGGACCCCAACCAGGCCTCCTCTTCGAGCTGCTTAAAATAATTAATCTGGTTGCAATCCTGCTCCTAAATGCCAGGCTGGCTGCACCTCCTGAAGCCTGAGAGAGAGAGAGAGAGTGAGAAGGAGAGAGAGAGAGAGAGAGGAGAGAGACAGATATTAGGTGTTCATTTGCAGAACATCTTTAAAAAGTGGGGATTATTTTTGGATCTTCCATTTAAGTAGCAGTCACATTGTATTCAGCAAAGCCACCTAAAAAAAAAAAAAACCCCAGACCTGGTCTGCTGGGAGAGCCAGGATGCAATATCAGACAGCCTGGCTGCGAGCGGGAATCTGTGAGGCAGCTCGTAAAAGAAGGAATAAATGAAATGTGGGATTCGTGTGCATGACGTAAGCATCGAGCGCAGGCCTGGTCTGCGTGGCCTTTGCACATTTGGCAAACGGGGGAGAGATTAGCAAACAGCAGCCGGGTACTCGAATTCTGCCCCCACGTGTTCTGAGGGGGAACAAAAACTCAGAAATAAATAAAAAATGACGTACAGAAGTAACATCCAGATGATGATATAATATGGGCGCTCTGGAGGGACGTGGAGTTTTTTGCGTGTTCTGTTGGTCGTGCGCTTGACTACCCTGAGCTCAGCATAAGCGTCATAGAAGTAGTGGCAGTGACAGATTGATAGCTGAACCCTCAATAACCTTGTAGTAAATATTCAGCCTGAAGTTATAGGTTTTTTACCAGTCTATTTAAAGTACACCTGTAAGGAATGTTGTTCGGTGCTGAGAGCTATGGCAACTCTCCCAAATTACGTTCCCTTTTTTTGCCCTTTTTTGTATGCTTGCATGTAAATTTTTTGGCACATGATGCCTGTTTTTGCTGGGCCTCAGGTTCTCCAGGTACCGTTTTTGAACAGCGAGGTGAATCTGTCCGCTCTCACTTGTGTTCCAGGTGCCGGTGGACGGCGGCTGGGGGGCGTGGGGACCCTGGGGCTCCTGCTCCCGCACGTGCGGTGGAGGGGTGGAGTTCTCACGGCGTGAATGCACGGACCCAGTGCCCCAAAACGGAGGCTCCTACTGCGTGGGCCAGAGGGTGAAATACCAGTCCTGCAACATCGTGCCCTGCCCTGGAAACCATGGTAACATTCTATTAAAGAAAAGCTCCATTCTCTGCATTTACATTTTGGCAGACAAAACACGGATGGCTGTGTTATTGGGGACCCCTGTTTTAAAGTCAGAGCTCATGTTTCAGACTGTTTTTCCAGCTAAGGGTTCTGCCCTTAGACAGCGTTCCCACTGTACCCGCTGTTCGTCGGTGGCAGCTCGTGACCAGCTTCTTTCACTCTCCACAGGGAAGAGCTTCAGAGAGGAACAGTGTGAGAAATACAACAGCGAGCACTACCTGGACACACACGGCAACGCAAAGCAGTGGATCCCGAAGTATTCCGGCGTGTCCCCCAGAGACCGGTGCAAGCTCTTCTGCAGAGCCAAGCACAGCAACGAGTTCAAGGTCTTCGAGGCCAAGGTGCTTAGGAGATGCCGTCTCCCTTCCCCCCCAATCCGGTTTGATCCATTGCAGTGAAGAAGCGCAGTACGCATCGTCCACTGATCCCTCCGTCAGCCTGCTCTGCTCAAAACCGAATCCCTCCTAAGAGTCCCTTTCTTTCCTGAGCACTGATGTCTTTACACTCCCATTAAAATTCCCACTTAAGCACAGAATATTTTCTCCGTAGTAAAACGGGAAAACCAAGTCCCTAAACCATGGCCCTTGCTATTGCCATAAATTCCTGAGTGCACTTTTCTGCAACTGGTTTTCCGTAACACTGGAAACCATGGTAACGTTCTATTTGCTTCACTGGTGTAATGTCTTTGCCCTGTTTTCTTTTGATGTGGTTATACTGTACAATTACTTCAGTTTTAATGTAAATACCTTCACTCAAAAAAAAGACAAAACAAAAAAAAAACAGGAAGATTTTAGGAATGTCTGAACTGTTCAGGCACGTTAAACCAGTGTTCTTGTGCGTCATAAGTTCGTGTATTTTCTGTTTGTGTATGTGTGTGTTGACCAGGTTGTGGATGGTACAACCTGTGGTCCAGACACCACGTCTATCTGCGTCCAGGGCCAGTGCATCAAGGCTGGGTGTGATCAAGTCATAGGCTCCAACCTGAAGCTGGACAAGTGTGGTATCTGTGGAGGAGATGGCTCGAGCTGCAGGAAGATCAGTGGTTCTCTGAACAAAGCTACGTAAGTGAGGGAAAGACCATGAACCTTACAAATATTGCTAAATAAGCTGAGAGGGGTGACCGGATAATGAGGGGTAAACAGGTAAAGTGGCTTTGAAGTTCTTTAACAGAGTTCTGCTGACTAGATGGTGGAGATAATTGGTCATTATGTTTCCACAGCTTTGGCTACAATGACGTTGTCACGGTCCCCGCCGGGGCCACCAACATCGATGTGAAGCAACGCAGTCACCGAGGCCTCAGGCACGACGGCAACTACCTGGCGGTGAAGGCCGAGGACGGAGTCTACATCCTGAACGGTAACTTCTCTGTGTTGACGGCCGAGCAGGACATCCCGGTGCGCGGCGCGGTCCTCCGTTACAGCGGCTCGTCCACCACTTTGGAGCGGCTGCTCAGCTTCCGGAAGCTCCAGCAGAGCATCACCGTGCAGCTGCTGTCCACGCGCGGCGACTCCTCACCGCCCAGAGTCAAGTACACCTTTTACCTGCCCAGGGGCGTGGCTTTTGAGCGACCTGGCGCGGAAGGCGGCCTTTCCCCGCACGCCATCCTGCCTTTCGGGGCCGCCGACTGGGTCCTGGGCGAGTGGTCCGAGTGCTCAAAGAGCTGCGGCTCGGGCTGGTCGCGGAGGAGCGTGGAGTGCCGAGACGGGGCGGGATCGCTGGCGCACTCTTGCGACGCGGATCTGCGGCCGGCCGACATCCGCCCGTGCGGGGATCTGCCGTGCCCCGCCTGGCAGATGGGGGCGTGGTCGGCCTGCTCGAGGACCTGCGGCCCCGGGGTGCGGCAGCGGAGCGCGCTGTGTGTGGACTACGCGGGCAAGGCCATGCACCCAGACAAGTGCAGCCCAGATAAGAGGCCTGAGGTGGTAACCGGGGAGTGCTTTTATCAGGACTGTTAAAACTGAGGGAATAGGGAGGGGGCAACTGCAGGGAGTGAGATCTGCAGTATAAGCAGTGAAGAGGAGATCCAATAAAACCCTTCGCTGTTCATTAGTCATTTGACCACACTTCAGAGGCAACATGGGTGCAGAATTCACTTGTCGTGCATAACCAGGGCATTTGGTATGAGGTTTTACTGTAACAGAGTAACCTGTGACAGAGTAACCTGTGACAGAGTAACCTGTGACAGAGTAACCTGTGACAGAGTAACCTGTAACAGAGTAACCTGTGACAGAGTAACCTGTGACAGAGTAACCTGTAAC
>JAOYMR010000002.1:8463214-8477794 GCA_025802075.1 Tenebrosternarchus preto | reverse complement strand
TGTAACAGAGTAACCTGTGACAGAGTAACCTGTGACAGAGTAACCTGTAACAGAGTAACCTGTGACAGAGTAACCTGCTTTCTGTTGTTGTTCATATTCTCCCATTTTTAAGTCATCTAATGACGATAGATGTTTTTTGCTTTCCGCCCCTTTAGTATCTACCTCAAATCATTAAAAATATATATAATTAAATGTTTTATCTATCTTCAAAAGAGCATTCTGTTTAAACCTTTACCACAAAGGAGTGTTACCTTTGCAGAAACCTGCTGAAGCTCTGTTCAGATAATAACTGGTCAAATACCTCCATATTACAATACGTTTTAGCCCATGTCAGACTGATGATGTAACTGAGAACTGAATCTGATTTTCAGAGCTAAATGAACTGTAGACTCGACACCTTTACATGTTGGAGTGTCTAGTTTAGACTGCCTTTATACTACGTATTGCTATATGATCTTATAATCTCTAATCTTTGATTTTTCAGATTTAATTTATTTGCCATGTTGTGTTCTGTAGCGATGAGTTTGTTAACTATTAAAACTTTTCATAATTTAATACTGGTTAATATTACACTTGGAAAAGCTTTTGGATTTTACATATTTCAACACTGGAACATTTTTATAGTCCTTAGTCACACAGACATTATTGAAACCTGTATGCGGACGACATCGCATAGGCCAGTGCTAGAACTGTGGGATGAAGTTAGGGCATTTAACTTCTGAGTATTTGGCTCGTGAGATTTGCCTATGGGTATCGAGCTGCTTTTTAACTTGTGACATGTTGCAGTGAGAAGATTCCCTCTGAGCAGTGAACAGTGCTTTTCACCATAGCTGAGCTGTCATACTGTAATCGAAAGCTGGCTTTTCCTTTGCTTTTTCCTTTGCCTTTTCCACCAACATCCACAGTTAGACATTAGGGATGACATACACAAATAATACCAGGAGTTGCAGTAAAAAATAATTTATCACTAATTGTTAGCTTATTAGTCACTATTTACTTGCTTGGATAGAAGTATGTATAAAGTCAGCATACTTTTTAATACTATTTCATGCCATATGTCTTGAAAATAACACAAACATGCTTGTATTTTGCAATCTATTTTTCCTTCTTGTAAGCCTCAGTGGTCCGAAATATCACACGAATGAAAACCCCTGTGGGAAAAAATATATATACGTTTATCATATTAGAACGCCCTGAGATTTTTTTAAGAAATTAAATATTTGTTTCATATCTGAAGATTCAGATGGGAAAAAATTGATAGTAAATTCCATTTAGATGGTCACCTAATAGCTGTCTGACACAATAAAGTAATGCAAACAGGGTGATCTTTGCTCATCCACCCAGCAGAGTACTGAAATGTCTTTTAGTGTCAGTTAAGAGTTATTTACACTTTGTAAGAAAAAAAAGGTGTATTACATGTACAGTAAACAAGAGACAAAATGTATTTATTTTTTAATGTATTTGCCTATTCCCTTGCACTCTTAAACCCAACAGAAAAGCTAAAACAACTGCATAAAACCCTGATTTAAATATATTATGTTGGTCTTCCATTTGCATTCCTTTTGAATGAAAAAAGAAAAGTTCTGAAATTATGTAGATCTGAAACTTAAGCGTTCTATCCCTTCAGTGAAGGTCTGTACGATGCTATTGTTATAGCTTTCTTTTTAAGCTATTTATTTTTCTACCTTAAGATACCTAACTGTGTTTTATTTCTTGTTGCTGCTGTCTATCCAACATAACTGTTATAAAATGAAATAATTCATTAAAGATGTGTCTCGACATAACGGAGTTGTTTTATTTGCCGTGGCACCAAGCAAAAAGCAAAAGGCCTACTTGTTGAATAGGATTAACATAACATTTCATATGACTGAATATAATATAAAGAGACTATATTACACTCGTTTTGCAAAGAAATACAACGTTACACAACGATATTCGTGTTGCTGGCTGGTCAGTCTATCTTCCTCTGAGAGAGTCCATGCCTTCTGGGGTCGTCAGTCAAAACCAGAGTCAGAAATCCTGAGAAGCTCTAGACGAACGGCATGCTGGGATAGAACATGTAAACATCAGCTGGCCCAAAGAGGAACATATGATGCAGCAAGAAATTGAATAACGAGTGCGTTTTCGAGGCACTTTATCAAAAGGGTTTGGCATTCGGTCCAACGGAGGGACATACAACGTTACGACGCGTCGGAATGTGACGATATCCTTAAGAGAAAGGAGGGAACTCCTGTTCAAATGCCAGCAACAGTATGCTAGTGTTGCCAAGCTAGCTAGCTAGCTGGCTCGAGCTTATACAGATAGCTGGCTAGCTTCGCATTTACATCTTTTTTAACAAAATATCTGGATTTATTCTCCATCCATTTAAAATCGGTGAGTACCACAGACTTTGGTGTCATATGCTTAATACGCCCGCCTTTATTTATGGATAAAAGTAAGCTTGTAATGTTTAGCGTCACGTACAGACCTCGGCGGCTGAGTTAGCTAGGTAGCAAAGGTATACAGCAAATTAGGACGCGTTTCTTCTGTTCCGTTAATATGTCCTACATAGCTCTGTTAACTATTTTGTTTAATATAGTCTTATCAGTGCATGTGCACAAGTTTATGATACTATTAGACAGCTACCTAAATAGTTAGGTAGCTTAGCTACTAGCTAATTAACTTACACGGTTAGCTAGCTAGGTATCTCAATTTTGTGGGAGTGAATTATAGTGAGTGCTAATAATGGACTTTTAATTCGGTCTGCGCATTGATTGTAGCTTGACTAAAATTACTAGCCAAAATTTTTTTCCCCCCTCTAAATGAAACAAGTTGACATGGTAGAAGTGTTTATGCCTGTGTACTTGTCTGAGCACAGTGTAGATTTCGACGACTCTGCCTGTACTTTCATTGGGGGCGAGTTGAGGTTCAGGATTAGCGCGCGCAAGGCAAGGGACCACATAAACAAAAGCAACTCCTGTGGAGAGCCACGCCCCTTCAACTCTCTCCCCCCCCCCCCCGCAGGCCTTTAGACTGGCTCCAAATCCACAAATGTTGGTATTATTGTTGCTCTCTAGATGCTCTCTAGAGAGTGCGGTGTGTGCAGGGGGCACCGTTTACGTTTCGTTTACATGATGCATATTTATCCAGCAACGGATACTTTCGACCCAGTCTCAAGTCCACAATATGCCTGAGTGCCATGTCGCATTTTGTGTCATATTTTGGCTTTAGTAAAATCATACACAATCGTATTTTGGTTTTAGTAAATGAAAACAAAAATATCTTTTTATCTTGAATCAGTTTTGTGGGGTTCCATCTAGGGATCCAGCACCAGTGTTTAAACCTGTAGGTTGGTGAAGCAGAGGGATCAGCTGTTCCTTGCTTTGCCCAACTGTTATTCCCCAAACGCCTTGGAAGGATTCTTCCGTGAAGGAATGCTGCGTGCCCTTTCTGTGGCCTCTCAAATATCGAATTACAAAAGATTTTGTCGAACTGCTCGGCCATGATTGACTTTGCTCTGTCACAGTGAAGAAACGATGCAAATGTAAACCTGTCAGAGATCATGAACTGTGTTCCTTTAGACCTATTCGGTCTGGATTAGTTGATCAACGGGACGTATGTAGCTAAACATTTTACGCGTCTTGGAGATGAAATTCAATGGTTGGCATTACTATTACTACAGTACAAGCGAGTTTCTATATATTGAATCTTCTGCGAAACCGGGTGTTTGCGTCAGGAGCGGTGTCTGATGAATTAGAGTTTGAATATGAACATTAATTAACGGTTATATTAGTTTATCAGAATTTAACATTCAATTTTAAAGAAAATCATCTCACAGTAACATAACTTGTAAGTAATTATTTATATCTGTTGATGCAGTTATTGCGGTCCCCTTTAATACTTTTCCCCCCTGGATAACGCTTTTCCGGATAAAACATCCTGGCCAAGTAAATGGTTGAGAGACTCTTAAAAAGCATATATTTTTTGTTTCGCGATTCGGGACTGTGAATACGTGCATTAGGGGACTAAATACGGCTAGCAGCATAAAAAATAATGTTTTTTTCCCCTTCCTACGCGAGCCAACGTCTGTCTGGAAAGTCACAAATTTGTGTCCGGATGGGAGTAAAAGTATCGGCGAGTGAACAGTAGCTAAGTAATTCGGCCTGTAATTTAGTCGGCGGAGAATAAAACGTCTTGGATTATCCGCACGGAAATAAAATCACAGAGGGGCACCTGTAAAAAAAAAAAAAAAAAAAAAAAAGGAAATTGCCTCCATGTAATTTCCATGTAAAATGAATCCCGTCCGAATAGGGCTTTTCAGACTATTGGGAAAGAGACCTGCCTAGCTCATCAGAGTCGCTCATTTAGCTGTCATCTAGATTCTATGCAGATGTTATTGTACAATGTTTGTTTGGGCTTGAGAAAACATCCGACTGTGAATGTCCTACATTCCACAACACTTAGACATCCTGGATTGTTAGTATTTTCCTTTAGTGCCATAAGGGTTCAAATTTGACTATGAGCCATAGGCAAATGCTGAAGTTTTCTTGTACCTGTCACACACACACACACACACACACACACACACACACACACACAGTGGCGTTCTCATGCTTTACACATGCTTCACATAAAGGGTTTTGATTAATCATCTGGCTCTCTGTAGAACATAAGTTATTCCAATAACATTTTTGTACCAAATTCATGGCTTATGAACGTAAATATTGTAATTTCTTTTCTTTCAAGAGCCTATTCGAGAGCCACTGGTCATTATTTCTTTCGCAAGCCTGTAAAGATTTGGCTGCAGTGCATTATTCATTTTGCTGAGTCTCCTCCTCACCAACAGGGAGTACATCCTCCATCAGCAGTGAGGATGGGGGTGAAGACCTTCACCCACAGTTCCCCCACTCACAGTCAGGAGCTGCTGGCCAAGCTCAACGCCTTGCGCAATGACGGCCACTTCTGCGACGTGACCATCCGCGTGCAGGGTCAGCTCTTCTCCGCTCATAAGGTGGTGCTGGCTTGCTGTAGCGACTTCCTGAAGGCCAAGCTCTCGAGTAAACTGGGCCACAGGGACGAGGACGCGGCCGGCGGCGGGGGGCCGGAGGCCGACAAGCCCGTGCTGGACCTGCACCACGTGACCGTGGCCGGCTTCGCGCCGCTGCTGGAGTACGCCTACACTTCCACGCTGTCCATCAGCACGGAAAACATCATCGACGTGCTGGCCGCCGCCAGCTACATGCAGATGTTTGGCGTGGCCAACACCTGCTCGGAGTTCATGAAGTCCAGCATCTTGTGGAACGCGTCCTCGGCCGCCGGGGCCGGCGCAGGCGGTGCGGCGTCCGCCGCTCTCCACCGCCCCGCGGAGGCGCCAGAGGGCGGCGCCGGCTGCTCCCTGGCCCCCCTGGACGCTCTGTCGCCTTCGCCCGTTTCGTCGGAGTGCAGCGCGCCCGAACGTCCCTTGCTGGGGTGCCGCGAATCTCGCCGCAAGCGCAAGGGCTTCGCAAGCCCGCAGCCGGCCTCCTCCTCCTCGCCCCAGGTGCCGAACCCCTCGCCCTCGTCGTCCTCGTTCCCCGAGAGCTCGGCGCAGGTCCTGGAGCCGTCGTTGGCCTTCTCCTGGACGTATCCGTTCGGCATGGACCGGCGCTTCGCTACCGAAAAGGCCAAGCTGCCTGAGGGGCTGCTGGAGCCTGGGGGAGGGGCGTCGGTGGCTGTCGTGCAGGACCCTGGCGGACGGGCGCTGGTCGAGTACCTCTCCTGCGAAGGCTCTCGAGGCCTGGGCGTGGCCGTGGGCGGGGCGACAGCGGGCGAAGAGGAAGAGGAGGACGTGCAGGTGAAGGTGGAGAGGCTGAGCGATGAAGAGGCGCACGAGGAGGCCTCGCAGCCGGTCAGCGCCTCCCACAGCTCCCTGAGCGACCAGCAGACTGTCCCTGGCAGTGAGCACACCCAGGAAGACCTGCTCATCAGTCCGCAGTCCTCATCTATAGGTATATGCACTTTATGTTTCACAGCACTTACTCACCACGTTATTTCACCATGCGCGTACAGGTAATCTGGGTGGGTTTGCAGCAGCTTCCCTTTATCAGGGGGTCAGCATCGCTTGTGTGGTCACTTATAGTCCAGTGTTCTCGTTTAGGGTTGCACAAACATGTCGTTTATTGATGGCTGTCTAAATATTGGCTTGTGCAACAGTGATATCAAAGAATGCTGCAATATGCAAGTAAACCCTCTACCAAATCACAAATATTTTTGTGTGCTGTAAGCATTACTGATCTGACTCAACCATGCTTGTATCTTCATCTCTGTCTGATGATTCATGGCGTTCACATGATCCAACAAACATCACACATTTTAGTCAAAATAATACCAGCAAATGTAATATTTCATCAGGTATTTGCAGCTTTTGATGTTTAATATATTGCAGCTCGTATCACAGATGTAATATGTTACTGTATAATTGTGTCCATATAATGCAAGTCTACGTGGTCAACCAATGGTACTCTCAGTTAAAGGAGCAATACACCACATTTTCCGTGTTGTTTGCCAGTTTCTGGTCTCGCTGGAAGGTGCTCCAGGCTCATGAACTGCCCTCAGCCATGTGTTTTCGATGCTGCAAAACATTCCATAACTGCTGCTGTCAGCCAAAGTAGTGATCAGTTTTGTTATTTCAAATTAACACACGTCCTCTCCTAACTGCTAGTACGATAGCATATTACCCAAACCTAGCCAGTCCCAAACTCCAGGCTCCAACTCGGCAACGGCGCCCTCTGGGTTTTTGGCGTCTTCTTGGATCAAAGCAGCCGTTATCACTGGAGAAACTGCAACAAGTGGCTCTTTGTGTCTCCAGGCTCCATGGATGAGGGTGTGAGTGAGAGCCTTCAGTCTATCCAGGGCACTCCAAACACCACCGGTCACATGGAGGAGGATGAAAGGTAGGGTCTCTCTGCCCCACTGTTTATTACGCATCACCTTTTTACACCGCCTCAATTTTTACAGTTTGACTAAAGGGGAAAAGTGGGTGTTGCTTAATGTTTTTTTTTGTATTCTTCCAGTCTACATCTTTCTTCACTTCTGTTTGTTTATAAGAGGTGGAAGCTCACTCGGTATTGTCATGGTTATTAGGAAGATGACCTGTTGCCAAGCAGCCAGAAACTAGTTGGCAGACCATCTGGAAAGTTTTTGGGTCATGAAATTTGTTGGAATACTGGAGGCAAAATGAAGTGTCCATGATGCAAAACAAAAGGGGAAGAAAAAGACCCAGCTGTCCATCTCTGCAGAGGAGTTTATACTTTTATGACAATTGATATGCCTGACTAAACTTGTTATATGAACCTGTTAAACCTCTTTGGACCGGTCCATCCTCAGGGCTGTTTTGAAGAAAGACAATTTGGCAATATGAAAACAAGTCAAGAGGATTTGCTGAGTTGGCAGTTCATGGATATTCAAGCAGATCACGTAGTACACTTAAAAGTAACCTTTCAGTCTGATGTTATGGTATTGTTGGGGAAAGTAGGCCAGTACCCAGGTTCTGCAGCCTGCAGGAATATTGCACAGGAAGCTTTGTCAAGTGTGAATGAACACATTTAGGGTTGGGCTGATGGACAGCACCTTCCTCCATCCTTGATGGCTGACAGACATCACAGTGTTGAGCCACCATCATACCCAACAGCAGAGTACATCCAGTCTCTCTGCTGTAATATACAAAATGACTTATTACTTAACTTGAGCTGTAGAGCCGTCCATCCATCCGTCTCCCACCGTTTGTCTGAGTTGCAGGGCAGTAGCCTAAACTGAGAGGCCCAGGCCTCTCTCTCCCCCCGCCACCTCCTCCAGCTCCTCAGGGGGGATACCGAGGTGTTCCCAGGACAATTGAGAGGTGTAATCCCTCCAACGTGTCCTGGGTCTCCCCGGGGTCTCCTATAACTTGGCTCCCAAATCAGTTAATGTCAGCAGTGATCAGTGTTTTCTGTGTGAGCATACGTGATTTTTTTTGTTTTGCAAAGCTCATTTTAATTAATAATGATTAATGTATTGATGTAGTTAACTGAATAGTTATTGAAACTTTTTAAAATAAAAACCTGTTGCCTATGCTTGTAGTACCTTTATATCACTACATCTCATTGTCAGATGTCAGTTAGGTAAACATCACCCAGCTGTAAACACATCAACACATTAATCAGAATGAATTGGAGAGAATAAACATGTTAAACAGGCCAAAGAAAGCGCTGCTCCTGTAACACCTCCCGTCTCCTCCCGTCTCCTCCCAAAGGCTGGAGAACGTGCAGTACCCATACCACCTGTACATCAGCCCCTCTGCCCGGGCCGGCGTCAACGGGCCAGAGCGGCCCTTCCAGTGTCCCACGTGCGGGGTCCGCTTCACCCGCATCCAGAACCTCAAGCAACACATGCTCATCCACTCTGGTGAGGAACCCCTTCCCCCGCTGGCATAGCTGCATGGCATTGTCCTCCACAGACCCTCCACCTTAACACCCACCCCGGACCTGGCAGTGGTGCTGCTGCCCCAGCTCTCCACAGGCCCCGGTCCCCACAGTGCTGCCCCAGCTCTCCACAGGCCCCGGTCCCCACAGTGCTGCCCCAGCTCTCCACAGGCCCCGGTCCCCACAGTGCTGCCCCAGCTCTCCACAGGCCCCGGTCCCCACAGTGCCCCAGCTCTTAGAGACTGTTCACAGCACATGCTCTCCTCTGTCCTCTCACATCACTGCTGCAGTGTTGCTCTTCCAGACACCCGCTGTGCTCTTAATAACCTCTTCCAGGGTCGTCGATTCTAGTTCCAGAGAGCTGTAGTCAAGCTAAGGTGTTGTCGTTGCTTAGATACGACTGATCTAGCTGATTTAACAGGTGTTTCTGAGCAGGGCAATGGCCTAACAGTGCTAACCCAAAGTCATGAGGGGTTAACATCACTTGCTCTTTGCTGACCACTGTGTGACCTGCTGATCCTCTTTCTCCAACAACCCCCCCCCACCCCCGCAGGCATTAAGCCGTTCCAGTGCGACCGCTGTGGGAAAAAGTTCACGCGGGCCTACTCCCTAAAGATGCACCGGCTGAAGCACGAAGGTAAACGCTGTTTCCGGTGCCAGATCTGTAACGCCACATTCACTTCCTTCGGTGAATATAAGCACCACATGAGAGTGTCCCGCCACGTCATCCGCAAGCCTCGGATATACGAGTGCAAAACGTGCGGCGCCATGTTTACCAACTCCGGCAATTTAATCGTACACCTGAGGAGTCTCAACCATGAGGCGTCAGAACTAGCAAACTACTTCCAGACCAGGTGAGGAAGAGCTGAAACGCAATTAGAAACAAAATGATCTCTGTTGCGAAACGGGAACGCCGATCTAAGGCGGTTCACCCGTGGTTCTCATTTTTTTGTTGTTTTTGTGAGGCGGTATATATGTCGTGGCTCCGTGAACAGTTACACGTGTAAATGCACCGACTGTTGAGAATCTTCGCTGGTTTTTCATTTTTTGTTAAAAGCTGCCGCTTCAGATCTGCATTACTACGGTCATGGTTGGCACCATCTCTGCTGTGTTTAGCACACCCTGCCATGCTGTCCACTGCTTCTCTTCTGTTTATAATGTTGATGAGCATTTCTCACAAGTTTCACTGTTCCATTGAGGTCCGTTGAAACCGGGACACGCGTTCTTGCACTTTAATAGAACTCATAAAACTCTTGGATGGGTTGGTAGTCATTTTTATACTTGTTGTCTTGTTCCTCACAGTGCAATGCACACACCAGTTCTTTCTCTTGCTGAGAGGAGTATTAGCCAAGCAAGTTCTTCTAATGTGCTGTTATGTGCTCTGTCACAAGCAGGGATCCCATTTAAAAGGTGCACATGTGTATAAACTATGAGATGGAACCAAGTGATGGACTGTGCAGGGAAGCCCTGCTTCCTTTGAAGGACTTAATCTGATTACTCAAGGAGTTTGTTCTAAAAATTGTTAAAAACAATTAAATACATACAGAGCAATGAAGTGATGAGGGGAGTATGCATGGAAAGACATCCTAAACAAACAGCTCGTTTTCAGGCTTGGTGGCAGCTTAACAAAGGCATCAAGCACTGGCCAATAGCATGTCTCTCTTGTCTAGTGTGGTACTGAGTTCAAGGAAGTACCCTCAGTGTGTTTAGAGGAGGTGTTGAGCACCTTGTCCATACATGCCCACTCTTTTTTTACTCTTCTCTCTCTCTCTCTCTCTCTCTCTCTTCATACACACACACCCTCTGTCCCATCTGTGTGTCCAGCACAAACAAACACTGCCTGAACTGACCAGGCCTGCAGAGATGAGGCAATGTTCTGGCATGCTCAGATTAATAGGGAAAATGAGAGAGGGAGTGTGAGAGAGAGAGAGGCATGGAGGGAGAGAAGGAGCGAGAGAGATTGTGCGATGTGCGTCCTGATGTGTTCTCTGAAGTAACAAGAACCAGCCGACCTCTACCCTGGCTGCAGCGTCCCGCCAGCCGCTCCCGCAGGAACCCAGGTGGTCAGCAGGTTCAGGGCAGGAACGGGGGATGGGGAAAGGGAGAAAGAAGGAAAGTATCAAGCCTGTAACCCTTAAAGTTGGACTCGCTAGACTTTTCGACCAGTGGTAGGAAAGCAATGAGACTGAAGCTCCAGCTGTGATGACTCAGGATGTTTGGTTGCCTTTTAGGTCCTCCTTACTTACTTTGTCGGGTTTTGGGTATAAATTGTAGCATCGGCACAGCTCGTCAACTCGCTGCCGGATCAACGTGGAGCCACTGACTCTGTTTAAAATATGACGGCAATTTCATCTTTCATATCGCTACTTCAATTGTAAAGTTGGACGTCTGTATAGAAGAGCCGACTGCTAGCAACTTCTTTTTAAATGCCTTGAGGTAAAAATATACAGATAAACGTGAGCTGAAGTTGGAGATTAACTACCCACGCTTTCAAACTGGGTTATTTGGAGTCATGAATTAACTAAATTTCAGTAACTAAGGGTAATGGCATGACTGACCATATATTGTCTGTTCTCCTTTCTTGCCTCTAAAAGCAATTTGAAAAAAGTTGCTAAATGTGCCCCATTGCATGTTAAAGCTCATGATGGTGTTTGAATATCTCAGCAGAACATGCTGTTGAATCTGGATGTTATGACATTCTAGCAAGAGTCCAGTGTTGATGAACGTGGCACCCCCACACGGCTGTGTTTAACCCCTCCTGTGCCCTGTCTTCCTCTGCTGCCCCAGTGAGTTCCTCCTCCCAGACTACCTGAACCGCATGCAGGAGGAGGTGGAGAGCTTGGCCCACTTTGAGATGACCGAGCAGGCCTTCGACGCTTCGGCCGCCTCCTCCTCTTCCTCGGTCCAAACACCCGTCATATCCCAGGTCTCCTCCACCATGAACTACGACCCCCGGCCCTCCGCAGCACTGCCCCGGAACGCGGGTCCTGGGGGCGAGGCGGGTGGGGAGGGGGCGCCGGGCGGAGCGGTGAAGAGTCACGTCTCCCTCGCCTATCCGCCAGAGTCGGAGGAAGAGGAGGGAGAGCACAAGAGCGAGGGACAGAAGCAGAAGAAAACACTTGTGTCGATTACAATCGAGTGAAGGGCACCCCTTTTGTTCTCCATGAGTTTTTGTGTGTGTGTGTCTGCGTGTGTATGTGTGTGTGTGCTCACATACACACTTTCAGTGAAGATTTCAGCTCTTGTGACCAGCATATTAAAACAAAAACATCATCATCACTGGACTCTGGATGAAGAATGTGATTCAGAATATTCCTGATTTGGAGAATATCTGACTTTCTTAACACTTAATATTCAGTTGTGAACCATTCTTTATAGAAATGTGAATGCTCAATTTTTATTCATTTTAACTTTTGCTTTACATATTAATCTAAGAACGTTTATGTTCTAAATGTTTGAAAACGCATTTATTCTGAAGTTCAGAGAACGCAGTCTTGAACTTTTAGACATCAACTGTTTTTTTTTGTTTGTTTGTTTGTTTGTTTTAACACTCCTAGAACTTTATTTTCCCATTGGATCTCCCCGTTCTGTTATCAGCTTCTAATATACCAGCCCTCTACAATCATGTAACAAGCTCAAACTACATGTAAAAGCTGTGAGACGATGAACCACACCTTCCCCGGTGACACCTTAGCCTTATTCAGTCAAACTGGATCATACTGGATTATGAGTGGATGAACAAGTTGTTCCTTCTGGGGTTTTTTTTTTTTAGCCTCCTGCTCCTTCGATGGAGTTTGTTTAGTCTTACACAGTGGAGCGCCCTAACCATAGCAAGCTGCTCGTCCTGGCCTGCCACCCAGATGTCTGGAGGCTGACAGGCCGAGGAGTCCTGGAAGGGGCTTCTGGGAAATGTGAAAGACTGGATTGCTACTTCATCTGCGTTCTCGTTGCAGCAGTGGACAGCCAAGCGGATGTCCGACGTGACGTGGTCACTTGTAAGCCTGATTTGGTGAAACAACCCCGTAGACCCATTTCAAGGGATATTGTGCTGGTCCTTGGTCCAGATAAATAGTGGTGAATGATCAGAATCAGAGTTTCCCCACTGATGATATGAGTCGACTTTGGAGATTTGCATTTGTATTTCTGGTGAGAAGTGGGGCAGGGACAATCTGAACCTCCTTCATTACCTGTTTTTCTGCTGTATACAGTACATCACGCTGCTAGAGTTTGTCACTTGTGACTTGTGCCCATCACTGAGGACCGCAAACCACATTTAATCCTAAACTCTTATCATAAACAATTGATTGAAGCATCTCTCTAATATTGGGACACATGGAAGAAATGGTATAGTGCGAGGAGAGCTCCAGAAAGGGGACATTTCAGTAGCCTTTTTAAACCATTCTGATCAGTATACTATGGAATTTTTTTCCATAAAGTAGTGCCATACTTGTATGTAATTAGCAATTTTCCACCATAGTCTGTGACCTCTTGGCAAAATATGAAAATGACTATTTCAAAAAGTGTTTAATTGTGAAAAATGTATGTAGCACTTGTTCAGTTTGATCATTTAACAAACACTTGTGTGAGCATTTGTGGAAATATTTTTTTCTTCCTGCACCTCCTTATATTTGACATTGCACAGGGCAATCATTTGGCCAAAAGCTGCTCTATTCCAATGTGATTTTCAAGTAAAGCTTTTTTGTTTGTTTGTTTTGCATTGTGCAATATTCGTCTTTGTTAGATGACGGCCTTCTTTCTTCCTGAACGTGCAAGTGTGTGAAATGGAACAGCGGAACTGATGAACTGCAGTAGAAACGTAATGCACCCAGAGGAATGGACAGCCTTTCAAAGGCCTTTCTGAAGCTCCGTTGAAGCCCTTTTGAACACCAACCCCAGTATCTCTCGGCACTTGAAACGCCAATTACCAACAAAGTACTACAGTACCGAGGAAGCAGGTGTAAATCCCTGTGGGACGTTGGTGTCCGTCATTGTGTGTCACCTTTTGATTCAGTATATCTGCTGCAATCATACAAGAATATTCCGTTAGAGTGAGCAGCTCCTCACTCTCACTGACCAGGACTGCTGCAGCCAAATGAAACCCCACTATCTCCTATACTGGGAGTTTTGTAGTGAAGCAGTGTCCACAACACAATATTGCCTTCTGTCTTTCTGCAGTACCTGCATGTTATCACAGTACATAAGAAATCTGAGCAAAATCAGTATAGCATGGGTTGAGTTTTCTTTTTCTAACTTTTAATTTTTTATTTTAGTTTTGGATGTTGTTTCAGGTGTGTGTGTGGAACTTTGATTTCTATGTAAAATACACAATCTTCTATGTCTGAAATGTTTCAAAAAACAAAAATTGGTGTTTAATGGTCATGACGCTTTTCTGATCATGCATTATTAATAGTCACTTTAAAGTGAGATTTTGTACATTTCTTATACCGATGTGAGTGTGAATTGTTCTTTGACTTGAGCCTTGTATTGTCTGCTTTTGTGACAATGTCTTAATGATATTTACTCTGAATTCTTGTTTGTTTGTTTGTTTGTTTGTTTGTTTTTTCTCCACTCCACCCCCCAGATCTGGTTTTACTTGTATCTTGTGCCTTTGGATATTGAAATTGTAGTATATTTTAATGGTTAAAAACATACATTGATATGGATTCATACCATTTTGTAGACAGAATGCTGGTAGACTAATGTAGCTCGTAACCTAAAATCTTTTTTGAAGTGCTATACTATGGGTTTAATATGTGTGCTTGTGTTTATTTTGATAATGAAAAATGTACCTTTATTGTTTTGTATCTTCTCAGTGGTCCTTATTATGCCAATGCTGTTTTGCTGAATAATGTTTTGTAAAAGACAGCAAGTTACAATTGAAAGTAAATGGTTACAGCCCAACACTCCCAGTAGAGCTTTGGCCTGTCCCTCTGCAGAATGCCACACGATGCAGGTCTGATATACACTATATTGCCAAAAACGCTCACCCATCCAAATGACTGTGCACCAGTGCACAAAACAAGGTCCATAAAGACATGGATGGCAGAGTTTTGTGTGGATGAACTTGACTGGCCTGCACAGAGTCTTGACCTCAACCCGATAGAACACCTTTGGGATGAATTAGAGTGGAGACTGAGAGCCAGGCCTTCTCGTCCAACATCAG
>JAOYMR010000002.1:8397984-8418876 GCA_025802075.1 Tenebrosternarchus preto | reverse complement strand
TGATTTTGGTCCACTCTTCTTCCAGTCTCTTCCACAGTTCTTTGACTGTTGTGGGTTTCTTGGCCATAACTTTGTCACCAAGGATTTTCCAGAGGACTCTGGGCTGGCCATTTCATTGTTTCAATGTTTTCATTTTCAAGGAACTGCTTTACCCGTTTTGCTGTGTGATGGGACATTGTCATGCATGAAAATTGCTGGCTGATTGAGTGATGAACACAAGGAAGGAACCAGGTATTGTTGAAGAAGGTTTTGATACACACTTGCATTCACTCTTCATTCACAGATGAAGGTAAGTTAACCTAAATATTAAGTCTGGGGATGTTACGAGTAATTGCTAAATGGTGCTGATGTAAGTTTACTTAATATATCGATAAAGAAAAGGCAGCAGCATCTAAATGTGGCTAAAGGATGGTGGAAGTTAGCTAGCTAGCCTGCTAATAAGGAAATTCATTTTGTAGTCGGTCAAATTCTCTCAACTGTAGTTTGAGTTGAGCTCATTGCAAGGGGAGTTCTCTTATTCATATTTTTTCATGTGTCGTTGTGTTGTAAAAATGCTTAACATTTTTATGAATCCATTTAAAACAGAACAATGTGGTTTTAAGTGTGATACTTGTTTGTGGTTTAGAAAACATTTTTATAGACTTCATACAGGTGCAAGTGAAGTTCCGTTAAATGTTGAAGCTGACAATTCTGCATTTGCTCCACAGCTAAGTAATGTTGCTTCTTTGTTCCCGTGATGGCCCCTTGCCAGTATCGAACAGGAACACTGGATTTCTATAACTCAAGTCAGAATGTCAGTCAGAATACAATTAACAAAAGGGAAATGTTCAAACTCTGTTCTGTGAAGATGAAGGCACTGTGACATTGTGAACCAAATACCTACACTTGGAACATTGTGGAACCATTCAGTAAAACCCAACACTACCTCATGTGTATAGAGTGGAACATATGTGTGTTAAGCACTGCAGTACTTTAATACATCAGACAATTTTACTGTTAGTGACATAATGCATGACATTTTGGATGCTGTGGCACAGTTTGAAATAAAACTTCTGTTGTGTTATATACAAGCTAACCTTGTGACAGCAAAAGAATTAGGTGGCAGATTACAGCCATTTAATTATTGCTATATAGAGAGGAGAAATCACCTACCAGGGGTGAAGCTGAATGACGAGAACAATGATTTAGGCATAAAAGCAGTTCATTCTTGGTGTCCTGCTTCACAGTGTACCATTGATATTTGGTGATGTAGCACCAAAAGATGTTGAATACCTGAAACTGCTACTGCTCTTGCTGCAAATGGAAAATGATGTATTTTCACTATTCAGTGTCATATTAACACTGAAAATTTAACGCCATCAGTGTAATCTTCACTATTCGTAGAGTGGAACCATATATGCTCCAAAGTAGTGTAAAATGAACTCTAGGTGTTGATCTAACACTAGCTGATTTTACTGTGTAATCCACCTTTGTCATATGACAAGTACAACAACCTTGGATGTTTGTTGCTCCAGATGGAGTTTAGAAAAAACGTAGTTTAACAAAACAGAAAAATCGTGTGAAAAGTGGAACTGATTAAAATAGATACAAACATTTTGGTAAAATTGTTATTTTTAGAACATTGATGCATCATTTTTGTCGACCTGTTTATAAGTTGTATAACTACATCTTGTGTGTAGGTTGTAGTTAACTTTGGATAGTTACTGGAGGTGATTTTAACACCCAGGTAATCCTAATTTGAGTAAAAAAAAACTCAAATTGGCTAAGTGCTTAAGATCAAGTAAGGTAGAGAAAAACAGAATTATATCACATACAGAATATGTAGATCTCCAATTTTTATTGCTGTTGATGTGTTTACAGATTGTCATGGCTAGTGGCTCGATAGCCAATGTAAATAGTAGGGGTGATAAGGGACAGCCGTATCTTTTAAATAGATTAAGTTTACAAGGCCTTGACATAAGTTCGTTAGTTAATATTTGAGCTTGTGAGTTAGAATAAGATGCCATACCATCTAAGAAATTCTCCCCCCTATACCAAATCATTCTAGAATTGGATATAATGCACAATTTTAGGTAAAATTGACTTCAAACTCTTAACTAATACTTTACATACAATTATAAGGGCATTATTAAAGTAGACAGATTGGCCCATAAATTTTGCGTTGAACTGGTTTTCCAGGTTTTAGAAGTAGCATAACTGCCATGTTGAGTGAGTGAGGAAGATATGCCATATTTAAACAGTTCTTGATACATATTGAGCAAAAGTGGCATTTGTTCAGTATTTCAAAATTTATGTATTTCAGTTGGAATTCAAAATCTGGGAGTTGTTCATCCTTTTATGTTGTTTATAAGTTAAGACAGTTCCTTGACCCTGAGGTTAAAATTCTAATGAGCCTAAATCATCTCCATCCAGGGGGGAAATTTTAGTGAATCCAGAAGTTCCTTTTGTGTATGTGGAGCATAATCTCACTCAGTAAGTGGGTTATTTATATATTTGTTTATTTTGATCAAAAGATATCATCCCTTTGTCTGTGTGAATTGAATTTATTACTGCCTTCTCTGCTTGCATTTGCTTAATACACCAGGCTGATAGTTTATCGTGTGTTTCATCTCGCTCATAATAGGCTTGCCTTTCCTTCATCAGACTTTTTCTTTGTTTATTTGTAAAAGATATTTAGCTCTCAGTTTATGGAATGCCATAATTAGCTGACAGTGGAGATTTTAAGGCTTTACAGGTTTCCTGTCAGCTACAGTTAACTGATCAGTGTTATTTTCAAAATAAAAGTCTATGCGTTCCATTAAGCTACATGAATTCTGGATCCCTAAGCCAAGTGGTCTTGAAGCACAATCATGGGAAGTGCAAAGAGTTAGGAAAGTAAAAAAAAACAATAAAACTGAATCATGATCTGAGATTATTATGGTATCTTACCAACATCTTGTAATTTGGGGTATTAGGTCAGCTGAGACGAAATAATTATCAGGCAAGCACTGGAGCACAGACTGATAATAAAATGACCCGGCAGAGCAGCTAGTGAAAGATGTATGAAAATATTGAGTTTTCATTATTTGTGCTACATACATTAACCAGATTTAATATGACTGAAAAAAATTCAGACTGAATAATAGGCTATCGGCCAAATCTCCATGGATACTAATGATCTGAAAAGGCATAGATTTATGTTTGAGGGTGCGCGCCCCTCGTAAGAATGAGCTGAGAGAAGTTTAAAATACCTGATTGGTCATTTCCATCACCACATCCACAGAGATTAAATAGATCTTGTGCGGATAACTGCCATGGCGTTTAATTGTGATTCCTCGTGACTTATCTTGACAAGTTTGTTTAGATGAAGAATGCATCTGCCAACATCACTTAAACTTAAGTCCTTCTGACAACGTCATTTCTTATAACATGGATATAACATCAAATAGCAAACTGTGATTGTAATAAATGGTTTAAAATGTTTTTGATTTCTCCTGTGGCATCTTCTTTGAGTGTCGCAGGTCGAGTGGGAAATGTTTTCCCAACAGATTATTTCTAGAAAAGATTTGCACCATAAATTTATTGAAATGTATCAAAATGTAGCTTATGTTTTCCTTTTCTCGGGCCAGTTTACAGGGTTAAAATTGGTGATTGGATGGCTGAGGTTCGGTTTACAGGGTTTAAATTGGTGATTGGATGGCTGAGGTTCGGTTTACAGGGTTAAAATTGGTGATTGGATGGCTGAGGTTCGGTTTACAGGGTTAAAATTGGTGATTGGATGGCTGAGGTTCGGTTTACAGGGTTAAAATTGGTGATTGGATGGCTGAGGTTCAGTTTAAGACATCAGAATTTTGTCATCTTGATTTGTGCTAATTCTGTCTCCAGCTTCTGTGATATACACCGTGACTGTGTTCAGTTCACTGTGTACTACTTGTATTATATTTAATAGCCTGTCAAATTTCTTTTCTTTTCTTGGATAGAGATCACACTAGCATCATTTGGTTCTTTGTTAGCATAACTCTCAACTTTCTGTAGGGTCTGACATGAAGTCTATTTTTTGCTTTGCTGATTCTGTGCCATTTGGACCATCACTTTGATTCCAGGCAAAACAAACAAAAAACCCAGCAATAACAACAAAAATCTCTGTATGAATTAATTATGGTTGGATGTCAAAAGGGGTTCTGACACACATCAGACGCCTGGAGGTCCATATGATGAACATATGAAGATTAGCAACTCGAACTGTAAACAAATGCTGTGTGTGCAAATGTGCACTTTGGAAATTCTCTCAAGCGTGATGCAGTAGAAAGGTTCAAGCCATAGCCAGCTTGTATAAAGTGGGGGAGGACTGCTAACAAGATATGGAGTCGTGGACGGTGTGAGTGGGTTAATGGACTTGCCAGTAGTGCTACTGAAATAAAAAAGATGTTTTTTGAGCAATAAGTTTATTATTTATGAAATAAAAAGAAAATTCTATGTGAAAAGAGTGAAAAATGTTAGCTGAGCTAGAATTCAGATATTTTTTCTGCTTAGGTGATAATAAAAATGGATTGATAAGGGAGGATAGGTTTATAATAAAATTAATTAATTGGGAAATTGCAAAAGGAATCTTGACACAAAAATCTACAAAGAACAACACCAGTAAGCATCGACACTTTCTTAATTTTCCTATTAGAAACATCTTAATTGCTAATTATTTGTGAAACCAGAAAACTTTTTTTTTTTTTTAAAAGCATTAAATAGAAAAAATATAATTTGTGAAATATGTTTTTGGGTTTGGCAAATACATATTTTTGTGATTTATTTGGAGGCTTCATTGATGTGACTTGTGAGCTTCATCCAGTACGAACATCTCAGTGGCTACTTATTATTAGATTATTATTAAGAAAGAATAATGAAATAATAATTTAAGGATGCACTTACAATTATACATATATAGAATTGCATTTAGTATTACAAAATAGAGTCATTAATAACTTTATAATATAATTATTAAGATTATGTGGTTCCAGCATAAGCCGTGATTATAATTTAAACAGTCTGCCTTTTTTGACCCTTTAACATTCAAATTAAGCATTTCCCCCTAGGGAATACTTTAAAATATGTATTTAATTTGTGTAAGTGATTTTACATAATGAATGGTTTCCATGCCTATTGTTCCTCAGTAGATTCAATACAATATGAATTTCCCAGTGATATTTTATATATGTGTATATATATATATATATATATATATATATATATATATATACACACACACTATATATATGTGTATAGCTGTTAAAATGACTCTGTTCTACTAAGAAAGCATGCTCTTTGGTCTATTCCTATTGTGTATTGTGCGTTTCATCTTGGCAATGGTTCATGCAGGAGGTATGTGTTATTACACGTTAATAAACAATGTTATTATATGATTATTATTCTCTTTGTGTCATTTATGCAGATACTAGAACACTGCACATGTTTTATGGAAAAAAAAATTGGTGAGCCAAGATAAACATGAAATATTGCAAGAAAACAAGCTGCAGTGTTTGTGAGCTGCTCAGGTGTTCATAGCCCCACCCGTACGACATGCTTAAGCAGCAGCCTGTAGTGACATATGAAAACACATGCACCCAAACACCCCTCTCCCTGCTTCTTCCATACATTTACTCTCAGACTTATTTTAACCTATAAAACATGTCTAACATATTAATCAAGTCTACTAGTGTGGCCCACTCTCTCTCTTTCTCTCCTGCTGATTCGAGAGTCCTCTCATTGGATAATGGAGCTGATCCTTGTGGCCAATAAGAGATGGCTACCTCTCTGTTCTCCTAGCAACAGGACTATTTCCTTTCAGCACAACAGAGCAAACCAATATTACAACATGAATAATGGCGGGTTAACGACTTTGCAGTGGGGGCAGGGTTGGAGCGAGTTTCTTTCTCTTTCCTTCTGTCTTTCTCTCTGGTCTCCTGCCTGCTCTGCCTTTTAAACGGAATTGCTGGCCTGTCTCACACCCCTCCCCACACCCACCCCTTCTCCCTCTCTTTCCTCCCTCACTGTTCACTATCTCACTCTCTCTCTATAACTTTGCTCTCCCTTTTTGCTCTCTCTCTTTCAGTCTATTTTTTCAGTCTCACCTCCCTCTCGCCCTATTACCTCCCCTCCTCCCAAATCTCTCTCTCTCTCTCTCTCTCTCTCTCTTTCTCTCTCTCCCTCTCTCTCTCTCTCTCTCTCTCTCTCTCTCTCTCTTGGCTGCCTGTGTGTCTCTGTCAGAGGCACACACAGGCGGCTCCTGTTTCATACTCTTAAAGGAACAGCACATTTAACTCAAGAGCTGGGCCAGGGGATTCTGGGTAACAGTGTGTACTCGTTGACCCTGAAGAGGAAGAGGCACAGCACAGGGAGTCGCTGTGGAGTAGCTGTCCCATCGACCTCATTTAGCCTGCATTTGGATACACACACACACACACTCCTCCTCAGAGAAGGTGTACATTGCAGCTGTATAGAAACTAGAGAGACTGCATGTAAAGATGCATCTAAAGACTGCCTGAGTGTTTATATTTAACATATTAACCCCTGCATAATAACACAATTTTCATACTACACTTATGCATAAACAAAAAGCAACTCTTGCAACACCCAGGACCACTGAGAACATGAGAATATTTATAGGCACGATGGGTATAACACACTTAATCTTTAAAAACACTCACTCGTCTGTTCTTGAGTGGCTCTTTTTTCCTTGGTCTGTTTCAGTTATGGCCAGCCTGCTGAGCCAGTACTTCTGTCAGATCCATCAGAACCATGCAAGGAACTGCTCCATTCACTACCACTACTACTACTGCTCTACCTTGCCTCTTATCTAAAAATAATCTCCACTAAAATATCCCAGCTCAGGTCTAGATTCAATAACAGAGGACACACAGTAAATATAGATGCACATAGAAAGCAGTAGCTGGCACCCAAGGCAGCCTTCATGCAGGATATTCATCCATACCCTTGGCTAAGTGCTTAATATTGTCCTATAACTAGATCTGTATACTCTCCGGCTTCAGTTGATCTATATTGTGATTGGACATTACTGCAAAGCCTTGAGCTTTACATGGAAAGTGTCCTGAGGGGGATCTGGAGAGTGAACATGCAGGTGTTCTGTAATTGCCCTGGAAACTCTCAGTCATCATATTTCCGGAAGCTTCACCAATGTGGTTGCTTTTAATATTATATACATATGTGTGTGTATACACACACAGACACACACATACACAGTGACTCACCAATGTATGCCCTGTTGGATTAGAGTTTGTGTGTGTATGTGCATTGCATGCATGTATACGTATGCTTGTCTGTAAGGGCTTTAATGACCCTGGTTATGTGCTCCTCTTTGGGACTCCTGGCTCCCCACAAAAGATTACTGTAAAATAAATCCTGGAAATGTAACATAAACCTACTTCACACTATATGAAGTGAATATGACTGGCAGGTTTAAGCTACTGATTTGAAAATATTTAGGGGTGAAGAGAAAGAACACAGGATCCGGGCAGTGACTGGTAAATCTAGGAACTGGGCAGTGATCCTAGGTCAGCCCCCAAGATATCCAATCAGCATGCCTAAAGCTTTAAAGACAGACAGGAGCAGTGGGTCACAAGTAAGATATCCCTTAATCTTGTAAGGAAGGTCCAAAAACAGTGAAATCACCATATGCTTTTTACAATTATACACAGTGCTCACATAACACTACAGTCACCACATTCTGGAACTCACATCATGCAGTTTCAGAGCGGCTTTATGGCCATGCCATCACTCCCTCTCCCTCCTCACCTGTGCTCCAGAGGAATTATGCCGCTGGGCTTTTTAATATTCCCTGGGCTCCGGTGCGGCCCCGGCTAACACGAGCTGACACCACAGATTAACCGCAGACAGCAGGAATGCCGCAGCACCTTTGTGCCATGTGGAGGTCTGCCAACTCGATGCCTTCGGGCCCGGCCAGGGCCGCGGGAGAGCTGTAAGAAGGGAGGGAAGATGGAGAAAAAGGGAAAATAAAGAGAAAGACAGAGTGGCATGTGTCTTTTATAGTGACCATTGCACAGGATTCAGAGAGCTGTTAAGACTACATTTCCCATAACCACCCAGAGAAAACAGAGTGTGCAAACTAATTTGTCAGTGCCTAATCACGACCCGAGGCAAGCTGCAGGAAGGCTTGATGGGGGCTTGTTAATAAAATGAAGGGTCGGATGGGCGGTAATGACAAAAACAGGTCTTCCATCTGCGGTGCACGTTTGTTGATTTATATCTGTAGACAAATATATAATATTTTGGAACACAAAAATGAACATGAAACAAGTGCAAAAGTTAGGGTCATGTACAGCCATCCCTGTTACACAGTACACACAAAGAAGATCTTTACCAGGGTGTGCGGTGGTGGTGAGGGGGGTTTATATCCGCTACGAATATTCTAGATGTACAAAAGAGAACAATAAGGTTTTCTGTGTTGCCATATATAGTAATCAGAGCTACAGTGTCACAAACAGAGAGAAGCAGTCAACACTATTAAAATGAAGGCGTTCTCAGAACAGCGTTAATTTTTAAAACCTAGCAGATTAGCCTGTTAACAAGAAAAAGTGCTGCTTGGTTGTTAACAAGCCCACACTGTGTTCAGTTCATCAACATTGCATCTTTAGGTTTTGAAGCTTTTTTGCATTTAGCTTTGCTGTACTTTGCCAAAGTTAACCTACAAACGTGTAGTTTATTTAAAATAGACCTGTGTTTTCATAGTTCTTTTACTATAGATTATTTATTATACTGGCTTAGTGCTGTGAGTTTGCCCATTTACTAGGGACAGTGCCAAACTAAAAGAACTTGTGCAGAGTTCACGAGATGTGACTGAATGATTGAATGATTCAATGTTCTTAAACAGAGGTAATTCACCCAACTCTGTTTCTGGCATGTTTTATAGAACATTAAAGAACTTGTCTGTTATGCTGTCAAATCTGAATTATCAGACTGAAATTGGTCTTAAAAAGTGCAATAAAAATCACATATCTCAAAACCTCTGAGAGGATATGTGCCCCTTAAGCAGGATGGGCATGGTGACTCTTGTATTAACTAGATTCATTATTATTCCATACAGTCATTTTTATTTCAAGTCTTTAAAATATGTTGGAATAAATTTAATGAATGATAATTAACTACATCAAACTGTTCTTTATAAACGGTTATTATAAATGACTATTTATAAAAGGCTTTTTATTTTTCTGATTTTCTGACATATTACAAAATCTAACTGCCAAAATTCAGATTTGAGCTAAAACCTCTTCTGTCCCTTTAATTCCTGCATTATGACAGTTCAAAAAGTTAGTAGTCCAAGCTTCTGTTCAGTTCCCTAGGCTTATCTATGTCCAGGTTTAATGGAAACTTTGGAGTGAGATAGCTCCTGAAAGAAGGGGAGGGAGACCCTGTGGTGCCAGCAACATAGCCACAGACACCTGGCATTTTGTTGGTGGTCAGAGTTGCTATGGTAACCTCACCAAAACTCTGTTAAGAGTCCTTGGAAACAAGGGAGTGTTGGACTGGATAGGTGTCCTCTTTAGGTTTTAGAGAATAATAACCTGCATTTCACTGTAAATGTTAAGTCTACAGATTATCGCTAAGCATTATGTTTGATTCTATACTACATAGAATGGATCTGAGAAGTTTTGAAGAAGTTTTATTTAAAATGGTAGTAGCAGGAAAAGGTAATATAGAGCAGAAAAGAACAGGAGAGAGGGATAAGGAAAGAAACAGGAAACAACATGAGGGATAAGGAAAGAAACAGGAAACAACATGAGAGAGGGATAAGGAAAGAAACAGAAAGGTATTAGGCAGCCCAGGAGGAAAAGAAGTTGTCTTTTGCAGATTAGTGAGATCGGGGGGGCGTGGAGTGGGGGGTGTTTCAAAGAAAGATTAAAAAGTGTGTGAGTGTGTGTGTGATAGAGAAAGTGAGAGAGTGAGAGAGAGGAAGGGGAAGGGAGAGAGAAAGGATAAGTGAGAGAGAGAGAGATAGGAATAGAAAGAGAGATAGGAATAGAAAGAGGGAGAAAGTGAGAAGGGTGGGACAACAACTTGTGGCATTATAAAGATCTGAGAAAAGAGCTGAACCAAATGAGGTGAAAAAGAGGGAAAATCACAACTTAAAAGAAGGAAAGATGAGGGTAAAGGAGAACAAAACCTCAGGGGGAATGAAAGGCTCACCAAGCAGAGAGGCCCAGGACAGGGTCTGACAGACAAGAAGACACAAAGCCAGAGAGAATGAGAGCGAGAGCGAGGGAGGAAGAAAGAACAAAAGAAAGGTTGGAAGAACCAAACTCCTCGGGAAATGAACCGGTGTAAAATGAAAGTCTTCAAAGCCCAAGCTACTCAAACAAACACACAAGCCACCGCAAACCCTTTGGAAAGGCAACAACCTCAGGAGGAGGGTAAAGCTAAAGAACTGCCCATGCAGTGAACCTTTTCCAAATGTTTGTGGAAGATTACTGTGCTTGGGATAGCATCTGACCACATTCTTGTTAGTACAACTTGCAGCAGGCAGCTAGAGAGCTGGATAAAGGGGGTGTACTATTTGACTTCAGCTTAAGTTTTAACAGGTTACAACATGTTTCACTGTATGAAAGTGATATATGGCTGTTACTGTACCAGGCACACTGTAAAAGCAGTTTATTGGCTATGCTACAGCAGAGGAATGTGGAGGTTTGTGTGTGTGTGTGTGTGTGTGTGTGAGGTAGAGTACAATAAAAAGGGTTTACATATCCCAAGTAGGAAGCAGTTATGGTTTTACTGGTTGCCAGTCAAGTGCTTTTACATGTTACTACCAGCTGACTGATGGCCATCATAGACCTTAGATTTACTACAAATATTTAATAAAACTAAACAGTTAGAGTTCTACAGTTTCATTACATTGTAGGTTGTTGTGTGATAGCATTCCGCACCTAATTCTGTCACCGGTACTCAAATATAATTCTGAAGGCTTTTTCTGGTTAACAGGGAACTAGCACATTCATTCACATTAATACTGAACTGACCTGTCCAATAAATTGTGAAAAGTTTTCTATTTCCCTATAGGCTTGCAAGGCATTCATCAGCTAAAACTCCTCCAAGAGCTGTAGTGGACAGATGTGCATTCCTTCTTTTCCACTGGAAAGCTCTCAATTTTCCCCAAATATTTTTTTACCACAGATGTATGAACCTATAAAAAAGCAACGTGCCTGATACGGAATGTCATTCTTGAGAAGTGTTCCACAAGCTGTGAAAACGGCATTACAAATCATTATCTCTACTATGTTTACTTTCCACCTGCAGACTGAATAAACTCATAAAGAACACAGTTTCCTGCTGGTGACTGTACTGTAGTGTTTATGCTGTGTTCTCCGATTAGAACTGAATGGCATTTGTAACTTGTGAGAGAGTGGGACTTCCATTAAGCAGACATGCTTGCACACGCACACAGGTACATGCATACATGTTTGTTTTTTATTTATATGTACTTTGTCAGGATTTAGGATCAAACATACATAACACATATACATAATGAGAATTTTCTAAGACTAACCACAAACCTAATCCCAATCCTAATCCCAGTAACCAAAAAAGATAGATCTTCAGTTCAGTTAAAAATCACCTAACAAGGTACTTAAAGAAGGTAGGTTATCTCTGCTTTTGTCTGGTTTTCCTACATACTAGAGGAGTTTTGAGAAAAGGCATATGTGGCATAACTACAGAGAGGCAAGACAAAAGTTCAGGATTCAAGTAACTTTTGGCAAAATGGAAATGGAAATAAGGAAAAAAGCTTATCGACAAAGCAAAGACGTTCTCCAGAAGTGGAGATAACAGTCAAGCATTAGTACTGGAGTAGGCTAATGTGAAGTGTTCTATAGACCCTTCCTGTGTTATTTTGTAATTTGTTTTACTTATTTAGTAATAAGTTACTTCTTTAGTAATAAGATTTTTATCTTTTCAGGACTTGGAGAGAGTTTTTCATGTGTTTGTCTCATCTCACTTAGACTTCCTCTTGCTTTATATATACGTGCCTTAGTCAAGCTTCTTTTGCAAAACTTCAGCTGGTCCAAAATGTGGCGGCTCGACTTTTAACAAAAACCAGACGAAGGGACATCAGCCCAGCGCTCGCCTCTCTTCACTGGTTGCCAGTGAAATTCAGGATTGGTTCTTACCTATCAGACTTTACACAGGATATTCACCTGCATATTTTTCTGAAATGTTTTCTGGTGCCCCAGACAAGAAATTAGGTCTCTGAGATCTTTTAATAAAGGGCTTCTTGTTATTCCCAGAACCAAGTTAAAGTGGAAGGGTGATTGTGCGTTTTCTGTATGTGCACCCAAACTGGAACTTCATCTCTACCTCAGACTCTCAGAGTCCACATCATCTTTTATGAAACCCTTAAAGACCCATTTTTATTCTCTTGCATTTGTGAGTTGTGACCATAAGTGATGACCTTGTATGTATGTTTTTATTATATTAATTATTATTATTAATTATTTGTTGGATTATTATTATTATTATTATTATTATTATTATTATTATTATTATTATTACTTTTTAAATATTTTTGAATTTTTTTGTTGTAAATCATTTTGTAGCACTGTCTTAGAAAAGTGCTATATAAATAAAGTTTACTTACTTACTAAGCAAGGTCAAATTAAATGGGTTACAGGTGTGTTCAGTGATTAGTAAGTGAGTGATGGACCTTGGAAGCTCTGATTGTTGGAGGAGAGAGTGTGTTCTTAGCTGGGTGCTTTTAATATAGACAAATGATGAAGTCAATCTTTATATCTTCTCCTCTTCAAAATATAAAGCATAGTCAACAGTTAGTGAGTGCAAACAGCAGAACTACACTAGTGTAACCTTGACAGAACTACACTAGTGTAACCTTGACAGAACTACACTAGTGTAACCTTGACAGAACTACACTAGTGTAACCTTACCAGTTGACAGCAGGGGCTGTGATTGATCTCAAATCACTACTTATTCCTATCACAGATGTTAAGCACTAAATTACACTACATTACATACATGTTTTAATATTGTTGTTGTTTTTTTATTTCTTGTTCAAATCATAAGTTAAAGCAGGTTATTAAAAGTCTGGACCAGTTGAAATGAAAACAGAGATAAGATCAAGACTCTTTAAGTTCTCAGAGGTAACACAGTAACATGCTGGCCTTGCAGGTTTTGAATATCTCTGAACGACTCTTACATGCCACACTGTTTTCCCCCATGGTATCCAGTGTTATACATACAACAGATAAAGGGCTGAAAAAATCTATTTCTGGACTCGCAACAGTACCTCTCCTGTCTGTGTTCCCCAAACACGAGAAACATGAGAAGAAGCATAGACTCTTTGCAGGCTCCCTGTATCCTGTTCTCTGTATCTATCTGTCGCCTTTTCACTGAAACTCTGTCTCCTCTCTATATATATCTACGTCTCTTTCTCTATGACTGCTTCTCTCTCTGCATCTCTGGCAAATACTATCGAACTCAAATGCTTTGAAACCAGAGGCTGAAGATGCATCTGACCGTCACCTACTAGTATATGACGTCAACACTTAAGCCGTGTGGGTCTCCTTTAACCATAGTCAAAACAACTATGATTTTAATGTAAACGCTGTTACACAAGCACAGAGTGTAAACATAAATCTTTGCGACTTTTTGTATCGATACATTGTGTGCTGTTGCTGTGGTTACGAAACGTTTTAATGCGTCGGCACACGCAGGTGGGTCATAAGTTCAGCCAAGATGAATCTTTGTATTGCTCATGTGGGTTAATCAATGTGGTCTCACAAAAAGTTCATGTCAGTTACTGCAACCTGGAAATGTGTTGCTGGATTCCAAACAGATTAAATGATAAGGAAAGGTTAGGGTTAGGGTTTATATGCATTTTTACTGTGAGATCATATTGGGAAAGTAATTAAATATTATGGAGCTTTGGAACCTGTAACAAAAACAAATGTTAATGTTAATAAATATTTGTGATATATATTTTATGTGGTATGTTACCATTAAGGGGTGGGGAGCACACAATTAATTAAAAATTAAATCAATAAATATATGGCATCATGCAGAAATAATTAACTTATCGTAAAATTTAAAGGCATTATAAATAATTAAATGTGTCATTAAATGTATAAATAATAGTTACATAATTGTAATTATGTCATTTTTAATCATATATGTAGGTATTTGTTTAATGGTTTACTTCAGTGAAGCTGCCGGCTATATGAAACAAGCCTTTCCCTCTTCGGTATTCAGAGAGCTTGGAGATTGGTTGAGTGGGGTGTGAATGACCTGCTTTTTGGAGTCGCAGTTTAGAACAATTGAACACTGACCCCTAAAATGAGCAAAAGCACGTATGAAAAAGAGCGAAAGACATGTAGACAGTGAGGAAAAGTGATCCTGAATTACTTAGGAAAGTAGCTATACACACAACAAGCTCTAAATACATCTTCCGTCTACTTCCACCATGACTGTTATCCCTAATGTGACTCCTGTTCAATGCGTTTTTGTCAGTGTCTCATAGCTCATTTTATATAGCCAGCTAGGTGGTATTTTTAGATTTACAGGCCCTTTCTACTGTGTGCCTATTTTTTTATTTGCTTTGTATCAGATCTCCTAACTTATATGATCAAATGGAGCAGATTGGTACCTCTTCTTACAGGCATGGTTATTTTCTATATTGATCAAGGGAAACTATTTTTTGCTAACTGCCGAGGAAGACAAGCTGTTAACAAGTCAGTATCTTCGTCTAGCTACAACAATGCACAGAATTGCAATTAGTGCACCAGTCCTTCACTGAGGCCTCCTTGTGTTGCTGTTGTGTTTTTGGCACCATATGATGCAAACAATGGTGTTATTTCTGCTGTTAGAAGCTGTAAATTAATTTCTAATGAATGGAGAGGGACATGGCTAGCTAGATGACTAACTTGGGATCTGGCCTGCTGGGAGATACCACCGAACTGCTACATATTAAACTCTAAGCTCTAAACTCTAAGTTTATCTTGCTTACAATATTCGTATATGTATAAATAATTGAAGAATCCATCTGATGCGTAGCAAGTGAATATGCTATGACACGAATACAGGCTTGTTTTGACACAAAAAAACCCTCCATACACTATTTACTGATCAGACTACATAACACCTTTGTTTTTAATTGAAACCTTTTAATAACCATAGACATTATACAGTAAATGGGAGGTAGAAAACATACCATTATTTTGTAAACCTACCAAGATGATTAAACTAGACATTACGCGGTGTTTTATCATTTTTCCATAACAAATAATATAATACTACTGTAATAAAGTCATTATTAATACTGTTATAAAGTTATAATGAAGTCATGTTTTTTAATCTTAATACTTCCTTGAATTTGGTCACTTCCAGTAATATGTACTGATCATGAAGTAAAGTCATTATTTTGCAAGCTTAATGGATAAATACACAACCAGCAAAGAGATGAAAAATTACTGGTGACTTTCTTTGATGCATATTTAACCATGTGTTTGGCCTAATACATATGAAGAGCATATAACAGGTTACTACAGTTTATGTCAAGCAGTATCACATTATAGTGGAGTGATCACAATTATACTAAGCCTTTTATTATACTAACAGTTCAACACAACAAGCAGGAAATGGAGACGATACATCACACTGGTTGCCACGGTGTATTAGACCATAACATTCCCTGAACAGGATGAATCTTACAAAGCCATAGAGTAAATGTGTCCTATAGTCTCCTGAGACTAACTGTGCTGCTGTGTGCGAGTTTTAATTTCTCCTTGCCATCTGTAACTTGCAGCACCTCATAACTATGGAAACAAAGCGGTGTCATTAATAAGAAATAGTGTTCCAAAAAAAAAAAAAAAAAACCCCACAACATACTCATATGAGGACAGCAGGTTAATTCATACAAATTTCCAAAACCTCATATGAGGATATAACAGTCTCACGAGGATAATCTAGATCTTCCTGTTTCAAAGTCCGACAGGCTTAATCTTCTTGAAGGAGCTTTGGGAATGTCTAGCATGCGCAAACGAAAGGCCCTGAGGTTCCATGTGTTGAAATTTAATTGAGCCAAATTGTGCATGCACTCAAATCCACGCAAACCTATTGGTCCGTGAAACTTCATCTCAACTTGGAAAACCACAGACCACACGTGTTTTTCCACCAGTGGCGTAAACAAAGCACTGCTGATGATGGAAGTGAAAAACACAGATAAAGGTTTACTGTGTCTTCATTCAGGTATCAGCAGCTGTGATACCTGAGTAAGTGAAATAAATGGACCAGACTGCTGATCCAAGATGGCGGCCTTTCATAAGATCGGTGGGCTGAATTTTGGACCGTTCACTTTGCAGCCAACATGGAGCCAAAAGAGCATGTAGTGAATGCACCCTCCATGTCTGTTCTGTGGTGGTGTGTTGGCTGGAATCCGGTCTGGATGCTGACGGCCTGTTGAGGGAACCTGCTTATTGAGAGGATTAGCAACGGAGCCGATAATCAGGCTTAGTATAAAAAATCCATTCAGCCGTGCTGAGATTATCCATGAATTATGAGGGCTCGCCAGAAACGCGCCTGGAAAGTGCCCAGTGCCACCACACCGTCTGAACAAAAGCTGGTGTAGAGATCGGGTAGAAGGTCATACACTTTCTCAACGACTGGCTGGATGGTTTTTGACATTGCAGAGGTGACTGATTTGTTCAAACTACAAACAAAGAGGACAAAAGTGACTACATCAAATAAAATTGCACACCAAAACACCAAAATGACCTGTGATATATTTTCCTAGGCAGAGATAACATGTTAAGTGTGGGAGACACTACACTCCTCCAAACCATGGACAAACGGAGATAAAGGGACAACCACGGGACTAGAACAGGAACTAGGTATGTGTAATGGATAAGCCATTCTGTGGGCGTGACACTTAATCAGAAAAAAAATAATAACAAATAAATAAAAAACAGATATGGAGGGCTCAGACAGAGGTGAGGGCAGACCGACGCCTGAAAAGATGGCAGACTGCAAAAACAAACCAAAAAAAAAAAGGAAAAACCATCAAAGGAAAAACCGACATGGGAAGGAGAAGGCGCTAGTGGCAGGTGATGTGCCGCTCTAAATAGTATTGCCTGGGGAAACTGATGGATACAGCAATGGAAGAAGATGTCACTAGGGAGGACTTGATTTGAAATGTCTGCAGACAGCAGAGCTGGAAGATGTGGAAGGGTGTCATGTTTAATGGTACGTTAGGCAGCTCACGCGAGCGCATGCGCGCACGTGCCTGCAGAAATCGGCCCAGGCTCTTGCGTGTTTCTCCCTCTCGCGATCCAGCATCTCGCCAGGTCCAAGCCTTTCCGATTCTTTTGTGCGTGCGTGCGTGTGTGTGTGTGTGTGTGTGTGTGTGTGTGTGTGTGTGTCACGGAAGGAACTAATAAGCCCAAACCTGTCAGGCGTTTAGGTCTGATTCCCCCAGCAGGGCTGTGGCCCGCCGTAATCCTGCCTTTGATGACACTGAGACAAATGAAAGGTTTGCTGAAGCGTCCCATAGTGGCTCCGACAAAGTGAAATCCACGCTCTGTCTGAATGCGAAAATCTGCTCTCTCGCATTCCACTGCTTGCACCATTCTCCTTACTGCATCACTTCCTGTTACTCTTAAAGGGGCGTGAATCCCAGCTGCCCCAGAGGCTCGGCGGGCCCACCACACCCAGGCTGCGGTTCGAGAGGTGCAGGGCTGTTCCACTGCAGAGTTCTGGTCAGGCCAGGTTAGCCAATCACTCAGAAACGAAGCGAACAAATGACGCGCTCCTCATACGCTGTTGCATACATACATTAAATATATATATATATATACACACACCAACCCACACATGCAGCAGGGGGTTAGATGTTTATGCACGCAGCTCATCACAGATCTAAATACTGGCATCCATAAGCATATATGTATGCATATACACACATATACCATAAACACACACACACACACACACACATTTGGGTAGATTGGAGCTAGAGCAGACTCAATCAATACTGTCTCTACGGAGAGCAGCTGTTGGCCAGCTTCTTTTGCAGCACTCTGCTGTCGCTATGGCGACACAGCCTGCTTTCGACAGCTGGATGAAGATGGTGTACGCGTGCGTGTACGGGAGTGAGTGGAGCGTCTGTGTGTGTGTGTGTGTGAGAGAGAGAGAGAGTATACATGCGTGTTGATGATTAATTTGTGTCCGTCACTTCCCTTTCCACCATATGTCCTCATCCCCTAGGTGCTGTATTGTTACACCAGGGTAAGTTAGCTACAGAAAGCACATCACCAGTATGTCATAAATGACTTTTGGCTCATATTGACCTAATCAGTCACAACACAGGAATGGCTTAAACAACATCACGGCTTTCTGATGCTTGTGTGGACTACAGTAGCTAAGCGTTAGTTTAGTGAAAGATCCTGAATGATCATTACCGTTCAAAATCCATGTTACGTTAACATTAAAAGCATTTCTAAATGTTTATTTAGAGATTGGGGCACATTTTTAAAAACAGCTCCTAAATACACAGTGATCATTTTAAACAGTGCTCGGTCTATACAGAACCACCTGTGGGTTAGGGTTAGGGTTAGGGTTAGAATACGAAGACACAAGCCCAGATTTAGTTCAGCACCACAATAACAATTGTATACATACAGTTAGAGTCTACTGCCCTTCTGTTGCCCTGTGTGGTTTGTGTTAGTAGGATCATAACCAGAATTACAGTTTTCATGAGGTCCCTACTGTAGAAAAAATTACCCAGTTCACCTAGTGAAGAAACTGCCCTGTCCTCTGCCAATCTCCTTTAGGTATCTCCCCCCCAAGGTCATAAATAACCAACTAGGACATCCAAAAAGACATTAAAACAGCTACAAGGACTGCATGGTATCCTACAACTGTGAAACCAAAAATGCTACAGTACATGACAACCATAAACATTTATAATTGACATTAAAAAGTCTGATAGCTGTGGCCAGTGTTCCATTTCTGAGTCTATTAGTTTGTGAATCAATGCATGATAATTGGGTTTTGAAGGAAACACAAAGCACTTTGTTTACATTTGTTTTCAGCTTCTTTCCTTCCAGTCTTTCACAAACGACTAGTGCTCCTCATTAAAACCTGCTTTGTGTAATTATTCAACTATTCACTAGTTTAAATAATCTGAATATTTAGTTAACAATTTATTTTAGCTGAAAATATTTTCTATAGCCTATACATTGAAACTAATTCATTATTCTAATGTCCTTATTTTAGTTTATACTGTAATTTTAACCTGCACTGAACTGCATCGCTTTAATGCTCTGTCTGCCTGTCTCTGTTCAACATTTTTTAATGTTATTACATCACCACAATTAATGCCATTTATGTAATTATTGAATAGACAATGAATAATTTAGATAAGGTGGTATATAAGATTATATAAGGGTTAAGATTATATAACACAAACCTCACATTTATGTACCCTAAATTATGGCATCTATTTTAAGAAAAGTGTCTACAGTGTGTATTGGTCTGGTGGTGGTGTAATGTAAGAAACATCCAAGGCATTAACTACCAGAGCTGATCTGAGGTCAGCTGAGAGCTGTTCACATTGATGCTGCTTCACTTTGAACTTCAGGATCGGAGTTACAGGGGGATCAGAATACGTGGAATGGAGCTTGGAGTTCACACAGCTCATTATTGTACTGCCAGTTAGCCTAGCCTTTCATCAGTTTCTGACTGGAGTATGATTGGTTGGTTTAGTTTCTGACTGGAATATGATTGGTTGGTTTAGTTTCTGACTGGAGTATGATTGGTTGGTTTAGTTTCTGACTGGAATATGATTGGTTGGTTTATTTTTTGTTCATTCTCCACTCAGCAGTGAAAACCACAGCAATACAAAATGGGCCTGATAAATCTGGCTGGTAAGTATATGCAGTTTTTTTAAGTGCTAATCCAGGTTTCCAGTAAAGTCCAGCAGACGTTGAGTCCACTCTCTGCAGTGGTCATCTTTCAGTGTTAACAGCACATTTCATTGCCCATTACGTCATTTATTAGTAGCAGACTGGAAAAGCACTGGGGGAAGTCCTTATGTGCAGTGTTTTCGTAAATGCAGTGGTGAGCAACGTGCTCAGATGATTGTTGTCTTTTTCCTGTGGTAGAGGCCCTGCCTCTTCTAGCTTTTAGCTGCTTTTTCGCTGGTCGCTCTGGCTGCTCCGTGAGCACTTGTTAGCTTTAGAGTGTTATGGGTTAATTGCTGTACTACCAGGAACAGTGTACACGTCCTTAGTGAATGCCTTTGCTTACATTGTCTAGAGGTATGATTATCTATGAGCTATTTAGCTAACTTGAGTCATTTAGCTGTGGCACTAGAATACTGGAGATGGAAGTTCACTTAGTTAAGATGGAAGCTGTATTTGAATTCCTACCCATAATTGCTTAAGAATACAAATATATTCTAATTTATATTCCGTTCAATTCAAATTTATATACCAAAAACAGACTTATGTTGAGACACAGAATGTTTTCCTGAACTAAAAAAGTTGGCTTAAATAATTAGCAAAGCACATACATCATATATTTAATTTTTAAATTTTTATTTTTGGTTGGATTTCATACAGGAAAGTAACAAGCAAACAACAGACAAATAACAGAAAAATAATCAGGGCAAAAGTGAGAGAGTGAGACCGAAAAGGGAATAGAGACAGAAAGATGGAGAGAGGGAATACAGTGGAGAGACCAGGAGGGAGAGATGAAAGGAATACAGTGCAGAGAACAGGAGGGAGATGGAGGGAGAGGTGCACCTCACATTCCAGTATCTTTTTCGTGGGGGGGGGGGGGGCGGGGGGGGGGGGGGGGGGCGGGGGGGGGGGGGGGGGGGGGGGGGGGGGG
>JAOYMR010000002.1:8385844-8397974 GCA_025802075.1 Tenebrosternarchus preto | reverse complement strand
CCGGGTGGGAGATTTTAATGTATTACCGTGACGCTAAATGGTGGGTTTTGGTGGGTTTGGTGACCCTAAAATTCCAATATAATTTTACCCCCCCCCCCCCCCCCCCCCCCGAAAGAGGGAAAGAGGGAAGAAAAAAAAAGAGAAAAGCTACAGCACACACAGGGCTCCTGTCTGGTTTCTATGGCAACCGTGAGGCTATTATCGTACCTTGCAATTCATTATGAAAGGACTTTGGTTGACAGAGGGGGCTGGAAGAGGTGGGGACCATTGTGTGAGCAAACTGGGTGGGAAAGAAGATTGTTGGAAGATAGTCAAAAAGGTGAGAACTGATTTTAGAAACATACAAATATTTGAAATAATATTTTTATATACGTACAAACATATACAAATATTATGTTATTACAATTATTATGGAATGAATCTTTATTGGTGTACCATGTTAAATAGCCATGTTCCACAAAAAATACATGTATCATCCATACACTGCAGTCTTGTTTGTGTATTTATTCATTTGTTGTAAATGTTGGACAGGTGGACTTTGCCTGGTCTGCGTCCTGCTGGCTGTGGATGACCTCCTGAGACTCTCTGTCCCCACACAAAACAACCCCGAGAGGAGCGAGAGAGACAGAGCCTCAGAGAAAGATACCCAGAGACAACATATGGGAAAAAGACAGAGGAGAGCGACAAGCTGAAAAAGAAACGAAGGAAAAAGAAAGAGGTTAAAACAGCACTTCCATAAACCCGTCGGCTACCTTCGCCTCTGCTCTGTGGTGTGGAACAGCGCCCTTTAACAGGGGATGGAGGAAGAGAACTGGGGATGGAGGAAGAGAACAGGGGATGGAAGAAGAGAACTGGCGTTTATGAAGTGCTAGGAGTCTTCACCGAGCACTTTGACTCCATTTTCAAGCTGGGGATAGTACGACTGTCATTACCGAGTGTGAAATATTAACAATGTTACTGTAATGATGGTACCAATAAAAGATTTGCGACTGCATGAAGGCCTTGTGGTAGCAAGTGTGTGTGTGTGTGTGTGTGTGTGTGTGTGTGTGTGTGTGAGAGAGAGAGAGAGAGAGAGAGAATGGGACCGTGGTAGCAGGTCTGGTCCATTTCATCTTTTCTTAATGTCCTCTCTCTTGTGTCTTCCTCTAGACCAGAATCACTAAGACGCCATTTCCTGCAGCTGTTCTCTATGCTCCATCTTCAATAACAGTTTTTAATTTTCGTACATTAGGAAAACAAAACAAGGTGACAGAAGTGAAGCCGACGTAATGATGCTGAAGTCAAGGGTAGGAATCCATTGTGCATGATTTCTGTGTCTGGGTTAAAATGTTGATTAACATGTGCTTACCTACAATATTTATTCTACTGTTATTCTATTGTTATTCTACATACACACACACACACACACACACACACCAGTATGGGGTTGTGGATGGAGTGCTTCTCTGGTGGTTGTGGCTGGCTTGTCTCAGCTCTGTTCTAGCAAAGTAGGGCAAAAGCCGTGTGAGGACAGAGAGAAAGAGAGAGAGAGAGAGAGAGAGAATGAGCAGGAGAGAGGGAGGGAGGGAGAGAGTGAGGGAGCAAGAAATGAAAAGAATGTGGATTAAACAGCACCAACTGCAACCACAGTGCTGGATATTTCCAATAGCAGATCGTTCCAGCCCACCCACTCAAAAAGGCAACCCATCGCGTACTTTACGAGGACACAAATACCCCTCCAGAGTCTCGCGTACAGCCACCGCATCTCCACACCAACCTTTTCCTGGGACTCGAAGAACGTGGAAGTCTCTGCAGCCCAGCTCCTCTCGTAGCCGTCGGCCGAGTTCTCCGTCCCACTTCTCAAAGGTGAACCTCTGCGGAACTTTCCGGATGGGGCCGGCCTCTGGGTGTAGCGCAGGCCCCGCAGAGACGGCGATTCGAGACTTTGCTTGCAGTGGAGTGTGACGGCTCCGTCCAGAGAGCGTTTATTTCCATGCTGTGCCGCATTAGATAAATATTGCATTGTACGATGCGTTTTTTGGTTTTGTTTTGTCTTGTCTTGTTTTTGTTTTTTTTTTAGATCAGATGAAATGTTGAGAACAATGAAAATGATATTGTTCTGATGACAAGAGGTGAAATTTCAGGGTAGCCACTGTGCATCCTTTTCAGAGCCACATGAGAGGTTATTTAATATCACAAAGTCATGATGAGCCTTTCTTCCATGTGACTGGCAACAAGCCAGTAATATGTAACAGAAAGGGAAATGTATTACTTATTGCAACTTAAATCAGTTTGGCGTTTTCATGGGTGGACCACACAGAGCTGAACATGGAACTCCAGCTTAGAACATATGGCAGAACAAGGATTCTGTCAGTCAGGGATGAGGACGTCTTCTCACTGCAATAAACACATGCACACACACACACACACACACACACACACACACACACACACACACACACACACACACACTCACACATGGAAAATGAGTAGCAAAAGAAATGGTGCATATAAGACTCTTAAAATCAATACTGCGACTGAACTGTAAAATTTGTAAAATGGAAGAAATTCAGCGATGCATACTTTAAATGCAGAAATACGAGAAATATGAAAGAATATTATTTGAAAAATTTTTTACAATGTTTTTTGCTGGAACTTGCAGTAATATTGCAGGTAAATGTATGTGGGGAGGTGTGTGTGTGTGTGTGTGTGTGTGTGTGTGTGTGGCACAGCATTGTGAAATATATTGTGTTCACAATTGTGTGTAGCAGACTTTCGTGGAGCCAGAGGCAGTTGGGTACTGCGGTAAAATCTAGGCGTTCCCGGGGTGTGGAGGGGTACTGCAGACCAGCTCCAGCACCTCAGACAGACAGAGAAAGAAAGAAGAAGCTATCCCTGTGATAAAATGCCCTCTTCACTGATGACTGAGGGAGAGGGACACATCATTTTAGATGAATGTGTTCATTTGTGAACGGGTTTCTTAAAGCTTTGGTGAGTTCAGTTGACACCGTCATGCCAAAAGAGAGAAAAAGTAGGTAGACAGGGAGCAAGAAAGAGAGAATAGACTCCACAATAAACAATGGCACAAAAAAGAAATAAATCCCCCCCATCATCTCTGAACTAAGGTGCCATCTACACTGGCACGTCCCCCTCGCACTAGTACACCCAGCAACGGCACCACACCCCCAGCCTTCCACACAACACACAGCCCTCGCACCACCCTACGAACGCTGGAGGTGCAGGCTGGCATGTGGCTGGAGGCAGAGAAGAGTATTGGAACAATGGAGACTATCACCAGCTCCAGGGTGCTGCAGAGAGACGGGCAGAGAGACACTCTCACACTCCCTCTCTTACACACACACACACACACACACACACACACACACAGACTGACCTGCACATGTAAGGCCATACAAAAATGTATGCACACTTGCATAAACAATAATGGAAATGTGAAAACATATTCGTTCCTAATTCTATTTTTTTCATATAAATACAGTATTAGTAGTAGTAGTAATATAGTATAGTGGTGAAAAGATGAAAATTGATTACAATTCTCTCTCCCCATCTCTCTTTATCACTCTTTTGCTGTCCTTCTCTTTCTTTTTTGTAGTCTCTCTCTCTCTCTCTCTCATATGACCTACTGTACTAGCACAGGCCCTTGTCTTTGTGCCTTCATATAGTAAAGTAGGGCAGTGAAACCCGTTGAACTTAAGAAATAATTCCACAAGGCGCATGCACACACACACACACACACACACACACAGTTTTGCATTACTATCTTTGCGAGGTCTTCATTGATTTGTATATTACTGCAGCTAAATAACCAATCTCCAACCTTAATCTCAATAAACAATGTCTCAAAGTTTTTACTTCAAATAAAAGCATAATGGCCAGTGACAATGGCAAGCAAATGACAATTTTTTTCATGTATTCCTATCTTCAAGGGGACATTTGTTCCAAACAAAGTGTTAAAAACACGCCCACACACACGCTCAAACAAACAAATATTATATTTTGCCTGGATATATATATATATATATATATATATATATATATATATACACACACACACACACACACACAGTATTACATGAACTATGCTCACTTATCACAAAATCAAAAATGGTTTAAATGAAATCTAATTACTCACTTTCTGATATCTTAACTAATTGCTAAAAGAAGAATAAAATAAAAAAATACATTAGTGCTTTAATTAAATTAAATTGAAAATGTTTTAATGACACATTTAAATTTCAAGAACGCACATTTATTTTGTAAACAGTTTCCCGTTTTTTCCGTCTTCAGCTCTGCAGCCGTGATTAGCAACACACTGTGTTAAGAGCTGTTCTTCTGGCAGACAAATGTTCAGTACACCCCTCGTTTTCGCCTACAAACAACAGTGGACGATCGTTTGCTCCTGGCGAAAAGCACCCAGCTTTACAGTCTTCCTGCGTTTTCCCTACGCTCTTTAGGAACTGGCCAGTTGCTCCTCACACCATTAGAATTCAAGGTAGAGAACACGTTCACAGTATATATGCACACTTTTAAGCACGGCCCTTATGTATGTACATGTGTCAGAGAGGATTTTGCGAGCATACAGTCCACTCTGACAGTTCACTGTGTTATAGTATCAGTCAGAAAAAGTGCATGTGTGTCCCAGGCAGGGCTGTCCTTGCGGCTACGTTTCAAATGACTCATCTCTACTCCCTCTCTGACTAAGAGGAAGCCTCCATTGAGGAGAGCGCATGACGTAGTGCACTAGACAGGGAGTAGGGCATTGTTTGGAACCCAGCCGAAGAGAGCGGGCTTTGCCTTACGCGTCAGGCCCTGCAGAGCACATGTGCACACGTGCGCATACACACACGCATACACACTCATGTGAGGAGCACCACGCTGCCTCAGTTCAGAGACTACATCATCGCATCTATGCAGGGACCATATTAGTACACTTGTGTTTTCCCTCCTCTCTCTCTTTCTCCCTCACTCTCTCTTTTCTCTTCCTGTGATTCTCTCCATCATGCCATCTTTCCATGATGCTGCTGTTACCAAGCTACATGCGGCTAGGAAAAGGATGGAGAAGGCACACGCGTGTGCTGGTGCACACGCAAACGCGCATCCCCTGCCATGTTCAACCACTTATGCTCACACCCAAGATTTTTGTTGCAGAGTACCACACACACACACACACAGGTGCACACGCAAGTACACGCCCATTAGCAGCTGCAGCACACAAATCAAAATCTGCCGTGCGGCAGAAACGTGTCCACGTGCGCCCATCACAGGTTTTTGTTGGGGTTTTTTTTGTGTGTCGAAAGTTCTCATGAGGTCAAACACAAGAGTACTGAGCTTTCAGAGTTACGCTCTCAGCAGTACGTTGTGCTGCTCTCCAATGTATAAAACACACACACACAACAACAACAAATATGCAAATACATTAAAAAAAAAAAAAAAAAAACTGACTAATACACACACGTGCCCATGCACACATTCACACAGATCTGGGTGTGGATTTAGGGTGTACCAGATGCTGTTTTACACACACACACACACACACACACACCTCACATATACACACAGCCATTTCAGTCTCCTGACTCACATTATAAACATAAGCTATGTTCAGGCCAAACCCACATTGGCCCTACATCACCCCAACCTAAAAACACATAACCCCATCTCTCTCTCTCTCTCTCTGTCTGTTTCTCTCTGTTTTCCTTTTACTCTCTTACCATCACATGACCCACAGGCCCACATTATACCACTTCGTCACATATCTCCCCCATTAATGCCATTCGTTTTTCCGCCTTTCACTGCAAATCACTTGTCGTCCATCTTAACGAAATGAAACCTTTCAGCACTGCGCTCTCTCTCTCTCTCTCTCTCTCTCTCTCTCTCTCTCTCTCTCTCTCTCTCTCTCTCTCTCTCTCTCTCTCTCTCTCTTTTCTTCTCTTCTCCGGTTCGGTTCGGCACTCCGGCAGTCAGACGCACGAGTGCCCCTCACAGCTCCCAAGAACCCAACCCGTGGACTTCGAGGCTGAACGTCACAAGTTAGGGTCTCAGGGAAGGAGAGAGGCACGATCTGCTCCAGAGGGAGAGAGAGAGAGAGAGAAGGAGGGAGGGAGAGACTGGCATGCCACTGCAATGCATCCCTCCATGCTTCTTTCTTCGTCTGTTCCTGTTGTCTCTCTCTCTTCCTTTCTTTTTCTCTCTCTCTCTCTCGTCCAGCATCTTTTCGTTTTTGAGACCACGGCGACTCTGGGCTCCTGGCTGAGCGTGACGCTTAACTCTGCTCCTCTCTCACACACGCATCGCACAAAGACGCTGAGTCTCACACTCGAACACACACGCGCGCACAAGCACACACACATGCGCACGGCACCAACCAGCACATGCGTGGAGGAACGATGCCACACACAGACACCGCGTGCTGGCCACACACACACCCACACACACACCCACACACACACACATTCACACACATAGACATGATAAGAACAAGTCAAGAAAAAAGAGCACAATTTGGAAGCACCAAGACTATCTGAGACAGCACAGTCAGCAAAGAGAAAGACAACCTCTCCCTCTCTCTTTTCTCCCTCTCTCTCTCTCTCTCTCTCTCTCACACACACACACACATATATATAATACCACAGCCTTGTAGGTGAACTACCGCATCATGTACCAAGCCCTATCTGAAACCACGACAACAAGATGCCACCATCATAACACTGTAACATACACTAACAGGTTATGCCAGTGTACAAACACACACACACACTGAGCACAAAAAAAAGTGGACTTACTGTGTTGCCAGCGGCGACGGACTGGGTGTCGAGGGTGCTGCAGTAACCTGCATGTCTGAGAGAGAGAGAGAGAGAGAGAGAGAGAGAGAGAGAGAGAGAGAGAGAGTGAACGAGAGAGTGAGAGACAGAGACTGAGAGTGATAACGAGAGACACCAGGGAGGGAGGGAGGGAGGGAGGGAGTCAGGGAGGGAGGGAGGGAGAGACGAAGAGATTCTTTTTCTTCAGGCTATTGTGTCGTCGAGATGAGAAAGAAGGAAGACAGGAGTGACACAGAGCGAAGAGCGAAAAAGAGAGAGAGAAGGAGAGGACACAGTCAGACAGCTGATGTCTGACCACCGTCTGGAGCTGAGAGCTGCAGAGAAGAGAGAGAATGGGTGTGAGGTAGACTGAGTCGGAAGAAAGAGAGAGAGAGAGAACAAGAGAGAAAGAGAGAGAGAGAGAGAGAGCGGGAGCGAAAAAAGGAGGGAATTTCAAACAGACTCCAGCAGCCTCTGGGAAGGAAAAAAAATCAACTCAAAGAAAATGAAAGAATCAGAGAAAGGGCAAAGTTCAGAGCAAATGAAACAATATGGATGAAATACCTGCAGGTGTTTAAATGAAGCCAGGCTGACAGAGAGCAATGGCACCACAGAAGAACACCACACTATTACTATTACTATTACTCCAAGGACAAAATGATAAAATATTGATATTTATTAGTCAAAAGAGAGCACACACACACACACACACACACACACACACACACACACAGACTCTCACCCTACTGGTGTTGCATGTTCAGTCTTCAGGAGAAGAACACACTAGCTGTCAGCTGAGGTCTTCGACAGCAAACAGAAGCACATGCCACCGCCTGGTCCTACGATCCTCTTCATCACCATTCTCACAGTCTTCCTCCTCTCCATCTCTGCACCCTCACTGTATCTCATAATACGTGTGAATCTCTCTCTCTCTCTCTCTCTCTCTCTCTTTCTCTTTCTCTCGCTCTCTTCCTCTCTCTCCCTCTCTCATAAAGTCCACTGAAGTCTGGTGTTGAAAACTGAACAGAATAAGAGAAAGGAAGAGAAAGCGAGAATAGATGGAGTTGAAATCACCCCTGCACTTCCTCCCACAGCTGATACCAGTTAAGAGCAGGAGGCCCGCTCACCCCGGAGAGAGAGAGGGAGAGAGAGATGACAGGAACGAGAAAAATAAGAGAGAGCAGGAGTGGAAGAAGTAAGAGAGGGAGAGAGAAAGAAAGAGAAAACGAGAGACCAAAAGAGGTGAAGTTAAGAGGTGGTGTTCGTCTTACAGCAGCCTTGCTGGTGATCCTTCCTTTTTTTCAAATTCCCCCAGAAAAAAAAAAAAAGTTCCAAGTTCGGAATTTCCCCTGTTGTTCAACATTATTCCACTCATTATTCTCTCTCTCTCTCCTTTACTCTCTCTCTCTCTCTCTCTCTCTCTCTCTCTACTGGAGGTTTGAACATGGAGGGAAGGAGGGACCCAAACAGATCAGTGAGAGGGAGGGCACGAATGAGAGAGCGAGTGAGAGAAGGAGAAAGAGAGAGCGAGTGAAAGAGAGAGAGAAAGTGAGAGAGAGTGAGCAAGAAAGAGGGAACATGGAGGGCGGGTGGGAGGGAGGCAGCAGATAAAAGGAGAGATTGAGGGAGAGAGAGAGAACCGGGCCGTATGATGTGCTTGGCTTACATTTAATCTCGCCTGGCTTCCATTGCCGCCGTGATGGAGGGAAGAGAAAGAGAAAAGGGAGGGAGGGCGCCGAGTGACGGCAGGAGAAGGGAAGACGGCAGAGGAGAGGAGGGACGAAGAGGGGGACCGAGGAAGATTACAGAGAAAGAGGCCTCTCGATGGCCAACTCATAGTGGGCTCTAATCAGTGACCGGGTGAATGTCTCAGCATGCATGCACTCTGTGCTCTCTCTCTCTCTCTCTCTCTCTCTCTCTCTCTATTTCACTAGCTCTCAATATCTTGTGATCTAATCCTCCAGCCTAGTTTTGGATTTAAACATGTTTTAAATAAATTAGACACACACACACACACACACACACACACACACACACACACACACACATACACACCCCCACACACACAGATTTTTTGCTGCTCTTTGCTTCTGTGAAGCTGCAGCATTTGACTCCCCTCTCCTGGACGCACAGTTCTAGCACACAGAGCTCAATTTTTCACCCAGATATACGGGAGAAAGGCAATTCCATGCTTTCCCTGTTCAAACACGCCTGATTCATGAAGGGCGTGAGGATGTAGCAGACTGCAGACTAAACTCTGCAGTGCCGCTCTCCGCCAGGACCCGGAGAGAACCCCCACTGCTGTACCGCCAGACACGCATGCTGATCAGAAAAATGCAGCACCACAACTAGTCAACAGGGGGCTCCCTACTGCACCTTACCAGCTAGGTGAAACAGAGCACGCACACGTGCACTCGGGGACACCTCAAAAACAGGCTTAGAATAAGAAAACTGCACTAAGATGAAAACTAAAAAAATAACCAATACCCACAGCATGCAAGAACAAAGAGTTTGGCACTGGTTGGATGTTTAGTATTCTCAGTTGTTGGATGTTTAGTATTCTAAGTTGTTTGTTGTTTAGTATTCTCAGTTGTCTGATGTTTAGTATTCTCAATTGTCGGATGTTTAGTATTCTCAGTTGTTTGTTGTTTAGTATTCTCAGTTGTTTGTTGTTTAGTATTCTCAGTTGTTTGTTGTTTAGTATTCTCAGTTGTCGGATGTTTAGTATTCTCAATTGTCGGATGTTTAGTATTCTCAGTTGTCGGATGTTTAGTATTCTCAGTTGTTTGTTGTTTAGTATTCTCAGCTTCATCCAAATACTGTAGGACTGTAGCAACAATTTGTTTCTTGTTTTGTTTCAGTGAACACAAGTACAATAATATGAAGAATCAGATTTTGCGCACTGCAGGCAAAGATTTCCTGAATACACTAATTTCAACAAGACTCACAGTTGTCCAAAATCAGTATTTCAGCAAACAATATATGATTATAAATATAAATAAAAATTGCTTAAAATTAATGTATCTCTGAATAATAGGCTAACCCATGGCCTTGGCAGCCTGTGCTAACATTAGCATGCTAACTGGGTCTCTAGGTTCAATTTCTATTGTTTTGTTTCCCTATAACTTTTATGTTGCACCACTGGATGAGCAGACACAGTGTTACCTTTTGTTAAAAAAAGACAGCCGAACTTTGTACCCATTTGGCTAGTGAACAGGTGCCCAGAGGCATTCTGGGTATTTTCTTCTTTTAAAGACAAAGCGTTTATGATTTTAAGTGTTGATTTTTGTGTACCTAATCTTCCTCTCAGATTAATGATGAAGATATTCCCAAAAGCACAAATCAGTGAGATTTCTGATATTCGATTCTGATTGGTATGGACAAAACCCCTGCAAGCTAAAATACGTGGGATTTTGAATTCCTTCTGTTTAGCCCACGAGGGAAATAAATCCGTGTGCACTAAACCTGAGTGTGCACCTCACTCTGCCTTCCTACACCACATTTGCTCTTTGTGAAGCTGCCAGGCCACTGAAAATGCATCATGACATGCTTACACATGTATCGATGAATAAACATTGCACATCTTAAAAAAAGCTCTGTAGGCTCCAGCAAATGCACCAGCAGCTGAAGACACACACACACACACACAGGCACCACACCCACGGAGAGTACATAACACCTGTACCATGCTTCACCGTAGGGCACGAAGTGCCAGAACCTAACACACACACACACACACACACACACACACACACACACACACACAGGCTTCTACCACCTCCATCTCACCGTTTTGGGTGGGTGTGTTCTGGGTGGGTGCGTGACAGGTGTGCTGATCAGTGTTGAACAAATGGGGGCCGAATGCTCCTCCCATTACGTTTGTGCAGCGCACTGCAGTTTTGAGGAGTGGCAGCAGATCACACACTGCAGTCTTGATATCACACCCAGTGCCTCCTGCCCTGGATGATATCACTCCCCCAAAATATTCACACAAGTAACCCTAGAATAACACTACACCTTACATTACAATACATTTACATTCACATTTTACACTGACAGTATTACTACACATAAATATATAGTTGATGAGGCAATTTATGAATATTTGCCTGTTTGTAAACCAAAAATATTAAACCAAATTCAATTCGATGTACAAAACGTCCACCTGCTAGCCCTAACTGCATTGTCAGTTTTGTCTGTGCAGTGCATGTTCACAAATGTCATATTTATCCAGGTAAATCATTAAACAAGATAAGCTAACTCCATAAATGAATCCCAACGGTTATGCTCATATACTGCAGAAATGTTTGGAAAATGTTTGGAATTTCTGTGAAAAGTCTGTATAGACTTGTAACTCTTAGCATGTGGTAGATTTTGAAAGCAATATATTTCCCTGATATAAAAGTCTTTTTATTGTTATATAAAGTTTTAGACTTTTACATCAAGCCAAACAGCTACAGTGATTAGAATACATCATGTGTGTTGATGTGCCGAAAAAATGGTGCGCTAGTCAGAATCAAAGCATAAAAGCAGTTCAAACGTGCCATCGAGCGACTTAAATACAACCAGCATGCACAAGCGGATAAGATACTCTGTCATGTGGGTCTGTTTGGTTCTTCACACTGTCATCACCAGGACAGTGCTTGTTCCATAAGCCAGCCAGAAGAGAACAGGGCGTTTACTCAGGGAAAGCTAGGAGGCTGTACAGTTATCTTCTACGGTGTGACTCTAAACTATACAACCTACTACCTCATCCCGAGACAACGTCGTCACCTTCCAGCAAGACGCGGGAAGAGCAGCAGGGACAGGTGGTGGTCTGCAGCGAGGCCCTCCGTCCCTCCATCCCCACACGTTAGAACAAGAACATTGCATTTCCCCTTACACTTTGTAACATAAACGGACTGTCACCAAGCGGACGGGCGGCGTTACGGGGCGGCGTTACGGGGCGGCGTTACGTAACGGCAGGGCTGCAGCGAGCTGGGGGCGATGGCCGTCATCGTGACCTCGCAGACACATGCCTGTAGACGCGAGCTTGTGCCCGGTGTCACCACAAGTTCGGATCTACGGGTTTGTGGCAGCTGGCAAAACGGCTGTGGGTGCGACGGAGCTGCTCTAGTCCTTAGCGGACCTGTGGGTGTGACGGAGCTGCTCTAGTCCTTAGCAGACCTGTGGGTGCGACGGAGCTGCTCTAGTCCTTAGAGCTCAAGTCCTTAGTGGACCTGTGGGTGCGACGGAGCTGCTCTAGTCCTTAGCGGACCTGTGGGTGCGACGGAGCTGCTCTAGTCCTTAGCGCTCTAGTCCTTAGCGGACCTGTGGGTGCGACGGAGCTG
>JAOYMR010000002.1:8370560-8385744 GCA_025802075.1 Tenebrosternarchus preto | reverse complement strand
GACGGAGCTGCTCTAGTCCTTAGCACTCTAGTCCTTAGCGGACCTGTGGGTGCGACGGAGCTGCTCTAGTCCTTAGCACTCTAGTCCTTAGCGGACCTGTGGGTGCGACGGAGCTGCTCTAGTCCTTAGCGTTCTAGTCCTTAGTGGACCTGTGGGTGCGACGGAGCTGCTCTAGTCCTTAGCGCTCTAGTCCTTAGCGGACCTGTGGGTGCGACGGAGCTGCTCTAGTCCTTAGCAGACCGTTCGCGTGTCAGAGAGAACAGCTGTGGGGAACGCAGCCACGCGGAGAAACACATCGCACTCAGTTGTGAGGACTGGACAGCCGAAAAAAGGGGAAAAAAGACGTAAGCTTACAGAACACGGTATAAGAATATACAGTAAAGTAGCTCCATAAGAGATAACTATCAATGTCACACCTGTTGAGTAACTTTGGGAAAACACACCCTCATCCACCCAAAAAAAAATAAATGAAAAGATTTTCAAGGATAGAAGACAAAATTGCGCTACATGCTGAGGTGGACATTGAGGAGTTGGGTGTGTCCTGGTCCAGTGAAAAGTCACGTGAATAAGAGCTTTATGTGCTGAATTCAAACATCTGAAAGCACTAGCAAGCGATCCCTCCGGACATCGGCAAGAGCCTGTTGGCATGCCGAAATTCCTGTCTGCGGAATCAGGCTCGCACCGAGGAACGCTAGTGCTGCAGTGTGGCTGGCTCTCCAAAACCACACAATACCAGAAAAGGCACCCAAACCTTTTTTAGAAAAAATCACATTTGAAACACAACATACGTGCATTTGCACAGAATAATGTTTTGGAGCGAAACGCATCGTTTGTAGCAGCGATGGTTTAGTTCAGCATCCTTGTGGATCTGCGTGCTTCTGCTGTCTGTTGGTATTGTTCTGACCATAAGTTCAACATTGTTATGAGATCTTTTATGTCAGGACCTGCAGTGTAAAAATGGAAGTAATATTTTTTTGTTTGTTTGCCAGTTATCATTCACTAATGTAGCACCATAAATGACACTAAAGACCTGCCGTGCTGTTGTAAAGACCTGCCGTGCTGTTGTAAAGACCTGCAAGTACAATGAGCTGTAATTAACCAAAACATGATTCATGGTGTGATGCCACTCCCTTAGAGGACTCAGATGAAATGATAAACATTATGGAGTTTTGGGGTATAAGTGGCAGGTATGTGGGTAGTTTAATATTTGTCCTGGTCTCAAGGGGAAACCCAAATGTGTATTATCTGCCATGTCAGACATCCTGGAATGAAAATGTAGGGTTTGTTGGTATTGTATTAGTCAGTATTCATTCATGAGTGCTTTTATCCCTGCAAAGCACTGGATTATCCTAAATAGCGATCATGCCGTATTGGTACTGGTTTGTTATAGTCAGTTTAATGGCTTCTGCATGGTGACCCCTATATATGCAACTCAAGAACAAACAGTGATGTATCGAGGGTTTAGATATAACACTCTATGGTACTGGATATAACACTCTATGGTTCTGGATGCTACGTCTTCGGGCAAAGGGTTTATTTGACTTCTTAAGGTTTCATTCCAGTCTCATTAGCGATTGCAACTTTCGGACAAACGGGCAAAATATGTTGGCGCAAAACATAAACAAGGGCAGATGAAAAAAAATTACCAAAACAAGGTTTATGTTGGAGCAGTTCGAAACAAACAAAAAAAAAGAACAATGAAGAATGGAGAGTGGGAGAAAAAGGGAATAAAAGAAGGCAGCATACCAGTGAAGGAAGGAGGCGTCCAGGCGAAGCACGCAGGACTCTGACCAGTGCGTGGTCCGAACAGGAACAGTCAGCTGTCTCATGGTGGTAACATGGAGGCAGGCTTGGAGTGTGGACTAGGCCGATTCCGTCGCAAGAAAAAAACACCAAAAAACCCCAGAAAGAAATCTGGAACAGGAAAAGGGACACAGCACGTCAGGACAAAGTGAAAAGTGCTTACTCACGAAATGAAATTGTTTAACACACACACACACACACACACACACACACACACACGTCCAAACATGAATGGAGAGGGTATACAGAAACCTACGACCACAAGCAGCAGCTCAAAGTCCCGGCGCTAGAAGACCAACAGAATATGGCCAAGTCATTGTCAAAAATTAAAAAAATTTAAAAAGGCGTGAGAAAAAAAAAAAAACACACACACACAACACCCCTGTCCCTTTCGGTTGCCCTCCTGTGCGGCGGCTCTCGTCCACGTTTACCGGCAAAAGCGAAAAGCCATGAAATGGGTTATAAAAAAAGGTTCCGTGGAAGAGGAAGAGAGGAGAAGGCGGAAAGGTTGAACGCGGTGAGATGTGGTCGAGGAGGAGTTTCAGGGAAAGTGGAATTTGTGACCAAGCAAAGGAAAGGGTGGTGTTTTCTTTTTTTTTTTTCTTTCTTTTTTTTTTTTTTTTTTTGGCGCTTCGCTCTGCTCAAGTTTTTTGGATCCCAGCAGGGTCCTTGGCTGCGGTTCTGACTCCCCTCAACGATGCCAAAATGTGCACAGTTCCCTTTGTCTTAAACACCCATGAATACGACTTAACGGGGGGATAACAAAAAGAAAGGAGAGAGAGATATAAAAGAAATGCTTCAAACAGAAGAAAACATGAAGCGCGAACTGGGAAAAAACAGTGAAAGTTTGGGACGAAGGGTAAGAGCGAGTGAAGTGGGTGAGATACCGAGAGGGAAGGGCAGAGCACGCTACCACACAAGATAACAGAAAAGCTTAACGGAAGATTCTGACAGGGTAAGAAGAGAAAAAAACCCGAACCATAATGGTGAAAAAAGGAAGACTGAGAAGGGCTGCTTTCACACCGGGTTTCTTTTTCTGCAAATATGCCATGTCTCCCTCTCCGGCATGCTGCTCTGTCTCTCTCCTCTACTGTTCCCTCCTTCCTCCTTTGCCAGTGTCCAATCCAAGGCACGCAGAGAGAGACCGAGACGGAGGGAGAGGGAGAGGGAGAGAGACAGAGACAGACAGAGAGAGAGAGAGAGAGAGAGAGCGTACACTTGTTCAGCTTCGTCAAAATGGCTGAGGCCGAAGATGAGTTTAAAGGAAGACGGGGAAGAAGGAACAGGAGCAGTTCGCTGTCCTGTTCCAACAAAGCGCCAGGCACCATCTCACGTCTCTCTTTCCTGCTTTCTCTCATCCTCCTCTCTCCCTCTTTCTCTTTGTGCCACAGACTCCCTAAGATCGACACAGCAAAACCGTTTTTGTGTTCCCACAATGGCCACGTAGAAAAGCCTTCTGCAGAGGGGGTAAATGCTGCATGCCATGCTAAATGCCCGCAATTAACCGTGTTTTGTCTCTGTCCCTGTGTCTCTGCGTCCATCTGTCTGCTCAGCTGTCTGTCTGTCTGTCATGGTTTCAATATCTATTTGCTTGTTTACATGGCTGTCTAATCCAGGCGCTGGCACAGGCTTCCCTCTGTCTGTCGACATGTGTGTGTGTGTGTGTGTGTATGTGTATGTCTGGCTGGCAGGCCACAAATCCCCAGACACTGAAACATATTTGAGTGCCATTACCTCTCTGCCTTAGTCCCTCTCACCTGACAGTCCCTTATTCACGGAACTATAAGATAATTTAACAGCTAGTTTCTTTAAGGTTTGACTGTTACTGAAATTGATTTACATCTAATTACAATTTTTAGTATTATTTTGTAGATATGAGGGACTACTTGCTGTGGTATGCATTCTGCAGTTATGAACTGGTGCCCAATCTTTATGTTCCACATCATTTTTGACACTAATCTAAAGGTATCTAGATTAAACAAACTGTAGCAAGATAATATGGATTAGGGAGTGCTTTGAAATATACAGTGTGATGGACTGTATGATATGCCCCTCATGCCATGTTGACACTAATTTATTATATCCAAGATGAAGTTGTCATCTATGTATGTACACATACACTTGTTTCTGCCAACAAACCAGCTACCCAAAAGTATATTTTTGTGGACTCTTGCACCATGGAAAGGTCAGTGATGTTTTCTTTCAACAACCTTTAATTAAAAATACCTTAAAAGCATCAAACAAGATTAGTGAACATGACTATCGCAAAGCCCAGATAGAGACCAGGAAGCACAAGTAGGGTTTTGTGGGCTCCTCCACGCCTCCATTTGCTGCACTTGAATCTGAACGAGAAGTTTGGCTGCCAAGCCCCTCACCTGCCCCACGGCTACCCGCCCTCTCCAACCGCCTGCACCAGTGCCAAGGAACCCCCTCCCCACGCAGCAGGATGAACAAAGAGGGTGCCAGGACCAGGGGCAAAGCCCCAGACACCCTGGCCCCCAGCAGGCAGGAAACAAAGGCTAAGTCAATATGCACATGCAATGGAATTACTCACCGAGTTCATCCATGGGTGACTTCTAAGGACATGAGATAAATAGTTGGAGTTTTCAGCCATCTAGTGACCTGTTTTTCACTTACTTCCTGAGTTGTATGCTGTAGATCAGGCATGTACAGCTATAGCCCAGGAGCCCTGCCCTAACACCTGATATTTAACCTGGTATTTAACCGAGAAATTGAATCATGTGTGTAAGAGCAAGGAAATTATTGTGTTGGATGGCAGCCCTTCAGGAGCCAAGCTAGACCGCCCTGCTTCGGACTGCAATACCATGACATTACAAAAACTGAAACCTCCCATCCAAGTGTCACTAAGAGGTGTAAACCATCCTTTATTAACTACACAACAATAAACAGGTTGCATAAATGTATCTTCTCAGAGATACTGAAAAGCTAAAGCAGAATGTTCAATAAAAAGCCTAATAAGGCAACAAGAAAACATAAAAGAACCAGGCACACGTAATGCAAAGACATGGTGAGGTGCAAATATGGTAAAGTGTGAATCTTCACAACCAAAACACAAAGAAAAAGCCCTTCCATACCAAACATTAATGAGGTGCATGACCTAATAAACAGGGGAGACAGAATGCTAGAGACACACCACTGGGATAAACCTGCGACAGCCCTCATCCAACTACATACTCATACTCAACATCACTTCTGAGCCGGATAGGGACTGGAGAGCAGAGCGGTCAGGTGGTTGGTGAAAAGAGTGCTAAACATCTCTGATATTGACCTATACTGATGATTGATGACTTGAATGTCCAGATTAACTTCTGGATGAGCTTCCGAGAGAAAGGTGTCCCAAATGGATAGACATACCCTACATAGGCAGCTGGTAGAAGGAACAAGATAGTTCTGGGCGTACACTGCCCAGAAGAGAAACTTACACCAATAATCCTGACACTGCAGCACCTGTAAGAATAACTGTAGAGTTCCTGGTTCAGCTTCTCCTTCCAGCCATTGGATTTGAGTTGATAATGTGAGACTCACGTTAATGCCCAAATACTCCATACAGGCTTTCAAGATATGTGCTCTAAATGGCTATCTGGTCTTATGTTATATAGCTTGAATCAGCAAAACATGTGGTTGAACAGACCTTTTTCTGTTTAGCAGGCAAAGCAGAGTCCTGGAAAAGCCACAAGAGAGAAGGCCTTTGAAAAGCAATTACCCAAGACAAGAGCTGTGATGTTACCTTATGAAATTGGGACCTAATTTAGGTTAAAGGCCTGAGCTCACACTGAGCAAGAGGTGATGTTACATGCCCATGCTGAGAACATACTTCTCTTTTGGTCTGTCACTTGTATATCTGGCTTGTACATGCATTATGTAATGAATGGTGAGCAGAGGTGGCAAATGCAGAATGAAAACACAGAAACGTAGTCTATAGAATGTTCCAGAGACAAACGTAGTCTATAGAATGTTCCAGAGACAAACGTAGTCTATAGAATGTTCCAGAGACAAAAAGCTATTTAAGTCACATATTAGAAGCAAAACCGGAAAAAGAAAGCAAACACAGCAAACAGAACCAGGCAATAGACTAAGAAGACTAACGGAGAGCACAAGAGTACGCTGGGACATAAAACAATGACAAGGTTTAAATACACGGGATCATCACAAGACAACGAGAAACACCTGAAGCAAATTAATGGTGGAGATAAAGCAAACATGAGACAACGGATGGAAGACCAAGAAAAAACTGAAACAAGGCATGGATCCAGGAACGAAGAAGGAACGAAGAAGGAACGAAGAAGCCCGTGTCTGTGGGAACTGTAACGCCAAAAGAGAGGCACACGATCTTTTTATTGATATTCCAGAGAACTGGATCAAGCAAGCACATGTAGGGAATAACATAAACTACTGTTAGATCTGTGGGTCTTGCTTCAAGAACTCTGGACAAGGCATCAGCTTTTATGTACTTGCTACAAATTCAACAGGGAATTGTAATCTGACATATTCCAGATTCCAATGATCTGTGTAGACAATGAAATGTTCCTTGTTTCTGTGACAGCACTTCCTCAACTCTCTCCTCAGACGTGACAGGCTTTGGCAGGTTAAGCCAGAACAGGAGTTGGTATGCAATGATGATTCAGGTGATGAATAACTTCTCGGCAGTCAGAGACCAGGACAGTCTGAGTGGAGCACAGTGGAGAGAGCAGTCAAATGCACTGCCTAATGAACTGCCTGTAGAATTTGGCAAACTCCAAGAAGTTCTTTACAGTATGGGGAAAGGGCCATTCCTTCACCAAATGAAAACCAACTTGTGAAGCATGTCACAGAGGACATAACTGTTCAAATACTTTGATGCCGATGGTCCATTGGAAAAGCCACTGGGCAGAACCAGGGACATGTATTAGCCTGACATTGAAGAGAAAGCTGTATTCCATTCGTTACCTTCCAGGGGTCTGAATAAGACAGTACAGAGTCCACAAATTGCTCCAGAGAAAATGAGCTCCATCCCCTGTATAGTGGCTAACACCAGAGGCTGGGGTAGAGGAACTTCACAGGAAGTTCACAGAGGCCTTGGTAATCTATGCAAGGTCACAGTACCCCATCCTCCTCCACAAAGAAGATTCCAGTCAAAACAGGTGAGGTAAAAGAGCAAACAACTCCCTTAGGGCTTTCATAATGCACATCCCTAATGCACCCTTCCATATCTGCTGTTCCTTTACAAACACAGGACATGCTCAGGAATGAGGAGGTGTAACACCGGGGAGGAGAAGGGTGTAAGTCCCATGGAAGCTGTTCCTTTAAATTTGGGTACTCCAGAGAAAAGAGCTCAATCCCCTGTACAGTTATGTTCTCTGTTGAAGTGCAATCACACAGGAGTTGGAGATGAGGAGTTTTATGTGTCCAGGAAAGATGGGGGTGATGCTTTTGAAGCTATGGAAGTCCCAATTTGCCAGGGTGTATATAAATATAATAATTTTTTTAATGGTCTCCTAATGGATTAATCCAACCTGTACTTGAATGGGTTGGGTCATGTTCTGAACCCTCTCTGAGTCCAATGGTTCTCCATCCTTTTGTGAAAATGAGAAGTGATGGTGGTTCACAGGGTTACACAGGTATTTGGAGACAATCATATTCTGCTCATATTAAACTAAAATAGAATCAACGTATTGTTTCAGGACAAATGAACAGGCACCAGATATGACATTAGCTTTCAGGTTAGCAACACTCACTGGAGGCTGGCAGCAGTCTTTTTTATTTTTATGATGAACAGTGCAGGTGGCCTGATCACAGTGCAGACAAAGTCTAATTTTGTAATTTTCAGTATTGTTCTTATGATCCGTGTCTTGTGCATCTCTGTTCCATGGGAACATGGAATGGGTGTGGATTCATGAAGATTCCGGAGATGCATGAATTTATTTCATGAAAGAAGAGTTGGTTGAGGGATAGAGACTCTTAGCAGGAGGTGGGTTTGGTGAATCCTTCACCGTGTTGGAACCACGTCTCTGGTAACTGTGGATTCAGATGGCTCATGGAGAGCAGTCAGCAGGTGAGTAGATTCATCCACAATGAAGGCTGCAAGGTTTTGGTGCTGCAGTTTACATTCACGTTTACCTTTGCCAGACACTCTTATCCAAAGAGACTTTCATATTTCTTAGTATGACAGATCATGCATTCCCATGACAAACCCATGACACTGCAGTTACTAGCACCTTACTCTATCTTGCCAACCAGGTGTGCAATTGTTGTTATTATTGATTTTGCTGTTGTTGTTGCAATAAAAATGTCCAGGTTGATTACGTCTAGAATAGTCCAGGTTCTGCCTTCTGCAGAGTCCATGGTAAGAGTGAAGCTTTTTGTAGTGAGTCTCAAACACTGGCGAGGATAAAAACGGAAAGTTTAGTAAGAGTAGCAAAGACAGCAACACAGAACATAAGTAACATGAGTACATACGGCAAAATAAAACGCTGAGGTCCAGTAGGAAAAGGTTTAAGACTTCAGAACAAACGTACAAAGACCTTAAACACAGAAGACTAACAATGTAAAAACAAAGCACGAGTGGTAATAATCAAGAGAGATGGAGAACTACAGACACTGCAGGAGACACGCCACACCCCTGATGAAGCTGAACTACAGACACTGCAGGCAGACACGCCACACCCCTGATGAAGCTGAACTACAGACACTGCAGGCAGACACGCCACACCCCTGATGAAGCTGGACTACAGACACTGCAGGCAGACACGCCACACCCCTGATGAAGCTGGACTACAGACACTGCAGGAGACACGCCACACCCCTGATGAAGCTGAACTACAGACACTGCAGGCAGACACGCCACACCCCTGATGAAGCTGAACTACAGACACTGCAGGAGACACGCCTCACCCCTGATGAAGCTGAACTACAGACACTGCAGGAGACACGCCACACCCCTGATGAAGCTGACAGTTGAAGCACGTTCAGCATGGGTGCAATATGAATGCACTGAAACAGTTTACTATTACGACAGGAACAGATCAAACCAGTGCATGTGCAAACTGACTAAATAAAATAGTACAATAATTATTGCCTACTACTCTTCATCTTCCTCCCCTCCTTCTTATCCTACACTTTTATTTAATGAGCACCTTTCATAAAGTTAAGATTACTTGATTGTGGGCATCACATTACAACACAATAAATACTGTAATAATACAATAACAACCACACACCCACACACACACACACACACACACACACACACGCTCTCTTATACATACACACACTCTTTCTCACACACACAAACACACATATGCATATGTTTACATATACACACTACATTTATGTAACATAATGTAGTAATAAAACTACAGCATATGTATTTATTCAAATTTGTAAAAAGCCTAACCTTAAACACCCTAACCACAAATATTTTTTTCTTTCAATTTAGAATGTGTTTTTTTTATAAATGAAAACAAGTACACATCCACTTTTGAAATACAAAATAACTAAAAAAGAGTTTTATACAAATTAACATATTAATATTAATTATAACCATATACGTGTGTGTGTGTGTGTGTGTGTGTGTTCAAATGTATCTATATATTTAAACAGTTATAATATATAAGTGTTCTGAAGTAATCAGGTAAATTATAACAGGCTTTAAGAGACTTGAAGAGAGCCTGGTTCCTACTATTGCTCAAGTGTAAGGGGAGGTCACACTAACTACTTGCCACTGTAGCCTAGTTGTTGTTTTTTCTGATTTTTCTTCTGTTTTTTAATAGTGCATAAAAGTTTCCTATTTTTTCTGGTTGTGTTTTAATAAAGAGACTGAGAAGTAATTATATAAGTTATGAAACGGATGATAATGTTTTCCCACACTGACTATAAAAGTGGACTTTCACTTTCAGTTGAGAAATTCTCTGGTACTTTCTGCTCCACCATATTTGCGCCTGTCCCCATCTGCATCATGGCATTCATTAGGATGTGAAAGGCAAAGGGCTGAGGCCTTCAGCTCAGCCTCAGAGCACCTCCCTCTCCCTCCAGCTGCCCCTAATCACTCACTAATGCACAATCAACTCAAATGGCAGGAGAACAATGAGGTCTTGAGCTCAGAGGCTGAAGCTTCTCTTTATGGTGACTTATCGATCGCCATCATGTTCATTTTCAAAGGCTGAGATTTGGCAGAGATCCTTCGGGATCGAGGCTTCTAACGCCAGGGAGGAGAGACAGGAGGAGCACATGCAGACACAATACCAGGCACCCATACAGAGCAAACGAAAATAGATGGAGATAGAGTTGGCAAGATAAACGGCAGGGTAACGGGAAAATGACAAAGCAAACCTACCAGCAAAAAGTAGTGGCAGCAGAGATATCCTAGACTCTGGATTCAAATCTTTCTGAGAAATCTTAGCCACTGATTTCAAATCTTTCTGAGATATCTTAGCCTCTGAATTCAAATCTATCTCAGTTTTTGTCAACCAGCTGCCTGTTCGGTAATCAAATGCCAAGCAACAGCCAAGAACCAATCTCACAACTGCCTGGATTCTGTCATCTCCCTCTCTCATTATTTCTCTGTCTCTCTGTCTCTCTCTCTCTTTTTCTCTCCCTCTTTCTCTCATGCAAGTCCAGCTGTGGGGCAGTTCTGTAGTTTTCCAGGGCAAATACAGAGAAAAGTTACAGATTTACAGATGAATGTGTGGTAGGACCTGCCCAACCCTTTTACAGCAGATGTGGATGGCAGTGGTCCATAAACCTGAATAAGAATGTTGCTAAACTAAAATTAGCAGGGAAAAGTACCCAAAAGCTCCAGTTTAAAAAAGTAATTAACCCTTACAGAACATTTAGAATTGAATTATTTAAGATAATTAGTAAACTAGATTTTTCTTAATAACTGTATTCTATTCTATACTGTATTTCTAAATACATCCAGACATATAAATTAATTCAGTCATTTAAAGAAAGAAACCAAAATTAAGAAAATAAAAAAAGAGCAAAAAAAATGTTTTCTTAAGCTTATAGCAAAGGGACAGGGAGATCAATATAAATCAATATAAAAAACAAAAAATGGTCATAGGAAATACCAATTAATTTATGAATTTTATATTTTTTATATATATTTATATATCAACTTTAAAATATTAATTGATAAATTTTATTACCTATTACATTTTATTTATTATTCTTTAAAATTATTTGAAATATCTGACTTCACAATTAATGGCTAACTATAAAAAAATAACTGTTGATACTGTGGGGTTTGTGAAAGTTCTATTTATATAAATGATGTATAAATAGATATAGATATATATAAGTACTACTAGCAAGTTAAGTGCTAATAAGAATAAGAGTTCTTCTTTTACAATCTTTCTTTCTTTTCTATCTTTTCATGTGTGCCTGTTGTTTGTGGTCTCCTGGCCTTCACTAATCGTGCCCTCATGCATCCATCACACCTTGCATGTCCTGCCGAGATTCAGCGCATGGCTGAGGCTACCGTCCGGTTAGACCCACGTAGTACCGCCCAGCGGCAGTCAGGCGGGCTCAGCGGCATGGCGCCGCCCCTGACCCTAAGCAAAGGTGCACGTTCCATTCCGTTCTGTCTCAGAACAATTCTGTGCGTATTCCACGCTGCTGTGGTTCGTAGGAGAACAGAGCTCACACAGACACACACTGTCTCTTCCTGCCTGGATGGATCGACTTGCATTTCCTTGTTCCCTTTTTCTCTTTTCCTTTCTCTGTTGTGGATTAATTCAGCTCTTTTATGGAAACACAGGCATTCATACCACGTTGCGGCAAAAAAAAAAAAAACCACTTGAAGGAAAACAGGTTGAAGAATGAGTTTTGTTTTCCTCACATGAACAATTAGGCTTAAGGTGAAAGATGGCTGTTAAGAGACCAGCGGTGTTATCAGTCATATAAATGCCACTGAAAAATGCAGAAGAAGAGTTTAAAGGAGATCGTGTACAGCACAGTGCTTTTGCTCCAAGTCCTGGAGGTCAGATCTTAGGCAGGTCTACGAGCACGCAAGCAGTGAGCCATTAACGCCTCTTGGCATGACTGTTCGGCCCAAAGAAACCTCACGCGCACGAAGGCCAACACACACAACGTCAGGAGGGCCCTGCAGGAAATTTCAGCTGCTCGGTTCATTTAAAACTTCCAACAAGACCCCTGCCCTGGATGCATTATGCTAAGGATTTCATAACATATTTTACGACAGATTTTGTCGGCTGGCATATTTGTACCCATTTATCTAACATCTCATCTTAAGTCTGGGTGATGTGGAGTTAAATTTGATACTGCGATAACTCTGGTCAGAGATGAGATATTTCTTATATGATCATTTGTACTGAAAACATCATAAGGATTCAACCACAGCTGCATATAGAGTCATTTTTGAAGTCCATAATGTGGTAGAATAATATAGTAAAACATTAGAGAAAATAAATTCACCCAAATTTCAACAATTACCTTACCTTAAATATCACCACAATATTGACTTTTTTTATTATATTGATATTTTTAAATATTGAATAAATTGAAAATTTGATATGTTGCCAAGCCCTAACTGTAGTATATATAAAACAGTGCAGTTCTATAAATTATGTAATAAAATATTATTGTACAATTTTTAGAAAGCCACAGTCTCCAAAAATGCTTGGAATACATAAATAACAGTATTTCAAAAAATGGAATAAATGGCTAAATCCTCTGTAGACAGGAGTAGGAGTGGTGTGGAAACACAGGCAGACAGCCAAAAACACACAGAAAAGAGAAAAAGAGAAGGAGAGAGAGAAACAGAGCTGACAAGGAGGAGGCAAGTGCTGAAAGAAGGGAGGGGGTCTAATTACGATATTAATCACGCTTTAATTTCAATTCATCTCCAGTAACCGTCACACATGCACGCTAATCAGTGGAGAAAGACTGCCAAGCTAACAGTATTAACACATCTTAGCCCCTTGGAGAGAGAGAGAGAGAGAGAGAGAGAGAGAGAGAGAGAGAGAGAAATTAGAGAGAGAAAAAGAGAGACTAATAAAGAAATGCAAGGGACCGCAGTGAAATCAAACTGACTGATGCCTTTCACCCAGCCCGGAAAAACCCCAGGGGCAGCAGCGCGAGGGCGAGCGGATGCGAAACAAAAGAACGGCAGCAGCGACGCTCCAGCAGCGACGTAGCAGGGCAGACGCTACACCTTCAGCACACGCTGCAGCGGCGGGGCAGTGAGGGGGGGCACTGGGGCGGGGCAGGGGAGGGGGCGGCCCGCGTGGTCGGGCGGGCGGGCTGAGGTGAGACGAGTCACAGCCTCTCGCCACGGGTGGGATGAGCGGCACGGCTGGTCTGGTCGAGGGTTTGGAATGTACTGTGGTGGTGGTGGTGGTGGTGGGGGCTTCTAATACAAGTGATTGGCTTTCCATATTCAATTCGGGTGTTAGAGAAAGAAGCACAGACAAAAAAGGGGGTTATAGGGACTCTGAGACACAATCTTTGATTCATCTCCTGCCAGGTCCGCAGTACAAACATGTCGTAGTACATTTTAATAATGTACCCCTCTTTCCCCAAACTGGGAACTTCAGTTCATTTCAGATTTAAGGAAGAATGAGTCAGGGAACTTTTGTGTCCTTTCTCCCTCTCCCTCTCCCTCTCTCTTTCTCTCTCTCTCTCTCTCTCTCTCTTTCTCTCTCTCTCTCTCTCTCTCTTTCTCTCTCACCCTCCGTTTGCTTCCAGCCCAAAAACTCCTCTTTTTTGTGCCTCTCTCTCTCTCATCTCTCTGTCCATCTATATCTTGGCTGCTCTTTCACTTATAAACTAAACACCCCCCCCCCAATCTCTAATTTTCAGACTCTCTGGAGGAGAGTGGGGCGGACGGCTCCATGGTTACCTGGCACCGTGCCATCTCATTACACCGCCAATTGATTCTGGAGCGCGGCCACGTCCGTTTCCCACCCTCCTCCCCTGCCCGGCCCCTCGCTCATTCCATTCCCCTCCTCCACTCCCCATCTCTACCCCCAATAGTCAACTCACCATTATACAGCTGGGGCTGTCTGCACCGTGGTCTGCATACTGAAAACCTTACACACACACACACACACACACACACACACACAAACACACAGACCTAGGCATTTCCTCTTTGTAATGCACCTACACTCACACTTGCATCTTGATGGATATCAGAAGGCTTACAGAAACATCCTTGATTTAAGAACCACAAATTGCAATCTTTGGGAAGCGTTTGCTGAGTCACTGAAGCTTTTTCGCACAGAGGCACTCCTAGACTGTCTGCATCCCACAACAGGCAGACCAGATGGCAAACTCCTAATAGCATGTTCTATGGGCGGCTTGGGAGGGGCCAGGATTGCATCGTAGCATCAAAAAGCAAATTAAAAAACAGGTTGGCGGTCACATGACATGACGTTGACAGCGGGCAGGCGAGTCCGAGACGTTTCGGTGCAGACCAGCCCACGTGTGATCTCGACATTTCAACGTTCATTCAGTCCACGTGTGATCTCGACATTTCAACGTTCATTCAGTCCACGTGTGATCTCGACATTTCAACGTTCATTCAGTGTTTATTCCTCATGCTTCTCCTGTGTTTCTTTAGCTGTGTCCTCAGTCACACGTCTCCCCGTCACATTGCTCCGCACACACACACACACACACACACACACACACACACACACACACGCACACAGACACGGAGTCTGGCTTGGTGCTGCCTGTCTGCCATTCCACAGAGGGATCTCTGCCTTGCTGGGTTAGGATGCTGGGCTGCGGCACACGGACTGCGTTTCCGTGGAGAATCTCAGTCATATGGTCACTTCCATGCGAAGCCATAAGGACCATGGGCATATTAGCCCACAGAACGGAAAAGAGAACCATACATGAACATGCCTAGAGTGCGTATCTGTGTCTGGCTATTGTCTTATATTATGTATAAGTATGTCTGGATAACATACAGCATGTGCGCGACTACATCTGTGTGTCACGTCTAGCTTATTGAAAGCCACTGTGCTGTACACCGTAACTCATGAATCACACTTAATTTTACGATGCCACAAAACGTTACATCTGCCTAAGTGCCCCATTTCCCGCTCCCCAAAAATCCACACACACCCCCACCGCCCCCATATCCGTCAGTGCTGCAGCAGCTCTCCAGCCAGCCTGAGGCCTTCTGGGAGCACACCGAAGCGGAGGCTGAGGCAGAGGTGGGCCTCCCCCCGCATCTGGGCCCCTTTCCTGTGCACTGCTCGGGTTATTTGAGGACGCGGTGAACCCGGGCCACCCGATACTGAGGAGATGGGGCCCAGCTGAGGGGGGCGAGCGATGCGCCGGCGCGGGGGCTGCCAGGAACGGCAGCGAAATCCTGCAGGAGCCTCCTTGCACTGGCACGGGAGGGAGG
>JAOYMR010000002.1:8331757-8348236 GCA_025802075.1 Tenebrosternarchus preto | reverse complement strand
GTGTGTGTGTGTGTGTGTGTGTGTGTGTGTGTGTGTGTGTGTGTGTGTGTGTGTGTGTGTGTGTGTGTGTGTGACACTACAACGGTGTGTTTTTTTAAAAGGTCACATTAGTTTAGGTCGGATGGCGGTGGTTAGGGTGTGTTTCAGACATCCCAACATTGATTTTTTTTGGGAAACTCTGACCAAATTTGCACAATAATATAGACCAGATGCTGAGGGTCCACTGTCCAGTCACTCAGTCAAGAGTAGCGTATGTGTGTGTGTGTGTGTGTGTGTGTGTGTGTGTGTGTGTAGGGGCCAGTCTCTGGGATGGTAGCGAAGGATGGGTACTGGGTACTGTGGACTGAGTGACCTTTATGAGGGCCTGCTGTTATTTTCCACAGAGGTCAGGAACTAAGAATTCCCAGCATGCAGCAGCTGGATGCGATACTTCTTATTCTTTTTCCTCCTTTCTCACACACACACACACACACACACACACACACACTTTCTTTTGGTCAATACTTCCAATTTGAGTACATATTTCCACAGTGCCACATTAAAAAGGCAACACTAAATGAAGCAGTTCACCCACAGGATATCCTTTTGAACACCCTGTATGTGTTCAGACCTTCAGCAGTTCAACCCACCACACGCATACATTCATGTACACACGGATATATGTGTGTGTGTGTGTGTGTGTGAGAGAGAGAGAGAGAGAGAGAGAGAGAGAGAGAGAGAGAGAGATATTTTGGTACACAGAGAAAAAGTAGTAAGCCTTTGTTGTCACTATTTCTGAATAAAATAAATACCCATGGCTGGCACAAAACATTCAACAATGCATAACAGAGTTCATGGTAACTTTTAGTAGGGAAACGTTTAAGAACAGAACATGCTACTGCTTTTAGTTGAGAGTCAGTATGAGGATTTCGATGGAAACAGGCTCACGTGTGTAAGCCAAGGGTAACAAAACGTAAAGGATGTAAAGGCACTTGATACACACCTGTGTGATCTCATTTTGGGGTTTGAGAAGCTGTACCAGTTGGTAGTGTGTGTATAAACTGATAGATAGATGCCCAGATATCTGTGTGTGAATGTTTGTGTGTGTGTGTGTGTGTATGTGTGTGTGTCTGTGGGTGCATGTATACATGTACTAGAAAATAGGAGGGAGAAAGAGTCTCTATTTCTGGTTGCAGTAGACGTCTGGACGTCTGAACAAAGACAACACAGACAAGCCAGTGTAGAGAAAAACAGCAGCTGAGTCCCTCACACCCTCTCTCTCTCTCTCTCTCTCTCTCACACACACACACACACACACGATTATGCATGCACAGAAACACACAAACACAGTACAAAAATGTGTCCGTTCATAGAGTTTATGAACTCTAACATATACAGTGACATACAGCAGAGACAATCTACACACACACATACACACACACACACAGATATATATATATATATATATATATATATATATATATATATAACATTACGGACATGTCATAGTTTTATAATATTACAACACAGTAGCTCTTCTGTCTTCAACTTTCCAAAACAATCATAAATTCATGCACACTGACGCAGTCTCAGGTCTGTTAGCAGTGTCATACAGTCACACGCTCATATATGTAACACCTAAACCTTGCACTGGGTTTAAGTTTTGAAGCTCAGTAACAAAGTGGACGGCTGTTCAAGAAAATACTCTCTGATGCCAATCTTGACTTCCCTCACAAACACACACCCTCCCTAAAACAAACACACACACACACACACACACACACACACACACACACACACACACACACACAGGACTTCACAAATGTTGCTCACCTTCCTTTCGATCTCCTTCCAGTGTCGCTTTGCCTCTGTATTCTGCTCTTTCTGAGCGCATGCACACACACACACACAAAAACACACACACACACACTCCGTGCGTCTCCTCTCACTTCACTTTCTTCTCCGTGGAGTCGACTAAATCCAGTTCCTGCATTCAGTCACTCCAGCCTCCTCCTCCCAAATCAACAAAGAGAGAAAGAAAAAGAGAGAGAGAGAGAGAGAGAGAGAGAGAGAGAGAGAGAGAGAGAGAGAGAGAGAGAGAGAGAAAGGGGAGTGCAAGAGTTGCTCTAAACGGACAGAAATGGTTAGAAAAGCACCCAGTTACTTTTCCAGTTTCTTCCACTGCAGGACCCCTCTTTCCTATTCCCCTCCCTCTCTCCCTCCCTCCCTTTCTCCCTCCCTCTCTCTCTCTCTTTCACACACACGCCTTTCCTGCCCTCCCCAGTTAGGCAGCTCTGTCCAAAGTCTAACTTCACTACACGTGTTGTGTGTACTTGCATATGTGAGCTTGCTCAAAAACAATGACGTATACAGTGTCTTCAGGCTGATGTGTTTATATATATATATATATATATATACAAATATATATGTATATATATAATGTATATAATATATAATATATTATATATAATATATACTTTTTACATTTCGGTCAATTTCATAGATTCCTATTCCCAAAACCACAAACTACTGACAGCTGCATCCTCCTCACCAATTGACAGACAGAGGGAGATTAAGCAGTAATTTGGCGATGACTAAATCTCTTAATCTCCTCACATACTGTATATTTTGCACACGATCTCGCTGCCTGTATTAGGCTTGGAGGAAGTCAGAAATAATTCCTGAAAATGTCAGAAACCCACCAACTCTCCTTTTTTGTTCACATGTAACTGTTTCAGGTCCTCTGGTGAGAAGTGGGTGTTACCACCAGGGGGCGCTGTGGCCTCAGTGAGAGCTCGCACCCCCTCCTGTTTTTCCACGTGTGGTGGTTCGGGAAGGACTTCAAAGCTGAACTCCACACTCCCACTGCCACGATCGCACAAGTCACTGGAGTCTTGCAGCTGCCTACCAGTAAAAACCCCAAGAGGAAAGGGATTGTGCAGACATTTCTTGGCCCCGCCCCTCGGGGTGGAGATTATAGAGAGGTGCTGAATATTCTGGTTCCCTGTCAGCCTCCACCTGGGAAAAGGCGTTGCTGTCTGGATCAGGTGGAGGCGTTGAGGAAGGTCTGACGTCAGATTCCCCAGCCAGGCCTTAAGAATCCAACCTCACCATCACACTCTTCAAAAAGCACCTTTGCCTTCTTCCTTCCACACCAAATAGCTGCGTAGCTGTGTGCCGTATCCCAGTGCGGGAACGAAGCCTTCCTTGGAGGAAAGTCAATATATAAGTTTAGCAATCTGCTCTGCAGAAGTGGAGCTCTCAAAAGGAATGGAAGAATCACTGGGACACAGGTTATGGTTGGCTTAAAATGGAGCTGTAGCTGAAATGAAGCTGTAGCTGGAATGGAGCTGTAGCTGGAATGGAGCTGTAGTCTGATCCTCCCTGAGCAGATGCAGAATGGTGCACTCTTTGACCTGTTAAGAAGAATTTTATGTAACAGTTTGAATTAGAACGCACTGATTTTGCATGAGTGCGTGCGCATGTTATCTGAACGTTCTTTCATGCCTGTCCCAGAAATCCCTCGATCTAATACATCGCGCAACATCGACACACAGACGCAAACCTTGTCTGTACATAATCGCTTTTTTTCACCCTGACCCAGATTCTCTCCCTCCCTCCCGCTCTCTCTCTCTCACACACACACACATGCACACACACATTTTCACACTCTAACAGAGTATGACCTGTGAGTACCAAATCCAAAATGTCCAAATCCAAAATTCCTGCATGGTTTTTGCTTTTCCTTTTGTACCAATATCGGATATATCTGATGGTTTTCTTCCCAGAGAAAAATTTAATCCATCTATTAAACCAGTGGTTTATATAATCTAGCTAAAGGCAACTAACTATGAGACCATGCCTCCTTGAGTCCAGTATTCATGAATGTCACAATGTCACTTCCTCCAGCGCATTTCCTTTAAGCCTCATGTACATGTCTTTCATTGGAACTCTAGAGTCACGCTCTGGGTGCATATATTCACTTCTATCTGTGTACCATGTGTTCAAAGTGGCTGCAGGCAATCAGTGAGGCCATGTTTGTCAGAGCACAACTGTCTCCAGAGGCTGTGGCTGCCCTGGAAAGCCTCTAACTGTGGAAGAGAGAGACTGACCGACAGAGACAGAGGGGGGGTTAGAGAAGGAGAGAGGTTGAGAGTGAGACAGAGAGAGAAAGAGAGAGAGAGACAGAGAGAGACAGAGAGACAGACAGAGTTCTGGAAATAGCTCAAGTAATCCAGGGAGCAGACAGAACGTTCTGTTTTTTTTTTTTTTGCTTGATGCTCAGGCGGCTTTGTCACGACGCTAGTAGCCCACAGCCACAGCAGCCGCAGGACCAGCCCCGGTTACCCGGGTTACACTCTCCCCAGAGTGGGTCATTTGACAGTCACCTATCTGACGGCACCCACCCCCCAAGCTCCCCCGCAGCCCCGCCTCCCGGCAGGCTGGACCTGAGCACCATCCTCCTCAGGGCTTTGGACTTCATCTTCTGACCTTACATAGTGCGTGCATTTGAAGTACATACTAAAGCACATAAGTCACCATAAGCTTGTCATAAGTCATAAGTAGCAGAAGCAACGGCAGTAGTATTGATGGCTCTGAAAATCAGCACAGACGTGACTCTAACAGGCTCTTATCGTACTGTTGCCCAACCCATTACCATCGATCTCTTCTTCTGAGAAAGGTTCCTGAATGGTGCAAAAGATGCTGAATTTGCTTCAGCTCAGTCTAGGACACACAGTTACAGAACCACTGCCACTGTTAGCTCGTTCCCATCTTAGAATAATAGCTTTGTTGGATGTGGTGCAGAATGCAGGTGGTAAAAACACCGGAACATGAGGAACGTTTACAGTATGTCCACAAACATTGGCCGTCTTCCTCATGACATCTAGCGTAATCATTGTATAAATGAGTCGCATGCACAATCTGGAAAGAATGAGAGTCTTTATTTGTGCACAAATGTCCTGGAGAATCACCATCAAGCAATTATAGATCAGAAATGCCCCAGAGTTCTATCACCTATTTGACGGTCCTGTTCAGACGTCCAATGGCCAAAAGCTCGAGGGGTATCACGCAAAATTGTCAAGACAATCAACAACTTCAGGTTCTCACGTTTCCATTTCAAGTCTCGCTTTCCACTCACAGATTAAATCACAACCTGACTGACGGTGAGGAGGAGGGTGACAGTCCCCTGGGTGCCCGGGCTGGTAGGCCGGTTGGCCTCATCAGCCCAGTTCCGTGTTTCGTAGTCATAAAGAAAGCCAGGAGATGGGTGGGCAGACTCATGGCAGGTGACCAGACTCGGAGAACCATCACTCACCTCCGTCTGCCACCTGAGCTAAATGTGGAGCCTTGCTGAAGCTCAGCAGGTACTTCACAGGTTCGCATCTTGCTTTCGTCTGGTAGCGCCAACCTGCTCAACCGATTTTACGCTGCCTCTCCAGACTGCCATCGTTCGTGTGGGAAACTTCAGTGCCGTCTGCCAGGAGAGTATAACGAGTGTGGACTTTCGGGACACTTTGAATTGTCATGCATATTTTGACACAGAAGAGACTCCTAACACAGTGCATCAAGACCTTAAGAACTAAATGTTGGCTTCTTTACATCCTATGTAAGATTCAACACAATAACCCTAAGTCAGACATACACAGAGGTGGAGGACACCTTATTAGCAAGAACTTGTTTCAACCGTCTGATCTCTTTTCCTAAACCTCTCCATAGCGAGGGTTGTGTGTTTGAATGCCAGCGTGTGACGAGGTGGGGGACACCTCTCAGCTCCACTCAGGCACCCGACTGATACCTAAGGTCAAAGGTCATGAGAAAAGAGTTGAACAAAAGATCTTTGGGAAGTGTCGGCAAAAAGGACAGAGCTCTCTCTCTCTCTCCCTCTGTCTGTGTTTGTACGTGCATTTTAACAGGGGAACAGAAGGTGAAGTAGATGATATGTGCAGTAAGATGGACCTTCAGCCGTTCACTTTTAAAGGAAGGCTGACCTTAAAGGTGATTCAGGAAGACAAAAGCAAGGGTCTTTTTTGTTTTCCTATGAAGTAGTACTATCCAGTCTCCCTGAAGCATGCAGGCTTTCCTATTGGCCTGCTAACCCTCCTCAGCCAAACTGCCACAAAGTGCTAATCATTTCCTTCACATAACATACGGGAGGTTTGCCAACATCCACTCACCAGATTTTGGTGCCAGTTCCCTCAGAGCTTGTCCAACGGTATATACAATGTATGCTGCGCTAATTAACTAAACATAGCCTACAAAGGAACTATAACAGGAATGGATGGATAGACGGATGGATGGATGGATGGATGTTTTATTGATCCCAAAGGGAAATTCAAAATAAGAAACTGGCTTTTTAAGCAAAGCACATCTTATCTCTAGATACCTTCTCCAAATTAACATTTGGAAGCTTGGTTTGGCTCAGTAAGAGCTAAAGGTGGACTTAGCATTGGAGGAATTAACACTGAAATGATTCTGATTCTGAAATGACTACAGAAGTCTTAAAATATAGTATTTAAAGTCTGATAATACCCCCAGCCTCAAAGCCCCGTCAGCTCTCCCTTATTTTCTTAATCTTTCTCTCTCTCTCACACACACACACACACACACACACACACACACACACACACACACACACACACACACACACACACACACATTCATCAGCTCTAACACCTGTAGGAAGGATAATCTCTGCTTGAGGTGGCTGGATCAGAGGTGGTGGTGGTGGGGGGGGGGTCTAGCCAGGAGTCTGCTGCGCAGCCATTGATCAAACAGCATCTCAAGACCATCTGACCTCAGACCTTTTGACCTCTGAGCTTTCACAGACCGTTGCTCCTGGGTGATGAAGGGGGTGCAGGGGTGAGTAAAGGTAGACAGGAGCACAAACACTCTCAGTACTTAGACCAGGACTATTATTAGCAACTTACAACAGGATTTCTACGCAAGAGGCTGGATGAACCGGTTTGAAGTGAGGGAATGCAATTCCAAACATGATCCGGACTTGCAATAGAGCAATAAAGTCATATAGAACTGAGTTACAGACAATTTTAAAGACCCAAATAAGGATCAATTCCAGACTTCCAAATTCCAGTGGTATTAATTTTATTCAAGATTTGGTGATTCTGCACTCAACAAAGAGGCTAGAGCAGTTAAATGTATTTTTAAGAGGCCAAAATCAGAGGTGTTACCTAAAACATACTACCGGATAAACCAATGCCTTCTGATAGGTCAGTGGCAGTATTCGATAGAGCAAGCCAGTTACTGGAGATGCACTGCCACCTAGTGGCTACTGCTAGATACAAATATTGCTTCAATTTAAAATAGATAGGCTGCTGTGCAGCTATTGAGTTTATTTAATATCTACAGTATGTATAATGCACCTGGTATCTTTACAGTATTTCTGTGAATCTAATATAAGCCTCTGCTCCATAAAGTGATACTGGCTTCTAACGAACAATGCAAGAGTAGCCTGTGACTGCGAACGACGGCAATCGTACGCGTGTTTTTCTGCAATTTTTAACATATATCAAACTCCGTTGACAAAACATATGGTGATAAAACATTTATTTTGAAACATAATTATAACTTTTAAGCAGTTAAGATGTAAATTTAAGTCAACAATCATAATTACAGAGGCAATTCTTTGCAGCAAAATATAACATTCTTCTGGAACACTTCCTTGGAATGAATAAAAAAAAGTAATAATTTAAATACACAAAAATACGTTCAGTTATATTTTTGTATGTGCACGTCTTTCAAGTAAAGCGTTTACCTTTAAGAGGTGACATCCATATTTCCTTCATGCATGCAGTTAGCGAAGGGCAAGAGCTACAGAACGCCTCAAAAACGGAACTTTATCGACCTCGAGCGGCAACGTCCCACTCTGACGCATTCTGCCATCCTTTCTAAACAATACAGCTTAGACAGAGTTAAAGAGTTAAAGTTTTACCGCATGTTTCAGTCTAGGCAACGGTCCCTGTCGATTTCTTTATTCATTCTCTCGATCGCGCACTGCTTCGTTCTGGTTGACAATTTGCATTCAAGTTTGTTTGTTTGTTTGTTTTTCTTGACTTTTTGCCACCAGAGAAATTCCTAACACAAATGTTCGCTACGAAGAAGTTATACTTTATGCTTCTTACTCCGCTAAAGACGATAATTTAGCGGATGCTTGTTCAAACTCCTTGCTTGCTAGAACACGGCGACGCACGAGATGAGCTTAGTCTGTATGCAGTCATTCTGGAAGAACAATGAAAACTATATTGGAAACAAGTTTGGCATTCAACATTAAAGTGATATTTTGATCTCACGTGGAACAAACTCTCCATTACTCATTCTGGCACGCATGTACGCCGACTCACAGTAAGCCATCTTTCTTGAAATGGCAAACTTGAGACGTTTTAAATACAAATAATGGTAAGCTAAAACAGCGGAAGATCTAAAGACACTTAAAGGAAATAGGGAATTGACTAAATTCTAGACAAAGACATTTTGAAATTGTTAACAAACTTAAGAAGCCCTGCTGAGGGACATAGTCTGGGGATAACTGTACAACTCATAAAGACTCCCTCACAAGGGAAAATAAGTTACAAGAAAATAAAAAATACATGCTTTGTAACTTGTATAATGGATACCCCTCCAATAAATTGGAAATTGCATAAGAGATATATAAAATTTGTTAAACAAAATAACCCCGTAATAACTCGATGTCTAATATTCTTGGCATGGTTTTGAACCTGATGTCAACGTTTATGCAATGTATGATCCAAAACTACATTACCCACAAGCCTATATACGTAGTTGAGAGGTGAAGGAGCATGTAAGATCAGATCAGAAAAGAAACTGCGACTGCCGATATGTATAATGCAAGAGTAGAGGAAAAACTGCATGTTCAGATTTGCTACAGCTCGATTCCTGTGCTACTGCAACAGAACGAAACCGAAAACATTTGATATCAAGCACCTGAAAATTCTTAGCAGTTACGCTATAAATACGTAAATAAATGCAGTTAGACCCCACCACCACCACCATTCAGGCATAAAAAGCATCCATTAGTTTGAATGACGCTACTGTACATTCATGTACTCATTTGTGGGATTTCTACACCGTTTTGGTTGGTTGTTGCTGTCCAAAAAGTAAGTAAGGCTTGCTGGCTGCCCTCGTAGAATGAGCTTACCAAGCATTTGCAAACCATTTGGTACCGAAACAGTGTGGCCCTTCAACAGATGTAGTAAGTGGAGTTTTCATTTAGTGAAAAGTTAAGCAGCAATGCTTGTTCCCCTACCACTGATGAACTGCTAAAGAAAAAACCTTTACCAAGAGTCCATCCTGAGACAGAGAAGCATGGGGACACGACGCTGTCCCAAACATGGAGGCCACCTCCCGGCTGGCTGGCCTTTCGGATTGTCAGGGTTGGGGTTTGTCTCTTGTGCTTTTTTTCCTTTTGTCCCTACTGGAGGGTTTCTGTGCAGGCCGATTAGTCACCAGCCGTTTTCCAGAAAGAACGCTTAGTATGAACGGCAGAGCGCCTCGTCCGTTCCTCACAGTGTTTTTGGCGGCAGCCGTGTTCAACCTTCCTGCTCCGGGTCCACGGGGAAGAAGAAGGCTCGGACACAGCTGCCAGGCGGCCATCTTGGCAGCCTCACACGATGACGCGGCACTTTTGACATGGCCAGCGCAAAATGGCCTCCTCAGTAAGACAGGAAACCTGAGCGAGTTGTCGTCCAATTTTATGCTTCGTGTGTACATACAGTTTCTTTGACGTATGGCTGATCGTAGTTATGCTTGGATGTTGATGTGAACGATGATTTTTTTTTTTTAAGACTGATGTGAAGCTCCTAAGCAACCTAGAGCAGCCTTGATCTCCCACCCTGATTGGCACTAGTGACCAACGGACATGCCCTCTAACAAGGAGATAAAAGCATGAGTAGATTTATGGACACAGATGTGGCACATAAAATTGCTGCCATACATAGACACATATAGAGCGTTGGATACTGCAGGTGTGGCAGGCTTGTCCCATGGAAGCCCATCACGATATGTTTTCTTCAGATTAACGGTGGAATGGTGTGGGCCTGCGGAGGTGGGGGTGTGGTGGTGTTGATGTGGCAGGGACGTGTCTGACTTGGCCAAACCAGGGCGGGACTCGTCAGTCCTGCAGCAGGGTCTCCCTCCAGTTGAAGCTGTGATTGGGTCCATGCGTGAGAGGGAGGATGGGTGGGTCCACAAGCTGCCATACCCCTGTCTCCCCCAACTCTTCACAGGCACAGAAGCCCAAATATGGGATCTGGAGAAGAGCATGACAGGTAGCAGACCAACACATGCAGCAGAGAGAGAGAGAGAGAGACAGAGAGCGAGTGAACTTCAAATTCAGTCATGGTAGTAAAACGAGTCTGATAATATTCATAAATAGACTCATAAGCTGCAGACCTTTCGCACCACTTGAACGAAGTCTTTTGAGTTCTGTGGATTCAGTCCTTGCATCTGACGTGTACAGGCCTCCAGAGAAGAAGCGTGTGCCACTATTAACACTGTGTTTCCTGCTCACACAGTCACAGAGATCGGACAGTTAGAGTCTGAAAACAGACCTGCTTCAGCAGACACAGAACTAAGAATAGATTTTACATTCTAAAGCCTGGTGCATGCAATACCTTTTTTACTTTTTTCCACCAAGTATACCAATCAGAAACGACTTTGGAAGTCAGGAGGTGCTCCCGAGCAGAACACAGGCACTCCGGTATTTTCTAACATGTTTGATTTTCACAACTGTGAGTTTGGGAGATGTTTCATGTGTGTCTCGTTGTGATGCTGCAGGCCTGACATTAAATATGAGATGTGCTCCAATTTTCAACCCTGTTATGATTTTCAAAATCCTGTAGTGTGCATCAGGTTTTTAAGTCAGTGATGGAGGAACAAATGCTGCCTGACTATGGTGTACCACATCTGAGGAGGCCAGGCTCTCTGGGGACCTGCCTTTTGTACAACAGTGTTTCATAGCAAGTGGTAAGGACACCAAACTGTTGTGAATGGTGCCAGCAGTGCCACCTACTGGTCAGCGACATGTACTACACCATTTTCTGGTATTAGTTTTTTGCCATTTTACTGTCAGTGAGTGGGCCTAGGCTATATAGCTGTCATCTGAGCAGCAGTTGTAATTAACCTTCTGAGCCACAAGCTTTACACCTAATCACCAGGTCATTATGTCATGTTATGGGATGAAAGGTTAAAGGAGGTCACGCACCCAGTGCCTTGCACTCGGCCAGGATCTCCCGCGTCACCTGGAAGCTGCGGCTCATGTAGGTCTCGTAGGACTCCGACACGGTCAGCTTGCTGACGGGAAGGTGAGGTCTGGGGAGGAGAGGGGACACATGAGCCGCAGGGAAAACGCCCCGCCCACAGAACCCACCTGCCTTTGCCATTGTGTCCAAGGAGGCTGATCAAGGATCAGGAGCCTCTATCTGTTTAGTTGGGTTTGTTTGGATGTGAGAGTCAAAGGCTGAATCCAGATCAGCCATAAGGGCCAAATAACACCAAAAAAAATTCCTTCTTAATTCTGTCGTGTACTAAATGCCATTTTCAAAAATCATTATGAAAGCGAATGTAAAGACCATATTTTTCCAGACTCGTACTGTAATCAATAAGTGATTTTATTTCGGAATTACAAAAATAAGAACAGCAGTAAAATGGACCTGTAGGTTGTGTCCACACTAAAGTTAGCAGCCACCAGCTCTGTGGGTGGGATCCAGGCAGGTAAGGAAGTACCCGACACCCACTTGGTCCACTCAAAGAGGCCAGGCTCGATTCTAAGCTTTATCTTCCCATCCTGCTGAAGACCTGAGAGAGAGACAGACAGGGAGAGAGAGAGAGAGAGAGAGAGAGAGAGAGAGAGAGAGAGAGAGAGAGAGAGAGAGAGAGGAGCGAGTGGCGAGTGGCATTAAAAGCAAAGAGGAAAATGAACAGTAAAGTAGACCCAATAGCCAAAGTTCTCAGGGACTGTAAATGGGGCTGAATTAAGACTGGAGAAGAAGAGAAGGTCTTGGGGGGCTGTACCTCGGAGGATATTCTGGGCTGTCTGCACACACCGCAAGGAGGGAGAGCAGTACACAAAGTCTATCACCGTATGACTGTCAAGCAGGGCCTCACCTAGAACACACACACACACACACACACACGGTTTTCCAGTTCATCCTTATTTGCTATGAAAAATCTTAACTAAATGACATTAAACAGCTGACGTTCAAAAGTGACAAGTCATTAATTCATGTCATTAACATATGTGAATTAAGCCATAAGTGGTGGTTCCACAGCCGGTACTCAGGTGTGTCCTCGTGCAGTACGGACCGACCAGGCGCGCCTGTGTAGCCCCGAACACAGTGATGGGACAGTCCTTGTCGTAATCCCTGTACCCGCCGCTCCTGGCCATAACACTGCATGGCATGTTGAGGTTCGAGCGCACGTAACGACCTGAAACACACGCAAACACGCGTGTGAACACGGGGTGGAGGGGTACAAGCCAAACGCAAGAGCATCAGGTTCACTTCATCACTGAATTCAGGTCCCTGAACTCTGACCTTTGGCATCAAAGCACTGGGTGATCCAGTGTTTCCCGAACACCACGTCCATCCTCTCACCGTGACGACACACAAAGAGTGTTCTCTTGGGCAGGTGAGGCTGGCTGGTGGGACGCATCATCTGAAATGGGTCAGAGCAGGTCACAGTGGCCATATCAGAATCAGAATCAGAATCAGAAGCTTTTATTGCCATATGAGTGAACAGGTTCACAACATTAGGAAATTGTTGCGGCACTTTATAGGTGTACCAGGGCAGCCATTCGCGGCGCCATTACTATGAATATACTCCATTACTGTAAACAAATGATGCTCAAATAATCGTGGCAAGGCCACTGAATGTTCAGATGGCCCGTAGAAGGGTAATACAATACAACAAATACAGAACTGAATAACTTAATAAAAGACAGCTTACATAAATTTGATTAGTTTAGATTAATTTAATTAGTTTAGATTTTTCCTAAAAAACAGTCTGGGGCTGCCTAAGCATAGATAAATGTCTTTTCATATTTGTTCAAACCCTTGGCTGTGTCGTACACTGGGTGGTTCTTGTTTCCTACCTGCATCGGGTGGCAGATGACACCGAGACTGGGCGGGTCCACTAGGCCATGGTCGTCAAGGAGACGGCCTTCTTGCTGTCCATCAAAGAAAGGCCCACCCACAGCACCACCACTACTTGTTGGCGAGGTACAGCTGAGGAAGGAATGGGACCTGCCCCACCCCCCCAAAAAAAGTAAATAAAAGCAAACAGACAGAGAGAAAGAACCCCTACTAGACGTGTAAAACGGCCACCTCACCCGTGGAGGACCCAAGTGTCGCACTCGTCTGCCCGGCTGACGTAGTTCTCAGGCAGCAGGCCAGACAGCCCCGTGCTCATGGAGGTCCCGTACACCCAGCCCTCGCTGGCCCCGCCCTGCTCCACGGGAGACATGAAGATGAAGTCGCCCGGCACCAGCTCCAGCTCGTCCTCGTTTTGCGGCGCGTACGGGTACATGGCTCGCAAAGTCTGTAGGGGGCGCCAGAGAGTGGGGAGGGGATGTCTGGTTCAGTGGTGGGATTAGAGGCCATGCATCAGCTAATGACCGACTTTTAAGACTTAAACTATTGGTTTTTACGTAACAAAAATATGAATACATTTTGGGGAAAAATGTGATATGAGTTTGAGCAGATGGTGAAGGGGAAGGCTAAGAAATAAAACACTTAATATCAGATTATCCTTAAAATTGCTGAAAAATTACACAATTGCTAAAACTGCTATTTGTGTCATAAATGTTATTTCATGCCATGTATATGATATCTGAGTACACATCTGACTATTAACATCCATTGAAAGTAAATGAAAACACAACAGCCACCTGGATTGCATGGCTGACCCATGTACATCATCAAGGTGCAACTTACAGCACATTCAAATTACTCTGTTCCAAATGATCTTCTCCGTTAGCCTGCTGCTTCGCCTTTAGCAAAAATATTCTCCTCTGAACTGAACTCACCACCATCAGCTGAATCAGTGAATTCATGTCAGAATTGTAGTTAAATAACCTTGAGATGTAATCAAGGCACAACTATATTCTAACATATATGGCTCACTGAAATGTAATCATCACAGAGAACCAAATTATATGCAATGCACATGGTTTTACACAGTAAAAACAGGACAAAAGTATTGTGCCAAATGAAAAGAAAAATTCTGTTGCATCTCAGAAAAATAATACATGAACTTGTGTCTAATAAATAAAACACTGAATTCCTGTCAGAACCAAATGCAAACCACAATAAAACATGTTTCACTGTGCCCAAACAAAACGTAATGAACCGCAGTGGATTTCAGTGAAGAACTGTGTTGTTTTCATGCCACAAGCTGTGAGAGAATAGTTCGAGAAACGTCAAAAAAAGCCCTGGCTGTCAGATTTGTTGCGGGAGGCTTGACTACATGATGCCATGTTCTTCTCGTCCTCGTCTGGAGATGCGGCAACAGGCACCCTTGTGGCTGCCTGCGTTAGACAGCGTGCCCTACTTCCGTTGGGAGCTGGTTTGTATTCAATTCCAACACAAATTCAGAGATTTGCTTTTTTAATTCAAAAGCCCCAAGTATTGTTTTTCAGTAAAGACATTAAAGGATGTAAAAAATGCATTTCAGTTACACATATTCCACACGTTGGTCTTGAAAAGCGATCCTATGTGTATTGCATTTTCAACCATCGTCACTGTATTTCATTGTAATTTGGTACAAATTCCCTTCTATATTTGTGTGCTGATGTTGGTCAACTTTTGAAGCTTAGATGTAGAACCACAGTGTGGTGTTGGACAGGAGAGACCACAAGCACGCCGTGCTGTAAGAACACACACGTTGCCAAGAGCCAACCCATTTATACTCCCAAACACAGACCAGAAAGGTTAACCACTTCACCCCAGTCTGTTCGCTGGTCGGTCTAAGGGAAGAAGATGCGATTGCTAGCAGATTTCCTGGCACACCTCACAAGGATTTCTTGGCACACCTCACAAGTCTGGGTGAGGTCCTACCTCGTGATTGGCAAATCGAATGTCTCGCGAGAAGAGGACGGCAAGCCAATCGCAACCCAAGGAAATGTCCACACCCTTGGCCAGTTTTTCTAAGGAGGAGAGATGATTGGCTGGAAAGTGATAGGCCAGAGTCACATGCAGCTGCTTCTTGTGGGGCTCCACGAGAATATCTGTGTGATGGACAGTAATAAAAAATACATATATAAAAAGGTAAAATACATATTGTAAAAGACACAAGGAGGGCCTGCTAAGGAAACTAGTCCTTTATTGGTATCAGTGGACATGCAGACAGACCAACCTGCTTTGGCACCTGCCTCTGCAGCAAAGTCAGTGGCGAAGCTCTTCAGGACCTCGGCTACACTGTCATCGACGAAGAGGCCGATGAAGTTGGAGGAGGTGTAGAGCTCGAGGGGGAGGGGCGAGGGGAAACGCCCTCGCCACTGCCCAACCACGGTCTGCAGTGCCTCACACAGAGCCTCCACCTTCGCGTCCGCACACTGGACACGTGCCCATACGGACAGGTGGAGCAAGGCCGAGTGAGAGTGAGAGAGAAGACAGAGAGAGAGAGAGAGAGAGAGAGAGATAGAGAGAGAGAGGCTCAGGGTTAAACCTATATCACTATATGGCACACTAACTCCGGCAGCAACACACTGCAAAAGCTCGCTGACCATGAAGAACTGGCAGAGAGTGACGTGGGGGAAGATGTTGTGTGCCTTGTTCTTTCCACACAGGACGCGGCTCTGCTGCCAGAACTGGGAGAGCTGGTGAAGCAGGGGTCCGCTGGGCCTCAGGTACAGCACATACTCCCGCGGCAAAGGCTCGTCCAGGAACGGGTCGTCCACGTGGGAGAACAGCCTGCAGACACAGGCCACACATCCTGCTGAGTAAACGCAGGCAAGTTCTATAGGTACCGCTGACATGCTGTGTGTGTTTCTGGCTTGTCAGCAGAACTCGTTCTTTTGCCAGCAGAGGGCAATGGAGATTCATAAATGCACAGAGCAGCAGCAGAACTAGGAGTCAAAAACAATTCGGTCTTGATTTGAGCTTTTCTGACTTCGAGATCCATTAGGGTTTAACCATGGACCATGAAGAACTACCTGTGAAGGTTAAATCATGCCATAGAGCCAGATATCACCAGCTCTCAGGTATTCAGTTAGGTTCACTGAAACTCGCTCAACCCAAAGGGAATTGCAAAGGCTAGAAATCAAGATAAATCAAGGCATCAGTGTGTTAAGGGTGTACGTGTATATGTGTGGTGTGGTACAGTGAGAGAAAGATCGACAGACAGATATATACATGTATGTATACATACATATACACACACACACACATATATATATATATATATATATACAGATATATATATACATATATATATATGCATATACATATTATATACCAGGCTGTTTGA
>JAOYMR010000002.1:8307668-8321105 GCA_025802075.1 Tenebrosternarchus preto | reverse complement strand
TTGTGTATCGTTTAGCAAATCCTAAACTGTACCCTGGATGACATTGAGATCTTTGTAGCACGGCTCGTATTTGTTTTGCATTTTATTTCCAAATACATATATTAAACTAAATCATTCTGAGCTGAAAATTTGCCAAACATTAACCTAAGAAGGTATGTAGTCCTGCATGCCTCCATGACATGACCTTTTTACTGTTAAGCAGTGAGTCATAGACCTAGTGGCTGTAAAGTTACACCAAAACACCCAATGCAACTCTGATTTAACTGAATAAACTTTTATTCAGTCTTAAGACCACTACACTGCTCTTTATTTATTTATTTTTGTTTAAACAAACATTTATTTAAAAGAAAACCAACCTTAACTGATCCAATTCCATGTATTCCATTACGTTTATCACTAATCGGTAATGGACATACCATACTGGTGGTGTAAACAGAGGAAGGAGCTCAGCGAGTTTTGTTGGCACTTTAATAAGAATGACCTTTCCTCACCTACTACTTTGTGTTCCCCGTTATCCAATCTTAGCCTTGCTAAGCATTCCACCGGAACACTGATAGTTGGCCAGTTCTCACCTATACAACAGGAACTGTCTTCTATTTATATATTAGAAACACACACATATAATGTATTTGTGTTCCCTAAAAAAAAAGTGAGGCCTCTCGGATCATAGGACCTCTAGCTTACACATTCACTTCCATCAGAACGAAGCCCATTATGTGACCACTGCACACTACGCAAGACACGGCCAATTGGTCAGCCAGGGTCACTCTGCCGCATGTTTGCCGAACTGCTGAGAAGGGTGACTGCAAGTAGTGTGTGTGTGTGTGTGTGTGTGTCACACAACATAGCTGTGTGATCACCGCCAAGGCCACACAATGAATGGGAGCATAGTCAGAGACCTCTACCAGGTGATCTACAGGACCATATGACTTCTGCGCTATTGGTTAACAACAAATCCAGCACACACATGCACACAACTGTGCAGCTCCCATAACACACCCAACATAACTGCAACTCTGAAAACACATTTTACAAGCCCCAACTTTGCTAGGACACACATTTAAGACTGTATGGAAAAAGTGGAGAGCCCGATGTCCTTAAATGTACCCCAGAGTTCATTCAGGCTTTTTTAAAAACCAGATGAGCCCTTCGATTAACCAATCCAGAGATGTGGTAAACTGACGGGCTCCTCCTCCAGGCCTTCTCATACTCGTCCCTGCACTCGTTCATGGTCGTTCTCTCGCCTTGCTTTGCTTCAAACGGAAAAGTTGTGCAACTCCTAGCCTGACGCATACCAATGGGCCGGGTCTGAAACCACTCCCCAAGTGACCAGAACACAGGACCCTCAGTATTTCCAGTGTGTGTGTGTGTGTGTGTGTGTGTGTGTGTGTGTGTTGGTGTGACTCAAAATATGTGACAGAAACATCACCCTAGTCACCCTAGTGTGTATCTGGCAAATATGCTCACGCACACACACACACACAAGCACAACTTGAAAAACACTACAGTCATACTAAACTATTATCAGAGAGAGAAAAAACCCACACATGTTCTGCATGCGAATTCTAGAGATAAACTGACCTCTGCCTTTCTCCACAAAACAGAACTCTGTTCATTTACAGTCCTGTTAAACAGCTGCACAGGCTGAGAGGTGGGGGTGGGGGCTGGGGGGAGGGGGCCTGCAGCTATACCCGAGAACAACATGTTATAACTAGTTTATGATGCGCTAGTACATCCGCCTTCTGTCTTCACGTCTACAGCAAAACAACCTAAAGCAAGAGAGGTTTCACACTATCAAGCACAATAAAGTTGTAATGCATTCAGTTATTTATCGCAGAACTTCACTGGAAGCAAAGGGATCATTCGAGCATCAAAAAGCCAGTCAGCAAGCATGTGGTTAACATAAAATAAATAAATAAATAAATACATCGAAACAAACACAAAACAAAATTACCATCTCCTCGCTTCTCTCTCCTCACCCACTCACTCCCCTCAACCAACGAGCAGCTGACCTTTAACCATGCATGGCCACAGTGAAGATGCACCAGAAACTGCATGTTAAGTAGAAAACAATGTCCTGAAGCCTTAGATGCATTGCTAAAATGGATCATGAGAGAACATGTAAAACAACTGTGTCTGATAAAGTAAAAGCAAGTAAAACTCATTATGAAAATAGAACTTTTTAGTGTTCTAAACATAAATTAAGTAAAATGTTTGTATTTGTATTAGATCCTGCCAACAAAAATAGAAAATAGAGTGGGTAAGAATTTTGGTTGTCAACTTCAGTCATTATTTAAGGCTGAAGTCGTGTCTGCTCCTGTTCAGAGGAACACATGCTGACATGTCAAGAAGATGGTGTGAAAGTTCTTCTTTTTAGTGCTTTTGTATGGGTGCTGTTGCTTCTCTCTCTCACACACACACACAGTGAGACATTTCATCATAAAGTGACACTTGATTTGAGGATACAGTCAAGTTTATTCCATGTTTAACTACATTCTGAGCTTTTTTAATCAGCAGCAGTAATTAAAAACTTGACAAATTAACTCAAATGTTCTGCATTGTTCTCTTTGGTTCCTGATGGTTACAGATTCAGATACAAGTGTGATGAGAAATCAGAGGACCTTCCTTATGGTAGTACAACCTACCTCAAAGAGATATCAATTTTTATTATATGTGATGTTACAAAGCAGAATGCCTCTGTCTCGGCCATACAATCATCCCCTTTCTGTACTTATTCAATTTCAACAATGAGAACATCTCAATCTGACATAAATACTTCAAAATCATTCCCATCAACACTTGCTCCTAATGTCATCACAGCCAAGGCACCGAGCGAAGTGTGTAGGACCTCGCCAGAGGTCTCCAGCAGACGATCACACGCCGTCTCTGAACCGTACACAAAGGCGCAGAGAAACCAAAGGCACAGACAAACAGGCCACATTCCACACCATCTGAAGTAGGCTCAAGGGAGGTTAAGACTACTCTACAACCGCGGAGAGCCACCTAACGTGTTTGGGTTCAATTAAAAGAGCACATTTAAAGTAATCATTACATCTGTGTATTACACAACAGGAGAAATTACATTTTAGGAGCCCTCTTCCCCTCTGGACCTGCTGCCCTCCTGTGGAATTATAATCTGACAGATTATGGGAACACAAGGCCCAAAATAAATCAGATGCAATGGGGATTCCATGCAAATGATGCTGGGGGGGGGGTTAAGGCGAGCTGAAACAAACACCGCCACCGCACCGTGCAGTAGGTTTGATGAACGAGCACGCGGCTTCTTGCTGGCAGCATCATAATGGTGCGCTTACAGAGCTCTCCCACCAGCTCCACTTCCTCTGTGTACGCAGGGAAGCCTTCGACCGCACACAGCAAGCGGCCGAGGGGACAGACCGCCAGCCAATCAGCTACCACTTTGGAAGGACAATCCACTGGGCACCGATTCTCTGAAGGCAAACTGAATTCAAATGAGTACCTAGTTTCCTAAATGGATTTAGAATGTATAAATTGTACCAGGAGGCATCAGCTTCAAGATACGAGGGTAGAGAATAGCTCGAATTACCCAAGTAATGACAATGGTGAAGCGTTTAGAATGTGGAAGCTACTGAACATGGGGCAAGATGTATGCAGGGCAAGTCTGGAGAGAGAGGATAATCTAGCACCATCTTTTAACGTGAGTAGTGGGCACTGACAAAGAGCAATTACTAACACCTTCTCTTTTAAGTATTCCCCAATCTTACACCCATGCTTCATCTGACTCATCACACAGTCTGAGTAATGCTATAGAGCAGGCCCTCTCACCTCCAGTCCTGAGAGCCCAGCTCCAGCACACTTGAACTGATTTGTGAACAGTTTACTAAACTCAAGAGCTGATTCATCTGTGCTGGGAGCTGAGTGAATGGGAAAGCATGCAGGGCAGTGGGGTCGCCAGGACTGGAGTTAAGAACCTCTGCTGTTAAGTCACTCTGTGCTTACGTGTTCCTCAGAGAAACCATTACACATTGATGAAGAAATCTAAAATTAAGGTGTGAATAAACATTACTAGTTGTATTTCTGATTTAAACTCATCTCCAGAAATTCACCCCTATTGTTTTGCTGAGCAATCATAAATGAATTCTTGGGTATAAATTGCCAAGACATAAATTGGTTTCTGGCATGACAAAAACTCACTGCAGTATTCATTAACAAGGTAGAATTCAATGCTTGCCTTGGTGGTTCAGTGCTTAAGGCTCACAGAACTTTTTAGGCTGGCCTCTGCATAACGTTATTAACACTTAGTGTTAAACATGAAGCTGTGCTTCCAGGGAAGTGTTCCGTGGTGCTGGCCAGCTGTGGTAGTACTTATCCTGACCTCCCGCCCGCGGCGGCTGCCGCTGCCAACCTCGCGTCAGGCGGGGGATGAGGTCACGCATGCCATGGCAAGGGACCCACAGGGATCAGGGGCAGTTCTTCTCAGTGAGGTATTTATGTGGGTAAAGTGTGGTGATGCGATAATTTTTTAATTTGACAAATGTCCCTTACTCAGCCTAAAAAAGGCGAAAATTAGGTAAGCTAAAATGATATGCGAAGACTGCGTTTATATTTAACCTAGTCATGTAGAATCAATTACATCAGTTCGACGCCATTACAACAGTTAACAGTTCGTTTGGATAAATGCGGGTTCGACAACGGTGGCCTGTACATGTCCTACATGTCTGTGTTTTAAGAACGGTTTCCCGTTACGATTTACTGCTAAGTCGGTTGATGCGCAGGTCTTAAACAAGCAGTAAGCAGTGGACTGGAAATCTTAGGCTACTTACGCCCTGGTTTTGGGGAAGCCCATCGATAGCAGAACATCCAGGCAGGACCCATGTTTGACAGTTCCTGGCCGGGTCTGCCTCTGTCTCCGCGGTGTAACTTTGGCATAAAGATCTTCTTTTGTTGCCATAGCTCACCGTTCCATTTGGTGTTTCAATCCTGCTGTCTGCTTACTTTTCGTGCGTCAAGAGAGGGTACAGTACACATTCGAAACTAAATCAAAATACAGTCCAGACTACCAACTGTAGGGAAACGACAAGAGTATGTAACACCGTACATTCGTCAGTACAAAAAATTAGGAGACTGAACTGCGTACTGGGATACAATGTTTCTCAAGAGCGCGTTGGTCTTCCTGATGGAACGCTAAAGTGATCACTGTTGCAGAAAGGGGTCACCAGTCGGAAGTCACTTTCATTCGCATTACCAATCTCCCGCTAAGCGATTTAGATTACTGCTGTGGAAACAACGCTTCGTTTCCACAGCCTGCTGAAGCTGAGTGGGTAAGGTGAAATGTTGCCACAGTCATTTCTATAGCAATATGTTGCATCTCTAGTCTCATCGTTTCCTCTTCGTGATGACTTATGAATGGAGTTTTGAGTGAACGCGGAATCAGCCTGTCAGCGGATAGCCCGCCGTGGGGAACCGCCTCTTAGTCTTAAAGGTGCAGTTTCGAACTATTGCGTTCAGTAGGTGCGTAATTTCAACGTCACCACCGCTGTTCACAGACGTCGTCATTCATACCTTGCTCACGCGGAGAGGAATATATTAGTTATATTTCTAAGCACGTAATGCTCGAGACCTTATTAGAATTGCTGTGAACATTTAAGTCTCCACCGAAGCGGCTCTTACATGAGTAACTAGGGACAGGTGAGCAAACTTTTTAATATAATTGACATAAGATACAGTGATATCAGACAGAAAGGCCAGTCACGTGCAACATGCTTGAATTAAAAAGAAAGAAAATAACGTTCAACATCTGAAACGGGAGAGATTTCAACTCCTCGAACGTATATGGCTGCGGATCTACAGCAAAGCAAAAGCCCCGCAGTGCCAGTTCAATGCACAGAACACGACACAAAGTACACAAAACTTTGCGTTGCATTTGTGGGTGTATGACGACTCGCTCTTACGCGTCGAAGTGTGGACGTCTGAACTGATCCTTACAGGATCGGAAGTATCCAGGCAGCAAAGTATGATACGGTGTGAAATACGAAACGGAGCTATATCGCCTCCTGGTGGCGTTGCAATGGTTTTTCGATAAGTGTTAATATAATGTTAAACCTAAAAAATGATAATACTGAACATTTACAACAAGCTTACTTAACAAAAAATAAAGGTTAACATGATTTGTTATTCAGGGCTGGATTCGTGCAAAAAAAAAAAAAAAAAAAAAAAAAAAAGATTCTGTGCTTTGGATTTTTTGAAGTAACAGATTTTAATAAATTATTGTCCCTGGTGACATTTAAGAGGACTTATTTTACATGATCCATTGATGTCAAACACACCAGACCAATAATGTCGTTACAGATCCTAAGCTTTACAATAATTTTATGAAACAAATACAGAGTAAAATGTTTTTTAAAAAAAGAGAGAGAAACCAGTTATCTATTTACATTTTATGAGAGACATTTAAAAACGAAAAAAAACTAGACAAAAGTATAAATTCAATTTAAAATATTTGATTAGGTAAACAACCAACTGCAGAGGAAGTTCATTCAGATAAATACAATATTTGTGTTGGAACATTCCAGTGTTTTGAGCTTTCATATTTATGCCTGGACTTGTGCTACTATGTCAAAGTCATGCAGAAGTAGCAAATCAAGGTACAAATTTGACAGTTCTACTTCAGAGTTTATGATTTCACTGACCACAAACATATTTGCATAATCTTTGCATAGAGGAGTTCCTTCACAAATCTAAGATTTTACAAAGGGAATAAAATGAGTTTATTTCCACAAAAACTCATATCCACTGAAGACAAGCATGTTTCCCTTATCAGATAATCAGTTTGTTCTTGTTTACACACTTTTTAATGGCTGCAGATAAAATAAAGAGCAATTGAAATGCAAATGTAAATCCGATAAGATATTGGGAGTCATTCTTTTAAAAAGGCATATTTCTCTTAAGATGAAAATTAGGCTTCATCTTTATTCTGAATTAGGCAGTGAACTACTCGGTACTAATCTGGCTGTTGATCTAATAATCTAATTTTTTAATGAGGTTTCTCAGTGTTTCAGTGGATATGAACTTACAGCACACCAGTATATGGCTCAAGTCAGTGCAAATGGTTTTTAACAGGCTGTATAAAAACTCTCTCACTCTCACACTCTCTCAAACACACACACACACACAGATCTATCCCCGAGCTGGAGCTAAGACATTAGTGGAACAGAAGACGTTGTGCACACCTGTGCCGGTACAGTTGCTACACAACAAAGGATGACTTCTGTCGGAACTCCCCCTAAAGCAGACATACACAGGACATTTTTAATGTACAAGGCTTCTTTCATACACAGAAAGACGTATGTACTACATGCTGGATTAATATCACTACAAAAACAAAGAAGTTGCCATGGTGAGCTATGTGAGCTCAATATTCTATAAAGGTTAATGTAAGAACAGACTCTACTTACATCATCCGTGTAATCCGCTCTAGGCTGGGTATACACTGCTGTTTTTGGCTTACTATAATAGAAAAATAGCAAATACTTATTCATTTATGTACTGCAAATTCATTAGTTCATATACCAATGACTGCATATTCTGTAAATATTGCCCTAAAGTGAAAATATTATAGAAATAAATCTTACCTTTCTGGCATTTCTGGAGGAAGGGTGAGAAGAAAAAAAAAACAGTGCAGAAAATGAGTTTGATTGCCATTATATACACACACTGAAAAATGTAAATCGTACATACACACACACACACACACACACAGAAATGTGCACTCACTGGGCAGATATCCTTTCTTATTGGCATACCACAGACCAAAGCAAAGCAAGGCAATGGCCAGCAGGGCCACGATAACCCCAGCAACAATGCCTCCTGTGTTCACATCCCCTACAAAACCCAATCAGCAAGTCATTCAGAGAAACTAAGAATAAGCATCAGACACCATGTTATGACAGTAACATACACAGAGTATGAGCCAGGCTGAAAAATGCACTCACGGACTTCCATGAACACAGCTTGTGCACGCTGAGGAGGCCCTTGTCCATTAGAAGCCTCGCAGAAGTAATTCCCAGTGGCTGCTTTACTAATACTGGGAAACTCCTGTTACACAAAGGCAAACATTAGGTATGTATAGTAACTGATTAGCTCTCACTGCTTGAACTAGGCTGTTCTGGCTGCGCTGAAATATAGGTGGGGAAAAAAACCTTCCTGATGTGTTACTTCCCTGTATCCATCAAAGGCAGACCAAAACTGACCCAGAATCAGCAGTGCTATGTTGGAATTCTTGTCAAAAGCAGGTGCTGATAGTGATTTCAAGCTTCCTTTAAACTCACTCAGTAAGAGCACTTAACCCTATGCACCCTAGAACCCTACCCTACCTCATGGACCAGCTAATGAGGAGTGGCATGGCCGCATTCACTGACCAGGTTGCCGTTCTGCGCGTTCATCTTGTACGTCATGTTCCGGAAGTTGGGGAATTTGGTGGGGTCCTCCGGCAGGGGTGTGTTGTCTTTGTACCACTTGTAGGTGGAAGGAGGGGAGCCTTCCTTGTCAAAGCAGGTCAGCAGGACGTTTCGGCCCGTGGTCACAGACGGGGGGATGCGGCTGATGGGAACTGAAGGGGGCACTGTGGGACACGGGGACATGCGGTTAGGTCACTGAGCAGCAGCCTACGGACACCCTCCCGCCCCGCACTCCGAACGTTCATTTTCTCCAATCTTCTGAAGAGAAGCAGGGGTTCCAGAGGACACCTTAAAGTGTCTTATAGAAAAGTCCATGTTAAATCAAAGCATCCAATCATTTGCTGAGTTTATTCAGGCCTATGCGCAGCAGTACAAGCCACATTTCCCCTTCAATACACCACTTTAAAGCTGCTGGTAGTTAAGATCTGGGCTGCCACACTAGATCAGGCGATGTACGCGGCCACCTACCAAGCACGGTGAGCTTAATGGCGACCTCCCCGTAGCCTCCATTACCGGACACCTCGCACGAGTACTCGCCAGTGTCCGTGCGGGTTGTCTTTTCGATCCTCAGGCCTCCCGGATACTGGGTGAAGCGGGTTTTGTACGGCGCTGAAAAAATGTCACGGTTAAGCAAAGCAATGTTAAGTTGTAACATTTTCTGGTCACATAGAATTAATTTACAGATCAAAAGTAATCATATTTCATCATTTGTATTCAAGACACCTTAGGTCTTGTAAACACAATAATTGCATTTTATCTATGAAAAACTGAACATAAGACTGTTCGCTGGTAGCATGAGTCGTACCGGTAATTTGGCCATCGTAGTAGATCAAGGACTGTGAACCCTTAAGGTTCTGGAATTTCCATTCCACTCTAGGCGATGCCCCAAAGTCCGCAGTGTAGTCACATTTCAAATCAGCTCCTGGGGAGATGGAAGGAATCTAGGATTATTTCAGCTTTCAGCTATTGCAAGTATTCAAAAAAATGGTGAATGGCTCAGGTGCAATTCAGCACCTGAAATTCACCTCAAAGCAAAGTTCTCCAACAACACAAACATAAAATACTCAAGAAAGCTCCCCTATGAACTGCTTTCCCCATTCAACAAAAAAATACATAAAATATCATTCTTGTCTTTAGGAATATGAGGCACTTTAAATGTTTGAGACACAGTGTAATACTAAAGTTTTAAAATGTGATTTTCCATTGACCATGTATTGTAGTCAGAGACAATGTACAGTCTGTAGCATGGGGTGGAGGAGTCCACAACATGAGTCACATAAATAAAAAAAATAATAATAATAATAATAAATAAATTATACACACACACACCCACCAGTATACACACAAACATCACATACACACCCTCTAGAAGACAATGGAGAGGGTGAATAAGAGCAGATCACTTACCGCTGTTCTCTTTGACCAGCACATTTAGCAAGGGACTGCTGGCAGTGAAGGCGTGCAGGCCTGAGAGGGAGTGAGAGATGTAATAAGGGCAAAGGTCAAGAAACATCCTGCCTCTGACAGCACCCCCACCACGACACAGGAAGGTGCAGCAAACGGCAAGGCACAAAGACCATTCACAAATCTAGACTTGAAAACGGACCCCCCAACAAAGTAGGTGCATAGGTTCAGAAAAGAATGGGTTAACCCTGTCCCATCTCCTACAAATAGAAATTAAGACACTGGATCTGGATCTGACTGGCTAAGCAAGTTTGAAAGAATTCCAGTGTAGTTCATGGGAAACGACATGTACCACATGTACTTCTGTTGTGCAAGCAAAGATCTTTTGAAGCTGTAGGAGGTGAACTGTTGAAAGCATCCGCCGGTTCACCTCCTATAAGCTACAGAAGCGCTTTGCTTGCACAGCTGGTGACGGGCTTCCGTCCAAAATGTCCCGTTTCTCCAGCAATTGTGTGCACCCCCCATCTACATACATTGCTGTTACTACATGAATATCTGCAGTGAGAGCCAGACAGGAGTTTAAAATGAAGGGGGGGGGTGGGGGTTACAAAGACATCAGTTGATACATAGATGGGGCGATTCGCTGTCTGGTTGCGTTCGTTTCTGAAGAGGTTCACCTTCATCGGTTCTCTCTAAAACCACAAACTGCTTTTCATTTAATTTTTTATCAGAGCTTGATCACGTTCGTAGCCCACCCACTCACCCAGATCGGCGTGCTTTAACCTTCTAGCCTGGTTGACCACACACCTAATTCAGTTCCATAACCCAGTTATGAAGCCCTTTAATGAGGCAAACTGAAAGCATTTAAGCAGGGACAACTAGAAACTCCTTTAGGGCAGGGAGGGAAGCACAATATAACAATACAAAACTGGAAATACTATCTGATTAGACAACGAACTAACGCACAGCACATCCAAGTCTGAACTACAGGGAAAAAAAAACAAACAAACCCAATCTTCTATTTCAATTATCAGTACATTGAGTGTCACAGAGGCACGTTCACGTATGCTGTAAATGTTAGCCGTCTTCAACATGTGTCACTGCAAGTTCTTTTGGAGTATAAAAGTGACCACCACACTGCAAGGCTAACTTCTGTTGAGTAAGGGCTCTGAGTAAACACTGTGCCAAGGTAATCTCCAAAGGCTTTAATAGGCTGGTTTAACAAATTGGATCAGAATATTGTGTGTTTGTGTGTGTGTGTGTGTGTTCTTGCTCACCACATTACGTCATCCTTATGACGTAATGTAAAACATCTTCACTAATCAATGTAGCGATATTTTGATCTTTCAGCACCATTGAAGTGTGTAAAAAGTTTACAACACTGTAGACCAGGGGATCTGCATACATGCAGAGTTTCACTCCCGATTGCTAAATCGGAACCGCTGGGTCGAACTGGTATTTCTTGTCAACATTCCAAAACAAGATGTAGTCGCGTTGCCTTGAAAATCGATAGAAATATGTACCACTGCAACAATAAAAAGTCAATAGGCCGACATTAACCAGCTTCACGGTTAAAAAAAAAAAAAAAATTATATTTAGCTTAATATTAAATAGTCTTAGCTTTAGGATTTCCAGACGTTGAATGGTTGATTTAAAGATAATAAGCGACTTGCGGTATGTTTCTGCTCTAACAGATTCCACCATATTCGTACTTTACCAGCTCTACAGTGTTCTTGTTTATTTGGTTCAGGTGTGAATAAGGTTGGGGTCAAATAAAACGTTCGACTCGTAATGCTGAATCATGTTACCAGCGAACAAACATGCTCAGCTGGAGCCCGAGAACTGGGAGAAATACTGTTTTCAGCTATATAAACTAAAAACTGACCATTTTGTTTGTTGCAGACTAGACACAAAGAATTAAAGTGCAATCTTTCGTTTTCGATTGCTCTTTGCCCTGATGTGTATTCAGTCGTTTCCTTGTTTGAGCAGTACGTTATTTACTGAGCGGTAGTTTCGAGGGGAGGGGTGGAAATACTGGTTCCCAAGGTGATACTTTATAAAACGTTTATCTTACGCCTCTAAAACCACAGGTTAAAATGTAAATATTTTATTATTTTTTATAATTAATCACCGTCGTGTTTTTAAAAGCAGCCTAAAGTAGAATTCTTTTGCTCCAGAGTAAGATAAACATTACTACGCACACAAAAGGTCGTGCAATACACATTAGATACGCAAGGCCTGACGCCAGCAGGGGGAAGAAAGGTTTTAGGAAGAATACAATTTACGAGAAAGCAGATAAGCAAGTTACGTAAAACTTTCTATTGAACTGAACTGATGTGGAAGAACTGTAATAGTGATCCTATAATAGCTCAAACATAACATTTGTGTTAGGCAATTTCTAATGGTGCCAAAAGGCACGAGGACGATAATACCGAAAAAGCTATAGAACAGAACAATAGGATACTTGTTCATTTTAATTATTCACCAAAGAACGTAACTCCTGTGACATGATTCAGAAAAGAATAAGTACAAACCGTCTTACCTGTTGCTTGCAAGCAGAGGCATACAAAGACGAAGAACATGACGGCTAAGTGTACGCTATTTTCCAAATTCCTGTCGTTTTCTGTAAGTAGATGAAAATGGTTAATTAGGGTAAAATTATGTCCGTTCTCAAAATCTATACACGAACACTAATCGAAATAGGTAATGGAAATTTTAGAAATTAGACGGCCTTCCGTGTTACCTGACCTCAGGTATGATTAACCCCAAGTTCGCTGCTCGGTGCTCCGACAGTCTGACACTCCCAGTTCACTACGTAATGAAAGCAGAGTAAAGACGGAAGAGGAGTTGAGTTTTTTTTCAACACAAACGTTACGTAGCAAAACACTGATGGCAAACAGCAAGCTATCTCTGGTATCTCGGGCAAGCTATCATTGGTTTATTTAAAACCAATGGTAAACAGTAAGCTATCTTTTCAAGTATGAGAAATACCGAAATGGAGTTCGTGGTCGCAGCTTGCCCGCAATAATTATTATACAAAAATTGGTATACTAAAGTCCTTAATAATACACATATTACAAACTGGGAAAATTGCTGGAAAGTATTTGGGATATACACAAAAATAGTATAAATATATATCACACAAACTCCACTGAGGGTGCGTTTTACGTATGCAAGATGAAGAACTTAAATATACTGTTTACTATATATCTGCAATTAATGTAGTTTGGAAATAAATATATTTAGAATATATTTAAATAAATGGATTTCATGACCAGAACTTTATGGACACCTGACCAACACATCTATGAGTTTGTTGTGAATCCAAGTCCAAAACTGTAAACATTAATATAGAGTTGTTCCCCTCCCCCGTTGCAGTTAGAACAGCCCTCCCTGTTTTCTACTGGCGTTGTCAGGTGGATTTTGTGCTCGTTCAGTGAATAGAGAACGTGTGCCGATTTTGACTCATATACAGACATCTCAAGTCTCCCGGAAGTTGCGGGAGACTCCCGCATATATATATCGGCTCACTGATGCCCGCAAGTTAGACAAAATCTCCCGGATTGTAGAATGCGCGGCCAAGAGCGCGCGCACACAC
>JAOYMR010000002.1:8281750-8307568 GCA_025802075.1 Tenebrosternarchus preto | reverse complement strand
CCCCCCCCCCCCCCCCCCACCACCCCCCCCCCGCCCGCCCGGCCCCCCCGTGGCGTTCCGGCAACACCTCCCTGAAATGAGTTTTTACAACTTGGGATGTCTGCATATATTGACATTTCAAGTCGTTCAGTGGGTTTGGGGACAAACTCACCAGAGTTCCTCCATATCAGATATATCAAATCATGTCTTTATGGACTTTGGGACAGTCATTCTGGAAGAGCAATGGATCTTCTCCCAAACCAGAGCCACAACACTGGAAACATATAATTGTCTAAAATATAATTATACATATAATTGTCCACAAACCGGAAATCAGCCGAAGATCATTACCCCTCCAAATGTCCCTGTGTACACTGAATTCCTGTAGATACATTCTCCTGGCATCCACCAAAGCCAGATTTATTCCTCACAACACAAAATAGTGAAGCGTGATTCATCATTCTAGAGAAGACATTTCCACCATCCTAGACTGCCTGTGTGTTTTACATCACTCCAGCTGATGCTTGGCACAGCACAGTGATTTGCAGGCTTGGGTACAGCTGTTTGGCCATAGAAACCCAATTCATGAGGCTCCCAATGCACATTTTATGATAATGTTGCTTTCTGACAGTTGGGAACAGTATAGTGTGTGATACAAGAGAGGACAGTGATTATGTTTGGGGATTGCTGGCTGTGCTGTATTTTATATACCTGTTGGCAATAGATGTGGCAAAAATGCCTAAACTAAGTAATTAGGAAGGGTGTCCTTAAGCATTTAGCCATGGCATATTGAGATTTTCTTTTTTTTTTTTTTTTTTTTTTTTGAGAATTAATCATTTTATTTATTTTCTGTACATTAACATACATTTCTATAAAAACAAGACATGGAAAACTGACCCTGTATCCATTTTAAACTTCATCTTTTACAAATCATGAATTAGTAACAAATCCTTTGTTAATTAATCCACTCATAAGCCATTTTTTTATTTACAAAATGTTAGTGTGAATTTTTCTAGTTTGATCTGATCTCTCAAACATTCCTAAAGCACAAATGCTGTCACTTTGAATTGTGATACAGAAAAAAAAAGTCATTTGGAAACTAATAACAGTAAACTAGTCTACAAAAAAAAAAAAAAAATTATTCTTCACTCTGTAGGTATGGCTACACACACACGTAAATTAGTCAACTTCAGTGCAGTTCAGATAACCCTGACAAAAATCTGGCCTCCTACAGTTGAGGATTAGGGTATTCACAGAGGGCAGCAAACAAAGAAAAAGTGGCATTTACATGTTTTTTTCTAAAATTGTTTATGTTCTTTACAATTCTCAACCTTATCCAATACATTTTTGCTGGAACACAAACTGGACTCAAATTCAGCAGGTCCGATAGTATCCTGTAAGAGAACCAGCGCATTCTGCAAAATGCTTACTTCAGGCCCCCATTCAACTCAGTCCAACGTGGGCCTGAAAATGGGAGATGAGCGACCAAGAATCTACCACAATTCATTGAGGGTCCAAATTCGAAGCCGTTACTATCCCGTGCTGCCTTAGCTGGGTTCTGAGCATCTGGTTCTTAGACTTCCACTCTTCTACCTGTAAGCATGAATGCGTACACAACATACGCAGAAGACAGATGAGCAGTAAACACAACTGTGAGCATTCCTGTGTGTTCTTGTACAGGAACATAAGACTCTCTGACGGGTCCTTACCTCCTGCCTCAGCAGCTGGTTGTCCATTCGCAGTCTATCCAGGGCTTCCAGGCCGTCTCCTAATTGAGCATTGCTCTGGCGCAGTTCCTGGATGTAGTCGCATGCTTTCGACAAAATCCCTCCTTTACTCTAAGAGAAACAAGCAGGAATAACACGCTCTGGGAACTGAAATGGCAGGAAATGGGAACTGAAATAAGGGAAACACACTCTGGGAACTGAAATGGCGACTTCAGTGTGAAAGAGGCTTACACTGTAGTCATCTGGAAATGGCTGAAAATCAACAATGCCCCAAACCAGATTGCATCAGCGACTGCGCTGCGTACGTCCTGGACTGCGGCTGACATTCAGTGCCATTTCCTTCAGAGAGGCTGCAGAGGCTCCACCCACCTGTCCATTTTTGGTCGTGTCCACAGTGCAGTCCGGTATGGTTTTGGACAGCTGGACGATCCAGTTGTTGATTTTGTCTCTGCGCCTGCGCTCCACTGAGAAAAGGAAACAAAGAAATAATAATAGTAATAAATAAATGAGCACGTCAACATTAAAGCCCAAAAAAACTGGCTTAAATTTTTCAGATCTCAAAACAACAAAAAAAAAAACTTGCTTTCGTTTTAATTTTTTCATTGTATTTATTTGTTTGAGATATTTGCATGGAGATGCTTCAGATTATAAGGCCATGCGAGTTCAGAGTAATCACAATGGTCACTGCTAGAAGTGGAATAAGAGCCTCTCCCAGCCACACAGCTGGGACTCCGACACCATAGGTAGCTGCCCATCCACGACATGCTGTGAGTCGCCTGGGACTCCTAACCTCGCCTTCACCGTGCGTCACTAGGAAAGCTGTTTCTTGGACAACGCCCAGTAACAATAAAATGAAAACAATGATAAAAGTGCAAGAAATAATTACAAATTTAAGCATTTAAGGTCAATTCAGAGTTTAGATTTGGTGGGCTGTTTTTCCAATGTGCAATGTTACTTGCTTGGCAAATGTTAATGCCATTAGAAGTGCTCTACTGGTTTTCCAAGCTTCATTAATTACAGACACATATAGTAAGAAGTGTCAGCGGAAGTGCAACAGGACAGCCCAAAAGAAGTGATAGTTCATCAGTGATTCGATGTCAGAAGTCTAATAGTGAACATTGCCAGATTCCATGTAAATAGTTATTAGGAGTGATTTTTATGCAAATTTCCATCATGCTCTTATCCAGAGCAACTTACAAAGAGAAAAAAAAAATGTAAAATACATTCATGCAGTTTTGGGTTTTGGGAGAAATCAGTTTGTTCTTGCTCCCATTTCCCTGACAGTAGGGATATTGTTAGGTCACCTTTGAATGAGTTGTAATTTTATTTTTAATTTTTTTGGATCTGTGGACTTTCCACTAAGCCATCAGACACAGTCTCCATTCAAAATAGGGTTTAGTTCGGCTAATGAATAGAAAACCAAGAAGTCCAAATTTCTCACCAAAACATGTCCGACTTATTAGGATGAGCCATTTCAGTAGCTGCTGGTTGGTGAAGGAGTACCACTGAAAATATGTATTACATTTTTGTTTGTACTGACATTTTAATTCAGCTACTCTGAAGATGAGCTTGACTGAAAGGTTCACCCAGTTCTATAGACAACAGTCTAGTTCTGAGCAGTAGTTTATCTCCCTTAAAGTTTATAATCTGATTAATATATGTGGCTAATAGTTCAATAAAAAATACATAACAATAGGGAGTGGGGTTATCCCTGCCTAGTAACTTTGGTTTATTAATACATTAGTATTGATTGTGGCCCTAGCCATTGTGTACAGAGCCTTGACCCAGTTAAGAAATGATTCCATTAAACCTTTTTTAATGGGAAACTACTAGAAGCCTCCTTTGCAACTTTGAAACTAAAACAGTTCCTAACTGAAACAGACACCAAGTCCATAAGTCATCCTAAGTTAATTACATGCTTAGACACCATGACAAGTCAACTTAATGTGACAATCATCTATTTAAACAGGGCAAGGTCAACCCCTGAGGCCTTCCTGAAAATCTCAGTTAATAGCATCATTGGCATGAGAAGGGTGCTCTGAAGCAAACGTGCTTTAAAACATTACTGACACAACAAGCTGATGTTATTATAACTGTCATATCTGAAGAAACATGCAAGGAACTGAGCTCCACCTCGGCGGATCCTGTTCTATCAGCACAGATGCGGCAGCCGAACTTTGTACCTTCGTTGTGCTGGGCTCTCCTCTTGTCATCCCTCGAAGTGCGAGGGGCCTCAGTCTTACTGTGGAATTTAAAAAAAGAAAAAGAAAAAAAAAGGTTTGTTTGTTTGTTTTATTTTGTAATTGTACAGTATTCGCACTCGTATGTGGGTAGAGATGCACACTTCTGATGGGTAGTGCCTAGTACATCTTGGGGTGACATCATCACATACAGTTGACCTGAGAAGGAAAAAAAATTGCCTTTAGTAGGTATGAGAGGTCACATTGCTGATGCACTACACCTTCTTCCTAACGATATTGTTACATTCACTTCACGGCCATTTTTGATATGACAGCTTGCATTTTATTTATTATAAACCGTTCAATATACTATAAATTTCACATGGAAAAGACAAATACGCCTATTAACACATTAATGCACCATAGCAGCTTTGCAACTGATGCTGTCCACCAAATCCCCCAAGTCACCTGTGGGTGCAGGCTGACTTAGCAGTGAATCAGATGCATGGACATTGGTCACCATGGTAGCTGGGGTGGTGTCAGCGATGGTGGCCGGGTAGTAGTAGTGGGTCTCTGTGCCGTCTCCTTCCAGACCATCAGCCTGAGAGAACACAGCCTGCACACACACACACAAATCAAACTTGTGGCCACACATAGCTGTGATCAACCTAATTCAATGGGAATACAGAAAGGACAAAGGCCATTTACAAAATACCCAAGAAAAAAACAACAATAAGAGTGGCTCATTTAACCTGTAATACTGAGAGAAGGGGGGGGGGTTACCTGCGTCACGGCTGGTGTGCCAGCCTGGGTGGCTGCTGGGAACCCGGCCACCACACTTACTGCTGCAGATCCGTCCGTCTGTGCCTCCACCTGCCCATCTGCCAGGTGGATCACCCGGTACGTCACCTGTTGCACAGGGGGTCATGGGGTTAACCTCACACGTCACATAGCCCAGAGTCAAGGGTTTGTCCTCTGAACCAGCTCTGTATTATGTTGCAGAAGTGCTAAACAAACTACCAGTTAAATCTCAAAATGAGCTCTCCTTATAAAAACAGCTCCTGACTACACTGTGTTAAGAGTACTTTATGATGTTGAATCAAGAAATGTCTCCGTTTGTCGGATAAAAGGAATGCTCAAGTAATGTGCATTTTAATATGCACACAGGAAAGACTGTTCATTTGCATAAACCAAATGAACAGTCTTTCACCATACCTGCCCTGTTGTTCCCTCCGTTTTGAAAAGGTATTTGATTGGCTGATCGGTGGAAAAAGTAGCAGCTGACTGAATGGTTGCAATGGCAGATGGGTCATCTGCTGTGCCAACAGAGCCTTTCAGGAAAACACAAACAGAAAATCTTCAAAACAAGTCAGTCAAGTCCAACAAGACATCCAAATCTAGTTTATATAGGCTACCACAGGCTGCACCGGTTTTTCTACAGAAGCTTAGAAACTATTAATGTTAAAAACTGTTTGCTTGGTGGAATACAGGCAGCAATATGTTGGTAGAAATTTCCCCTCAACTGGCGTACCTTCCTCAATGATAGGAACATCCACTTCTGGGTCTGGACTTTTCTGTTGCCTGTGAGGAGAGAAATTATTAATTGGAAAATCTCTCTCTCTCTCTCTCTCTCTCACACACACACACACACACACACACACACACAGTGGTATGCAACAACAAACAGGTATAGTACTAGTAAAGCATCAGTCATACACTAGCAATCAAAAACTACACTGATGCACAACCTAATATGGATATATGAAAAATGTTATCAGAGTGTCACAGGGCACAACAAATCAAGTGTCAACACAAAAATTAAAAACAACAAGGACTTCAAAAAGGAACAGAATGGTGTATGAATACTAGATGTGTGCTGTCTATCCGTTTGATGAATACACAGAAGCCTTACAGTATGTTACAATCGCTGTCGTACAAAGTCAAACATTTGCATAACGACACTTAATGTGATGGTTCATAGCAGTGGGTAAATGAACAGGTTACTCCTCGATTTCGTGGATAGTACATTTAGGCAGTCAGCGATTAAAATTAGCTTATGCTATGTAACAACAGTGAATGGGTTAACGCTTGAAACGAAATCAACTAGCACTGTGCATGGAGCTAGCTAGACTCTTGGCGAAAGAGATGCTAGCTAGCTAGCTATATACAACTAGCTAGAGACTTAATTATCCTATTGACTAGTACTGCGTTTGTGGATCTGTTGTCGCACTTAAGTGAAACTCACCCCTTCATGGTGTGAAGTCACGAACCTCCCAAACTCCAAGGCTAATCGCTTTTTTTCAGTTTAGACAGTTCCCTAATGGTAAACAACACTGTCAAATGCACTGGAAATCTATGAAGGGAAAATGCGGCTAGCCAAATGCCAGCCTTGCAATCGCAGATGCACATTAGACTGTAATCGTTATTTACATCCTAGCATAGCTAGGCTAGGTTGTACTAAGTAGCAGATTCTTACACAAATCAGTTACCGTTGCTAGCTAGTTGCTAACTCTAGTGTTTGTTAGTTAGCTAGGGTCCTGCTTTTCCTTTCTGCTGTGTAATTTAGCAAGCTACCTCCCTACTCTGCACAGTTTGCCTTAATCTAGCAAAAACCTAGCTAGCTAGTTATTATACATTGAGAGTTATTCACACGCTGCCTAGACAACCCAATAAATGTATGTAAAGGCTAAAAACGAGTCACCATCCTTTCTAAGTTAGCTAGCTAACTAGTTAGCAAACTAGGTTAGAGAAATGCTAGCTAATTAGCTATGAAAGGCTGAGGACCTTTATATAGGTATCTGATAAATAAAACAAGTACAAAGATACACAGTAAAGTCTTGGCTTAATCTAAATCATTGATGATATTATACATACCTTGTAGTTCAATTATCATTCTTTTTATGCAAAATTACCTTAAAACCAGAAACTGGTATTCCGGACATAGATGTTTTTACGGATACTCTTTCTTTAAACTAGACACAAGTACAATAACAACCTCATCCTCTAGAGGGTGGAATTTGAAAAGAAACTACTGAATGTCAGTACACATGAGACGAAAAACGACTCACAAAAAGAACGTTTTGTAATTTTATAAGGCACGCTGTCAAAAGCATAAACGCAACAACAACAGCACACATATTTTGACAAACTATTTCAGATGCTCTATTAATGCATGGCAGTTAATAACAATGTCATCATCAACTATTCAAATAAGAATGCAGAGGAAGAACGAAGGTGCTGGTTATTACCAACATCAGTACTGGCTTCTTTAATACAATCATACCAGCGACACACCCAAATAATGACAGATGGATTTTGTAATTTGCTGTTGCGTAGCACTTTGAGGATGGGAGCAGGAAGAACTTTGGATGGGAGCAGGCAGGACTCTCTGGGTGGGGAGGGTGGATTCACAGCAGCTCGGGAAAAAAATGGAGGGTGAGAAGAGCCATCAGCAGAGGCATGACGCTTTGGCGGAGAACACTCCAAGCAGAGCAGGTCTGGAGCAGTTCTGGAGATAGAACACACACACACACACATCATTTTGGGTGTGCTACACCCAGACAAAGACGGCGTGAGTGCCATGCTACTTAATGGCATAAATTATGATGCTTTTGTCCTGCAGTGCACTTCCTGTTGGATTGTTTGTACAAGACTCTGTCATGTACAGAATATATACATATATAATATATTCTTGAATATATACATATATTATATATACACATATATAATATGTTCTAGAATTTTCAACCACTTTGCTAAATCACTTATCTTGCTTTTTACTACCTAGCAAGAGCATTGACTGAAGCAAATATTAAAATTTGTAAGCAATAGGTGAAGAAGTAGTGAGAGAAAGAAGGAGAGTGTTTTAACACTGAGGTTGTTAGATGTCCTTACTCTTGTCCAGAGTTGATGACACTGTCGATGAACTGTTCGCCGAACTGAGAATGCAGTTGTAGGTCTTGGGTTTGTCATCCGAAAAGCCAGTCAGATATAGGTGGCACACATTGTCAACAATGGTCACATTGGCCCGGTTTTTGAAGGTACTCTCCTGAACTGATTTGGTGCTAGTGGAAGCCATCACTTTGCCTTCTGTTGTAAAGGTGCAGTTTGGGGTTGATGTGGCCCCTGCCGCTGTGGTGAACTTACAGTCCATCTGCAGGTTGTTTTCCTTGGTCAAACAGCTAGTCAGCTGTGTCACAGTCTGAGCAGTGGCCAAACCTGGCAAGGTGAGTTTAATTTTAATATTTAGCAATAGAAGACCAACCCCAGGCAGCTTAATGCCTTCTTTGAAAATCGCAGAAAAGCACATGTATGCACCATTGTATAAAGCTTAGAATAAAGATGAATAAGTAGCATTGAGGAAGTTGGCTTGCTGAAATACATGTCCAGTATATCTCTTGAATTGATGTATATTCATATGTATAGAATTCCTTACGATACATAACTGAAGAAAGGAAGGAATGATATGAGTGATATCTTACTTAGCAAACAGAATGATGCCAGGACACAGTAGTTCATCATTTTGACTTCTGAATGTATTCGTAGGAGCCTGGAGACAGAGCGCAACTGAGCACACAATGCGGTTAATTGCGTTACTGTGCACATGCACACGGAAGGAACAAATGGGTATTGGCAGAAGTTGCCATTTCAGTCTAGAGTCTAGTTTCATGGCCTTAGAAAAGGCCTCATGTCAAAACTTTAAAAAGAGAAGTTTATTTTAAACTGTCTGCAGGATGCATGAAATAGACCTAACCACAGTCTAAAACTGCAATACTACTGGCCTGTTAAGTATAGTAAAACTATAAATATACATAACTAAAAAATGTCAAACTTCTCAAAACTACACAATGAGCTATTCCAAAAAAAACATCAGTTTAATTTATTACCCTATTATTATTATTTATATTATTAGTCAGTTGCATTACTAAACTAGTCACGTATGGGTGGGGTTCCAACAGGTCCACGCATCAAATTTAAGTAACCAAATTATTACCAAATCACAAATTTAGCTCTAATTATTTCAGCATTGTTTTGATCAACATTAATGCAAGCTATCCTCATTATCACAGGAACCCAATGTATTTAAATGGTACAGAAGATAAAATATAGTGACATCTGAACTGCCTCTACGCGAACTACTGCTTCAAAAAGGTATTTCCATGGCAAGTCGTGGCAAGACTCGCTTACATTCCTTGGATGGAAACAGACCATCTCAGCTGGAATTAATGTTATTTGAAAATCGTGTTTTCTCTCCTCATTGAAAATGAGAAATGCTCCACACAGCCTAAATGTGTGTGAAACGATCATTCCAGTAAGTTATAAATATTATGGAACATATAGGCCTATATCGTTAGCATCAAGGAACTGTAATATAAGTCCTCTCGTTACCTAGCCGAGAACGGTTGTACATAAAAAGGTCTGCGCAGGTTAACATAACTATATAACACACACACACACAATAAATTATATATATAATGTGCATTATATTATATTATATTATATTATATTATATTATATTATATTATATTATATCATATACACATCATCTTACCGTTTGTTTTCCTTTGATGTTGGAGCTGTCCGCCACAGGAGAGGTTTGGTCCACAACCCTTTGAACACTTGTAACAGTAGAGATTGAAAGGAAGGGCTAATGTGCGCGATACGCCCCTGAACTGCTAGATGTCTTTGCAAAAAAACCCAAACAAGGAACATTCTCCGGCTTGAGAGCTCTCGAATTTCCGGTATCTATGATGGAATATTCAGCACCAGTACAATTCCAACCTGTTTAATGATCACAGAATAAACGACGCTGTAGTTGAGAACGAACTATACATGACTGGCAACGCCAGTTATCTCGAAATACGTGTCATGAGACTAATTTTGCCTGAACGCTCGTAGGTATAAGGTAGTATAGTTTTAGAACAGTTAAGAAATTTCATCATTAGCTTTGCTATCGTTGAGTAACATCCACCGTAGACTGGTACTTCCCCAAAATGCACTGTCCTTAATTGACTTTTAAATGTAAGAAATCTTTTAAATGTAATCTGCCTTCGCTGCAAGCAAAAAAACAAATCAATCAATAAATAATGCATTCTCTGCCAGCGTCCAGGATCAACAGGATATAATGTTCATAATATCAGCCAAAGTTTTTTTTATTTTGGACAAGTTTCCCTGAATCGATATAAGTGTTTAAATAAGCTATACGTGTATGTAGAATAGTTAGAGCCAAATCAAAACGGCACACACAAAAGGTGTGTCCATCTCCTTTTTAGGTGTCCTCAGTCACCCCTAAATTGCCACTAAATTAGTAAATATTTTTCTTGTTGTTTTTAAAAGGAAGTTTGACTCCAAAGAGCTGAAAAATAAGTGTATGATTTAAACTGGGAATGCAAAATTCCTTAAAAAAACAACAGCAAAAACAAACCCGGGTGAGGTGTGTCACGACTGCCTTCTGTCAGCGTTATTCTTCCTGACTCCACGTCATGTTTTCTGGCTTTCTTTCCTTAGATCCCATTGGTCCTGTCCTTGTCTTAGCTTTGCCTCGTTTTGCTAACCTGTTTCCCATTCATTATCCTTGTTATTAAAGCTCTGTTTTTTCATTCTCCTAGGCTTGATTTCCATAGTTTATCTGTTTTTCCATAGTTTTTTCTCTCTTTGGTTTTTAGTTTTTGGGTTTGGTTTGCCCATTTGTACATTGGTTCTGCGTACTCGCCTCTTTTTCCTCTTTTGTACTTGGACTAGCACGATTCTTGTATTTTAGCAGAGATGTAGTTGAAATGTCTATTGAACTCTTATCCTACTTACTGTCTAGGATGCATTCTGTGAGTCAACTAGCAATTACTTTTTGTAATTCGCTCTGGATAAGAGCGTCTGCTAAATACTTCAAATGTAGTCACGTTGGATGCTCAGCACCCCTAAACCTTTATCCCGGAATCACCCCAGGCACAAACCAAACCTTGTGGGTTCACACTGCAGCTTCACATGTTTCAAGGGAAATAATTGGGTTGATACTCGTACATGTGTGAATTCATGTATAGCGACAACAGAATGATGCCGTAACCACCAACCCACACATCTGAGTCTGATCCACTCTGGCACTGACTGTATTTGACTCATTGGACAGTGTTTGACTCCTTGTTCTCATGGGAGATCCCCGTTTGCCTCAGCTTCATTTCTCTTCTCTGCTATAGAGTGAATTCTTGGTAAAATGCTTGGTAAATTAGGGGATGAGGCAGAGGAATGCTGAAGACTGCAGTGCTCCCACCACCATGCTTTCCAGCTGCTACTGGACTGCTCTCTTCAACTAGTTTAGTTTGTACTAAACCCAAGATCTTTACCATTTGTGCAAGCCCATTTGTTTAGAATGCTCTATTCTAGATTTGTTTCAGACCCAAGTGATCCCTTGGTGTGTGTGTGTGTTTTTGTTTTGTTTTGTTTTTTGTTTTGGAGAGGAGGGGAGAATTGTCTTATTTCTGATGTGTAAAGTAGTTTTGTTCGTGTTCTGGTGATTTATTGCACACCCATAGTATGTAGAATTTGACACCTAGATGCTGAAGGGATTGTCTTGGGTTTTACCTGAACAACTACTTAAGTTTGTGTGTAAAACATCACACAGGCATGGTCTACATATTTAACATGCAACACTGAACTGTGATAAACAAAAAGTAACGTTCTCACACCCACTAAAAGTGTTATGAATAGACATTAACCGGCTACAGTCTGTTCCTTTATTTGTCTGTTTCACTACATAAATCCTTGTTCAGTTGAGGAAGGGCTGTGCAACAGAAAATAAACATGTCGGTTACACTGGAGAGAGGATACAGGCCTAAATTCAGTTTAGTTTAAAATACATCACACTGGTAACAGTCAACACGGTCAGATACAAATGGGAGTAGCATATGAGTTGTTAACTTTCATGCAAGAAGGACCTGGCTGTTCCGTTATGTACAGGAAGTTTCCTAACGCTTCTGGAACATGATGATTGTGTACGAAAGTTGAAAAAAAGTGAGTGAACAATGGGTTCTCAGGGTGATGCACATCATGACACATATGCTAGCATTGCTTTTCGCAGCTTGTGACTGGTAAAATGCCCTAAAAACAAATGTTAAAAAGTGGTTCAGTGTGTATGCCAATGCAGTATGATTGCCGGTGCGGTGAAACACATACATAAACACACAAACATCATTTATAGCAGCATGTGACTTGATAATAACTGCCTACTGGAGTTATTGCCTACTTTTGTTAATGTTGTACTAATCTTTGTTATTATACATTTAATAATTTCTGCTCAGATAATATGAATCTGTTCCTTGTCCAAAACTGTCATCTCTGTCTGAATGTGATTAGGCTATTGTAGTCTGGGACCACAGCATCTGTCCTACCTTTGCATAAAAGCTTCAGTACAGTATGACCTCACGGTAAAGAAGGTCCTCTGAGTCACTTCATTCCACTTATTTGTATAGGATAGTCGAAATAGAATGGGGAAGTATCAGAATGCACTCTTCATTGAAGGAATGTCACTACCACTAATTATTAACAGGCCATTGCCAAGGCATCCCTAAAAGGTTTTCTCTATCTCTTTTTAAAAAAAAAAACAAATATTAATGTAGCAAAAGGTAGCTATTTGATATACTACTCAATATGGAGAAGTTATAACTGCTAATGTGCCTAGAAAAAAAGCATGATGGGTTAGCCTGACACAACCCCCCATCACCACCACCACTACGAATAAAATGATACCTGCTGCAGTTCTTGGTAATTTTATGTTAGTCTTCTGAAATGATAGCTCAGAAGACCACCTTAGTGGAAAAACGTCTTCTGAAGGACACACCCTTTTTCCTTAGATGTTTGGATGTTTTATGTCAATGAGGATGTTTTAGTGCAAAGTGCACTAGAGGGAACATAGGGGAAGCAGTGGTCAGGTTATGGAAGCAAACATACTGTGATACTGGTAAATATGGAGGACGCTGGATGAGCACCTGTCAAATGCTATAAATGTGTCAAAATTAAATGTTTATGTATGTGTGGCAGGGTGAACAGCAAAAAACACACTGAATTCAGGACACTTTTGTTATGTTCACACAGTAGGGAAAACTGGTCCAAATCAGATTTTCTGACCAAATCCGATTTTGTTATTAGGCTTTTCACAATATCTTTTCAATGTGACCTATATCCAATATTAGTCTTAACAGTTCACACTCGGAAACTGACCTGTACAAAAGAACAATTTCACGACGAGGAGAAAAATGATCATGAGAATGAGGAGGCAAAAGAGGGCCAAGATTTTAATGGTGTATCTCTGACTGCTCATGGTAGCTACTTCACATCAATATTTAGGAAGTCTGTTACTATCACTATCACATCCCTGAAATCCTCCATCACTGTTTTTACTTTCCAACAAAATTATGGTAAATGTCAGGTTTGATGTAAAAGTTGATGTAAAATTGCATACCACATATCAGATGCATTTCGGATTTCAGAACCACAAAGGAAAATGTCCAAAATTGGAACTGAAAATGTCAGATTCAATGTGTTTTTTCTATTCACACTACCATCCAAATGACAAATGATCATGTCTGGATAATCTATCCTCTGTTTCTGCAGAAGTACATCTACTCCTGGGATCACATTGCTGCTGTGGCTGCTTCCCCCCCCCCCGATGCTTCCACTGCTGTGGCTCCACCCCCACTCATGCACTTCTTCGTTGCCATGGTTCCCTCTCCTTCCAGAATGATGTGAAGGCTCTAGCTGACTGGGCAGTTGGTCCTCTGTCATTCCTACGCCAGATGGGTTTCTGACACACACTATTGGAAACAAGACCAGTACTTCTAGCAACCATGAACAGACTTCAGTTGCTTACTTTTTTTGTACTTGTTAAAAGCACTAAACAAATAAGCCTGAATTTGATTTTCACATTTAACAAATCTGTGCCACATATGGAGAAAAAGATCAGATTTAGTCCCCTTGTACATGATGTGTGTATGTGGCCTTTTATATCTGGTACTGGAATCTGATATGTATCACATATAAAGCACTGCTCAGATTTCTCATTCAGATATTCCTTTCCAGTGAACCAGCTGCCATGACTCTACAGAAACCTGTCATAAACACCCTGGCCCTCTTTCCTTCACTCATGTGATAATTTAGTTCTGACTTTGCAGCCAGCCTCCACTTCAGAAAGACATGAGTTGGTAATTTTAGCTTAGTGACTTGTTGACTCCATTTTGAATGTTTACTTCTGGATGAGTCAGGTATGTCTAGCATTGTTGTTTTGCAGGACAAGTTACGAGAGTGATCTGCTTAGCCTAATGTCGGATGTAGGTCACATTGAAAGGTTATCGTAAACAGCCTAAGAACCAGAATTGGATTTGGGCTGAAACTCTGATTTGGGTCCCTTTTACCTGCCGAAAGGATGTAGCCGAAGGGTCTGTTGAGCTGCAGTGTATCGTGATATATTGTACTCCCATCTGACTCAAACATGTCATTATACCCTTGTGAGGAGTTGCAGGTTCTTGTGTGAACAGAACCTCAGAGATGGAGCAGTGTAAGGTCTTCTGAACACTAACACCTGCGGTGTATCACGCTGGCAGATAGCCCAGAGAAACAGAAACGGATATCATAACCATGAGGGTCCAGGACACTGTGTGTGCTACTATGCTCAAAGCAGAACACACCAGCAGATTTCCTGAGAAACAGAGAGAGAGAGAGAGAGAGAGAGAGAGAGAAAGAATCAGAGAAAATGAGAGAAGTGCAGGAAACCATGTCCACACAAAAACAACAAGCTTACTTTCACATCTCTGGTTGTCTAAATGTTGTTTTTCAGTTTTCCTGTTTAAGTACACATCACAAAACCATAAATTCCTTTACTGTGCGCCCTGGGGTGTGAGACCGGGATCATGTCAGCGCACGTCTGTGCTTCATACTCACTTTGGTCGAAGGCCATGCTGTTCTCCTTCCAGGTGCTTCCCTGGTAAACCCTGCAGGTATATGTGTACGCTCGATCATCCGACATGGGCATCCAGGTGAGCCGGCAGATGTTTGGGGGCACAAACGTGATGTTGGTCCGCCTCCGGGTCTCTATGGGTGGGATGAGGTGCACCGGGTTGTTGGGATAGTTAGTGCCCATGAGTCGACCGTCCTGCTTGAACTCACAGAATGGCCCCGGGATCTTGTCAGTGATGGGGAACTCGCAATCTACACGCACATTCTTCTCCGTGTAGGTGATGCAGGAAAAGATCTGAGGGCCCCTGGGCGTGTTCCACCACCAGGAGTTGATATCAAGGAAGCTAGGCTTCTGGTAATTCGACGTGGCAGAATTTGGTCCAAACATACACGACGAAAGCACTAAAGGCAGAAAAGTTAAAAAATGTGGGCAGCTTTAGTAGATGAACAATTTTAAAATGCACATGACATAATGTTACTAAATGTTATATATGCTACGTAAGTATTACCTAGTTAATAAAGATACTTTATTATTTATTATTTTTAACATTAGTATTTTGCTTTACCTAATTATTACATAGTAATATTAAAGAGTATGTTTTTTTTTTAAAAAGTTTACTTTTTTTATGTACATCCATACAGCCATTGGTTTGAACACCCCCCCTCTCCCCAAATAAAAACTAAAATCTGTAATTTGAACCTGAATAATTTGCAATCACATAAACGTAAACTACTAATGTATTTTCAAACTGCTACAATGCACAGAGACTTGTGTAACAATTCCATCCATCCATCTTCCACCACTTATCCAGTCTGCAGGGGCAGCAGCCTAAGCAAAGAGGTCCAGGCCTCCCTCTCTCCCCGCCACCTCCTCCAAGCTCCTCCGGGGGGATACCGAGGTGTTCCCAGGACAGTCGAGAGATGTAATCCCTCCAACGTGTCCTGAGACTTCCCCGGGGTCTCCACCCTGTTGGAAATGCCTGGAACAGCTCCCTAGGGAGGCGTCCAGGAGGCATCTGGACCAGATGCAGAACCACCTCAGCTCCTCTCTATGTGGAGGAGCAGCGGCTCTACCCACGAGCCTCTCCTGGTTTGCTGAGCTCTTCACCCTGTATCTAAGGGAGAGTTCGGCCACCCTGAGGAGAAAGATCATTTCGGCCGCTTGTATCAGCGATCTGGTTCTTTTGGTCACTACCCAGAGCTTGTGACCATAAGTGAGAGTTGTAATGTAGACTGACAGGAAAATTAAGGGCTTTGACTTTTGGCTCAGCTCCCTCTTCACCGTAACGGACTGGTAAACAGTCCGCAGCACAGCAGACGCTGCACCAGTCTGCCTGTCAAGCTCTCGCTCCATCCAGCCCTCCCTTGTGAACAAGATCCCAAGACATTTGAACTCCTCCAATTGGGGCAAGAATTCACTCCCGACCCAGAAGACATTGCACTCTTTTCCAGCTGATGGTCTCAGATTTAGAGGTGCTGATCATCATCCCAGCCATTTTACACTCAGCTGTAAACTGGCCCAGAGGCAGCTGGAGATCCTGGCATGATAATGCCAGCTGGACCACAACAATGTCAAATATAAAACACACACACACACACACACACACATATATATATATTGTAAATGGCGCTTTTAAACAATATTATCTTACCCAAAAAGATGCCAACGGCCAGTGAAGAATGCAGCGTCATGGCTGGCGAATCGCAGTCAGATGGCAAATCTGCGTCCAGTGAAGAGTAGACTTGCTACAGCAATAATACAGTTAACAAATATATTGTTTAGAGACTTAAATGTAACATTTCAAAATGTACTACATTTTGTCCTCACAAACATCAAAGGTTATCTGCAAGTTAAACGTGTTATTAAAAAAAAAAAAAAACATGTAACCGCAATAACGTTACTCAAGCCGCATATTTTAACCATCTCCTCTGGAGTCGACGCCCAAACGACCTCTTCACATTACGGTGCTCAAACTTAGCGCAATGACTCGAAGGATCCACGCTAAAGGTTTATCCTTGTCTGCTGTCCTTGCAGTGAGTCATTATAGGTCAGGAACACGAGCGTCGCTACATTCGCTGTACATTGCTGCATGTGTACGAGCACAGAAGAACAGACTGACTGGGAATAAATGCTTTGTTTTACCTTAGAACTGAAGCGTACGCGGTCCGTCCAGCGCTCCGCGAGTCGGGACGGCGCGAGTTTTTCCAGTCCCTATCACCTTAAAACGCCCGATTGCTGAAGGATGCGTGTGATACTGATGCTGATGCCGCAGTAGCATAAACGCGCACCTGTGCCTAAGAAAAACTATGCAATTATATCGAAGAGAAACGCATTATCTGTTAGCAACTGAATCGGTTTTCCGACACTTTTATTTTTTATTAACTCCACATTTTCATTACGCTTTGCATTATCCGCTCAAACTGGAACGCGACAATCCCTTCCCCCGCCCCACAAACTCTTGCCTCAGCACCCTAGGATAACGACATGACGGCTACATTGGTTTAAGGGAATATAAATAAACCATATCAGCACCGTACTGTTATAATTTTTGCGGTTTGCTTAATTAGGCCGATTTCTGTCAATAGCAAAAGCATAAATATCAACGCAGACCAGATGCCGCAGAGATTACAATGTTACCAAGCAAACCTATGTAGTTCTCCACCAGCGGAGGGCGCTGCATAGCAGTTATAAAACTACCAACCAAAGACCGACTGCTTTTCATCTTTGGCCTATCACAAAATAGATTTTAGGCGCAAGTACATGTGATTGTGTGTACAATCTAGAGACGATTGGTTTAGGATTCTCGGAAAATAACATTGCCATTTTACATCAGTAACTCACACGAATTGACGCATGTCTCTCTTTTTTGGACAACATTATTTTGTTTACTCATAAGTCCAAAATAAAACTGATCCTACATCTTTCACTAAAGATGTATGCAGTACTTTGTTAATCATCTGTGACCATTTAAATTGACCCAGTTTAAATTGTTTCTACATAGCTTTAAATTGTAAGCACCAGAGAAGAGCATTAGTAATATAATACATTTTATTAATCAGTTTTATCAGTTTTATTTCTATAAAACATTTTATAACAACTGTAGTTGGCTAAAGCACTGTACAAAGGTCTAAGACTAACATAAAAATCAATAAAACACAGCAATAACAAAATGATTAAATAACAGAATAAAATTAAATAAAATGCAGTAAAATAAGTAAAAAATAAACTAGGATAAAATAAATTGGGCACTTAAGTGCATCAAATAAGAAAAAGGTGACAAAGTTTAAATCTACCCACTGATACAGACCTCACTTCTAGTAGCAGTCTATCACAGCTTTGGGGCTGAAAAACTGAAAATGCACAGTCACCCTTGTTTTTAAGACAATAGCATAGGATCTGGACCAGCAATTTATCAGCAGATCAGAGAAAGTTTTGCCAAGAGAGTAAAGACAAATCATGTCTTTACTCAACAAATAAGAATAAGAAACAAAGTAATTGAGATCTCTCAGTCTGGACAAAGTTATAAAGCCATTTCTAAAGCTTTGGGACTCCATCGACACACAGTGAGAGCCATTATCCACAAATGACACAGTGGTGAACCTTCCCATGAGTAGCTGGTCGACCAAAATTACCCCAAGAGTGCAGCAATGACTCATCCAAGAGGATTACAAAAAAACCCACAACAACATCCAAAGAACTGCAGGCGTCACTTGCCTCAATTAAGGTTAGTGTTCATGACTCCACTATAAGAAGAGCCTGGGCAACAATGACCTGCATGGCAGAGTTCCAAGATGAAAACCACTGCTGAGCAAAAACATCATAAAGGCTCATTTCAGTTTTGCCAGAAAACATCTTGATGATGCCCAAGATTTTTGGGAGAATACTCTGATGAGAATACTCTGATGAGAATACTCTGATGAGAATACTCTGTGGACTGATGAGCATCATGCCAACAGTAAAATATGTGGTGGTAAATACCAATAGTAAAATATGGTGGTGGTAGTGTGATGGTCTGGAGCTGCTTCAGGACCTGTAAGGTTTGCTGCAGTAAATGGAACCATTAATTCTGCTGTCTTCCAAAAAAACCTGAAGAAGAATGTCTGGCCACTTGTTCATGACTTCAAGCTGAAGCGCACTTGGGTTTTGCAGCAGGACAATGATCCAGACCACACCAGCAAGTCAACCAAGTCCAGTAAGTAATGGCTTAAGAAAACCAGAATTAAGACCTGGAGTGGCCAAGTGAAAGTCCTTGACCTGAATCCAATTGAGATGCTGTGGCATGACCTTAAAAAATGGTTCATGCTTGGAAACCCTCCAATGTGGCTGAATTACAACAAATTTGTAAAGATAAGTGGGCCAAAATTCCTCCACAGTGCTGTAAAAGACTCATTGCCAGTTATTGCAAATGCTTGATTGCAGTTGTAGCTGCTAAGGGTGGCCCAACCAGTTATGTTTAGGGGGCAATCACTTTTTCACACAGAGCCCTGTATGTTTGGATTTTTCCCCCTTAATAATAAAGACCTTCATTTATAAACTGCATTTTGTGTTTATCTTTGTCTAATATTTAGATATGTTTGATCTGAAAAATTTAAGTGTGACAAACATGCAAAAGAATAAGAAATCAGAAAAGGGGCAAACAATTTTTTACACCACTGTATATGAAATATAAAACGTAGTTTCAAAAAGAGGTTCTGTGCAAGCCAATTTTTTTAATTCCAGACAATCCTTAATTCAGAGGGGGTTTGACACACAAACATTGTTGAGAATAGTTTACCAAGGAATGGTTACCCCAGTGGTTGTATTGGAACCAGAACTTGACCAGTGATGAACAGGCTGAATAATGCCAGTTATACATGGCTGCAGACAGGCTACATTCTGTAATTTAAAACTATTAAATGGATAATGGTAGCCATTAAGTACTGGTGATGATAGTACTGTATATTGTATATTACAGTATATATAGTATAGCAAGACATGAAGTATTACTTTCATTGCAGTCTTCAATATAATCCAGCCAGACTTTGTATGTTACACATTTTTGACTTGGACATACTAATAGACATTAGCTAATTTTAGTATATAAAAGCATACATTAATCACGGCATATGATAACTAGACTCCATACAGTTGTTTGCAAGTTTTCATTCAATGATACAACGTGTATACTAGATGTGAATCTTTGTTTTATATTTTATGTTCGTTGCTATGCACATGATAAATTGTAATTGTCGCAGCTGCTCGACCTTTTTAAAAAACCCTCGTTTATACTTGGAGTATTTTTTTTCTTTTGCGTCACTTCCTGGATAAGCAGCCAGTCTGGTTCGATACTGTCAAGTGTTCTGCAACAACAACAAGGAGGTCGATTTGGAGAACGTTTGTTATTGGTAAGAACTCCAAACAAGGTTAGGTTAAATATCATTTTATGATTTGCGTTTATTTCATTTTATGACATCAATTCATGGTCGTAAGTGCGATGTTCGAAATAAATGGGATTATTTCCACTTGTTTTATTTTTATATCTAATATATACTTTAATCGCCAATATAATTATATTTGCCTGACGTTGCTACGCATAAATTAAATTCGATTGTGTTAGTTGTATTCGTATTATGATATTTAACTTGACAGATTTAAAACGCTTTCTTGCGGTTCTACGGTCTGACGCTTGCTTCCTGCCATAGGTTAACAAAATAAACAACTACACGAGAGCTTAAAAACTACACGAGTGCTTATTGGCTGGTTTCCATGTCGCGTGTTATGAACTACAAGGTGTTCATCATGACTTATTTTTTTTATGTAGTATGAAGTGAATTTAACTTTTTTATTCCGTTTTAAAAACACTTTTGCCTGTACAAAGCAAGCTACCTCGACTTGTTTTTAAGTTAGCTAGCTAGCTTCGCTAGTTATGCTACTGAACTTTAAAGTAGCTCTACTGTAGGCAGAAAAAGGGGGAAACGAATAAAAAGCCTTTGCTGAAAGGCCACTTTCTGCTACTGTAACCTTACATTTTAAATACACTGCAAATGGCATCAAATGGTGCAAATTCAAAACAACCGTTGCCATGGCACCCCTGCATTTAAAATTCAACATGTTGCTGCGCATTCCGCAGCTGTTCCCATGGTGTGCGAATGCGCGTTGACCCCTTTACAAGAGGTCTATTTAAAATGACATTCTGGCCCTTCGGTTATCGGTTATCTGTTAAGTAAAAAAACTGTTTAAACTGTTTATACAAAATGTTGCTTTACGTCATATCGCGTTCAACGTTTATAATGCCATTTTACGTTTGTATTGGGCTATTTTTGAGCTTGTTGCTCCAAACAACTGCGTCACTACGCCGTTATTACCCACGCACTTTGTTAGTGGTGCCACGATAGATAATCGTCCGTTCAGTCTCACCATGATTTAAAAAGACGTCATCACTGCGCATGTCACAAAGATATTTAGAGCTCCAGCTAATTTATTTATTTATTTTTGCAGAGACAGTCAAGTGCACATGCACACAGCAAAGCACCATGTGCATTAACAAGACTCCAACAAAATCTCCATACGGATATCCACTTTCATCACTTTAAAGTGTTCTGGCAATTAGGTGAAACCAGTTTATATATATACTATGCACATCCGTGGCACTGACAAAATTCACTTTTCACCATAAATGTCTTTTAAGCCACTGGCAGGTCTGGTGCATCTCCAACATGAATGGCAGCATATGGGAATCGGTGAAAGCGCTGTGGCTTCTGATTACATTGACAGCACTTTTCTTCCTGCTGCTAATGTTACCTCGTTGTGCTGATGTCACAAGAGCAGAGAAGAATGGATGTTCTGTGAGTTCTGTGTGACATGCTCAGGTCCTCTCTTTTATCCCTGGCTCCCCTCTCTTCTGTGTCATCCCCCCCCCCATCCCACACTCATGCCCCCTGCTTGCTGTTTGAGGAGGCAGGGTTGTGTGGGCCCAGCTCTAATCCTGTAAGGCCTCCTTTGGGTTCAGGCTTCGTTCTGGCCTGCATGCGCCAGCCCCCTCGCCGACTGGACGACTGGAGGCTTTGCCAGGGGCCACTGTAGTTGTTTGGTATCCAGTACCAGGCTACTGCAAGGCCCCCGTCTGAAAGGTATGGCGGTTCGGGCTGTTCACTTCAGTCCAAACAGCTTAATTAAATTAACTAATAGAATTTGCACAATAGGACAGGCTTAAGTTCAGTGCTTTGGTATGTCTTGTTGTTTCTTTTGTCCATGTATATTCTCACTTTATAATTTTCTCCATTCAATCACACTGTCAGAAATAGGTCACCTGCCTTTGCAGTGTCTCGCTATTCTGGGATTTTCTACTGCTGACCTTTGTACCCTTGTAACAAGGAGACCTCTAGTTATAGTCTCAGTGTCCTAAAACTATGTTTCCCTCTCAAAATGTCTAGCAACTCACTGGGAAACTGCTCGCAGTGCACTGAAATATGCTCAGCTAGACCACAGTTTATAGCTACTGCTGTTTGTCACTTTTAACTGTGCTTGTCCAGTAGTAAGAGTGGTTGAGAGGAGAGGAAAAGATGGAGTCTGACCAGGATGGAGAACGTACTCTGGTGCAGGTCATCAGTGAGAAGTACAACCCAGACAACTTCCCATACTGCCGTGGGCCTGGCGCTGGCGTGGTGATTCGTACCAGCCCTCAGGGGTCGCCTGTCAAAGGTGAGAGGGCATTCCGGGGCATCCATCACAGTGGTGAAAAACATCATTAAATTCCGCATTGTTAACTTGCTCTTCAAGAGTTCTAGGACGGTAATTGCATCCTGTTAGTCTGGTTTAAAGACATGCAGAAGCATTTTCCTGTCTGACCTTCGTTCAGCTAAAATGACCAGGACCACTGCCAGCTTCCATAACAAGAACTGGCCTAAAGGTCACACAGGGCACACACTGCAGGGGGGACCTCGAGCAAGGGTGGCGCCCACCACGGGATTGTGAATTAGAAACAACAACAACAACAACAACACCAATAATAATAATAATAATAATAATAATAATAATAATAATAATAATAACAATAATAATAAAAGGGATCCATAATTTTGTGCTATTACCACTGATAACAAGCACATGGCTGGTGCATGATTTCAAAGCTTATTATGCTTTAAAGTTCAGCCTCATTCGCTGTTGGTTTGTGCCTGGTAGATCGCCTGAACCTTCCCAGCGTGCTGGTTTTGGACGGCTGCGGTATCAGCCATGCAGGGGACGATGAAGAGGTGGCAACGTTCTGCGCCCACGTGGTGGAGCTCGACCTCTCCCACAACCAGTTCAGGGACTGGGGAGAGGTGAGGCACAGGGACAGTCCAATTTGAAGAGGAGTGAGGGGGTGTTGTGGGTGTTAACGTCTGGTTGCTTATGATAAGACTTTGCGCACCCCATGTGCTATTTTTTTTTAAGTTAATAATAGTACCAAGATGTACAACCCGCAGGGAAACACTAAAACTGCTGCCAGATGAGGTGTTGGTGGGGCCACTGGGGGGCGCTGTCATGTGTCAAGGCACTACACTGTGAAAAGGTGCTTTTTTTCAATGAGATAAAATCATGGGACATTTCTCTGTAGGAGCCATTGTGAACAAACCCAGGGTGAAAGTCTATTGATCATGACTTTCTAATGTCCCCCTTTCTGCAAGTGTTTCTTTACTTCCATACATTATATATCACCTGAAAAGCATTAATTTTGGTTTATAGAAATTGCATTATATACTAAATTACCTTAGTACATATTCTGCTCAGTAACCTTTGTTTTGTTCATGTTAGTCTATAGGAAAATCTTTTTTTTTTTTTTTACAGGAAATCTTTGGCTTTGTCAAATGCTATTTTTAATATTCTTGACTTTAGCACTGATTATTTATAGATGCTTGTGATTTCACTTCATTTATATTCTCACATGCCAGAACATTTTTACAGTATCTCCTAGAAACACACCTCGCCCCCTGCAGCAAACTCTGCCTTGGGGGAGTCTCACCACATCCCTAATTTTTTTTATTCTTCAGCAATTTGCACCATAACTGTAGGGCTCCAAAATCATTACAGGATTCCAAGAAAAAGATGCAGATCACCCAGTCACTCTACACACAAGGTTTTCAGTCTCTGGTTTAGCAATTTGAATGACACACCTAGATCATATGTTGATAATCAAGTAATAAGAGATATAACATAGAAGGTGTCAGTTGCACCGTTTGCCAAAATAATTATAATTCTAACTAAATTTGCCATTTTAATATTCTCGGCCACTCCGCATGTTTCTCTGCAGATCAGTAAGATCCTGTGTAACATCCCTCACCTGGACTTTCTGAATCTGAGTATGAACCCTCTGAAGGGGGCGTGTCTGGAGCCTGGGGCAGCCGAAGCTTTCTCAGGCCTCCGCCGCCTCGTTCTCAACAGCACACACATCTCCTGGGACATGGTGCACACACTCACACAGGAGATCCCTGAGTAAGTGTGTGAATCTCTGTGTCGATGAGTGTGTGTGTGTGTGTGTGTGTGTGTGTGTGCGTGCCTTGTAAAGTATCCAAATTATCTTATTAAAAGTCTTCAGATTTATCTGAATTACAATCGGTTGTTCTAGTCAGTATTTTTATTGCAAACCATGTTAATCTCTCAATCCCTTCACATCAGTAAAATAAGGCAATAAATCTGTAGCCTGTTTGTTCACCCATTCTTCTGGGCAGATTTGCTCCAGATTGTCTGTGGTGGTTAGATGATGTTGTAATGTCATATTTTTTAAATAGTGCCACAAATTCCTGATTGAACTGAGATCTTTGCTTTCGCCTTTTGCTTGTTCAAATACTGCTGTGTTGCTCTGGGATTATTATCCTGGTAAAATGTGAAGTTTCTCTCAAGCTGAAGGTTTTTTAGCAGACTAAAGCAAGTTGTTTTGCAGTATCTCTCTGTACTTCGCTCTGTCTGTGCGTCAGTCCATCTGTCTGTCTTTCAGTCCTCCTACTCTCCATCTTTTTATGGGATGGTGTTTGAAGCGCAGAAACTCTTAGCTTTGCACCACACATTGCATTTTTTTTCTCATCGAACCACAAAACCTTTTCCATAGTTTTACTCCTTCACCCTGATGCTTTCTGGCAATCATCAGCCATGCTTTGATGTGTTTTTTTTTTAGCTACCCTCCCATATGGGTCAGTTGCATGTAGAGCTCTTGATATCGTTGACTGGTGCATCTTCACTCCAGTCTCAGCTACTGAACTCTGGAGCTCCATCACTGTGGTTGTTGTCCACTCTGGCTTCCCTCACAAGTCCTCCTCTTGCTCTTGTCTAGTCGGTGCCTGTGTGCAGTCATGAAGCTTCCATTTCACATTTCCTCTGGGAAATGGGCTCTAACTGTGCTTACTGGGACATCCAAACAATTGGATATTATTTTTGATGTTTTCCTTATTTTGTACATATATATATATCTTAATGTCTAATTTCTTGAATTTCATCCAGAAAATGTGACCCTTTTAATAAAGGTGACAGATAGAGGTGACCTTTTTATTTCTTTGTTAATGTGTTTTATCCATCCTCCGTCTTTACCTCTCTGTGTGTACTTTGCAGTCTGACCCTGGCACCACATACCTCTCCCTCCCAGCGCAGCGTACACGCCGAGCCCTTCAGGTTCGCGCCACGCTGCCCTCCTTCCTGCCTCTTACTCGTGCCTTTGTCTCCGCCGCAGGCTGGAGGAGCTCTTCCTGTGCCTGAACGAGTACGAGCGCGTGGGCCTGTCGTCCACGTGCTGCCCGACGCTGCGTCTGCTGCACATCACCGACAACCAGCTGCGCGACTGGGCCGAGGTGCGCAAGCTGGGCCTCATGTACCCGGGCCTGGCCTCGCTTATCCTGGCCAACAACTCGCTCGCCGCCATCCGCGAGCCCGACGACTCACTGCGCCGCCTCTTCCCCAACCTGCGCAGCGTCAACCTGCATAACTCAGGTCTGCCCACCACGGGGGAGGGGCCTGTGGGGGGTGTGGTGGGGTTTTTTTTTTT